>JAWNZC010000114.1:1347500-2040000 GCA_035771165.1 Paragorgia papillata | reverse complement strand
ATTTCCGCACATCCATGTATTATTCTCTATATAATCCGAGGGTTTGCCAAAACTGTCAATCCGAATCCGATCCGATCCGAAGCCAAAAAATCGTAGTCCGATCCGATCCGAAAACAGCTGCTCAAATCCGATCCGATCCGAAAAAATTAAAACACCGGATATATGTTGCAATAGTTGCGCAAACTTTCCAAAAAGAAAACCAATGAACAAATAGATTTAAGAAAACTACTATACAATAATAATCTTATGCAATAGTAACGTTCATATGTTGTGCAATGTGCATACAACTAGTGAATTTGTTAATTTTGTGACAAAAACAATGACAAAAGTGAATCTGATGCGGGTAAAAAGTGCAAAATCCGATTCGATCCGATCCGAGAAAAAAAGAACAAAATCCGATCCGATCCGAACGATAAAAGTTTAGTCCGAATCCGATCCGAATCCGATCAAGGAGAAATAGACGCACACCTCTATTTTACAATACGGTGATAGAGGGACATTTTTGAATGATTATCAGTGACCAGAGGCTCAGAGTCAGACTCGTCCCCAGTCGCTTCTTTGTACAATTATGTTTTATCAAACTTGGATCAAACGTGGGATCACAGGGGACTCGCTAGGATAAAAGGGTGGGCGCGCGGGGTTTCATGGTAATCTAGCAGCGTATGATATAACGACTGGGGACGAGTCTGGCTCAGAGTAGAGTATACTTACCCAAACGAGATCGTTACTGAAAGTTTGTTGTTTTTTTAATTAGGCTGTAATGAACAGACGAAAGAACTTAAGTGAAACCGACCTTGTAAGTAATCTGTAGTTGAGAATCATGTTGAGCTGCAGTTCAGCTGGCCTGGTAACCACTAAAGACTTCTGCTTTCCTATTGGTTGAAATTTCGCGCGTTTTTAGTGGCTATGAGTAAAACTGCAATCGTCATAAGTGGATTTTGCCCTGATGACGCGAGAATGAGATTAGTGGTTACCTGGCCCATATTTCTTTTGAAATTGGGCCAGGGTACCAGGCTACAGTTCAGCTGGCTTAGTGCTTAAGACTGAAACTTAAGACTTTGAAGCCTGAAGACGAGTCTTTAGTATTAACGCCAGACGATTTTATTGAGCACAGGCAGAGGTCCAGGCCTCAACGTGTTAACGAGTGTAAAAAGTAGAATGCTGCGTTGGCATTGTTTTGGATAGAGCAAAGTGAAAAGGTGGTCAACTGCCGAGATCAGTTTTGATAACGAAATACTGGAATGCTTGTTTTAGATCGTTGAAGGAGATATCCGAAGCATTGTAAAAGCCGCTCAATCAGACCGTCAAAATACTTGGATTGAGAGAAAATTAACCCGACGTCCTTCTTTGGAGAATTTCCCAGATTATCAAGAACGACGAAGCAATTCTCAAGAACAACTAACACGGCAGACTTCATACGAACTGAGAAAGAAACCAGTGGAAGCACCAGTAGCTCCTCCTCCTGTGAAAGGAAAACCACCTCCCGTTGGACCTCGTGTTGCAGCTAAACCACGCCCTATCACTATTTCTGGCGCTCCTCCACCTCCCCCACCCCCTGATATGCCTAGTGTGGGGCCACCCACCTCCTCTCAGTTTGTAGGTGTACCACCAGCACCAGTTCTAGTAAGTTCTGAGCTTATAATTATTGCTGACGAGAACCCAAATATGAGTTTTTGGGTGTGATAGAATAGAGTAGGATATAGTGTAGAATTGGGTAAGATAGGATAGGAATGGATGGGATAGGACAGAATGGGATAGGATAGGATAGAATGGGATAGGACAGAATAGAATGGATAGGATAGGACAGAATGGGATAGGACAGTATAGAATGGATAGGATAGAATTGGACGGGATGGGATAGTATATAATAGGATAGGATAGAATGGGATAGGATAGCATGGAATAGGATAGGATAGAATGGGATAGGACAGTATAGAATGGATAGGAAAAGAATGGGATAGTATAGTATAGAATGGGATAGGATAGAATGCGATAGGATATGATAGAACGGGATAGGACATAATGGGATAGGATAGAATGGGATAGCATGAGATAGAATTTGATAGGTTAGGATAGAATTGGATATGACAGGAAGGGATAGAGTAAGATGGGATGGGATAGGTTTAAATTGAATAACAGGATGCGATGAAATAAGATGATATAATATGATAGAAACAGAAAGACAAGAAAAGATGAAATGTTTTTGTTTAACCCCACAGAGTGCGAGTGATCAGAAAGTTGATGAATTACTTCGAGAACATCAACGTCAACAGGTGTTGTTAAAGGTCAGTATAGAAGAAGCATTTAGTTTGGGTTTTGAGTTGGTCGTGATAACTTTTCTTTGAAATTATGTTTTCCAGGAACAACAAAGGCAGTTGACTGCATTACGCGCAGAACAACAACAAAAACAGGAAATCAAGAAATATGAAGTAAGACATTTCATCTGAGAGAGAAGGGAAGAGAAGAGAAAAAAAGAGAAGAGACGAAGAGGAGAGGAGAGACGAAGAGGAGAGACGAAGAGGAGAGGAGATACGAAGAGGAGAGGAGAAAAGGGAAGGGGAGAGGAGGGGAGGGAAGGGGAGAGAAGGGAAGAAGAGGGGAAAATAAACTGTAGTAAACGTTTTATAAACGCTGAACAAGCTCAAATGTCTCTGAATTTTTTTTTAGGAAAGTCGAATAAGATTGGAACAACAGGTGAAGGACCAAGAAGCCATGTTAAAATTATTGCAAGCACAACAAAAACAACAACAACCAGTTCAGATATCATCTCATATCCCACCAAACATGGTCGCTGGCATGGCACCTGCTATGGCCCCTGGCATGGGCCCTCAAGGTGCATATGTGTCGTACGTTCCAGTTCAAGCCATGCCTGGTATGCAGCCCATGCCTCGTATGCAGCCTATGCCCGGTGTACAAGGCATTCCTACAAGTCATCCAATATATACCATCCCTCAGGTGTATGGAGCAATGCCTCCAACATTCAGTTACCAACCACAGTGAAAGGTAGGATTATTATTAGTAGTAACTTTATGATTGAAAGAGAGTGATGACTGACCTACAGTGGAACCCCGCCATACGGCCACCCCATTAATACAACCACCCCATTAATACAACCACTTTTTTCTGGCCTGAATACATTCTAAGTAGTGTAATACTCCCCCGTCAACGACCACCCCTTAATACGACCAGATTTTTTTGGCCCGATGGTGGTCGTATTAACGAGGTTCCACTGTATATACAACTGGACTGTGGGTTCTCTATATCAGTGACTGAAACGCTATATCGCTCGAAACGTTGGATTCCTACGTTCTCTGTTTCGGCAGTATATCTAACCTAAGTTACTATATTTCGATTGTTGTTTCTACACTGCCTACGCAGCACGCTACTTTTATTTCACTATATATAACTAGACTGTGGGTCCTCTATATCAATGACTGAAAGAGAGTGATCACTGACCTATATATAACTGGACTGTGAGTGCTCTATATCAATGACTGAAAGAGAGTGATCACTGACCTATATATAACTGGACTGTGGGCCCTCTATATCAATGACTGAAAGAGAGTGATCACTGACCTATATATATAACTGGACTGTGGGTCCTCTATATCAATGATTGAAAGAGAGTGACCTATATATAACTGTACTGTGGATCCTCTATATCAATGACTGAAAGAGAGTGATCACTGACCTATATATAACTAGACTGGGTCCTCTTTATCAATGATTGAAAGAGAGATCACTGGGTGACCTATATATAACTGGACTGTGAGTGCTCTATATCAATGACTGAAAGAGAGTGATCACTGATTTGTGTATAATATATCCAACACGAGTCAGTGTTCTTCCTCCGATTTCTAAATACAGCCAAGCAGGTTGAAAATACGGGGCAAAGCCGAGTTTCTTTAAGCATCTTGGCTGTACTTAGACATCGGTGAATGAACACTGACGAGTGTTGGATACAGCTTCTCAAACGAATCTATATTTTAAGAGAAAATCGACCAAAACGTTTGATTAATATTTAAGATTTAATATTTAATCTTTCTCTTTTAGTATTGGTAAGATTGTCTGGATATATCACCATTCGACGAGTTCGTTGTGTTTGAGTTGACTATTACTGTAGTACATCGTATGGGTGACTACTCTAATAGTCTAGTGTTAAGATGTGACATGTACAAAATATTACATGCCTATATATAAATATATAAATATAATAAGCTACTCTGTAATATCATCCCGGGTTCTTCAATTGCCACTGCGTGTTAAATTAGTGAAAGAGAGGTTAAAAAAATCAAGGGTATTGTCCACAGCTTCATCCAAAGGTTAATACACAGTACAAAATATGCCATATAGAAAAATATGGTCCGAATCATGTCCATAGTTCCCGCGCGTATAGTGTGCTCTCACCTTGTATTGTAGACGAAGAGCAGATAATAATTTCTAATCAACGTAATAAATATAGACCCAAATATGTAATCAATGTGTGTAATGAAATGAAATGACTAATATGCGACTAACGATGTTACTAATATGTTATTGGCATGTGACGTTACTTGACATGTTACTATGAAATTTGTTACTAAAATGTTGCTAGTTTGTTACTAATTGTTGTCAATATGTTACTAACATGTTGCTAACACGTTACCAATAATGTCAGCGATGTTACAAATTTGTTACTAATATGTTACAGTGATGTTACAAATTTGTTACTAATATGTTACTGCGATGTTACAAATTTGTTACTAGTATGTCACTAACATGTTTCGAATCTCATAATTATGTATAATCTCATATTTAAATAGTTATTTCTCATATACTATATGTTAGTTGTGAAAAACACTATGGCTGCAAGGAAATGAAAGTATGCTTAAATTATTTTTGTAGACATGCATAGATCTCAATAAACGCCGAATGAAAATATCATCTTCCTCTTATCTTCCTCTTTTATCTTTCTGTTGTCCCTTATCTTCCTCTTCCTTTTATCTTCCTTTTTTTATTTCTCTTGTCTTCCGCTCGAGGAGGACTGCGATTCATGAGTAGAAATTTCATACATATGACGTACGTCCTCTGAATAGAGCACCACTTGACGAGCCGAAAGACCAGTTTCGAATTAATTAGAATAAAATATACGCGGTACGTTTGTTCTTATACTTGGTGACAAGTATCAAATTATAAATAATTACTTTTTGCTATAAACCAGCTAAAATTAAAATATAATACATGCGGTGTTTCTACAAATTATCTCTTGTTAGAAAATCTATTCAAGCTTACATTTGGAAGCGATAAGATAAACAATATCTAATCATAACTTTTCTCTCTCTCGTTATTTTAATTTCCGGTCTTGTCTTTGCGTTTAATATTGATTAAATTGAGATTAGTGATCCTCCAATATATTCTAATCTAACAATGCTGAGCTTGAGTAGTTTGGGAAATTTGCTACGTCCCAAGTTTATCTGATTTTTGCCTCTAATGTACGCATTATTTTATCTGAAAATTCTGTTGGTTTTTTGGCTACAATACAGACTTCCTCAATTTGGGAACGGAGCAGACTGACATATAGACATTCCACCAAGCTTATGTCATATAGAAACATAGATTTTTCCCAGAATTGGATTTATGCCTTCGGCACGAATACGTAAATATTCGGACTAATATCAAAACTATCAAAATTGGTAAAAATGTAGACAAGACAAGACAAAAAACTTTATTCATACCTTACATGCAAAAAAATTAAATATGACAAAAGAATGAATGTTAGATATTATAGGTATTGGTTGCCTAGAATAACTGGAAAGCTAATCGAGCTAGGCAACACAAAATATAATATTGTTACAGTGAAACGGGAAGAGTGCTGCGTTGGCGGTGTTTTTGGATATAGAAGGGCGAAAAGGCTGCTAAACTGCTGTTTTTTAGTAGCGAAGTACTGACGTTTCGAACGGAGGACTTCAAGGAAGAAGAAAAAACAGTATTTGTTGATTATTGCTTCCTTTTTCCCTTTTTGGTAATCTTGAGTTGAAAACAGGGCGTGACATCTCCTGTTTCTAAAGTATCGAAACTTTACACGTGTCTTGTACACATCGTTTTACATGTAATCATAGAATGAAACCAAAATAAAGTAATCAAAATTAATTTCAATTTGAAAGAAAATTTTAGAACAGTTTCTGAGCTTTTGTAATTCAAACCTTCTCTACTTCAAAGCTAAACTCAACTAATACAAAGAAATATTGCCATTAAGGGTAATAAGCTAGAGCTTTACCCACCCCAACCCAGGAAGTGTGGAGGTGCAATTGTTTTTTTAATATTCATCATTGGTTTTCATTTCCGATTCCCTCTTCGTCCTATTTCGGTCATGAACTCTGTCGTTGTTTGTGGCTTGTATTGACCGTTTTGTTTAAAATATTTAGCTACTTAAGTATGGTATTACAGTTTAATCCCTAACTTAACTTGGGAAAAGCATGCTTGCCGTATTAATCCCACCACGAGCTGAGCAATATTAAACATGCATGTATTTTGATAGACTTGTTTTGAAATTCAGTTGTTTTTAAAATTAAAATCACGTAAAACCAAGTGTCTAGAATGTGCTCAGTAAGGTGTATTTTTATCTCCACAAGCGTGGCTGTCTTCGCCTGGTTATTTATTGCTTTTTAAAACGCATAAACTGTATAATTTAAATAACAAAAGCCACCCAAACTTGTTCAGTGGAGCGACGAAAATCGTCCTATGCAACTACGGTATTCAAAAATAGTTGATTTTATTTTGGGTGGAATTTCGACTCCTTTTCGCCCTAAGATCTATCATATTCGAACCGAATTTGTATATTTTGTTTAACGACATGGCAAGTTTGAGTCAACAAGGCAAAGATTCAAGTGTTTTTTAAGACTTTGTTCCGTCCTGTAAAATTGCATATTTAAATGGTTTACCAAATATGGTCTGATTACATGAAGATTAAGGCAGCAAACGGATAATGAAAACATTCTCCCAACAGCAGGAGAAGCACCACCAAGCGTTGGCAAAGCCAAATCATTTTCAATTTCTCAAGCTTTGAACAGCTCTTGTGTAAACCAAGAGACGTTAAGGAATTTATAAAGAAGTAATCAAAATGAATAACAACGACCAGAAATTGACTGCTGAAGAATTGGCGGACCTCAAAGAGAAATTTGATGAGGTGAGTTTTGAGCATCTTGTCTCCTGCGTCCTGGAAATAGATCATACTTGCCGTTTTATTAATAATTTGTTTCTAGTTTAGTTCTTTACTTGAGCTAGTTTTTAATTCAAGATACTTTTTAATTCCCTTCGGCCGTCTTTGTACAATGTACACATGCGAGCGAGGGGAGCTTGTCTAGCTTATCCTGTGAAGCATCACCTTGTAATATGAGACTTTCTTTGCTAATAAAGTTTCTAACAATTGTTTTTATTTTGTAGTTTGATTTAGATGGTAATGGTCATATTACTTCTATTGAACTACATGATGCCATGAAAGCGTGTGGGGAAGATATCCCTGGCTATAAACTACGACAGTATATTGACGAAGTCGATAAGAACAAGAATGGAATGATTGAATTCGACGAGTTTATTGCTGTAAGTTTTTTACGAATTATATCCCTTCAAACATCTGGCAAATGTAACGATATAATTTTAAAAAAACAAAAGTCATAATTACCGATTGCCTTTTAGTTTTATCTTTAGCTAGTTTTAATCTAGCCTTAATAATATTTCCGTTCGTTTTATAAGCCACAATTGAACAATGTCAATTTATATTCGACACACATTCGGAATGACTTGTAATTTAATAATCAAACGTAGCTTATGATGAAATACTGAATGAACATATAGTTTTTGAGTTCGTGTGCATTAATTCTCCAGCCTGCGTGTCTAGGTGTGTGTAAATGTGCAGTAATTGCTGTGGCGAAAGCTCGTTTGTCAACTTCAATTAACTTTTTATTTGTCATTCAAAATCTTCCAATGCGACGCTCGGAAAATATTTTTCTTTTATATTTTACCTGGGTTTATTCGCCAAGGTTTTTGACAAAGCTATCAATAGTGTTAAATTCTTTTCTGACTTATCTTCTCCCTTGCTTTAAACACTGATTTCTGGCAATTTATATTTACTTTCTCCGATTTTACGTTCGAATTCCATAATGTAGCAATTATTTTATAGAATCCGAATGTCGTTCGTGTTTGTATCAAATTAGTAACATGATCTGTTCTGATTTTATCTTGCTTTTACACGTATCTTCCCTACGCTATATTTTCTGTTCATTATTGTAATATCTGCCTCGCTGTTCTTGGAGCTCAAGTCGAAATATCAGAGGGTGCGGTCCATTTGTTGTTTACCTTTCACAAATTAACCCGTTCCTTCAAAACCTTCACGTCTACTCACTCAACATCTGTTGTAAAACAATTTATTTGATGACAGATCAGACATGACATGACACTGAACATTTTTACACCTGCAGTACTGCCAAGATATTGTTCTATTTTAACATAGACTGTCAATCTCAAAATAATTATTCTACATATTCTAGAATAATTACATATTTGTTAGTATTGTACTTCCAGCTTGGGGGTTAGAATAGTTTGGTGGTTCGTACAATACAAGCTCTTGTTAACTTGTTAGATGTTAAAACTCTGTCAGAGCTCAGAGTTTTAATTTCTGATAACATTTAATGATGTCCAGCTTGGTGTACAGCAAAACCTAACAAACTATTTATTTGGGTCATCCCAGAAAAGATCCAAGCTTCCCCCACAGAGGACATTTGTGCTGTCCAAAGGGGAAGGGGGTAAAATGAACACAGATTTACCTAAACTATTGTAGGATGTCCGAAAAGGAGGGGAGGACCAATTTGCCATTTCCTCCGTGGGGAGAGTATGGATATTTTCTGGAATGACCCATTTTTAATAGTAGACTGTAGAATTTTCAGTCTGGTGGAAAAGGATGAAAACTGCAACACAGTGGAACTTCGTTAATATGACCATCATTGGGCCAAATAATAACAAGGTGGTTGTATTAACCCTTTCATTCCCATTGGTGCCATTTGGCAGTTGTTGTTTTTTTACTTTGTCTAATGCCAGACGATTTTACTTGATGAAGGGAAGACCTGATATGGTGGGAGTTAAAGGCAGTGATGGATTTACAGGGGGGTGTGGGGTGTGCACCCCCCTGGTCTTGGCCAAGGTGCCAATTACTCAATTAGTGCCTTGCTGCAGTGGGATGCGATGCGACTTTTCATTGAAAATGTCAATCACATTTCTAATATCTAGCTTCCTTGGATTTATTGGATTTTCCCCCGTTATTTTCTATAATTTTAAATGTATTTGTATAATAAAACGTCCACTTTATCCCTAAATTTATTTCACACCTATTTGACACCTTCCAGGTTTGATAAAATGCACTATTGAAAACACGATTTAAAACTTTTAAATCTTTCTTCAAAGTACCGTCAGAATGCAGGAAATGCCATTTCAGAGGTCCAATGGTTTGACTAAGGTGAAAAAAATTCTAGATCCACCCCTGCAGCACCCCTCCCCCCCTACCAGATCAAGCTGGGTCCATCACTGGTTAAAGGGTTAATAAACTATCTCCTTAACCCTTTCATTCCCATCTGTGCTGGTACTTTTATTTTTTACTCTGTTTAACGCCAGACAATTTTACTCATTGGATGGAAAACCTCCTGACATGGGAGTTCAGGGGTGGATCCAGGATTTTTTAAAGAGGGGGTTGACACTTCTAGGGGGGTCCGGGGGTATGCTCCCTCATAAAATTTTTTATTTCTGATACCCTGAAATGCTATTTCCTGCATTTTGGGGACAATATTAGGATCAGAAATAGTGATTTTTATACGCTATATTATACACTAAACACAATTTATATATTATATATAATATAATATACCATATATAATAGGCCAGGGGGGTTGCAACCCCATAACCCCCTGGATCCACCACTGGAGTTAAAGGGTAAACAGGGTGGTCATAGGGCAGGGTTTCACTGTAGTCAATATTTGGACAATTGGCTCTAGCTCATTAAAAATGAATTATCAGATAAATATAACAACTTGTCTTTTTTGTAGGTTATTATTTTCCAGGTTCTAAAAGCCAATTCAATCTTATTTTTGTTAGATATTTTGTAAAGAATCTTCAAAAGTGAAGGCAGAAGGATTTAAGAGTTTAGTAAAGAAAAAAGATGCCTTAAAAATTCATGGAGGTACATCTGAACAATCAGCAGAAGGAACAACTCATTCCTTCTCAGATTCTGAAAGAATTGCTTTCTGTGACTGGATCAATAGTTCATTGGCTGAGGACAAAGAGCTTACAGATTTTGGTATTTTGCCAATCAACCCTGATTCTGATGATGAACTGTTTAAAAGAATACATAATGGTATTTTACTGTGGTAAGTAGATCTTATTCCTTTTATGTAAAAAAGTAGAGTGTTATAAAGGCAGTGTATTACTAGAGCAAAGTGAAATGGTGGTAAACTGCTGAGACTAGTTTTCATAATGCCGGAGTAAAACAGACATGCTCTATAAAATGTGCTCCTCAGAAACCCTGCAGGTGTCATATACAGTCATTGGCACCTAAGCGTGTACAGACTACACCGCCTGTCAAAACATGTTCTAAATTTAAGCCAAAGTTAACCGTTTTGAAATCAACACTGTGGGATTGGTGAGATGTGATTGGCTAAGGGCACATTCATGTGACAATAATGCATTGGTTCGAATGTTGGAATGAAAACCTAATACGTTTGCAAGGTAAACATTTAACTTTGACGTTGACATAAAACATGTTTTGACAGACGGTGTACACGCTTAGGTGCCATTTTATTGCTTCACAGACTTAACGTACTTTCATCTTTCGTTCATTGTTTATTTAATACCTGCTATACAGTACCGCTCAGAAATAACCTAACAAAAACCGAGGTCAAACCTAGGTTTAACCTCAGCTTAATCGTAATAGAACTCTGTTCAGTGTTAATTAAACTGTCTCAAAATCACTATGAATCAAAATATGGACTGTTTTCTGTATTACTAGATTATTTTATTGTGCTTTAATACTAAATTTTATTACCATTTCTATCATTGTTTAACTTAACCTCAACCTTAACCGCACTGTTAGGTTATTTCTGAGCAGTACTGTATGTCAACTATGCTTAAAGTGCAAACTCTTTTGTAAGGAATGCTAAATTCAAATACAGTAGTAAGTTATTAAACCCATGCACGTGATCAAAGGTGCGCCATATGTATTTTGACATGCGTGTGCACTTGATCGAGCATGTCTTAATGGGCAAGGCCTGATCAGAGTAGTTTTTGCAGAAAGATTAATGATAACCACGTTTTTAATTAATGTTTATTACACTACATTTTATTTATTATTAAATCTATTATACTATACTTCTGTTCTCTTTCAGTAAGTTAATCAACCTCTCTGCTCCTGACACAGTTGATGAACGTGCCATTAATAAACAGAAACTAAATGTTTATCTCATTCATGAAAACCAGATCTTGGCATTAAACTCAGCCAGTGCAATTGGTTGTTTCATTGTTAACATTGGTCCTGATGACTTGACGAAAGGAAAGCCTCATCTTGTTCTTGGGCTGCTCTGGCAAATTATTAGGGTACATTATTAGGGTACCACTTAAATGAGAGCTGAGGAGATAAAATAAATTAACTTGCAATGACTTGCATTCTAATGTTTGTTTCAAACTTAAGTTACAGTCACTTGCACCTAAGTGGAAACACCGCCCGTCAAAACATTGTTCTATTTCAACATCGAACATAAAAGTTTTCCTTGGAAACATGTTATGTTTCCCTTTGATACATACATGCATGTTTGTGCCCTCAGCCAATCATGTCTTGCCAATCCCACGGTGTCAACTTCAAAATGGTTAACTTTTGAACATGTTTTGAGCATGTTTTGATGGGTGGTTTTTCCACTTAGGTGCAGACAACAGTAAGATACTAGGTCAGGTGAGAAAATTTCTGGTTGATCACAAAAAAGTTTAATTTTTTCTTGTACAATTATTGTTTGTTTGTTTAGATTGGTCTTCTTGCAAAGATTAACCTTGCTAATGTCCCTGGTCTTGCCAGACTCTTACAAGATGGTGAAACAATGGACGACCTTATGAAACTGTCCCCAGAAGAACTTTTACTGCGTTGGGTGAACTATCATCTGGAAAAATCAGGATCAAATAAACGTATTAGGAACTTTGGTGGTGACATAAATGTATGTTAAATTTAATAGTTTCTGAATTAATACTTAAATTTTATTATTTAAATTCTATTTGAAAGTTCAACCGTCTAACCAGGCTTGACTTTTTGGTGAGACTGAAAGGCAGCACACTAACAGCACCCATCACCTGTGCCCATGCTAATGTTATTTTTCTTATTGTTCAGGATTCTGAGGCATATACCCTTTTGCTGTCCCAGATTGCTCCTCCTCAGTATGGCATTGACCAGTCTCCACTTCGGGTTAGTGAAAATAACAAATGATAATTTTTAAACATTGAAAACATGTTTCTAATATTCTTTCTTGTTAAATATTTCAGGAAAGCGACAAAATGAAACGAGCTGAACTGGTTTTGGTAAATGCTGACAAAATGAAATGTCGCAAGTTTGTTCGTGCTTCGGTAAATAGCTGACAATAGTTTATGACTTGACATAATTATTACTAATAGTGAGTTCACTACTGTGAGTTGCCGTGTTTATAAATGCTTAAACCTTGGTTATTAGGATATTGTGAAAGGTCATTCAAAACTCAATATGGCATTTGTGGCAAACTTGTTCAATATGTACCCATGCTTGCCACCAGTTGAAGATATGGAAGAAGAAGAGTTTGAGGCGTATGAAGAAACAAGAGAAGAGCTAAGTATGTAATGCACAGTTGACTAGTGTACATAATATATTCAATTTTAATCCATTCAGTGCAGTATAGTACATGCAGTAACAGTACATTGCAGTGCAGCACAGCACAGGAAGTACATACACTTACAGGACTGTGACAAGTGCAATGCATACCCAGTGCAGTACAGTATGTGGCAGTACAGCACTGTGTAGTGCAATACAGTGCAGTACTGTACAGTGCAGTACAGCACTGTGTAGTGCAATGCAGTGCAGTACAGTTACCAGTGCAGTACAGTGTATAGTAATAGTACAGAACACTACATTGTAAATACAATACAATGTTAGTACAATACAGTACGGTGTAGTACACCATACATGTTGTACACTAGTACAGTGCAGTACAGTTCAGTGTAGTACCGGTTAACACTACAGAGTAGTACAGTGTAGTACAGTACAGTGTACTTACATGTGCAGTAAAGTGTAGTGCAGTAACAGCTCAGGAACACAGTGCGAGGCAATTATGTTTATTTCGTGACAGTTTAAAATAATTAACAAACCAACTGGTAGTTGTTGGTAAACCACATCAAACTTTTTGTTTAAATAATTATCTTTTTTTTTCTCTCTTAATTTATCTTAGCATTCCGAAATTGGATGAACAGCCTTGGTGCCAATCCATTTGTCAGCCATCTTTATAATAACCTTTCTGATGGTCTTGTATTGTTTCAGGTATGAAATTTGCTTACATAATAATTTGGTTTATTTATGTTTTCACAAAAGCTAATTTGAAGTACCATAACTGACTTCTTTGTTGTCCTTTCTTAGTTTCTTTACAAACATCCACGCAACCAACTCTTTTCACTAACAATAAAATTAGCCTCAGGAACTTTGAGAAACATTTAACAAACATTTTAATATGGGCTCTGATCACTTTCTACAACTGTGCAGATCGCACGGTAGATCACCTTTAACACTTTGAAGCGTACTGACGAGTCTTTAGTATTTTATTCTGGCTAACGCCAGATGATTTTATTCTGGCTAACACCAGACGATTTTATTCAGCACAGGGGGAGGTCCAGGGCTCAAAATGTTAACAACGTATCAACTAACTTAAAGAACACATCTCTTGCAGCTCTTTGATAAAATTAAGCCCGGCGTTGTAAACTGGAATAAAGTGAACAAGCCTCCTTTCAAACAAATGGGTGGAAAAATGAAGAAGATTGAGAATTGTAATTATGCCGTGGAACTCGGACATCAGTTGAAATTTTCACTTATTGGAATTGGTGGTGAAGACATTCATAATCACACTAAAACTTTGGTCCTTGGTAAAGATGTTATCAAATTTATTTTTTCTTTAATTTTTTTCTACATTTAGCATCCTTGTATTTCTTTTTATTTCCATCCCTTTCCAATTTTTCTTTCCCTCCTCTTTCCACTATTTTTCATTCCCTATTATATATTTTTTTGCCTTTTTTCTTTGTTTTTCTCCTCCTTGTTGACCATCTCATCTATTTTTCTCCGCTTTCTCTCTCTTCTTTCTCTCTTTTCTTCTCTTTCTCCTTTCCTTTTTTCTCTTCCTCTCTATCCCCTTCCTTTCCCATTCCTCTTTCCTTCCCCATTCCTCTTTCCTTCCACTGATCTCCTTCCTTTGCTTCTCTCTCTCCCTATTACTTTCCTTTCCCAAAGAATTTTCGTGTCCATGGACATAACTTCTGAACAAAAATATTTTTTTTATTGTTAGCATTGGTTTGGCAAATGATGCGAGCTTATACTTTAACGATACTGCAGAAATTAGCCAAATCAGACAAACCGCTCGAAGACAAAGAAATTATCGCATGGGTAAATGAAAAGGTATTGCGCTCCATTCATCCTTAAATTGCTTTTTAATTTCAGTACTGTAATACACACTAGCGGTTTCTAAAACACGTAGATTTATCTATTAAAAAACCACATGTTGGCGATAAGTGTTGACACTACTTTACCTTCAAATGAAATCATTTTTTTAATCATTTTTTAGCTCCAGGCGAGCAATAAGTCGAGTAAAATCAGTGGTTTCAAAGACTCCTCTCTTTCGACAAGTCTTCCTGTCATCGACTTGGTCGACTCCATCAAACCAGGCTCGATTAATTATGATGTGGTCACCGCTGGTAAAACAGATGAAGTAAGTCAAAGCTGTCAATAGTTTCCCTTAGAAATTCTCAACGCAGCTAAATGAAGAGTCGGGCATTGGTTTGGTGCTACATCCATGGTGCTAGACGCGTAAAAACGCCAACCTGATAGCAAGTTCCAACAAGCTGTCACCAGGATGCATTCACCAGTGTGAATGTTGTTCCCAGTTTGTTACAGTAACAAGACTGTAACTGGTTGTTGACAACTTGTAACAAGGTTAATCACTCCAACGGAGTTGTTATTCCAACATACAAGGTTGTCTACAACAAACTTGTACCGGTTTAATAAAATTACAGCTTGTTATAACAGGCCTGTTAAATTAGCTTGTTGCTAAAATAAATTGTTAGGTAAGGTAACGTACACGTAACGTAAAGTAACGTAACGTAAAGCAACGTATTAAGCAACGTAACGTGAAGTAACGTAACGTAAAGCAACGTAACGTAACGTAAAGCAACGTAATGTAAAGCAATGTAAAGCAACGTAACGTAAAGCAACGTATTAAGCAACGTAACGTGAAGTAACGTAACGTAAGGTGAAGTAACGTAAAGTAAAGTAACGTAAAGTAAAGTAACCAAACGTAACGTAAAGTAACGTAACGTAAAGCAACGTATTAAGCACGGTAACGTGAAGTAACGTAACGTAAGGTGAAGTAAAGTAAAGTAACCAAAAGTAACGTAAAGTAATGTAACGTGAAGTGACGTGACGTAAAGTGACGTGACGTAAAAAGTAAAACGACTTTATTTATGATAACATATGACAGTATTTAGATAGTGATAATCCAATGGCCTTCACTCCTTGATGGAACTAGTTCGTAGAATTAACTGAGGAAACTATGGTGTTGATTTCGTTATTATTAACAAGCTGTGACTTCGATATTTGTTTTTCAGGAAAAACTTGACAATGCCAAATATGCTTTGAGTATGGCAAGGAAAATTGGTGCTCGAGTATACGCCTTGCCAGAGGATCTAGTTGAAGTTAATCCAAAAATGGTGCTCACTGTCTTTGCCTGTTTAATGTCAGTTGGTTATAAGGGCTGAACTGCGCGGGTATTTCGATAGTTAATAGCTTGGGAGTGATGCAAGAGGACTTGAATAAATAATGATTTTTGTCTCAATATTCATTTACATTTTTAATACACTGAATGTTAATGAGCAAAAACAAACAATTTAGCACCGAGTAATGCGAGTATTGTCCAATATACAAGCGTAGTGTAATGTGTTGTGAAGAACTGTACAGGATTATTGGCAAAGGATTTGACAAGCTTAGTGATGTTGGCTTTTGTAATCGGTCGTTGCACTTTTTTGTGTTGCTTTACTTTTTTGTATTTAGGAAATCTGATATTTAATTACTGATTAAAAAACTTTTTTTGAAGCTATTGAGATATATACTCCGAGAATTTTCGACTTGTTTTATCAGCATAAAAGGTTATCATCAACTTAGCTCTCGGCAACGCCCTCCGTGGCGCAGTGGTCAGAGCATTGTACTAGAATCGCAAGGTCGTGGGTTCAATTCCTGCCGGAAGGCCTGTGTGGTTGCATTTTTCGCAACTGGTCCCGGTTTCGTCTTAAAATGTATATATTCTACACTCGAATTTTCCTTCACCCAAAATCCTTAGAACATGCTATGTAATCAAGTGAAATGCCCAATATTACTTATCATCAACTTAGCCGGTTAAAAAGTTACTTTGATTTTTTCTTAGTCATTAGCTCAGATAAAGTCTTCTGTAGCTTTTATTTGAGCTAAATATTCATATTTGAGCCTTAATTCAAAATTAGTAAAAAAATGTTAAGGTTTGGCCTTTACGTTTTGAGCGATTTTGGCCATTTTTCGAACTTTGTAAATAAGGTCAAATATTGTCAAATATAGCTCTTTTACACCTCAAGAAAGCTGTATTTGTGCTGAATATTCATATTTGAGCCTTACTAAAAGTCTAAATTAGAAAATGTTAAGGGTTCGCCCGCTTTACTTTCTGGCCGATTTTGGCCATTTTCCGAACAGTTTGTAAAAAAGGTGAAATATATATGTCCAAGCTCTTAGTATTTAAATAGCCAGACATGATATAACAGATCAAATAAACAGAAGATTTGTAGACGTTCGTGGAACAAAGTTTATTCAAGTATAAGAAGTGTCTCACAATGTTTAGAGCAAAATAGTTCGTCATAAGCAACACCTCAAAATAACGCAAGATATTTCAGTGGCTATCGCTATCACACATGCGCACCCAAGCCTGTCAGACTAAAAGCTGGATTTCCACCAAGTGTAAAATGTCGCCCGCTCGACTTTTCTATTGTACAAATTGAATAGTTTTCTACTTCGTTCCACATGGAAACTCGCAAGAATTAAGAAAAATGTCGAGCGCGCGACATTTTACGCCAAGTGGAAATCCAGCTTAAGAAAGCGATCGCAAATCGTCGATCGCGCGACAAAAAGCACTGAATGGAAATAGACCCTTTTGGCGAGAAAGGTAGTGAATGTGACGAAAGGAGAGTTTTTCCTTCTCCTTTTCTTGCCTCTCCTCAAGCGGAAAAAGTAAGGTGGATGTGGGCAGGAAAACAATTTTTCACCTCCCCCACTTTTCCCTCTTCTCACCAACTTACATAATTATACAAATGGGAATTGCTTTTTTCTACGTATCGTCCACGTGATCGGTGACCCCATTGGGGTGGTGAAATAATTAACAATTATTGGACGAGGTTGAGCAAAATATCATGATTTGTCAGTGGCGAGCAGATCAGTTATTTGCCGATGCCGAAGGCAGAGGCAAATAACTGAACTGCGAGACACTGACAAATCACGATATTTTGTGAAAACCGAGTTCAATAATTGTTTTATTATTCGATTTATTTTTTATTTGACATTGTTTACCTGTAATTATGTCCATTCATTAAATTTCTTTCCAGCTTGGCTGAACGAGCGATTTACGTTTGCCGAAATTGGGTGTAACGCGCATGAGCAAAATATTATTTGCTGCAAAACAACATCTCCGACTAATGCGCATGAGCAAACTGTTATTTGTAGGCAGTTATTTGCAGGTGACGTAGCGATCCCTCAACCAATTAAAAGGAAGATAAAAATAAATCGAATAATAATACGAAATATTTGAATAAGAATAGAGTTAAATTCCCTTAGGACATAAAGATTGTGTCTCAATATGGCCGTCATATATTTCATTGTTTCTGTGCAGTGTGCACAAGTATGGCCGCCGTGACGTCAGATGAAAATGAAAACCAAGTGATCAGGGGCGGATCAGGATGTTTTTAGAGAGGGGGTTGACACCTCTAGAGGGGGGTCCGGGAGTATGCTCCCCCGGAAATTTTTTGATTTCTGATACCCTGAAATGCTATTTCCTGCATTTTGGGGACAATATTTATTAGGATCAGAAACAGTGATTTTTATACTCTATATTATACACTAAACACAATTTATATATTATATATAATATAATATACCGTTCAAAGAATACATATATAATAGGCAAGTGGGGGTTGCAACCCCCATAACCCCCCTGGATCCGCCACTGGTGATCGAGGTTATGTGCCACCCTGCCCCTTCTAATGACGTCAATTTCTTTTCAAATTTTCTTTTGAATTTTCAATTTCGTTTGTTGTCTTAGATTTTGTATATTTTCAATAGAATTCAAAAATGACGTACTCTGCATTTATTAAAACGACATTGGGCATGGTTAGTCGAGCTCCGGGGGGTCTGGGATAGCGTATACTATTTTGGTCTGGAATAAGGTGCCTATTTTGGTCTGAGATAGGGTATGGATGCCGATGTGACAAGGGTATTACATGTAACTTTTTTTAGTTTAGGTCTGGGATAGGGCCAGGATTTGAGCACACCCCTGACCCAAAAACAGTCACTCGGAGATCATCGGTTTACTTTCGTTACATGTCGTGACCACGTGACCCGACGTCACGTGTCACGTGATTCTTTGCCGCTTTCTCGAAGAAGATGGAGGGAGATTTAAACTTTTTGTTCTGTGCCGCATCTTCATTAATTTTGAAGGTAATATGTTGTTAATAACTGCTTTAAAGTAATACTAAATAATGTTTTGTATACATTTAATATTTCTTTGAGCTTTAGTTGGTCTTTTAGCGAATTAAATGGTGAACAAGAACGCCTTCGGTCATGCCACAAATCCGGCCCTTTAAACTGAAACTTGTTCTTTAAATTGACGTCGTTTTAAAACATCTATAGGCAGTCAAACGTTTTAGTTATCGAATTTAGAGTTGTAGAAAACGCAGTATTTATTCAACAAAAGTTCGGCATTTAACTTGACACAGAAACATAAAAGAGATCGGACAAGAAGGCAAAAGGAAATCCAAAATGGCCGCCATGACTCATATTTTTAAAATTTATTTTACAATGTTAGATATGATTGGATGTTTAGTTTGATAAATATGTTTAATAAATAATTGTGCATATTCATGTTTGTACTCAAACCAAAAATAAAATTGATTTTTAAATTTTTTTAGATAGTTGATAAAGCTGAAAAAGGGTCACCACATGATACCACAGATTTCACCAAAAGATACCAAAATACCACAAAAAGATGGAAATACAAAAAGAACATTTAAAGACACAGTTGAACTCCAAAATGTATAAAGATTGAGAATACTTCTGCATTTTTTGGTAAGTTGCTTTTAAAACTATCTGGCATTGGGCCATGTAACAAAATTTCCTTGATTCTGCCCAATTGCATTGGGTCATTCCAGAAAAGATCCATGCCCCCCCCCCCCCCCCCCCCCACAGAGGAAATTTATGATGTTTGAAGGGGGAGGGGGTAAAATTAACTACATATGTCTGAAAAGGAGGAGATGACCAATTTGCCATTTCCTCTGTGTGGGGAATATGGATATTTTCTGGAATGACCCATCTCGCATAGACAATTTTGTGTACAGTCCAGAAAATTGTCTATTGACTACTTTATAAAATGTAAATGTGTTACCCAACTGAAAATCTGTTTTTCTTCTTATTTTACATTTGATTTTTGATGTCCCAGATTCGCCAAAAAAATTTATTTGTAGTTCAATAATTGATAAACCAGTACACACTATTCAATGTCAACTGTGGTTATTATTTTTATGAAGGACTCTGCTTGAAACAGGAGTAATTCATTTCTAAAATTCTCAGCAGTTTTAAGTGACTGATATTTTTAGGGATGCACTGTAACTTAATTCTGACCATCTCATTATTTCTGGTTAGAATTTTGATTTTTCTTACTCAGGAAAAACTATTTGACTGGAACTTTTGTCTGGCTTTATCTCTGAAATGTAATGATGTATAGCAGTTTGATTTTATGTGTTACCAACAAAACAATTTTAAGAAGTCAAGTGTCATGCATTTAAGATTTTCTGCAATTTGGAATTCTTTGTCAATCGAATCAAAACATGCTCTAAAATCTCAAAATTTAAACACACAATGGTAAAATTAAAACATTTTAAAGAAAGAAGTGTTTTCTATGTTCCAGTCAGAAATTCAGTTCCAGCTGGAACTTTAAAACTGTTCCAGTGCATCCCTAACCTTTTTATGGGTTTAGTAATAATTCATTTTCTGGTTGGATCCAGTTTCATGTTGATTGTTTGCTATATTTTGTTTAAATATTGATGACTTTTGATACACCAAATTTCTATGCGGACTTATTCTACGGTCAACTGATGGAGTTTGATCTCAGTGGGTGCTAGCTTTTTGTTGATTAATTATATAAATATAGACATTGGAACAAACCTCCTGTTTTCTATTCTCAATACTCGTATAATCCCTATATTATGAAGGAGAAAAGCCTGTGGCTTGTCAAAAAGCTTTGATTTTGATCTGTGCCATCGTCTTCATGTTTTTCAAATTGGTGACAGAAGATTGGAACTACAGAATAACAGAACTCGGGAAGAAAATGGAAGTTTATTGAGCTGGTAGCTGCAACTAAAAAGTGTTTAATCTTTTCATGCAAAGCCTCAGAAATAATGCTGCAGTTGAATGAATCTCTGGACTAAGATTTGGGAAAAAGTTTAATGTTGTCCGACAATCTTGGATACTTAAAATAATGAGTTGTAACTTCAACGTGTCAGATTTTACAGATTAAGTTATAAATTAGATCATTGCATAGTTTGTTGAATACATGGTCCAGTTGTTTGAAAGAGTTGTGCTGCTGTAACTTTTTTAATGTGAACAATAGTTTATAATAAGTTTATAATTACTGTACTTGTGCAAAAATTGTCAAAAAACATTTTGAGTTTGATCTCAGTAAAAATGTGACTTTATAGGTGGATAGATTGTAGCACAGTAAGACTGATACATTTTTTCACCCTGAAATCAGCATGTTGCTGCATATTATTGGCATAATTTACAAAAATGATTTGTTCTGTATTCACATTGTAGATCTTTGCTAGGGAATTGTTTGTACTGTGAGAGTTAAATCATATTATTATTTCAATGTCTCATGCTGTACCACCAACTTTGAAATTGTTTTGTCATAAATCCCAAAGACCATAGTTGAGCAAAGTATCATAATTATGCGTACAACGAGTCAGACAACTGGGCCAAGTATGAACAGACATAATAATCTTAACTTATAATGCTCTGAAATGACTATTTATTATGGTGAAAAATTGAATGCAAAGTCTGGAGTTATTCCAAGAAATGTCAGGATTTATGATTAATATTAAGAACAATGGAACTCTTATTAAAAATTATGCTGTAGGTTTAGCAGACCATCAACCTCAATAAATTTCAAATAGTGAAATAAAATTAGCGTGCTGCGTAGGCAGTGTTGAAACAACAATCGAAATATAGTAAGGAGTCTAACGTTTTGAGCTACTAACTGTGAGCACTTTTGGAAGGCCAGAAAGTCTATATACCTGTATGTCAGGCATTTTCTTTCTAATTCTTATTTTAATATTTTTCGTTCATTATTAGCCTTCATTTTTATTTTATCCTGCTACTAAATTTCAATCAACAATTTTACAATAAGAATAACTGTTCAATTGTCATCATGGTAAACATACTTTTGAAGAGCATTATAATTATTTTGTACTTTAGTTAATTATTTTCCAGATTCAGTTTAAAAATTTACACTACGTGATCAAACACTAAGACACGTAGTCCCCTGGCACCTGAAAACCCAACTTTCAATAAAATGAGCCCCGCCCGGTGTTATTGTTCTTGAACTTGTGACAGTGCAAAGTGGAATATTGTAATCTGGTTTAACTGAAGACGGTACACACTGCTACAGTAATAGGAATTAGTTTTAGTGGGGGGTGGGTATAAAGAATTTTCAATATCATAATTTTAAAACATTTATAATTTTATTGCCAACCATGTATTTGATCACAATTTTTTTTCATTCACTACTCTCACATGACCACAACATCCACACATGACTACAACACACACGTGATCACAACTCCGACATATCATTACAACACACACTCGCACATCACTACAACTCTCACACACCTACAAGACTACAACACCCACATAACCTTACCACAATACACACACAAGACTACAACACCAAGACTGAACATGTGACTACAACATTCACACGACTACACCACCCATACATTATAATAAATCAGACACATAAATATAGGTGAACCTCACAGAAACAGTTCACTTGACTCTATAGACAACCATCGCTAACGCCGTCGAAATGTCAATAACTGCCTACAATAACATATTGTCTTTCTCATGACTGCACTAACCTAGACAATAAATTTCAACAAACATCTACTGATACTCTTAGGTTCAAACCATTTACTTAATAACGTCAGTCACTACCACGACTAACGACTCTCTCAAGACTACAGTAGACGAGCATGTCATTTCACTAAATAAATATACCAGTTCTTCAGTTTTACCTAATGTAACAATGTTCCACTATGTACCAAAGAATTGCATAATGACTTGAAAAACCTTTAACCAATGAACCAAAGTATAATGTGTAATAGCCAAATGAATTGAAATATAATGCGGAGTGATTTGTACATTCAGCAAACTGGGTTACCTTATTGGTAGAGGTCAGGTGTCACTTGTTGAACAAAAATGGAAACTGTATTCCAAAAGACAATAATTTTTTAGTGTACTTTCGTCAAAACGTTTTAAAACAAGTCTTATCAGAACCATATTGAACAAACTATCTGGTGAAACAAATTTGTTTGATGAGCGACTTAATGTCAGGTTGTTTTCTACTTTTCCTGTTTTCTAAATTTTCCTTTCACTTTGGAAAAGAATGGACAGGGCATATTTTTTTTATCTTGTGAGTTCTCGAATTGAATAAATGATTCAAGACATTTCCGAAAACTTTCATGTCCGCGGAATATTTTCCTGAATGGAAACTGGTCTTTGGTGTTTTTGTTCAGCAAGTGACATTGTCCTTTTAAAACTGTTCAAACAATGTTTGGCTAAAGATTTTATACATTACATTTGTGATTGGTTTTTGGTTATATCAAGTCATTGTCCATTCTTTATTGGCTTGAATCATAATATAAGAGAGCAAATGGCGTTTTTGGACTTTGTTTTTTCAACAAGTAAGTATCATATTTAAAGAGATTACTTTTTTAACCCAACTTAAGTATTGTGTTATCCAAAGACTTCTTCTCCTGAATCCTCTATCTTCCACTTTTTCTTCAACACTAATTTTAAAAAACAAAATTATGCCGGAAAAGACTTTTTGAATTTATGAGCATTTGGTTTTAATAAGGTTAAAAAGATATGAAAGTTCTAGAAAATTAATTTAAAATCAAGAAAGACCTGAAATTAGTGGATGGGTGGCAGAATTAGGATTACCAACAGTTGTCACTATTTTTTGGTTGGGATCTTTTTCCTATTAAGTGTTACCCTTACCATAAGTATGTTTCTCACGGGTCTTAGTATTTCACTGACCCCACTTCCCTAACAGAAAAGTAGGAATCCTTCCTTAGCTAGAGGGCCCCCCTTTGGTAGTATTAAGCGCGACTTCTATTGGAAAACGTCCATTCATGCATGTTTCTCAAAACACACTATCGAGAATAAGTACCTGTTTAGTATAAGTTTTGTCTTATTTGAAAAATATTTTGTGATCTGAGATCATTAGTCAATGACTGAATACATACCTCGAAAACAAGTTAATACCTCTCTTGAAACTCGTTGTACCGTTACTTAAGAAATTGAAAACTTCTCTATCACGCAGGTCTAGTCTGTATGTCACTAGCATGGGCACTCATTTTCATCAACCCATCCATTTTCTTACATTTTTCTTTGGATAATACAATACTACCTTGAATTATTCTAAAGTTAAAGAATTGTTGTCTAAGAACCCGTTTACACTACAGCAAACGTTTTCGGATTCACATTGTTTTTTATTCCCATGATGATGAAAAACAATGTGAATCCGGATACCTTTTGCTCTGGTGTAAACGGGGCCTAAGTTGTATGTTGCTGCTTAAATGTGATGAAAGTATTCTGAAATATTTTGACTTTTAATACTGATATTTATTCTTTAGTCAAAAGGCTTTATTTTATATTTTAGCATCGAGTTTAAATTTATCATAAAAAAGAACTTGTCTTTTTGGATGAGGAATGTTTACCAAATTATGTACTAGGACTGCTTCAATATTTTTTTATCTATCACTTCAAGAAGAGAATGTGTTCTATAGATATTTCCAAAAATGTTTAGTCATTTGAGTTTATATTTATCAAGATTGATTGCTGTTTTTTGAAATATAAAATGTTGTGATACGTTTGACAGATTCTAACTCGGTATTTCAGAGAAGCTTTCATCACGTTTAAGTACTAACATTTGCAATATTCTTTAGCTTTAAGTTATCAAGTGTTGGGTCAAAAAAATCTGGAGAAAAACATGGCTGCTAGAAATTGCATTTGTGCTTGTACCTCTATACTGTGCAAGAAATTTTGTTTTTATTTGAGAATTGCTCGAAAGAAATTTCTAAGCAGCCACGTTCTTTCTCTACTTCAATTGTGCAAATAAACACTGCTTTGTTGTTACTCTTTCTTTGCTCAATTAATCTCTGAGTATGGTACTTAGCTGGGAAAAAACTAAGTCTTATTTAGCTATCAAACGGTTTTGTTTTGCAAAGATTTAATACCAGTGTCCAATTGCATCAGTTGGTTGGTTTGGTGTTGAATTCTTTGTTAAACATTGCTATTATTGATTGCTATATGAATATGGCTTTTGTTGTTCATTTGTGTTCATCACAATGTTGACAAAAGCAATGTTCACTTCGCCATCTTCTGTTCTCTTCTATAATGATTCACCAATACACAAGTTCTATTTTATAATTGTTTATTGAAATGCTAATAAAGTGTTTACAAATTATTCATGACTACTTTGTATTAATTTATTCAATTCCCATGGGAATTAACTATTATATTAAAGTTAAAACTGCCCCGGCTGACTCCCCAAGTGCTGCTCTTACTTTGAGTTGGAGTAGCATTATGCTAATCCAACTCAAAGCAAGAGCAGCACTTGGAGAGTCAGCCGGGGCAGTAAAGAGAACACCAACTTCAACAATTGTGAAGCTAGCATCCACTTGAGAGCAGCCGCATACCTTGCAAAGCAAAACGTTAGCAACTAAACAAACTGCATGAGCGTAAGCACTTACTAAGTACTGTGTACTTAGCGAGTACTTACAGCTCAGCTAGTGCAAACTAAACATGCAAACTAACATGCAAATTTGAAACATGCAAATTTGTAATCCCTCCACCGAAATTAATTATGCCAAAGCTACAAAGCATGCAAGACCCACTGCCCAACTAGTCCCTAGCTCCTGCCTTAACTTCCTCATCCTGCCTAACTGCCTCGTCCTACCTAGCTGCCTCGTCCTACCTAGCTGCACACCACTCGTTACTTTCACTTCTACCACCATCAGACAACCACAAAGACACTCACCTAACCACCCCCTACCCACCCCACCAACCCCTTTCCTACACTCACACACACACAACAAACATGCACATTCCACACTTTTATCTAAAAATTACAGTAATAAAAAAAAAATAATAATAAAATAAATTACATTATAATTTAGCTAACTTAACCCACCTATAACTTACTAAAAATTTTGCAATACCATTTCGAAAAAGTTGTCTTACATCATGCTGAGGCCCTAGGTCAATACTGAACCACTTAAAATGGTATGATAGTTGCTCTCACGATACATTATTTTACCAGATCAAAGAGGATTTATATAATTATATTACTGTAAAGGGTCCTAATCAGCTAACACCCATTTTTTGTTTTCATCTGAAAAGTACTTTGTTTTATGAAGATTATCACGAAGAAATCATGATTTATATGGGTGTTAACTGAGTTGGACATTTAAACAAGTTATTGCAAACACAAGATGGTGAAAAGTCAGCTCCCTTTATGCTTAGCTATTTTCTGATAACTATTGTAGAACAGGGATTCAATTTATTTGTTTACAGAACAAATTTGTTGAGATTTTTGCTTCTTATTAAGATTTTATATTTTAATACTGACTTTAAGTCAGTGAGTTGCGTTACAGTAAATAAACCACTTAAGCATTGCAAGTAAAAATGAAAATAAGACTGCCAAAATATGTGAAGGAGAAACTAGGATTTTCAAGAAACCTATTTGGTATTTTAAAAACAAGCCACTGGCTGCTACATCCACCAAAAACCTCTCTACCGTATCTGTCGAAACTACTTGCACATGAAAAATTTCAAACATATCTTACTCCTGTGTACTAATTGTACAGTATTCTCAACAGTTGAAAACACTGACATTGACAGTTGCGTGTGCTGATTAAATCTCTAGTTTTTCCTGCATACATTTAAGCAGCTTTATTTTGAACCAAAAGGGAGCTGACTGTTTTTATTGCTTTTACAGTAATACCATGACATCAGGAAAATTAGTGATTAAATGTCCCTGAAAGCCGAGAGAGGATTCGTAGAAAATTCTCCCAAGACTCAAGGGGACATTTAATCACTAATTTCCCAACATGTCATGGTATTAGTTTGTAATACCATGATTATCTTATAATAATGCATTTCTTTGTTGTATAAAAAGTACTGTTTGGATGTTTGGTCATGCATGCTAATGAGGGAAAAATTAGAAAAACTAACCAAAACTTAAGATTAGCTTATTGTTAATTTAATACTATCATTTGCACCTAAGTGGAATTAACACTGCCCATCAAAACATGTTCAAAACATCTTCAAAAGTTAACTGTTCTGAAATTGACACCGTAGGATTGCTGAGATGTGATTGGCTAAGAGCACAAATATGTACGTATCGAAGGGAAACACTTGACGTTGAAATAGAACATGTTTTGATGGGTGGTGATCGAGCTACTTAGGTGCAAGGGACTGTAATGCTCACTATTCTTTGGTAATTATATTATAAAAAATTCTTTTTTAGATCTTTAAAAGAATTAAAGAAAGAAAAAAGGAAACAAAAAAGTAAAATGAAAGGTAAGGGTCCTCTTTGATCTTAGTATAATGTATCAACTACTGAACTAAATTACATTGAGAAACTCACACATGTTGCCTTGCTTGACACGGTCTTGATCTGCTGGTCCTGGTCCATCGGGTCTGGGGCTTGGTCCTGGTCCATTGGGGCTGGCTCTTGGTCCATCGGTGCTGCTTTCTGGTCCATTGGTGCTGGGTCCTGTTCCATGACTGTATCTTCTTAGGCAAATGTTGAACCTGAAATGACCAGTTAATAAAAACTATTAGAAATGCTATTGAACTATAATTATTACAGAAATATATAACTGTCAAGTTTGTTTGAAGGTAGAGTCAGAATAGTTGTGATTGGTTTGGTTTTTAAAGAAATGCGAGCTTGTGTTACTGTACTGTAGAACAGTTATTCTATTTGTTGTAGTATAAAGGCCATACCAAACACCCAAAAATAGCTTATTTAAGGCACTCAACATTGACATTTTAGGTTTTGAAAAAATTTGTAGACTAAATCAAAGCATTTAAAACATGGCATTGATCCAGTAAGAGAACATTGTAACCTATAATTCTTAATTTGAACCCACCATCCATCTTAATTTTAACCCACCATAAACCTTAATTTTAACCCAACATAAATCTAAATTTTAACTCATCACAAAATCTTAATTTTCACCCATCATAAGTCTTAATTTTAACCTGTCATAAATCTTAAATTTAACCCTGGAATCATAAATCTTGCTTTAACCCATCATAAATATTAATTTTAACCCATCATACAGTAAGTCTTAATTTTAACCTGTCATAAATCTTAATTTTAACCCATCATAAATCTTAATTTTAACCCATCATAAATCTTAATTTTAACCCACCATAAATCTTAATTTTAACCCGTTATAAATCTTAATTTTAACCCATCATAAATCTTAATTTTGACCATCATAAATATTAATTTTAACCCATCATAAATTTTAATTTTAACCCATCATAAGTCTTAATTTTAACCTGTCATAAATCTTAATTTTAACCCATCATAAATCTTAATTTTAACCCACCATAAATCTTAATTTTAACCCACCATAAATCTTAATTTTAACCCATCATAAATCTTAATTTTAACCCAGCATAAATCTTAATTTTAACCCAGCATAAATCTTAATTTTAACCCACCATAAATCTTATTTTTAACCCACCATAAATCTTAATTTTAACTCACCATAAATCTGAATTTTAACCCATCATAAATCGGAATTTTAATCTATTGTAAGTTAGTAATGAAAATAGCTGACATTTCTTAAATTTTCAAACTAAAAAAACTAAAAAAAATTATAAAAAACTTTAAACTGTAGAAAATCTTCAATGCTTGAAATTTATAATTGTTGATACCTTTTACCACAACTTATTTTTTTAAGTTCCTATTTTTTTAATGTAACAAAAAACATGGCTGTCTTGTGAATTTTTTTCACTTTTTTTTGAGAATGTCAAGAAAATTATGTGCACAATTTTACTCTGCTTGCTAGGTAGCAGTTTTGCCAGTTGTCATCTTAATGTCATAGAAATTATTTCTTCTATAAAACTCACCATTTGGGAAATCCATTAGAAAAAGGTCCTTGGTCCAAATTTGGGTGTGGCTTGAAAACTGGTAGCTGTATTTCCAAGGTCTTTCAACTTGAAAGGTTATCTAATCTGCAAATAAGGGTTAAAAATGTTTAGAATTTTATTCCATTACAAATTAACTCTCAAGGTTACAGGTTCAATCCCTGTTTGGGAGCTCTAGTGCTTAAATCTTGAATAGCAAACTGAAAAGTTTAAATTAAGTGTAGCTATTGCTTATTTTTTTTTAAACTGTTGTAGCTTTTTACACTAATAATCTTCTTACCTCAAGTGATGATATCTTGAAGCAGTACTAGTCATTTTGATGGGTTGATGTAAGGTTGTTAAACTTTTCATGACAACTTCTTCTTTCATCTGTTCTATTTCATTCTGTTGATGTTTTAAAATAGAAAAAAATAGTCAAAATAAAAAAAAATAGGCAGAATCAAAAAATTCTAAATTATAATACACAATTTAATTGGTTAACAGGAATGAGAGAAATGAAATTTAAAAAGTGGATAATTTAAAGAAGTGAAAGGGAAATGAAATGAAATTGAAGATAGTGGTATTAGCTTAGTTGGGGAAGATAACAAATTAATTTTCTAATGACAGCTAATTTTCTGTTGTGGGATAATCTTATAATATGATTACATAAAGTTATGTAATGTTAGGAATTTAGCATTTAAGATAGCAAGGTTGTTAGTTGAAATAAAATTATATGAATAATTAATTAATTAGATTAGTCGATTTAGCCAAGCCCAGAAAATTAATTTTTCTTTTTAAAGTTAAGAATAACGTTCGGAAATATTTTCAGTATAAACATTTACTTACATGATTGCAAAAATCTTCTATAGTTGTTCTCCATTGCCAGTAAAACCAAATTTTTTCCAGCATTTTCGATCATCAAAGAAACAGCCGCCATCTTGGCTTCGGCCACATGGTCTTCTTGTTAAGCCATTTTTTCGCTAAGTCTTTCCACCAAACGTTCTCCAAACCTCAATTTCGGCATCCTGGACGTCCTACGGTGTCACTGTCGATATGTGAAGGATTCATCTTTCGTTTTATACTGCTATTTTCTCGTCCAACTCATCATTGTGGTTCCGTACGAAGACACCCCTCCGCCATGTTTGCTTCTTCTCGGCTTTGGATTAGTTACTAGTCCCCCTGGCCGTGCTAATGGTGTCTATATCTTATTGTTATACAGGTAGTTTAGAAGCTAAAATGAGGTTTTAAAGTATTTTCCCTGCAAATACAGCCATCATATTTACTAAAACTATATCGTTCTTGCCTGTACTTGTTGTGTAACCGTTTAAAAATCGTCTTATTGACGTTTTCCCTTATTTTTTTTTTGTGTTTAATTTTTTATAGGCGGAAGCACTATCCCGATTATACAGTGGTTTTCAACGACCAGCCTGTTGGCTGAGTGGTCAAGGGCGCTGACGAAGGCGCGGACTCGAGTCGGACGCTGGGGCAACGCCCTATACGAAAATCAACTTCCATCTTCAGACAGGCAGAAGCTTGCATGTTCAGATGGAAGTTGGTAAAAACAACTTCCATCTTCAGATGGAAGTTGGTGGGAGGGGGGAAATATGGGGGCGAGGATGAAAGAAAAATTTAAGTTTTTTCCCCTCTAAATCAGACACTGCCACTATTCACTTCTCTTTTTCTCTCATGTTCTCCCTCCTTCTTCCCTCTCGGGAAGAGAGAGAGAAGAGTTTCTTCTCATCAGAGAAGAGTTTCTTCTCATCAGAGAAGACTCTCTTCTCATCGCATACACCACCTTCGCTCGCCAAACTAAAGGTCTTAGTTTGGCGGGCTTAAGCGTGCATGCATGCGCATGTGCAATGGCGATAGCCAAATATTTTATGTATAATCTTGAGAGGTTACTTATGACTAATTATTTTCGTCCAAATATTGTGGGACACTTTTTAATTAGTATTCATGAATAAATTTGTTTTCTACAAACGTCTGCCAAGCGTCTGTTTATTTGTTTTGTTATGATGTTGTTTTTATATGGCTCAGATCCATTGGCTCTTCTGTTCTCTTCTCTATCCTTCGCAAACATTCCTTCATGTTGAAATGAGTCAACGACAGTACAAAGTTTTGTCACAGAACTACACATCTAAGTCGCAGCCTATTACAGTTACCCTTCATGACAATTTATTGTGGGAGCTTATGAATAATAAATTTCTTCACGATTAACTGCAGCCGAAGGGAAGCTTCGCGAGATGCTTCTTCTCACGTTAAAGTAAAACGTAAAAGAACTATAATCAATTCGTTAATGGCGGCTATTCTAGTAAGGGTGTCAAGGTTGTTGCTATTCCTTACACATATGATGAATGAATAATTCCCTTCGAAGCTGACTTTGTTCGAAGCCATGTTGTTGAACCTATTGATACCTTGGGCATATTGTGGGACACTAATCGATTGTCCATGCTCGTGGATATATAGTTAATATGTATATAATGTCCGTTGTTTATTTAAACTTCTTTAACGAAGTAAAGATTGTCCTTTAAGCTTTGTACATGTAAATATTGCCCGTTAACATGAATTTTTTTAACGAAGGGAAGATTGTCCTTTACATGTATAGATAACTCTGTACATGTATAAATATTGTCCGTTAACATGAATATATTGTCCGTTGTTTATTTTAACTTCTTTAACGAACTAAAGCTTGTCCTTTACATGTATAGATAGCTCTGTACATGAATATATTGCGCGTTAATATGAATATAATGTCCGTTGTTTATTTAAACTTCTTTAACGAAGTAAAGCGTGTCCTTTACATGTATAGATAGCTCTGTACATGAATATATTGCCCGTCAATATGAATATAATGTCCGTTGTTAATTTATACTTCTTTAACGAAGTAAAGCTTGTCCTTTACATGTATAGATAGCTCTGTACATGAATATATTGCGCGTTAATATGAATATAATGTCCGTTGTTTATTTGTACTTCTTTAACGAAGTAAAGCTTGTCCTTTACATGCATAGATAGCTCTGTACATTAATATATTGCTCGCGTTAATATGTATAATGTCCGTTGTTTATTTAAACTTCTTTAACGAAGTAAAGCTTGTCCTTTACATGTATAGATAGCTCTGTACATGAATATATTGTCCGTTAATATGAATATAATGTCCGTTGTTTATTTAAACTTCTTTAACGAAGTAAAGCTTGTCCTTTACATGTATAGATAGATAGCTCTGTACATGAATATATTGCCCATTAATATGAATATAATGTCCGTTGTTTATTTAAACTTCTTTAACGAACTAAAGCTTGTCCTTTACATGTATAGATAGCTCTGTACATGAATATATTGCCCGTTAATATGAATATAATGTCCGTTGTTTATTTAAACTTCTTTAACGAACTAAAGCTTGTCCTTTACATGCATAGATAGCTCTGTACATGAATATATTGCCCGTTAATATGAATATAATGTCCGTTGTTTGTACTTCTTTAACAAAGTAAAGCATGTCCTTTACGTGCATATAGATAGCTCTGTACATGAATATATCGCGCGTTAATATGTATATAATGTCCGTTGTTTATTTATACTACTTTAACGAAGGGAAGATTGTCCTTTAGATAGCTCTGGACATGTAGATATTGCCCGCATTAATATGTATAATGTCCGTTGTTTATTTCATACTTCTTTAACGAAGTAAAACTTGTCCTTTACATGTATAGACAGCTTTGTACATGAATATATTGCCGTTACATGTAATATGTATATAATGTTCGTTGTTTATTTCATACTTCTTTAACGAAGTAAAGCTTGTCCTTTACATGTATATAGACAGCTTTGTACATGAATATATTGCCGTTACATGTAATATGTATATAATGTTCGTTGTTTCATATATTTATAACATCGTCTGCTGTAATAAAATACTAAAGAAGTATAAATAAACAACGGACATTATATACATATTAACGGGCGATATATTCATGTACAGAGCTATCAAAACATGTAAAGGACAAGCTTAAGTTCGTTAAGTATAAATAAGCAACGGATATTACAGTAACGAGCAATATATTTCATAACATTTGAACCATCAAATATCTTTAGTTCAATTTAGTTCATTGTATAGAACTACCATAAGAGAGTATTTCCACAAAGTTTCATACAGATAGCTAAAATACTCAAGTACTTATGACTGCTGGAAGTTAAGTTTATAATAGTTATGTAATTTATATTTGGTTCTTAGTTAACTTTAAAAAGTTGAAATTTTGATAACTCATTCGTGCCCGAGGGCTTCCCCAGAGGTGAATAACATCGTCTGTCGTAGTAAAATATCAAACAGCAACAGAGCTGTATATACCAATACAGTTTTATAACTATTCACCAGGAAAGGTTATTAATTAGTATGTGCGAGGTTTAGTTTAACTCATTCCTGTCCGAGGTCTTCTCGAGAGGTGAATAACATCGTCTGGCAATGGATAATCTATATTAGTGTCCCACAATATGCCCAAGGTATTAATAAGATCAACAACATGGCTTGTGACAAAAGTCAGCTTCGAAGGGAATTATTCATTCATCATACGTGCAAGGAATAACAACAACCTTGACACCGTTATTAGAATGACCGCCATTGAATTGATTATAGTTCTTTTACGTTTTAGTTTAGCGTGTTTAACGTATGAGAAGAAGCATCTCGCGAAGCTTCCCTTCGGCTGCAGAGAAATTTATTATTCATAAGCTCCCACAATATATTGTCATGCCGGCTAACTGTATAAGACTCAGATGTGTAGTTCTGTGACAAAACTTTGTGCTGTCGTTGACTCGTTTCAACATAAAGGAACGTTTGCGAAGGATAGCAAAGAGAAGAGAATAGCCAATGGATCTGAGCCATATAAAAACAACACCATAACAAAACAAAACAAATAAACAGACGCTTGGTAGACGTTTGTAGAAAAAATTTATTCATGAATACTAATTAAAAAGTGTCCCACAATATTTGGACGAAAATAATTAGTCATAAGTAACCTCTCAAGAGCACATGCACATGCATGCACGCTTAAGCCTGCTAAACTAAGACCTTTAGTTTGGCGAGCGAAGGTGGTGTATGTGATGAGAAGTGAGTCTTCTCTCTGATGAGAAGTGAGTCTTCTCTGATGAGAAGAAACTCTTCTCTCTCTCTTCTCGAGAGGGAAGAGGGAGGGAGAACATAAGAGGAAAAAGAGAAGTGAATAGTGACAGTGTCTGATTTAGAGGGGGGAAAAACTTAAAATTTTTCTTTCATCCTTCCCCCCATATTTCCCCCCTCCCACCAACTTCCATCTGAAGATGGAAGTTGTTTTTACCAACTTCCATCTGGACATGCAAGGTTCTGCCTGTCTGAAGATGGAAGTTGTTTTTCACATAGGGCGTTGCCCCAGTGTCCGCGCCTTCGTCAGCGCCCTTGACCACTCAGCCAACAGGCTGGTCGTTGAAAACCACTGTATAATCGGGATAGTGCTTCCGCCTATAAAAAATTAAACACAAAAAAAAAATAAGGGAAAACGTCAATAAGACGATTTTTAAACAATTACACAACAAGTACAGGCAAGAACGATGTAATTTTAGTGAATATGATGGCTGTATTTGCAAGGAAAATACTTTAAAACCTCATTTTAGCTTCTAAACTGCCTGTATAACAATAAGATATAGACACAATGAGCACGGCCAGGGGGACTAGTAACTAATCCAAAGCCGAGAAGAAGCAAACATGGCGGAGGGGTGTCTTCGTACGGAACCACAATGATGAGTTGGACGAGAAAATAGCAGTATAAAACGAAAGATGAATTCTTCACATATCGACAGTGACACCGTAGGACGTCCAGGATGCCGAAATTGAGGTTTGGAGAACATTTGGTGGAAAGACTTAGCGAAAAAATGGCTTAACAAGAAGACCATGTGGCCGAAGGCAAGATGGCGGCTGTTTCTTTGATGATCGAAAATGCTGGAAAAATTTGGTTTTACTGGCAATGGAGAACAACTATAGAAGATTTTTGCAATCATGTAAGTAAATGTTTATACTGAAAATATTTCCGAACGTTATTCTTAACTTTAAAAAGAAAAATTAATTTTCTGGGCTTGGCTAAATCGACTAATCTAATTAATTAATTATTCATATAATTTTATTTCAACTAACAACCTTGCTATCTTAAATGCTAAATTGCTAACATTATATAACTTTATGTAATCATATTATAAGATTATTCCACAACAGAAAATTAGCTGTCATTAGAAAATTAATTTGTTATCTTCCCCAACTAAGCTAATACCACTATCTTCAATTTCATTTCCCTTTCACTTCTTTAAATTATCCACTTTTTAAATTTCATTTCTCACATTCCTGTTAACCAATTAAATTGTGTATTATAATTTAGAATTTAAAAAGTTTTGATTCTGCCTATTTTTTTTTATTTTGACTATTTTTTTCTATTTTAAAACATCAACAGAATGAAATAGAACAGATGAAAGAAGAAGTTGTCAAGAAAAGTTTAACAACCTTACATCAACCCATCAAAATGACTAGTACTGCTTCAAGATATCATCACTTGAGGTAAGAGGATTATTAGTGTAAAAAGCTAACAACAGTTTTAAAAAATTTAAGCAATAGCTACACTTAATTTAAACTTTTCAGTTTGCTATTCAAGATTTAAGCAACTAGAGCTCCCAAACAGGGATTGAACCTGTAACCTTGAGAGTTAATTTGTAATGGAATAAAATTCTAAACATTTTTAACCCTTATTTGCAGATTAGATAACCTTTCAAGTTGAAAGACCTTGGAAATACAGCTACCAGTTTTCAAGCCACACCCAAATTTGGACCAAGGACCTTTTTCTAATGGATTTCCCAAATGGTGAGTTTTATAGAAGAAATAATTTCTATGACATTAAGATGACAACTGGCAAAACCGCTACCTAGCAAGCAGAGTAAAATTGTGCACATAATTTTCTTGACATTCTCAAAAAAAAAGTGAAAAAAATTCACAAGACAGCCATGTTTTTTGTTACATTAAAAAAATAGGAACTTGAAAAAATAAGTTGTGTAGCACCTTTGTTTTTATGAATTACTGTAAAAGGTATCAACAATTTTAAATTTCAAGCATTGAAGATTTTCTATAGTTTAAAGTTTTTTAGAATTTTTTTTAGTTTGAAAATTTAAGAAATGTCAGCTATTTTCATTACTAACTTACAATAGATTAAAATTCAGATTTATGGTGGGTTAAAATTAAGATTTATGCTGGGTTAAAATTAAGATTGATGGTGGGTTAAAATTAAGATTTATGATGGGTTAAAATTAAGATTTATGATGGGTAAAAATTAAGATTTATGATGGGTTAAAATTAAGATTGATGGTGGGTTAAAATTAAGATTTATGATGGGTTAAAATTAAGATTTATGATGGGTAAAAATTAAGATTTATGATGGGTTAAAATTAAGATTTATGATGGGTAAAAATTAAGATTTATGCTGGGTTAATATTAAGATTTATGGTGGGTTAAAATTAAGATTTATGCTGGGTTAAAATTAAGATTTATGCTGGGTTAAAATTAAGATTTATGATGGGTTAAAATTAAGATTTATGGTGGGTTAAAATTAAGATTTATGATGGGTTAAAATTAAGATTTATGACAGGTTAAAATTAAGACTTATGATGGGTTAAAATTAAAATTTATGATGCGTTAAAATTAATATTTATGATGGGTTAAAATCAAGATTTATGATCCAGGGTTAAATTTAAGATTTATGACAAGTTAAAATTAAGACTTATGATGGGTGAGAATTAAGATTTTGTGATGAGTTAAAATTTAGATTTATGTTGGGTTAAAATTAAGGTTTATGATGGGTTAAAATTAAGATTTATGATGGGTTAAAATTAAGATTTATGAAGGGTTAAAATTAAGATTGATGGTGGGTTAAAAATAAGATTTATGGTGGGTTAAAATTAAGACTTATGATGGGTGAGAATTAAGATTTTGTGATGAGTTAAAATTTAGATTTATGTTGGGTTAAAATTAAGATTTATGGTGGGTTAAAATTAAGATTTATGATGGGTTAAAATTAAGATTTATGACAGGTTAAAATTAAGACTTATGATGGGTTAAAATTAAAATTTATGATGTGTTAAAATTAATATTTATGATGGGTTAAAATTAAGGTTTATGGTGGGTTAAAATTAAGATGGATGGTGGGTTCAAATTAAGAATTATAGGTTACAATGTTCTCTTACTGGATCAATGCCAGGTTTTAAATGCTTTGATTTAGTCTACAATTTTTTCAAAACCTAAAATGTCAATGTTGAGTGCCTTAAAAAGCTATTTTTGGGTGTTTGGTATGGCCTTTATACTACAACAAATACAATAACTGTTCTACAGTACAGTAACACAAGCTCGCATTTCTTTAAAAACCAAACCAATCACAACTATTCTGACTCTACCTTCAAACAAACTTGACAGTTATATATTTCTGTAATAATTATAGTTCAATAGCATTTCTAATAGTTTTTATTAACTGGTCATTTCAGGTTCAACATTTGCCTAAGAATATACAGTCATGGAACAGGACCCAGCACCAATGGACCAGAAGGCAGCACTGATGGACCAAGAGCCAGCCCCAATGGACCAGGAGCGAGCCCCAATGGATCAAGACCCAGACCCGATGGACCAGGACCAGCAGATGAAGACCGTGTCAAGCAAGGCAACATGTGTGAGTTTCTCAATGTAATTTAGTTCAGTAGTTGATACATTATACTAAGATCAAAGAGGACCCTTACCTTTCATTTTACTTTTTTGTTTGCTTTTTTCTTTCTTTAATTCTTTTAAAGATCTAAAAAAGAATTTTGTATAATATAATTACCAAAGAATAGTGAGCATTACAGTCCCTTGCACCTAAGTAGCTGGATCACCACCCATCAAAACATGTTCTGTTTCAACGTCAAGTGTTTCCCATCGATACGTACATATTTGTGCTCTTAGCCAATCACATCTCGGCAATCCTACGGTGTCAATTTCAGAACAGTTAACTTTTGAAGATGTTTTGAACATGTTTTGATGGGTGGTGTTAATTCCACTTAGGTGCAAATGATAGTATTAAATTAACAATAAGCTAATCTTAAGTTTTGGTTAGTCTGGAAGGACATGGGCATATTATATAATTACAAGAATAAAGCTCCAGCATACACTAGAGAAAATTTCCAAAACAAGTTACTGAAACACAGTCTCAGAAACAAAAGTTTCCAGTGTATGTTGAAAAGTTTCCAAAACTAGGACACTGTTCTATTTTTTGAAACAATTTTTGGAAACTTGGAATGAGTAATATTTTCATAAAATTAATTACAATACTGATATTCCTTAAAATTAAATTTTGAAACTACAAAAAAGCATCCCTGAGTTGGGTTTTTTTCTCACAAAGTTGAAAAAAGTGCACACCCTAATCATGCCATTACCTGTGTAATACCATGATTGACTCGGTTTCTTTTGTTCTCACCGTAATTTAATCTATAATTTCCCCCGAACAGGGCAAATTTATAATTTTTCACTCTAACAGGGCAAATTCCTAATTTTCCCCTCATTAGCATGCATGACCAAACATCCAAACAGTGCTCTTTTGCACAACAAAGAAATGCATTATTATAAGATAATCATGGTATTACAAACTAATACCATGACATTTTGGGAAATTAGTGATTAAATGTCCCCTTGAGCCTTGGGAGAATTTTCTACGAATCCTCTCTCGGCTTTCAGGGACATTTAATCACTAATTTCCCTGATGTCATGGTATTACTGTAAAAGCAATAAAAACAGTCAGCTCCCTTTTGGTTCAAAATAAAGCTGCTTAAATGTATGCAGGAAAAACTAGAGATTTAATCAGCACACACAACTGTCAATGTCAGTGTTTTCAACTGTTGAGAAGATGTTTGAATTTTTTCATGTGCAAGTAGTTGCAACAAATTACTGTAGAGAGGTTTTTGGTGGATGTAGCAGCCAGTGGCTTGTTTTTAAAATACCAAATAGGTTTCTTGAAAATCCTAGTTTCTCCTTCACATATTTTGGCAGTCTTATTTTCATTTTTACTTGCAATGCTTAAGTGGTTTATTTACTGTAACGCAACTCACTGACTTAAAGTCAGTATTAAAATATAAAATCTTAATAAGAAGCAAAAATCTCAACAAATTTGTTCTGTAAACAAATAAATTGAATCCCTGTTCTACAATAGTTATCAGAAAATAGCTAAGCATAAAGGGAGCTGACTTTTTGCCATCTTGTGTTTACAATAACTTGTTTAAATGTCCAACTCAGTTAACACCCATATAAATCATGATTTCTTCGTGATAATCTTCATAAAACAAAGTACTTTTCAGATGAAAACAAAAAATGGGTGTTAGCTGATTAGGACCCTTTACAGTAATATAATTATATAAATCCTCTTTGATCTGGTAAAATAATGTATCGTGAGAGCAACTATCATACCATTTTAAGCGGTTCAGTATTGACCTAGGGCCTTGGCATGATGTAAGACAACTTTTTCGAAATGTATTGCAAAATTTTTAGTAAGTTATAGGTGGGTTAAGTTAGCTAAATTATAATGTAATTTATTTTATTATTATTTTTTTGTTATTACTGTAATTTTTAGATAAAAGTGAGGAATGTGCATGTTTGTTGTGTGTGTGTGAGTGTAGGAAAGGGGTTGGTGGGGTGGGGTGGGTAGGGGGTGGTTAGGTGAGTGTCTTTGTGGTTGTCTGATGGTGGTAGAAGTGAAAGTAACGAGTGGTGTGCAGCTAGGTAGGACGAGGCAGCTAGGTAGGACGAGGCAGTTAGGCAGGACGAGGCAGTTAGGCAGGACGAGGAAGTTAAGGCAGGAGCTAGGGACTAGTTGGGCAGTGGGTCTTGCATGCTTTGTAGCTTTGGCATAATTAATTTCGGTGGAGGGATTACAAATTTGCATGTTAGTTTGCATGTTTAGTTTGCACTAGCTGAGCTGTAAGTACTCGCTAAGTACACAGTACTTAGTAAGTGCTTACGCTCATGCTGTGTGTTTAGTTGCTAACGTTTTGCTTTGCAAGGTATGCGGCTGCTCTCAAGTGGATGCTAGCTTCACAATTGTTGAAGTTGGTGTTCTCTTTACTGCCCCGGCTGACTCTCCAAGTGCTGCTCTTGCTTTGAGTTGGATTAGCATATGCTACTCCAACTCAAAGTAAGAGCAGCACTTGGGGAGTCAGCCGGGGCAGTTTTAACTTTGATATAATAGTTAATTCCCATGGGAATTGAATAAATTAATACAAAGTAGTCCTGAATGATTTGTACACACTTTATTAGCATTTCAATAAACAATTATAAAATAGAACTTGTGTATTGGCGAATCATTATAGAAGAGAACAGATGATGGCAAAGTGAACATTGCTTTTGTCAACATTGTGATGAACACAAATGAACAACAAGGCATATTCATATAGCAATCAATAATAGCAATGTTTAACAAAGAATTCAACACCAAACCAGCCGATGCAATTGGACACTGGTATTAAATCTTTGCAAAACAAAACCGTTTATTGATAGCTAAATAAGACTTAGTTTTTCCCCAGCTAAGTACCATACTCAGAGATTAATTGAGCAAAGAAAGAGTAACAACAAAGCAGTGTTTATTTGCACAATTGAAGTAGAGAAAGAACGTGGCTGCTTAGAAATTTCTTTCGAGCAATTTTCAAATAAAAACAATTTCTTCCACAGTATAGAAGGTACAAGCACAGACGCAATTTCTAGCAGCCATGTTTTTCTCCAGATTTTTTTGACCCAACACTTGATAACTTAAAGCTAAAGAATATTGCAAATGTTAGTACTTAAACGTGATGAAAGCTTCTCTGAAATACCAAGTTAGAATCTGTCAAACGTATCACAACATTTTATATTTCAAAAAACAGCAATCAATCTTGATAAATATAAACTCAAATGACTAAACATTTTTGGAAATATCTATAGAACACATTCTCTTCTTGAAGTGATAGATAAAAAAATATTGAAGCAGTCCTAGTACATAATTTGGTAAACATTCCTCATCCAAAAAGAAAGTTCTTTTTTATGATAAATTTAAACTCGATGCTAAAATATAAAATAAAGCCTTTTGACTAAAGAATAAATATCAGTATTAAAAGTCAAAATATTTCAGAATACTTTCATCACGTTTAAGCAGCAACATACAACTTAGGCCCCGTTTACACCAGAGCAAAAGTATCCGGATTCACATTGTTTTTCACCATCATGGGAATAAAAAACAATGTGAATCCGAAAACGTTTGCTCTAGTGTAAACGGGGTCTTAGACAACAATTCTTAAACTTTAGAATAATTCAAGGTAGTATTGTATTATCCAAAGAAAAATGTAAGAAAATGGATGGGTTGATGAAAATGAGTGCCCATGCTAGTGACATACAGACTAGACCTGCGTGATAGAGAAGTTTTCAATTTCTTAAGTAACGGTGCAACGAGTTTCAAGAGAGGTATTAACTTGTTTTTGAGGTATGTATTCAGTCATTGACTAATGATCTCAGATCACAAAATATTTTTCAAATAAGACAAAACTTATACTAAACAGGTACTTATTCTCGATAGTGTGTTTTGAGAAACATGCACGAATATGGACGTTTTCCAATAGAAGTCGCGCTTAATACTACCAAAGGGGGACCCTCTAGCTAAGGAAGGATTCCTACTTTTCTGTTAGGGAAGTGGGGTCAGTGAAATACTAAGACCCATGAGAAACATAGTTATGGTAAGGGTAACACTTAATAGGAAAAAGATCCCAACCAAAAAATAGTGACAACTGTTGGTAATCCTAATTCTGCCACCCATCCACTAATTTCAGGTCTTTCTTGATTTTAAATTAATTTTCTAGAACTTTCATATCTTTTTAACCATATCAAAACCAAATGCTCATAAATTCAAAAAGTCTTTTCCGGCATAATTTTGTTTTTTAAAATTAGTGTTGAAGAAAAAGTGGAAGATAAATGATTCAGGAGAAGAAGTCTTTGGATAACACAATACTTAAGTCGTGTTAAAAAAGTAATCTCTTTAAAGTATGATACTTACTTGTTGAAAAAACAAAGTCCAAAAACGCCATTTGCTCTCTTATATTATGATTCAAGCCAATAAAGAATGACAATGACTTGATATAACCAAAAACCAATCACAAATGTAATGTATAAAATCTTTAGCCAAACATTGTTTGAACAGTTTTAAAAGGGCAATGTCACTTGCTGAACAAAAACACCAAAGACCAGTTTCCATTCAGGAAAATATTCCACGGACATGAAAGTTTTTGGAAATGTCTTGAGTCATTTATTCAATTCGAGAACTCACAAGATAAAAAAAATATGCCCTGTCCGTTCTTTTCCAAAGTGAAAGGAAAATTTAGAAAACAGTAAAAGTAGAAAACAACCTGACATTAAGTCGCTCATCAAACAAATTTGTTTCACCAGATAGTTTGTTCAATATGGTTCTGATAAGACTTGTTTTAAAACGTTTTGACGAAAGTACACTAAAAAATTATTGTCTTTTAGAATACAGTTTCCATTTTTGTTCAACAAGTGACACCTGACCTCTACCAATAAGGTAACCCAATTCGCTGAATGTACAAATCACTCTGCATTATATTTCAATTCATTTGGCTATTACACATTATACTTTGGTTCATTGGTTAAAGGTTTTTCAAGTCATTATGCAATTCTTTGGTACATAGTGGAACATTGTTACATTAGGTAAAACTGAAGAACTGGTATATTTATTTAGTGAAATGACATGCTCGTCTACTGTAGTCTTGAGAGAGTTGTTAGTCATGGTAGTGACTGACGTTATTAAGTAAATGGTTTGAACCTAAGAGTATCAGTAGATGTTTGTCAAAGTTGTTTGTCTAGGTTAGTGCAGTGATGACAAAGACAATATGTTATTGTAGGCAGTGATTGACATTTCGATGGCGTTAGCGATGGTTGTCTTTCGAGTCAAGTGAACTGTTTCTGTGAGGTTCACCTATATTTATGTGTCTGATTTATAATGTATGGGTGGTGTACTCGTGTGAATGTTGTAGTCACATGTTCAGTCTTGGTGTTGTAGTCTTCTGTGTGTATTGTGGTAAGGTTATATGGGTGTTGTAGTCTTGTGTGTGTGTGCGAGTTGTAGCGATGTGCGAGTGTGTGTTGTAATGACATGTCGGAGTTGTGATCACGTGTGTGTCTGTGTGTTGTAGTCATGTGTGGATGTTGTGGTCATGTGTGAGAGTAGTGAATGAAAAAAAAATTGTGATCAAATACATGGTTGGCAATAAAATTATAAATGTTTTAAAATTATGATATTGAAAATTCTTTATTAAATTTTAAAAAATAGTATTTCAAGAATAAATTTTTGTATTGAAAACATGGTTGTCAATAAAATTATTACCATTCTGATTTCTGAAATTATCATGTCCCAAGTCTTTAAATCCAAACAGGCATGAATTTTGGGATGAAATACGTACAATGAAATATTAAACCCACCCCCACCAAAACTAATGCCTATTACTGTAGCAGTATGTACCATCTTCAGTTAAACCAGCTTACAATATTCCACTTTGCACTGTCACAAGTTCAAGAACAATAACACTGGAAGGGGCTCATTTTATTGAAAGTTGGGTTTTCAGGTGCCAGGGGACTACGTGTCTTAGTGTTTGATCACGCAGTGTAAACTGTTAAATGGAATCCGCAAAATAATTAACTAAAGTACAAAATTATTATAATGCTCTTGAAAAGTATATTTACCGTGATGACAATTGAACAGTTATTCTTATTGTAAAATTGTTGATTGAAATTTAGTAGCAGGATAAAATAAAAATGAAGGCTAATAATGAACGAAACATATTAAAATAAGAATTAGAAAGAAATGGCCTCACATATAGACTTTCTGGCCTTCCAAAAGTGCTCACAGTTAGTAGCTCAAAACGTTAGACTCCTTACTATATTTCGATTGTTGTTTCAACACTGCCTACGCAGCACACTACTTTTATTTCACTATTTGAAATTTATTGAGGTTGATGGTCTGCTAAACCTACAGTATAATTCTTAATAAGAGTTCCATTGTTCTTAATATTACTCATAAATCCTGACATTTCTTTGAATAACTCCAGACTTTGCATTCAATTTTTCATCATAATAAATATTCATTTCAGAGCATTATAAGTTAAGATTATTATGTCTGTTCATACTTGGCCCAGTTGTCTGACTCGTTGTATGCATTACAGTAATTGATACTTTGCTCAACTATTGTCTTTGGGATTTATGACAAAACAATTTCAAAATTTGGTGGTACAGCATGAGACATTGAAATAATATGATTTAACTCTCACAGTACAAACAATTCCCTAGCAAAGATCTACAATGTGAATACAGAACAAATTGTTTTTGTAAATTATGCCAATAATATGCAGCAACATGCTGATTTCAGCGGTGAAAAACACGTATCTGTGCTACAATTCTATCCACCTACCGTATAAAGTCACGTTTTTACTGAGATCAAACTCAAAATGTTTTTTGACAATTTTTGCACAAGTACAGTAATTATAAACTTATTATAAACTATTGTTCACATTAAAAAAGTTACAGCAGCACAACTCTTTCAAACAACTGGACCATGTATTCAACAAACTATGCAATGATCTAATTTAGAACTTAATCTGTAAAATCTAACACGTTGAAATTACAACACATTATTTTAAGTATCCAAGGTTGTCAGACAACATTAAACTTTTTCCCAAATCTTAGTCCAGAGATTCATTCAACTGCAGCATTATTTCCGAGGCTTTGCATGAAAAGATTAAACACTTTTTAGTTGCAGCTACCAGCTCAATAAACTTCCATTTTCTTCCAGAGTTCTGTTATTCTGTAGTTCCAATCTTCTGTCACCAATTTGAAAAACATGAAGACGATGGGACAGATCAAAATCAAAGCTTTTTGACAAGCCACAGGCTTTTCTCCTTCATAATATAGGGATTATACGAGTATTGAGAATAGAAAACAGGAGGTTTGTTCCAATGTCTATATTTATATAGTTAATCAACAAAAAGCTAGTACCCACTGAGATCAAACTCCATCAGTTGACCGTAGAAAAAGTCCGCATAGAAATTTGGTGTATCAAAAGTCATCAATATTTAAACAAAATATAGCAAACAATCAACACGAAACTGGATCCAACCAGAAAATGAATTATTACTAAACCCTCAAAAGGTTAGGGATGCACTGGAACAGTTTTAAAGTTCCAGCTGGAACTGAATTTCTGACTGGAACATAGAAAACACTAACTTCTTTCTTTAAAAAGTTTTTAATTTTGCCATTGTGTGTTTAAATTTTGAGATTTTAGAGATCTTTTGATTCGATTGACAAAGAATTCCAAATTGCAGAAAATCTTAAATGCATGACACTTGACTTCTTAAAATTGTTTTGTTGGTAACACATAAAATCAAACTGCTATACATCATTACATTTCAGAGATAAAGCCAGACAAAAGTTCCAGTCAAATATTTTTTCCTGAGTAAGAAAAATCCAAATTCTAACCAGAAATAATGAGATGGTCAGAATGAAGTTACAGTGCATCCCTATCATGCTGAGAAGTTTAGAAATGAATTACTCCTGTTTCAAGCAGAGTCCTTCATAAAAATAATAACCGCAGTTGACATTGAATAGTGTGTACTGGTTTATCAATTATTGAACTACAAATAAATTTTTTTTGGCAAATCTGGGACATCAAAAATCAATTGTAAAATAAGAAGAAAAACAGATTTTCAGTTGGGTAACACATTTACATTTTATAAAGTAGTCAATAGACAAAAATAGATAATTTTCTGGACTGTACACAAAATTGTCTATGTGAGATGGGTCATTCCAGAAAATATCCATACTCCGCACCCAGAGGAAATGGCAAATTGGTCATTTCCTCCTTTTCAGACATATGTAGTTAATTTTACCCCCTCCCCCTTCGAACATCACAAATTTCCTCTGTGGGGAGAGCATGGATCTTTTCTGGGATGACCCAATGCGATTGGGCAAAATTAAGGAAATATTCTTACGTGGCCTAATGCCAGATATTCTTAAAGAGCAACTTACCAAAAATTGCAGAAGTATTCTCAATCTTTATACATTTTGGAGTTTAACTGTGTCTCAAATACCATTCTTTTTGCATTTCCATCTTTTTGTGGTATTTTGGTATCTTTTGGCGAAATCTGTGGTATCATGTGGTTACCCTTTTTCAGCTTTATCAACTATCTAAAAAAATTTTAAAAGTTAGTGGAAAATCAATTTTATTTTTGGTTCGAGTACAAACTGAAATATGCACAATTATTTATTAAAAATATTTATCAAACTAGACTTTCAAACAATTACCAATCATATTTAACATTGTAAAATAAATTTTAAAATATGAGAGATTAATATACAATAACTTGATGCAACTTTTCCCATGATTCAACAGTACAGCTAAACGTTTTCATGGCGGCCATTTTGGATTTCCTTTTGCCTTCTTGTCCGATCTATTTTGTGTTTCTGTGTCAAGTTAAATCCCGAACTTTTATTGAATAAATGCTGCACAACGTTTTGCATAACTCTAAATTCCATAACTAGTTTTATTATCTATTAGAAGTTTTAAACGAAGTCAATTTAAAGAACATGTTTCAGTACATGTACTTCAAAGCCAAAGGGCGGATTTGTCGCATGGCCGAAGGCTTTCTTATTCGCTATTTAATTCGCAGAAAGACCAACCAAAGCTCAAATAAATATTAAATGTATATCAAACATTATTTAGTATTGCTTTAAAGCAGCTATGAACAACATATTACCTTCGAAATTAATGAAAAGACGCGGCACAGAACAAGAAGTTTAAATCTCCCTCCATCTTCTCTTCGAGGCACGAGTCAAGAAGAATCCCGTGACAATGACGTCACGAGTCACGTGGTCACGACATGTAACGAAAGTAAGTCGATGAACTCCGAGTACGACTGATCTGGTATATATACATTGTTTACCAATAATATAGGTAAATAATGGTAAAATCGACACATTTTTGTCGTAAACAATTTTTTTACATTTGGCGCCCCATATGCAATATATAGCGCGTGTGGCCTCCACGATTTATATTTAATACCCACCCAACTTCTCCAGCGATTCGCGCCCCTAATCTTCCTTCAAGTACTTAACTGCCAAACCTAAATACCTGAAATATTTTAACAAATGTTAGGTATATAATCAGCTTACATTTTTAAAATCAAAGCAGACCTCCCTCGCCAACTTATCTTGGAAAGACAACTCGTCATGGGAATGAATTGCGCGATGAAATGCTTCACAGTTTTCTTATTTCTATGTAAGTATAAAAGTTGTTTATCTATAAACGTGATTTTCATGTTTATGATTGTCATTTTGACGAATGGTATTGACTAACAAGAGTTAAACACTCGTGAGCGAATCATAAGCGACATAACCGCAGATGTTGTGCGTCGAAACAATTCCATCAGCCAGGATGACAACCATCTCGTGTAGGTGAACAGAGTCGCACTGTTGTGTCGCACACGAGTTCAACCAGAAGAAACAGGAGCTAAGTTTAGGAATATATTTGACCTCGTATTTGACTAACCACCCACCTACCCACCCAAGACGATATTCGTATTTCGATGGGTTTCGTGTCAGTGATCAAGAAGAACTATTTGAAACAGAATTCGCGTCGCCACCCGCATGTGACAACATTACAAATTAAAGGTATTTCTATTTACACGAGCAGTTGTATGGAACGGAACATGTTTTAAATTGTTTACAATTCATTTTTAATACCATTACAAACGAGTAAGTACAGCGTGTGGTATATCCGGAGATATTTATGGTGGCTGATCATGAACGCCAAGTAGAAATGCCCGTTACGGTTATACGTCCATGTCCTATTTACACGAATTGCCATCCTTAGGTTAGGTTGTGTGTTGGGGTAAGGCTTTCATGAAGTACTTGGGTTATGTAGGACATGGAATTATTACCCCCGTTACCTTGTTTTCATAATCATAAGATGAGATGAATCTGTCAGCTGAGAGATATCGGTAAAATTGGTACTTGGCGAACATTTTGGTGCAAGTGTATTTTGACTAACGCTGTTGCTTTCAGTTGCGCACCGCGCCAATTCTGCGCAAATCTCACACTTGGCGCAATTTTTCGTAAATACCTTTGACAGTTGGCGCTGCGCGCATTTTGCGTAAATCTAGTTTGACACGGCGCAAATTTTGCGTAAATCTATTTTGACATGGCGCAAATTTTGCCACATACTCTGTTCGTATCGAGCTAAGCTGACGCTTTAAGAAAAACTTTAATCCCACCATTAAATTAACTTAATTTGTCGTAAAAAACATTTTTGGCTAATTATATATCTTCTTATATAAATAAGCAAATCAGCATAAATTAAAGTAGAGACTGTAGAGTGCTGTGTAGGTAGTGTTTTAGAGCGAGCAAAGTGAAAAGATGGTGAACTACCGAGATTTTTAGAAAGGTAGTACTGACGTTTTGAGCGGGGCCTTTCAGTATTCCGTTGCTAAGTTCACCCCCCTTTTCACTTTGCTCAAACCGCCAACATGAACATAATCAGCACATCACTCACCAAGGTCATAGCGGCGACAGGGGGAGGGGTATATATCATGTGCACAGTTATCCTCCAGAGTCGAGACCGATCGATCTCATGGTTTTGATGTAAACAAAGTGAAAAGGTTGTTAACTGCCAAGATTTGTTTTGATGACGAAATACTGATAAAGAGCGCTCCGCTTGAAACGTCAGTATTTCGTTAACAAAACTAATCTCGGTAGTTTACCATCTTTTCACTTTGCTCTATTTAAAACACTGCCTATAAGCAGCAAGTGTTTAACTTATGAAACAAGCGTATTCAACTAACATCGCTTGAAATGCGTGACGTCTGCAGTCGGTTTTTTTTCGATAAACAACTGACGTAAATCGTCCAATCTGATATTTCCCCCCTCGGAGTATAACCAAATTTGACTAGGATTATAGTTTGACGGAATCAAATCAATGTGAAGTAAAAATAACTGGACTAGCCTCCGAGGTTGGCGCTCCCTATTTAGGAAAACGTTCACTTACAATATGCTTATCGTTCTGTGCTGCTTGAAACTGATTTTATATATTTTTGCGTTCTTTTCTGTCATTTTTTGACAAGGAAAGTGTCTGTACCGCTGGGGGTGGTCCCTGGAATTCATGCAGATAATTCACCGCTCAATCTCTTATTGCAATTTCTCGTTCTCCCAAACTCCAGTCGTGTTTCTAGAACTTTATATGGAAACACGAAAAATGTTTTCTATTTCTTAAAATGATGATCAAAGAGTAGTATAGTTGCTCTCTCCTCCGCAGAGGCTCTAGTGGGCTGAGGAAGATCAGAGGCTGTCGGTGGACGATGAAAAAGAACGAGTCGTTAAAATAGAGAATGGAGATGTGAGGAAAACGCGCCAATTTCAAAAAGGCCCTGGGAACGAGGTTGAGGAAAACGCGAGAAAATTAAACCTTAAAATCAAGGTTAAGACTTTCGATGGTTGACTTTAACTCTTTCATTGCTGCAGTCCACGTTTATTCGTATACTACTCTGGCTAACACCCGATTATTCAACTCGTCAAAGAGAGAAATCTGGCAGTTGATATAAAGTCAAGGACAATCTTTTTCTCTTGACAATGACATATTTTCCTTTTCGAAAGATCCAAAGCGTGTCCAAACCACAAACGATAAGCTACTTTAAACACCTTTCATCGGCTTCAAGAAATACGTTTGCCGATGTCAACAGTAAAATGTTTTGCGATAAACGGATATAGTGCAGGAAATGTTTCCTTCATGTTAATATATAGAAGGGATTAACCTTGGTTTGAGAAGCTTTATCAAACACTTGGAAGTTGTGTTTGATATGATATCAAATCACCTCGAAGTTGCTTAAATAACGGCTCGGTGGCTCGCTTTCGCCTTGATTTTCAACACACTTCTCGGTGTTTGATATCAGATCAAACACTCCTTCTCGTGTATGATATATGTATAACAGATCAACTATTGCAATCAAATGTACTTGATGCTTTGTTTACCTTCGTTAATCACGTGATCACGGAAAGACGTACTACTTACCCATCTGAAGTAGACTTAAGAATTCTTGCGATAATTAACTCAACTGCTCTGCTCACCTGTCAGAATCTGTTTTTCACAGTCCCAGTGGTGAACTGCTATGAATAGTTTTAATAACGAAATACTGACGTTTCGAGCAGAGCCCTAACGAATACTGACGTTTTGGGGAAAGCCTTTTTAAGGTGTACAGTGAATTTTCAGGAGCAAATTTAGTGTCCGCCTTAGAAAGAGTTTTATTATAGCTTTGAGAGAGTTGACTCTGTATATCTGTTAAGTATGACAACGTTTGAAGCTACTTCTCGAAAATTCACATAATCATCACCAAAAAAGGAAACGGTATTAATGTTCCTAGAAGGTTATGGAAGAAAGCCAAATAAGCCGCACAAAGTCGGTAAAACGGAAGACTTTTTCATTAAGTCTGAAAAATGCAGGATTACAGCATTCACCGCTCAAAATCTTATTAAAATAGATCTCATTATAGTTGCAAGTAAACCTGTTTTATATCTTATTTATATACCAAACAAAACTAAATAAAGTTTCACATTTCACTCTGATGTAGGGCTCCGCTCGAAACGTCAGGTTTCATTGCCAAAAACCTCGGCAGCTCACATCCTTTTCACTTTGCTCTAACTAAAACACTGCATGCGCAGCACCCACTTCTTAAATAAAGTTTCGTTTGTTTTCGTTGTACATAAAGTTAAGCTCAGAGAAAAACTCTGAGCTTCAGATGGGATTCGAACCCACAACCTTCCGAATGCCAGCCAGCCTGCAGACGCTCTCACCATTGAGCCACTGGAACTCACTCAGATGACCGAGGTTGTTTTCGATATTTATACAAGTCGCATTGTTTTAGTTCTACTTACGACAGCTTGTAACTTGAGAATGAAATGAGAAAAGGAAAACTCTGAACGTCAATATACATACAGCAAACTAAATTTTCATTTTATTTTCCTTTTAAAGAGAAAATAGAAAATAAATAAACTCGACGAAGCTATTAAGTAACTCAAGCATATTGTTTGTCGTTGTCAGGTATTTTAACAGCTACATGTGATTCGTTCTCTAATGTCCTCAGTGGACCTCCATTATCACTGCGTTCCACCTTAAAAAAATTTTCCAGACCTCGTCACCATATTAGCAATCCTCTTGGAAAAGAAAAGGCGCGAAAGTTTATTAAAAAGTCGTTAAGAGAATCTGGTTTACATGTTTGGTCAGAGCCCGTTTATTCAATTCCGGTAAGCTATGAAAAATAACCACCATCTCTCACGAATAACCATCTCTCATAATGTAGAGTTATTGTACACGATCCCACAAGCACTTGTGCTTTAAATACCATCGTGTTTAAATATAAGATTTTATTTATTTATTTATTATTATAAACAACCACCTCTCACAAATAACCATTTCTCATAACAAACACCTCACAATGAACAAGCACCTCTCTTAAATAACCATCTCTCATAAACAACCACCTCTCATAAACAACCACCTCTCTTAAACAACCACCTCTCACAAATAACCATTTCTCATAACCACCACCTCTCTTAAACAACAACCTCTCACAAATAACGATTTCTCATAAACAACCACTTCTCATAAACAACCACCTTTCATGAACAACCACCTCTCATAAACCATTTCTCATAACCACCACACTCTCTTCAATAACAACCTCTCACAAATAACGATTTCTCATAAACAACCACCTCTCATAAACAACCATCTCTCATAAGCAACCACCTCTCATAAACCATCACCTCTCATAAACAACCATCTCTCAATCTCTCATATATATCTTTCCTAGCAGTCAAAGCATCCACCTCTCATAAACAGCCAAGTAAGTGGTGAAAATATAATAGGCATGCTCAAAGGAAAGACTACAGGAACTGCTGATGACAGAATAGTAATCGTGGGGGCACATTACGACACCACAGCTAAAACCAAAGGCGTGGATGACAATGGGTCTGGGGTGACTGCGTTACTGGAAGCAGCAAAACAAATTGGTAAGAAGCTCTTATATTAGTAACAGTTTTTGTAGGCAATCAGCTGGAGGATTACCACATAAAGTGGGTATCTCCCTAAAATTAAGATTTTTTTAATTTCGGAGAGATAACCACTCTATGCACGTGTTGACAAGTGTTGTGGTAACCTTAGTCTTGACTGGTTTTTACTTTAAACCCATGACTACCAGGGGTCTTACCTAGCCTGGTACCCTGGCCCAATTTCAAAAGAAATATGGGCCAGGTAACCACTAATCTCATTCTCGCGTCATCAGGGCTAAATCCACTTATGACGATTGCAGTTTCACTCATAGCCACTAAAAACGCGCGAAATTTCAACCAATCGGAAAGCAGAAGTCTTTAGTGGTTACCTGGCCCATATTCTTTGATTGGGCCAGGGTACCAGGCTAGGGTCTTACCTTGACCAGTAAAATCGTCGTGCGTTAGCTAGAGTAAAATACTAAAGGTGCGTCTACATGCGTGCTTAGGAGTCAAAGGGTTAAGCATTGAGTTAGATTTTTAACCCCTTGACTACCAGGGGTCTTCCCTTGACGAGTAAAATCGTCTGGCGTTAAGGCTCTTTTCCACTCATCGCAGAAACTAGTTCACAGCTTCCTGCTAGCACTTGTATCTCATTAAAAAGAACTCACAACGAGAAAACAAGCATTGCGAGTTGTTTTTAATTAGATGCAAACACTCGCAGCGAGCTACGAGCTGGTTTTTGCGATGACTGGAAAAGAGCCTTTAGCCAGACTAGTTAAAGGTACGTCTACATGCGCGCTTATAGGAGTCAAAGGGTTAAACCAGCTAGCACTATACACCATGGGTTAAAGGGTATTGGCAATAAAAATTAAGTTTGTCTCTTTTGAAATAACTCGTCAAATGGTATAAGAAGACCTTTTGGAAATATTTCGACCAAAGACAGCGTGCTGTCCGCCATCTTGGAATTATTTTCGATATGCATGTGACATCATAAGCAGGGTAAAGTGAATTTTTTATCTTCAGTTGCCAACCTTATGCCATTACAGTGAGCTAGAAACTCGATTTTGTTGCGCTGTTTCCATTTTAAATTGACCCACAACATTTAAAAAGCCTTCCGTGGAAATGTGGTCACCCACGGAGTAGTTTCATCAGGTTTACCCTGCTTGTGACATCACCAATTTCCTAGTTAATTAGACCCGATGTTACAACAAGATGGCGGACAGCACGCTGTCTTTGGTTGAAATATTTCAAAACACAAGAAAGATAGAGAAAAATTGTAAAAGGTCTTCTTATACCATTTGACGAGTTCTTTCAAATGAGACAATTGCCAATACCCTTTAAGCTCTGATATTTTACAAGTACACACATATACACGTAAGGAAAAGTAACAGTAAAAACTTCAGGGGTCCAATGACCGAGTTGTGTGACTCCTATGACACTTGAAATATGTTTTCTCATTATTTTAGGAAAAGATCACTGCAGAACGGAGAATACAATTATGTTTGTAGCGTTTGACTTTGAAGAGGATAGTGCAAAGTACGACTATTTAATTCCGTTTGGCAGTAAATGGTTTGTACAAAACCTGACAAGCTACCTTAACAAAACTGGTGGATCTGTTCAAGGAGCACTAATTCTAGAGATGTTGGCCAATCACCAACCATCCAAAGGTATTTTAAAACTAAACTAACTTTATTTATATACTGGATAAGCCTATCAGTCATATCTAAGTTGTTCTACCTATAAAGGCCCAGTGAGAACCATCCCTCATTAGTCCATGCAGTGACAGCAGCGTTAGTACATGCAGGAGGTACCCGGAGAAAACATGTGGTGTTTGGTAGAGTCAAACTGGAAGCACTCTTCACACATGCAGCCAAAATGAAATTTAAATCTAAAAACTGTATCGAGCATGAATCAAATTTGCGAAAGCGTATAAGATTTAACCACTTTTTAATGTTTTATTCATTCTATATATTTAAATTTTATATAGATTCCCAACATTTTCCACACGGTTTTTCCAAAGTTTCTCAACAAGCTTATCAAGAAGTGAAAAACGATAGCAATCGTGGAAATTTTCTGGCTATCATTGGCCGCTGGAAAACAGACAGAGTTCTCATGGACCCGTTGAAAAGATTTTACCAAAATGGTATGAACCATAATAGTTAGTTATTATATATAATTACATTATTACAATGTAATAAATATATAGGAACTTTAAGTAAACATGAGCACAAATGTTTTGACTAGTTTTTAATTGTGCGTTGTAAGCCAAGAAAATCAAAGCTAAAGTGCATGTAAATCACGCAGGAGGATTTTTTTGTCTGATATAAAACCACGGACATGGTGCTGATTTCCTTTGTGTTTTCCTTTGTGTTTTCCTCAATCCTCATGAATTATTAACGAGTTTTTAAAAGAAAACTAAAGTATTTCGATTCTTCTCTATTCATTCTAGATGGAAATTATCGCGCACAGCTAGTACCAATTCCTCTATCAGGCAGGCCTTCCCAATCACCCTACGACAGACTTCTTCGTAACTTTTATCGTAGTGACCATTATAACTTTTGGGAAAACGAGGTCTCGTTTCGAGCCGTTATGTTGACTGATACGTCGAACTTTCGAAAACCCATGGACAAGTGTTATCATAAGAATTGTGATAATATGAAGAAGATAAAAAAAAATGATTTGGAATTTCTTCGTCGTAATATAAACGCAGTTATACAAACAACATTGGAACTAAGCAAAGCTGGTAAGTTTCATGTAGTTTGGTGGTGTAGTGGTGTGATGTAGTGGTGTGAAGTGGTGGTGTGGTGTTGTAATGTGCTGTGATGGTGTGGTAATGGTGTGGTAGTGGTGTGATGGTGTGGTGTGGTAGTGGTGTGATGGTGTGGTAGTGGTGTGGTAGTGACTGTGATGGTGTGGTAGTGGTGTGTGGTGTGGTAGTGACTGTGATGGTGTGGTAGTGGTGTGTGGTGTGGTAGTGACTGTGATGGTGTGGTAGTGGTGTGATGGTGTGGTAGTGACTGTGATGGTGTGGTAGTGGTGTGATGGTGTGGTAGTGATGTGATGGTGTGGTAGTGGTAGTGGTGTGATGGTGTGGTAGTGGTGTGATGGTGTGGTAGTGATGTGATGGTGTGGTAGTGGTGTGATGGTGTGGTAGTGATGTGATGGTGTGGTAGTGGTGTGATGGTGTGGTAGTGATGTGATGGTGTGGTAGTGGTGTGATGGCATGGCATGGTAGTGACTGTGATGGTGTGGTAGTGATGTGATGGTGTGGTAGTGATGTGATGGTGTGGTAGTGGTGTGATAGTGGTGTGATGGCATGGCATGGTAGTGACTGTGATGGTGTGGTAGTGATGTGATGGTGTGGTAGTGATGTGATGGTGTGGTAGTGGTGTGATGGCATGGCATGGTAGTGACTGTGATGGTGTGGTAGTGATGTGATGGTATGGTAGTGACTCTGATGGTGTGGTAGTGGTGTGATAGTGGTGTGGTGTTGTAATGTGCTGTGGTGGTGTGGTGTGATGTAGTGGTGTGGTGTGGTGGCATGCCGTAGTGTGATGGTATGGAATGACAGTGTGTGCTGTGGTGTAGTGGTGTGGTGTGTCGTATAATAGGGTGGTGTTGTAATGTGATAGTGTCGCGTGATGTGGTAGTGTGGCAATGTGGTAGTGGTGCGATGTGGTAGTGTGGTGTGATGTGCCGAAAGGTGATTTGATGTGGTGGTGTAATGTCGATCGTGTGGTGGGGCAGTGTAGGTGTAGTGTAGTGTAGTGTAGTGTAGTGTAGTGTAGTGTAGTGTAGTGTAGTGTAGTGTAGTGTAGTGTAGTGTAGTGTAGTGGAGTGGAGTGGAGTGGAGTGTAGTGGAGTGTAGGGTCAGGTTGAACTTCGCACACTGAAATTTGTCACACATACACTAGCATGCACAGACAATTCCCTGAAATGTTGACCTAACTACCTGACTTCTAATCTTATCTTTTCATTTAAGATTCCTGTTCGTCTTCAAATGCTGCAACGTTCGTTAATGTGACATCTAACGCTAAGCCTGAACCTGATGTTATGGCATTTGACATACCATTACCTGAAGATTTGAAATCTGAAGCAATAACGTCAGCTACCTTAAACTTGACATTGCAACTAATAGCCTGCATCTATTTCACTATGATGGCTAGCTAACTTGAACGTAAAAGCAGCGTGCTGCGTAGGCAGTCTTAAAACAACAATGGAAATATAGTAAGGTTAGATATACTACCGAAACAGAGAACGTAGGAGTCTAACGTTTCGAGCGAAGGCCCTTCGTCAGAGAGAAACGTTAGACTCCTATACGTTCTCTGTTTCGGCAGTATATCTAACCTTACTAACTTAAACGTAGCATGTGTACAGACGATGTCTCCCAATTTTTCCACGCGAGAGCAGCGGCTGCACACAAGCTGAATTAAACGACGACGAGAATGAGATAACTAATCTAATATCATTCTCCGATGTGTAAATAATAATAATAATAATGGTCTTTATTAATAAGAATACATCAAACGTGTATCTTTACAATCAAATTTCTCCTAAGGATTTTTCAACGTGGCCGTGCCGAGGCATATCAAAGGCGCTTTAAGCAGCCGCCTTAAGCAGCCGCCATACGACACAGTTCAGACCACGGATCCCAGCTAAGCCCTAGGTGTTGATTTTACGGAGGGAGGAAAACTGGAGAACCCGGCGAAAAACCCTCGGAGCACAGGAGAGACCAAATAATTACCTGATGCCTCCAGGGGACCGTTAACACAACCTCGTCCCCAGGGCATTCGTGAGAAAATGCGGCGAAGAGAGAGAGAACGCCCTATAACAAAGCCTGGATTTTGGCGGGAGCATGTTAAGAAATTTTTCGATACATTTAGAATTAAGATTTTCCAGTGAGTTCAGCACACGCTAAAAAAAACAAGATTCTGTAAGAGTAAAATACTTTGTCTGTTTTTCACAGTTCGCTTACACATACTCAGTGTTTTCAACTGGCAGGAAAATTTATTGGAATATTTTGTCACGTAATCTCCAGTCTCTCTCGCCTTACCGCATCTCCTGGAGACGAGGTTGCCGTTAGCATGCAGTCATCTCTCACTACAATCCCAGCTCTCCTTGCGATCACTCTTGTAAGCAACCAGCCATCTTTGAGATTTACAAACTGGACTTTTTCTTTGTTTTTAAGCTTCGTGAGCGACCCGCTCTAGTTACGACCAAACCCCCGAGAAAATGGTCGCTTAAAGGAGCAGTGTCGCCATTTGCGCATCTTTTTTTGCGCACATAGAAATAACTTTGGAAAATGTTGGAAAGAGCTCTAAATCGGACAAGAAACCAGAGAAATGAATCAAATGATATTTACCTTCTACGGTATTCCAATGAGAGCAGATGCGCTGCGAAGTCGCTATCGCTACGACGCTACATGAACCATATCCAGCTACGATTTTAGCATCTTTCCATGACTCAAATATAGTCAGTGATAAGTAAATACGTTTGTGCTGACTATTCCAGGCTTTCTGTGAACTATTTGATCCCTCGTATTTTCTCTTTCGGCCCGAATTATCGCGTCTTCCACCATACGCTCCGCCAAGTGCGGCCGCCATCTTGGATCAACAAACTTGAAAACCTACAGGCTGTATAGTTTTTCAAGTTGGCGCGTGATTATTGCGTGGGCTTTGCGAGTGACACTGCTCCTTTAATACGAGAGCTTAAATCCGAATTGGTTCAAAGATTGATAAGAGATAGAATGTGTCACCGAACATTCGACGACGGAAGATAAATGCCCGTTTCGAAATTCAGTATTTAACTGTTGACCGAGCTTATCTTTTTATATTCTTCATAACAATTTCCCTTTATTCTTGTTTTTGACACTTGTAAAAATAAACTATGGTTTTATTACAAATTTGCAATTTTAATTTAAGTACGCGTTTTGAATAATTCCGTTCCATAAGAGTTCCATTTGCGCCTATTTTATACTAAATGTACATGCAAGGAAATCTATATTTCATTTGTTAAATAAAAACACGGCTTTATTTAAGGCAATCGCGCAACGCGTTTTCAAAATGTTATGGTTAAGGTCCCTATTTTATAAAAAGTTACGTCCGTACACTTATACGATTAAAAATAATTTCCGATACCCGCTACCAATAAAACTATAAGTTGGACTTAATTGATACCTTACAGCTCGGTGAGCTCGGTACACCTGCAACTGAAATTAACCGCAAGATTTAATTAGAACCTCGTACCACACAGAGTTATAAATATTTTATCTACGTTTACATGGAAACCGATTAAAAACAAAAAAATCTTTGATATTTATCTAGAAGAAGGCGATAATATAAACGAACTAATATATTGGCACCAAAAGTATATACAGTGTATCTTCAAAGAAAACTGGATGGTAAAACTAGTTATAAAACGTCGCTAAATGTGAGCTGTTAAGAGTGAATTAAATTTGCATAAAGTTAGACAAAATACCGTTATTGCACAAAGCTGTTATATTACTAGCAAGAGTACTTCCCACGTATATTGTTGAATGATCTTGACTATAACAAATGAATATCGACAAAGAAGTACAAAGAACAAACACAAAGGGTAGCCTTTCTCAATCTTGGAATGGATTTAGCAACGTTCGTCCAAGTTTTGAATTCAGTGACTATCGCACAGCTACAACGCAAGATGGAGATCGCGAGAAGGAAATCAAAACCGAGAAAAGACACATCAAAGATTTATATTCAACACCAGAGAACTATTATCACCAACGGACAAATCCAAAAGTATTCGATTATCGGGGAATGAACGATCATAAAGTAGTGAGAATGCCTCGAAACTTCCCAGGTGTGAAACATATTGTATTTGATAATGAACCAGAAATAAAGAAAGCCTCGAATGAAACAAAACAATTACAAACTGAAGCAAACAACAATCTCACTTTAGAAGATATGGAGAAAGTGTTAGGACGACGAAAAGGAAACCCGGGAAGGAAAGGAAACCCGGGAAGGGAAGGAAACCCGGGAAGGGAAGGAAACCCGGGAAGGGAAGGAAGCCTAAGAAGGGAAAAACTTCCGAGAATAAAGATTAGCGAACCGTTGGAAAGTCCAAGCGAAAATCAACCAAGTTTGGGAAGCCCACGAGTTGGGTCTCATCATTTTAATTACGTTCGTATGATGACAGAACTAAACGAAGTATGTCAGATAAAAAACGATACCGTTGTACGCCAGGGAGAGACAGAAGACAATCTTCTTAAACTGAAAACAATTCATGAAACTCGTAGATATAGTGCGTTCACTCCAAGGCGAAGTGGCGGCGACAGAGTACGACAACACACGAGATGTCGAAGTCTTCCAAATTTAGACATGCAAGCATTTCCCAAACGTTATTTCGTAAAACTGGACCCATTAAGAGCCAGCGCAGTTCCAGTCAACCTCAGTGCTTGGAACGACTCATCCAAACAATGGCGCATGGTTTCTGAGAATTTAAGAAAACTAGACCAACAAGGAATAGCCCCCACGGAGAAAGAACGCAAGAAGTTGATTGGACAATGGATTAGAGAGACGACACAAGTAGGAATAATCCACGACGAAGAACAACATTCTCCGACAGAAGTGGAGTCATAACGATAACATGACAATGACGTCACAATGAATCGTAACGTCACAGTGATGACGTCATAACAATGATGTCATTACTGTCACGTCATCACTGTGACCATCAGTGAAATCATCATAAGGATGATGTTACTGATGGCATAATGATGATGGCATAATGGTGACGTCACAATGATGACGTCATGATGACGACGTCACAATGATGCCATCACGATGACGTAGCAACGACTCAAATCCACAGATGGCTGCCATTGTATGTCAGTTTCAGGCTGCTTTACTTCCAATGCAACTGACTCGCTATGAAGAGAGAACTCTACAGAATACCTACAATATTCTATATATTGCTTAACAACCAATGAAAATTAGCAGCTGAACTGTAGTATGGATTTACAACAGCTCAGCTTTGGCTCACCTTGTATTAAATTTTAATACAGTTCATCCATAGTGCTACCATTATTATATAAATTTCATAGAACAACTTGCAACAAATCCAACTGATAATTTATATAAAGCATAAGCATTAGATCATAAGACTATAACTGAACTGAACTAATTCACTTCAATTGATGTTATTAATTAGGCTACTATACTACTACAAAAGTAATTAATATACTATTTGATATCATACACTCAAATAACTATAATTATTGTCATTATACACATAACTAGAAATATGTAACACACAAACAAAATTACTAAATCAATGCATGTATGCTCAAATATTATAATAAAAAATCAGTAACCCTTTCTGAACTGGTCAACACACAAACTACACCCTAGCTCAAATTGTGTGGCAAACTACACTCTAGCTCAAAGTGTTTCATATGAAATACTCTCAAAATCATTGCTGCCTTCTTATGATGTAAAAAGCTGTAGACAATAAGGATTTTCCTGTAGTTTTCCTATCAGGTATTGCAAACGTTCAGCACTTTTATCCAACTTTAGTCCATCAATTTTGCCCAGCATGTTATATGATGGAATATAGTAACTCCTGACACGATGATTTCGTAATGCTCGTCTCAGGTTCTCCAAAAGTTCTAGGACTCGTAGTGCTACCTTATCTCGAAGCCAGTCTTCTCGTTGCAAATGTGCCCACAAATTCCATGTGAGCAATGTGTCAACAATTTTCCTCGTCACTGGATAATGAACATACTTCTCACACAACAAATGTACAAGTTCTCTCACAATCCAGCGTATACCACCATCAACATCCATTCCTTCAAACAGTTCATTCTCAACAGTCAATAGCGAGACTTGCCACAGTGATCGATGGCGATCATCTTGACGTGTGCTCCAAGACCCATTGGCAGTCAACAGTACTTTATGATGTTGAAAAGTTAATGGAATATCTGACCTCAGACATCGTGGTCGCATTTCAATCTCAACTGCTGGAATCACATACACAATAACATTGCCGTGAAATTTTGTGCTCAGTTCAAATCTAAACTTGGTGCTATTCATGTCCTCTTCAGTAATTTGTACATTGCCAAACACATGATTTGAATGGAGCTCTTGAATGGCCTCGCAACCAAGCTTTTTAAGACGTTGATGAACAGCAGGCAGTTCGAGGAAGCCGTCAACATCTAGACATCCATACCATGGCCAGTCGTAGAGAGGACCACGGTTGGTCAGCTCCAAACGTGAAAACCCTTTTAGTATTAGGTGAAAATAAACACTGTTTAAGTGTATGATTAATTCAAATTCTCAAGCAATAGCTGCCATGTATCATTGAAATATATGTCTGCTATGTTTCAAATAATCAAAACCACCATATTTCACCCAATAATATGTACAGTACTGTACATGTCTTCAGTAACAAGTTTTTAGTTACTGTATGAACTGTATTGATGGAATTTCAAAGCTTTAACTTTTGGTTAGCCTTTACCAAATACCTTTTTGATTTACAGCCTTTACAAAAAAATCCCATAGAACTCTTGCTATAGGATATTACTTTTTCTATAAGAATTTATAGGAATGAATTTTATATAGAAAATAAAAAAATTGTAAGAATTCCTATAAAAAATTTCCTGAAGGATTCCTATAGAATCCTACAGTAAATTTTCAAATTTTTAATAGGAATTCTTACAGGAATGTCAATTAATTTTTTAGTGGCTCTCGTTTCCAATAAGTGGCACCCCATATTTAACCCATTGCTGCCTTGAATGTCTGACAGTTCTTATTTTGACAAATAAAATCATCTAGGAACAGACGGAGTAAAACAATAAAGGGCTCATTTTTGGCTGGCTCAGGCAGTACTGTAATGCAGGGTTCGAAATAGCAGCTGGTTGCCAGCCATAGCCAGCAGTTTTAGGACCTTGCCGGCGATTTCTAATTTCAAAATATAACTCAATTTTCGGTTATCGGTGAAATTGCTTTTGCCAAGATCAAAATTATGGTAATTTGTTTTGATTTCTCTGTATATGATCATAAAAGAAATCAGTATTTGCTTAGCCAGATTGTGTAAACAAGGGTCAGACTAATGGCACCATTGTGAAGATGAACTATGTCCAGAACGTAACTTTGCTGCTTGGGAAACAGCCAGCAAAAAGCAGCCTACAAAATTAGGCATATTTTCTGAACGTTATTTCGAACCCTTCGGTTAATCATCTGTTATTAGTAACCCATTGCCACCTAGGATGTCTGTTAGACAGAGTAAAAACAATAGAGGAGCCATTTTTGGCCAGCTCAGGCAGTAATGGGTTAATCATTTGTTATTAGGATGTCTGTTAGACAGAGTAAAAACAATAGAGGAGCCATTTTTGGCCAGCTCAGGCAGGAATGGGTTAAGATTATTGTAAGCTAGGACTGAAAGTGTAAATTAACAAAAACACAAACCTTCTTCAACAGCATCCACAACTTCAACCATGTCCTCCAAACTTTTTAAAATGGCGTATACTTCATAACATTTTGAAGATAAAGACTGCAACAACTTTCCATTCACTTCTTTAAAAATGATGGCTTTATCCTGATCACATTCTTTGATTTTACCAAGAATAACATTTACGTTACAAACAATTTCTCGCCTTGTTTCAGACTGATTGTTTGCAGAAAGCTTCTTGCAGTAAAGTGAGTGAAGTGCTTTGTTTAAACCAGAAAGCTCCATGAATAAAGCTTTTAAAATCCAGCTAAAAAAGGGGAATATTAATGTATCTTGAAAAACATATGGATTGCCAAAACAGATGATTAAAATAAGATTGAAAATGTGAACTGACATCTTAATTTCTGCCAGTCCAGCAGAAATCAAGCCCAGATGATGACTCATTGGGTTTTTCTCTTGGACAGTAAGTATATGTAATTGAAATGTTATCAAGGACCACCATTTCACTGACTGGATCAAAATCAGATATAATATTCAAGAGACTCTGAAATTCATAATCACATTAACTCTTGTGAACAGTTTCAATACTTAAATAATTTGCTAAAGTTGCCTTCTAACTTCCTTAATCTTAACGAGCCTACCATTTTATCACAACTAATCCTTAACAACTGTGTACGGTAATATTATAGACAAAGCTAGACAGTGGTCATCGCTACTATTTAAAGAAGTGGCCTCTGCATCCTGCATCCATTGGCAGAAACTGTTGCTTAAGCACGGAACAAAAGTTTCTAAGGAATGTGTCATCTTTAAATAATTATCATGTACAGTATAATTATGTATGACAATTCATTTAGTTATTATCTTGTATATATAGTAGATCGCGTTACACCAGCATTATCCCTGATGATAACTGCAAGTTAGTCAAAACATTGAATAAAAATGTTAACCCTTTTCGGAGTGTCCATTGTTTTATATTTTATTAATTCAAGAGACTTTATTTATAAATTTAATCTTACAACATTTCAAGGAAGAAGCTAGTCCTCGAAATGTTGTAAGAATGTCACAGTCACAGCCCCTTCATCATACAGTATATATAATATATATATAAAGTATGAAGTATAGTTTACCTTAAAGTCTTCGCTACCAGAGGTTTCACCCTAAACGGAATCATCAGGTTTCCCGTTTAGGGTGAAACCTCTGGTAGTGAAGACTTTAAGGTAAACTATACTTCATACTTTGTATTTTGCTCTATCTATATATGGTATTGTGCACTCTCTAACATTTCGTGAACCAAAACTCACTCACTTATATATATATATATATATATATATATACGGATGTACAGTATATACTGTATTATGTCTATAGACATCCCCCTCGCATGCTGAGTTATTACATGCTATTATTTAATATTGACTTGTAAATCAGTTAACACCAATTTATATCAATTTTGAAAGTCACATTTCCAAACATTGGCCAAAACTCTTGAAATATAACACAATTATATACTTTAAGAATTCGATAAATACCCGGCAGAAAAGGAAATTAATATTGACGTATAGAGGATTTTGAATGTATCAATTGCTACCGTAGTCACACTTCAGAAACAAAAGAAAGCTTATTTCTTGTGTAGAACAGCAAGAAATATGCTCGTTGGGTATTCACCTTGACCGTAATGAATATACAGCCGTATAAAATCAGCTTCAATTTAAATTTTGTATCAAACTGGAGACATATTTCGAAGTTCGAATTGAATACTTATTAGAATACTAAACGAAAACCTTTTAAATACATTAAAACGGCAAAGTTTATAGCTAAGTTTCTCATATTTATCTACTAAGGAAATATTCTAGTTTTTAAGTTATTAAATGATATAAAAAGTAAACAGCAACCATACGGAAATGACCCAAATTCGAGCAACCAGCCAGCCAGCCATGCTGGAAATTGCAAAATATCTTTTTAGGCTAAAAGCTATAAACGAATACTCACGGACAAATACGTTGAAATATGTTCCCTTGTTAAACCATCATTAAGAGATTATTTAATCAATCTCCAGCAAAACGGGAAGGTGAAAAGATCAGTTTGAAAAATCTCTCAACTAAACGGTACTAGCCTGACCTTCTTCATGTTGTTGTTCAGCTCCGTGTCACGAACCACGCGTGGCGGGACACAATACTTCGGGACGGTTCGCCATCACTTCGGAAACTGTTCGAAATTCTCAGAATTTTAGAAATTTCTAAAGCCTGAAAAGAGAAAGATACCGCAGTTCCCCAAAACATACTTAAATCACTAAATAATTCAAATGATAAAATTATTTGACTGCGACAACATAATTAACTCGTATTTTCTCGCAGACGCCTTGTACGAAATCGTTCTTCATATATGGTGAACTTTCTTGAACATATGTTTTAACAGTGTTTCCAAACTCAAAATAAATCTAAAATTTCTTCTACCTACTTACATTTTGTTCACTGTATATTGTTATAAATAAATAATTAAACGAAAGCTTTCCTACGCGTTGGCCATGGCGCAAATTAGAATTCCTCTTTCGTAAATGATTAAAAAAATTTCAATAACTCGCTAGTCGCTACGTGGTTGATTCGCCCCTGTAGGAGGCGGCAGTCTAATGTATTGACAACGGTTTCTATAACACAACGTGTGGTCTAAGTATGGCGTGGACACTGACCAATAGGAAGCCGAGTTACGATTAAACTTGGTCGTGATAACTTCCCGTGGTGTGTTGGCGGTTGCATGATTAGCTGTAATTATCTTTGCTAGATATCACACTCATAACAAGCAAATTGTTCTCAGTCTAGTTCGGATTTCTCGCTGATAATTACTAAAAAATTTCTGTTGGGTTAAAGCTGTTTGTTGTGATATCTCTGATCATATATAACTTTACAATTCTGAAAAGGGACACTTTTGTAATTCAGTCGACTTTTGTGACTTTTCTCATTGTTTTGACTGGCAAAACTGAAGAAATCATTTAAAGTCAAATCACGGAGCAAGCGTTTATTCAACGCAGTTCCATCCATCTGGGTCGACGTTCCGCGACAGATCAACTATAAACACTTCACAACCAAGATCCGGTTTGTTTGTTTGACAGAATGCAAGGAGTAACGGATAACAATTACGACACTGTTCCAAAAACACAGCAAGGAAGTTACCCGAGTCTCAACCAGTGGAAAAGTCTTCCGAATTTATGGTTGAGTCAAAAATGTGAAGCCATTACAATTAGAGAGAAGCGTCGTTTATTCAGAACCCGAGCAGATACCCTCGTTCCTGAATCGTTTTGCCTCGAAGGAATCGAACGTTCAAAATCCATGGATTTCGCGCGGCAATGCGAAGTCAATATGGACTTGAATTCGTACGCGGATGAAAAAGATGTTGATCTATCGGTGTTTGATCTTTATCTAAGCAAGGATTTCACTGACCTGATGAATACATCTTTTTCTGAGCGCTCTGATCTAGATTCTACAGAAGGAAAAGATGAATTAGAAGAATCTTTGGATACTTGGACAGAACTGCAAACTAGTCAGCTGACTCAATCCAACCTAACGCAATCGTTAGCATCGAGAATGTATTCATACGAAAATTTGGATCGTGTGGGCAAGAATCTTTATAAGATAAATAAATGGTTCCAGAGGTGTAACATTGAGGATAACAATGGGTCAACGGACACATCTGCCACGTCGTAACGTTTTATATTTTTATCTCAAGTTTCTTTTCGCCTTGGAAAATCGATATTGAAACGCAATCACGAATTCTGTCATTTAATAATTAATCCCATGCGGGTACACGTTAATGACTTATGAATTCATATATAAGACATATAAGATCGATCGATATATTCAGCGCATGCATGCAGTGTTCGTTTAATTAGCCAACGTCAGGTAATTGTGCGGTACGTGAAAGATTTTTCATCTTTTTATAAAGTGTCACAATTAATCAGCGAAATTTTTTTGGAAAAAAAGAGTCCAAACGGTTATGTACATTTTTATTTGAATAAAAAATTTATCGACTTTAATTTAAATACTTATGCTTTGTATATTGATGTAAGATTCTGGACCTAAATTCTTTACGTTCTTTTAAGATGAAAGTTTGAAGATCTTAAGTTATTATAGAATACTGTAAAATGATGCAATTTTAGTCAAATTAAAAAATCTGGCTGACTATATCTTCACCAAACATCACAGTGTCTGTGTTCGCTCTTTAACTGACTCAGACAGCGTCTATTTTATAATTAATTTTAATATTTTGCTTTGCGTGTACTAATAAGCACCGATATTGCTTTAGTACACGCTTCTTAAAGGAAAACATTAATCGGGCAATACTGCCGGATTTAGGTTGAGTGTTTCGGGACATCCGGACGAATACTCAATATTAACTTCAATCCACACATCTTCGTGGTTCAAGCCCAATAAGGCCTAGGTCAAACGTCGCTCTTCTCATGCGCCGAACCTAATAATAATAAGCTAAATCCTTTGTTTATGCTGATTTGCATTAGATTCGGCGCATGAGAAGAGCGACGTTTGACCTAGGCCTAAGAAACGATGGTATTGGGTGTTGTTTCATTTACTGTAGGCCCCGTTTACACTAGAGCAAACGTATCCGGATTCACATTGTTTTTCATCCTCATCTGGAAACGTTTGCTCTAGTGTAAATGGGTCTTGAGGCCTGGCCAAACGCTTTCAACATTTCATTCAACATCGTTCAACATTGTTGAATTCAACCGTGATTCAACATGTTGAAAGCGTTTGGCCACCCTGTTGAATGATGTTGAACGTTATTGAATGGTGTTGAATGATGTTGAACGAAATTTGAACATGTTCAAATTTTCGTTCAACATGCGTTCAACAATGTTGAACGATGTTGCATGAAATGTTGAAAGCGTTTGGCCAGGCCTTTAGAAACGCATGACATTTGGCGCTAGCAAACGTGATTTTATTGGCTAAACAATTAACGTAAATGGATGTCCCGAAATACTCAACCTAAATTCGCAGCAACTTTCCTGCAATATAATACGATTAGAAAATGATGGGAATGATTCGAAATGGAACACAGATATTTAAACATTTTGTGGATATACAGCGAATTACAACTGACAGCATTTTTAGCAGACAGCATTTTTAGCAGTGTAGAGATAACTTCGAAGATGATTGCATTTGGCCTTGGAATATTCAGTTGTATATGCTTGAAATTAAATATACAATATATGAGAACCGTTGTCTGTCTTTAAAATCTTCAGAAAATGTTATTGACTTATTGACTATAATATCTGAACTAAAGAACATTTTCTTAGCATCATTTTAATTTGACAAACGTTAATCTGTCAGTCTAAGTTCTTATCAGTAACGCGCATGACATAGCCTGAGGTTACACAGAACCCTTAAAGGTGCCCTCCAGTCCGTTCTGCGCATGTACGAAACTAATGTTTACATCTTTATTTACAAAAATAATACTAATACCTTATTCAAGATTGTAAGCTTTTCTTGGTTCCCGTTCATTACTTGTATACCCAAAACAAAACATTTTCAGGAGAAATCCGAGGAGATACCCTCGCTGAATCGCTTGGTTTTCTGCCATGTTGTTCCTAATGGTTTACACTGAGCTGAGTACTTCATGTAATTATCTACGAATGTCATGTTTTGGGGACCACATTGCAGTCATGCGCAGAACGGACTGAAAAAAATTCTAAAGAATAATTATTGACTTTTGTGCAGCTGCACTGCCGCTCAGGCTATATGTACATCTTTGTTTTCATACCGCCTCCTCAGTAAACTTGGGTGTCACAAATTCTAGGACTTTTTGTATATACTACTAATGATGTACAATATACAATTCAGCTTCGTTTATTTAAATCAAAAGTATATTAAGAGTGATGACGCATGACTTTAGCGAAAGCATTACTGAACCTTTTGGCAACCGTATATCGTTCGTTCTGTAATCGTATCGTAGTATTTTACTTTGTCTAACGGCAGACGATTTTACTTGCCAATAGGTAATAGATACAGCATGAGCAGCCGAGCTGTTTCTGATTTACAAGGCGAGCTGCAAGCGAGCCGTAGTAAATCAGATTCAGCTCGGATGCGAATGCTGTATCTTTCTTAAAATACAAATGCATCTAAGTAATCAAGTTCACCAACTATTTTGGGGATACGGTCTGTTTTAGCCGAGAAAATCGAAGCTAAAGTTAGTGTAAATCAGGATGATGCTGTATCCGATTTACTACCACTGCTACGGTATTGATTTCTTTCGAATAAATGAGTTTTTGAAGACTATATGGAGCCCTCGGAAGTGAAGGAGTTACAAATCTAAAACAAGTAAGAAATAACAATAATATCGACTTGAGTCTTTGTAGTATAAATCTCTCAGAAACAAGAAAAGGTCCAGTTTGTTTTTCTACTAAAATGTCAGCTGCAAATTTAGAGACAAAACTTATTAATCATAATTATAAAAATGTACACCAATCAGAAAAAACAACTGCTTTCATGCATCGACTATTATTTAACAAGACTGAAACAAAATCTAGTTGTAAAAATGTAAAAAAAAAACAATATGCTTTTCTTTTAATCGGAAAGAGTGGGTACTTTTTATTTGAAAACATATATTATTTTTGTCTGGATGGGAAATGATGGATAGACGAGTTGTAGCTGTCATAAGCTTCCTGAAAAACAATCGCAATTAAAACTAAACTAAACAACATTAATTAAAAGACTGCACGTCTTCAACTTTGCTTTGTTTTGTGTGAGGAAACTTCGGCCAGACTCAGAGAGCGATATGGCAGATCGTATTGTTCTCGGAATTCTTTATAAGAATTATCTTGCGTTTGTTTTCCTAGAAGTCTTGAAATATTATAATAAAGAGCTGTAGATAAACAGTAAATTTGAATACATATATATATGCATATATGACATAATGATTATACAACCACAACTCACAGGAAATTATAAATTCGTCACAGGATGCTGATACAACAGAAAGCAGTCAAAACGTACGTCAGTTGCTGCTATTAGCACTGAAATGCAATAGTCTTTGTCAAGACTTCACTGACTAACCTACGCATGTACTGAAAATCTCACCGTTCAAGATCACATGATGTCTTTACAACAGTCTTATATTAAACAGGTCACTGTGAAACAGTTATAACAATGACGTTACTTCAGTGAAGCTGTTATATAATGTACAAGCTTCTTATTGTCATGCAACCACATAGCAACTTCAGTTACAATGCGCAGCAAGTTGTTGAAACAAGTTCAACAAGCTATAGGGTTATTGATCAGAACAACTAGTTACAACCTTGTGAACAACTTGTTGCAACGTTGTTTCTGATCAACAAACTGAAGCAAGCAGTGCGAATGTATTTTGATGCCAGCTGGATATAACAAGTTGTATAACAAGACTGCTTGCAAACTTTACTGTTTTTACACGTTTTATAGTCCGTTTCAGCTTGCTTTTGAAATCCGATACGTACAATTGAAATGAACATTCCGAACTTACGTTGCAATATTCCGAACTATACGTTGCGAGGTAGATACAAATTTAAGTCGGCAATTTGTTTCTGCTTAACCAAGTATATCTATTATTATATTCTATACAACAAATAATCTTCTCCTCTGTGATTTTGTCAAAGGAATTCAATTCAAAGCTTATTAAATTCGAACTTCACGATGAACTTCGCGAACTTCCGTACCAAGTTCCCAACCTTCCAACGAATGTTGACAAACGAATTTCAAAAGCAAGCTGAAACTGACTATAACCCGCCTTTGAAGCCTGAAAGTGTAGAAGAAAAAGTCTTTCACATATATGATGCATATACTAATTCTTCTAAGTTCAAACCGTTTACTTTAAAGTATTATTACCTTCAATATTTTTATATATAGTAATTTCTTTGTCATTCACTAAAATTACACCGCTGTGGTTTAATTAAACCTAGTGAGTTGTTTTGAACACGGCTACACATGCAGGTGGTTCATGTGGAATGTAATTGTAACTGCATTGACAGTTTTGCCACAGCATTTGAACAAGAGGCATGATTATTTAATATTTGTATATTATTAAATTATGTGTATATCCTGTAAAAACCCTTGCCATATCATGTCAAGCGATAAGTTATAGTAACTTGTAGTTCTCAATTTTATAATTAAAAAATATAGAAGAAATGTGTAAATACTCTGTCTATTGTAATTAATATTACATTTTTGAATTTTGCAGCCTCCTTCGTAGGCAACTCTGTGTGCTCTTATGGTGACGAGGTGAGAAAAACTTGGGTGGAGTGGGCAAACTCGTGTGGAGTGGGCAAACTCGGGTGGAGTGGGCAAACTCGGGCTGAGTGGGCAACCTTGGGTGGAGTGGACAAGGGGGGTGTCACATTGACCACAGACTGCATAGAGTTGCCTGTGGAGTAGGCTAAAGGTTTTTGTCCCATTTGAGGCAGCATTTCACTTGCGATAGTAATTTCTAGTAACTAAATATAGTACAAATATACTAGCACTGAAGCAACACAGTGGGTGATCAGTGGAGGCCAAAATACTCTGGGTAGGAGGTTAGGTAGACTGTACTACAGTCAGTGGTGTAGTCCTGGAACTTTAACAAGGGGGCTCTCCGACATAGTGTCCTGAATATGGGGGCGGGATGTTAAACTTGGAAAATGCCATTTTTCATTTTTGGTACCAGTAATTATGTAATTAACATTTAACAGCTAATTAACATTAACGCTAGCGCTACAGGTTAGATTACTACGAGTACGATCGTCACGATCAGTGGGAAGTACAATCACTACAATAGTACACAGGACCAAGTAGAGATTACTGAAATCATTCTTGTTGGAAATTACTGAATATCTTTACATAAATTTCACAGAACTTTCAAACATGATTAAGATTATGCAATCTGAAAAAATTATAAAGGAGGGCTCAGCCCCCCCCCCCCCCAATTGACATGGAATTTTAACAAGGGGGGCTCAGGCCCCCTGACTACAGTCCCTTTCACATGAGTCTTGTTCCCAGAGCTATATAGCTTGCGAAAGCAAAGCACAAAATAGTATAAAGCCCGCGTTTTTGGATAAAGATGAAAACGCGATCCGACGTAAAATTTCATTATGATTTCAATATAGTGAAGTTCTTTCATTTCTCTTTTCAATATGTTATATCCAATTGTTTTAATATTATAATAGCTGTTCATTGTCCATAGAAAAACTTAATGTACATTTACTTCAGTGTATTTCAACATATAGTAAAGTTCTTTCATTTTTCGTATTGACATTATAAATATTATATTCATTTTTTTTTAAGAACTAAGCAGCTATCTAGTTTATAGTGAAATAAAAGTAGCGTGCTGCGTAGGCAGTGTTGAAACAACAATCGAAATATAGTAAGGTTAGATATACTGCCGAAACAGAGAACGTAGGAATCTAACGTTTCGAGCGAAGGACCTTCGTCAGAGAGAAACGTAAAGAGTGTAAACAAACAATGAGCTTATATACGAAAGGTGATCATGTGACCAAAAATAAGCCAATCAGATAAAACTGACAATAACAAATTGATGATGAGATGCGAAAAATTAGCCAATCAAAGAAAAATAACAATAACAAATAGATAATGAGATGCGAAAGACATTTGCTATTCATATCGTCGATGAGTAAAAAGGAGGGGGTGTAAAGAGGATGAGCGAGAGTAAAAATAGATAAACTAATAAAGTGAAAACGCTGTTTATGTCCGCCCTTGCTGAACAGAAACAACATCTTCAGAGGTGTTAAATAAAAGAAAAACGTTCGTTGAGTCCGTGAGGATGAATGGTACCAATTTTGAAAATGAGACGCTTTTCTAGTCTTTTGCGGCTGACATTACCGCCAGAAATGGGTGAGATGGCACAAACGAAACGTTAGATTCCTACGTTCTCTGTTTCGGCAGTATATCTAACCTAAGTTACTATATCTAGTTTATAGATATTTATTTATAAAATCAATCCATTTTTTAAAACATTTGTCATGTGTCGTCTTCAAAGAAATATTTAATAAGTAGAGTGGGCAGAAGATTTATTAAGTTAGAAAATAATAGTCTTAGCCAAATCAAATTAAATTGAGAGTCAGCTAGCTCTAAAGAAAGTAATAAGGTTTAATTATGAATTAATAGAAGAAATAATGTTTGGAAATTTGATAATGTTTTGAAATTTCATTTATTTAAATGGAAATATAACTAATCAGATTAGTATATGCTATGCTTAGACAATGCTTTATAAATAAATGAAGACAACTATACTACTAATTTAAATCGACTTGATGTTGAATCGCTTTTAAAAACATGTACTACTTGTAAAAACTGTTGAAATCCACTCAGCAAAAGCTGGTATTAACAGCGTAACTATACATTTTAACGTTTACATTTTACTCTGATGATGATCTCCGTTCAAAACGTCAGTATTTCATTATTAAAAATCTTTGGCAGTTTATCACCTTTTTAACAGCCTAAAACAAGCATTCCAGTATTTCGTTCTCAAAACTAATCTCGGCGGTTGACCACCTTTTCACTTTGCTCTATCCAAAACACTGCCAACGCAACGCTCTACTTTTTACCCTGTGTTGAATAAAATCGTCTGGCGTTAGCGGGAATAAAATACTAAAGACTCGTCCTCAGGCTTCAAAGTGTTAAGTTTCAGTCTTCAGCCAGCTAAACTCCAGCTCAACATGATTCTCAACTACAGATTACTTACAAGGTCGGTTTCACTGTACTTGAAACCGTGCTCTATCAGCCAAAACACTGCCTATGCAACACTCTACTTTTTAGTGAAATAAGAGTAGCGTGCTGCGTATAGGCAGTGTAGAAACAACAATCGAAATATAGTAAGGTTAGATATACTGCCGAAACAGATAACGTAGGAGTCTAACGTTTCGAGCGAAAGCCCTTCGTCAGAGAGAAAGGCCCTTCGTCAGAGAGGACGTTTCTCTCTGACGAAGGGCCTTCGCTCGAAACGTTAGACTCCTACGTTCTCTGTTTCGGCAGTATATCTAACTCTACTTTTTACTCTGGTGAAAGACTCAGCTAAAAACATTGGTTATTTCGTTGCTAAAAATCTCGACAGTTTTAATACGATCTTTTTACTTTGCTCTACAAAAGCTACTAATCTTTTTTTCTCCAACATTTTACGGTAAACAGATTAACAGAAGCTCATTTGGCGCGCGCACTAGCCGAATCAAGAGTACTGGAAATGAGATTGCAAAAGAAAGGTCTTAAAAATTTCTTAGAGCGCATGTGTGGCCAATTTAAAAAAATATTTAGCAACATGAATTATTGCCATGGTAATATAAAAGCATAGTTCCGCTGCGTGGGCAGGGTTTCGTGATTTAAATAAAAATCTTAAAAGAAGTGAAGAGACGTGCAATATATTTAATAAATAAGAATCTTGGCTTCAAACGTCAATATTTCGTTCTCTGTATAACTGTTCACCAATCCTTAAGAGTTTTCTATACATCGTAACACACTGCCTACGCAGCACTCTACTTCTATATTACTCTGACAAAGAGCTTTGACTTTCATTGCTTCGTTTTGTAAAATCTGAGCAGGTAATCACCTTCAAAATGTTCTACATGTTTTAAAACTATTTGTCTATGAACAGAAGAAAGCAATGTATGAGAAATCAGCTGCGGCAATGCTAAATATCTAATATGAATGCACTTCAAAATTAATTTACAAAAATTCCTATTAAAAGTTCCTTCATACATCCATCCCAATCTCGTTCCCAGAACCCACGTTCCCCACCCGGGAAACGAGAGACTCTGGGATAATCCGTTTCACATCGATATTTCATTGGCTGATGAACACAGTGAACTCTATATAACTCTTCTTCCGGATAACAAGAATCCTGCGATGGCGTGAACGGATTATCCCAGAGTCTCTCGTTTCCCGGGTGGGGAACGTGGGCTCTGGGAACGAGATTGACAACCATCCGTGTATGTGGAGTTTAAAGCTGTATATAAAAGCCATTGAGAACATACAAAAAAATCTCGTGGGACTAAAAGAAATCAACCAATCACATGTCGTTTATTTATACTTGCCACGTGTAAGACTCGCGTGGAAAACGGATAAAAATAGATCAAAATATTAATTAGTTTTCTTTGCTTTGATTTCAAACAATCATAAAAGTTTGTCTAAAAATATTGGCTTTTCAATTTAATATCCAGAGTCTTTTCTTTCCGCTGTCATTATACCGTAAGGTTAGAATATATTCTTTGGCAAATATTTCTTGCTAAAAGCACAACATAAAATATTGTACAAGCTGTCAGAAATTAGAACATAATATACTTCTATCTTTGTGGCGAAATTATAAATGACGTCAGGAGTCTTTATATTTTTATTTGCGGGAAATTAATTTCGCAAAAAATGGAAAAGCAATCATTTTGCACGGAACTAATTTTTGGTGATTTAAAGACAAAATGTACTCCAAGCTAAGAGAATTTTTCTTAGAAATTAGTTGAGCTGACATCAAGGTTGAATTTTCTGACCCACGGAAAGAACTGTAAATGTTTGTGTCAAACTTTGTATCATCAGGTATTACATTTCACGTTTTTTTTGTTTGCGGCATTTTTTTGTTTTAAATTCCTGTGAAAATAATTTACAATAACATCCAACAAAATCTAAACACGATTTGAACTGCATGGAATATCTTAGTGATCTGATTATGAATTAGAAGCTATAAAAAAGTAAGAATCATGAATTAGAAGCTATAAAAACGTAAGAACAGGGCAGATGCTTCCCCTAAACTTTCATTTCATCTGATTAGCTAGCATAGGAGCAGATAATTATCAATCATTATTGACTTTTATACCATTTCAAAAAAGAAATAGACTGAATTAAGATCTTAAACAAATCGGATCACCCCAAGCTAGTCTCTAAAAAATTTCACTTTAAAAATGGAAAAAGCTATAAGCTATACTAAAATAAACAAGCTATGAGCCCCAAATAACATCAAATTGAAAGCCGTGTTTGAGTGATTGAAAGTTTCCATTGAAATTAAAACTTTTTCTTTATATAAGCGACGTGATTAATCAGTCATTATTACAAACAAGATGAGATTAAAAAACACAGAAGAGAAAAGGGATACCTTTTTGTTAAAAAAAGGTTAAGAAATAAAAAATAAAATATTCCCTCATCCTATAAATCCGAGTTATCCCGGACATTGGTAAATACCTAAAGAGCGCGAAATGTCCAAAAAATAATTTCTCACGAAGTAAAACTATTTCGGATACCTCAAAATGACATCTGTTTGAATGAGTTAGAGATGGATTCGGGTCTGAAAATTACTGGCTTAGGGGTCATAATCACTAACTTGGCCACCTCGTTGATAGCTTCTGACTGCAGTGTTAATATGACCTACTATAACAAAGCGCGTTGCACTCTTCATATTCGTGTATCTTGTGGTGTATATGATTAAGTGATTGCCATTTTGTGCAGCTGAGTACAGTGAAAATAATTTTCATCTCGCGCGCCAATAATTAATTCATTTGTGACTTTCTTGATGAGAAAACATACAACAATTTCACTCGAATTTTATTTATTCTAAAACATTTGATATATGGGAAGGTGATGAATTTTACGTGGAAAAGCTAAATTCAATGAAATTTCCTTCTAAGAATACATCTCAGGTAGTGAGGTAGGTCAACGCATCACTAGACAGTTGTAAACATTTTGCTTTTACATAGTCCCCTTTTCCGCCTTTTAAAATTCAAGAAAGATAATCCCACGTTGGATTATGGAAGTGCGATAATAAAATCAGTATACTGAGGCCAACCTTTAAGATATCAACTAAAATAATGAAAGGGTTTTTGTTACGCTAAAAATAATTTCTAATTTTTTGAAAGACGTAAAAATACAGCTGTTTCTATATAGGCTACCTCGGAAAACCATTTCATGTTACTAGAATATTTCCAATTATGAATTAAAATAGGCTGACATGAAAGACAGAAAAGAACAAGGCGGATTTAGATACGATTTTTAATATCGCAAATAGTTCTTATTTTGTAGTTTTGGTGTATGAATCATATAGTCGAATTTGAGTGATTTTAAGTTAAGTTTAATACGGTAGTTGGTTTAAAATCATGCGTTATTTTTCTGCTCTACATACAGAACACTAACATAGTTACCGACTGAAAGTAAACATGCAATATTGAATTACAGAAATATCGTTTCTGTCCAATATACAATAAGAAATCTTATATATCATAGCTAAACTATATTAGGTTTACTTTTAATGGGAATAAAAGCCTAGTTTATACTACTTTCTATAAATAAGATTGGCTTGTTTGGTATTGGGCAAATCAATTCACTTTGCCAAGTTCAAGTTGTCACCAGACGTAGTCGCAATATTGCATGGGTGGCACAGATGTAAATATGTTGTACTGCATTGTCTATAGTGTCTGCATAAAACTCAACAATGCAATGCTGTTTGTTGTCAACGCATGTGAGCAATGTTCTGCTGCAACTGTGAACAACGTACTGCCAACGGTGAAAAACATTGTGCATGCTAACAACCGTGAACAATGTCGTGTTGCCAACTGTGAACAATATTAATGTACGGCCGCAACTGTGAACAACGTATTGCCATGTAAATAACGTACTGCCAAGTGTGGACTGACAATGTTGTGCTGCGAACTGTGAACTATGTTGTGCTGCGAACTGTGAACAATGTTGTGGTGCCAACTGTGAACAATGTTGTGCTGCCATACTGTGAACAATGTTGTGCTGCCAACTGTTGAGCAATATTGTGCTGTCAACAACATTGTACTACCAACACTGTTGTGTATTGCCAACCGTAAACAGTTGTGTTGCCAACCGTGAGGACTGTGGTCTGTTGCCAACCGTGAACACTGTTGTGTATTGCCAACCGTGAACACTGTTGTCTGTTGCCAACCGTGAACACTGTTGTGTATTGCCAACCGTGAACACTGTTGTCTGTTGCCAACCGTGAACACTGTTGTCTGTTGCCAACCGTGAACACTGTTGTCTGTTGCCAACCGTGAACACTGTTGTGTATTGCTAACCGTGAACACTGTTGTCTGTTGCCAACCGTGAACACTGTTGTGTATTGCCAACCGTGAACACTGTTGTCTGTTGCCAACCGTGAACACTGTTGTCTGTTGCCAACCGTGAACACTGTTGTCTGTTGCCAACCGTGAACACTGTTGTCTGTTGCCAACCGTGAACACTGTTGTCTGTTGCCAACCGTGAACACTGTTGTCTGTTGCCAACCGTGAACACTGTTGTGTATTGCTAACCGTGAACAGTTGTGTTGCCAACCGTGAACACTGTTGTCTGTTGCCAACCGTGAACACTGTTGTCTGTTGCCAACCGTGAACAGTTGTGTTGCCAACCGTGAACACTGTTGTCTGTTGCCAACCGTGAACACTGTTGTGTGCCGTTGCCACCGTGAACACTGTTGTGTGCCATTGCCACCGTGAACACTGTTGTCTGTTGCCAACCGTGAACACTGTTGTGTATTGCCAACCGTGAACACTGTTGTCTGTTGCCAACCGTGAACACTGTTGTCTGTTGCCAACCGTGAACACTGTTGTGTATTGCTAACCGTGAACAGTTGTGTTGCCAACCGTGAACACTGTTGTCTGTTGCCAACCGTGAACACTGTTGTCTGTTGCCAACCGTGAACAGTTGTGTTGCCAACCGTGAACACTGTTGTCTGTTGCCAACCGTGAACACTGTTGTGTGCCGTTGCCACCGTGAACACTGTTGTGTGCCATTGCCACCGTGAACACTGTTGTCTGTTGCCAACCGTGAACACTGTTGTGTATTGCCAACCGTGAACACTGTTGTCTGTTGCCAACCGTGAACACTGTTGTCTGTTGCCAACCGTGAACACTGTTGTGTGTTGCCAACCGTGAACACTGTTGTCTGTTGCCAACCGTGAACACTGTTGTCTGTTGCCAACCGTGAACACTGTTGTCTGTTGCCAACCGTGAACACTGTTGTGTGTTGCCAACCGTGAACAGTTGTGTTGCCAACCGTGAACACTGTTGTCTGTTGCCAACCGTGAACACTGTTGTGTGCCGTTGCCAACTATAAACGATATTGCGCAGAGCACTAATCACGATCTAATGTTATATATTGCACGAAAATGAAGAATATTAATTGCATATAATAATTGATAGGTTATCCAAAATAAATAAAAAAATAGTTTGGCAACTCGTTCGTCTTAGCCTTGACATTCAGTTACCTTGGCGTTCATCAGAAAACATTAGTAGTGTATAAAGGCCGATCCTGGGACATACCTTAATGGCCGCCATTTGTTTACTAAAATTTGTTTTAAAAAGGATTGCGACCCCCTCCTGGATTTTTGATTGCCGATCCTGGGACATGTTTTGAAAAGCTTACCCTCCTGAATTTTTTTAAAGATGGCTGCCAAGTTTTTGGGATTGGGGTTGCCAAATTTTTTCCAAGATGGCTGCCGATCCTGGGACATACCTTAATGGCCGCCATTTGTTTACTAAAATTTTGACTTCCAGATTTCTGGAACCCCCTCCCCTGGATTTTTGATTGCCGATCCTGGGACATGTTTTGAAAAGCTTACCTTTGAAATTTGTTCGCGAACCCCCTCCTGGATTTTTTAAAGATGGCTGCCAAGTTTTTGGGACTTTTTGGGATTGGGGTTTTGGGATTGATATGTTTGTTTTTTTTAAACCTAATAAATAAAAATGCCTAAGTTTGGAAAAGCACACACATCTGTTTTACATAAAACTGCCCCATCCTGGTTTGTTTGCGGAATATGTAAATTTGAAACAAATACAAAAACTGCACTAAGATTGCATAATAAGGTTAACCATGGAAATGGAAAAACACACATTTTATGGCATTGTACAAATTGTACCAAAACCTTTAAAACTGAAAATGAAAGAGATAGTCATATTAGTTCCCATTTCAAAAAAATTAAAGGTAACAAAAAAAATCCTTAATCCCCCAAAAAATTTTGTATTCTTTTTGAATACAAATCTTTAACTTTAATTTACTTAGTTTTGTAATGACCAATGGCCAAAGTTGATATTTTGTCTTCTAAAATAACCCTCTTGTCATCTGCAGAGTTTAGTGCGATTTTGTTGACACGAATGGTTTGTATTGTGTGTTTAGTGCTTCTAAAAGTGTTCATTCCCCTAATGACATCCTTGTCTGTTAATATGCAACTTTTGTAATGTTCAAAATTCAAATCCTTGTTGATGACAGCTTTTGCGATACCTTTACATTTTTTGGTTTCTGTTTGTTCCATTAACTCAGTTAAAGGATTCTTTTTCTTTGACATTTTGATGGCATATGATTTTGATCTATTACCTGCAAATGCTGCAATAATTTCAGCACCTGTTTCGGACTTCATTTTACCAAGGATTTTCTTGTTTTCCTTTTTAATACCACTGGGATGGTTTTCAGGAAAATTTGAGGTATCAAACATTTTTGTAACATCATCCTTAATATCTGCAAAGAAGTCATTGGTTTTGATCTCATAACACAATGAATCTGTGTCCTCAAACAACAACTTTGACTTGTTACCATATTTTGGTTTGATGTAATTGTAATGGAAGTCATACATCAACACCTTACTTTTGTCCAATATTGCAGCACCCACAAATATTGGCTTGTTTAACTTGACCCTGGTTTTCTTCATATGAATGGCTGCCAAGTTTTCAGTAAATATTGTGTTGCCTTTGTAGTGGGGTTTTTTTGCTAATTTTTCAAGTTGGTCGTCAAATGATACAAGTCTAATGTCAATCCGGTTTCTGACATTTTCCATGGTCTTGCCAAAAACAGAATTATTCATTAATTTATAGAAATCTTTTTCAAAGTCATTCTTGGCTGCAGTCCGTAATTTTGTATTTAACATTATATAATCTTTCATCCAAGCTTTTTCATTGAATGAAATTCCACGATGAATTTTTGTAAGTTTTAAACCATTTTTCAAAATCTGGTCCAAGGCTTCGTAATGTACCACATACTTAACCTTGTCATTTAAATTTGGTACTAACTTTTCAACCTTGTCAACAACCAGTTTTTCAGCTGCAAATGGTTTTTCATTATGCAAGTCATGGAGTTCTTTTGGGTATTCAAGATCCACTTCTAAAAAGCAACCCACACCCTCCATTGTCAAATATTTTTGCCAGTTTTTAAGTTCATCTTTTGGGACCCATTTGAAACCACCAATTGGTAATGGTTGGGTCATTGGCACACCATAGAGGTTGTTCATATCCAAATATGGGATGAAAATGCTTTCTTTTTCAGGATTGTAGTCCTCCATGTAAACATTGTTGGCTTCTGAATATCTATGGGTTATGGTTGAAATCCCACCACGAATTCCTTTTTCGATCATTAAGTACATGTCTGGGTCTGTCAGTAGTTCCAACTTTTGTCCCGTTAGTTTCAGCAAAGCATCCCAAGCCAAACCAGGAGCTGTGTAGTACCACATTGGGTCAAGTTTGTATGTTTCTTTACACATCTTTCTGAAATTTTGAATGACGTCAGAAAGTCCCAACACGTCAGTTTTTTGATACAACTCCATGTAATCTTTTAGAGTCTTACAACCAAATTTTTGCCAGACATTCTTGCCATGTTCATAATCTTCAATACTAACATTTTTAAGTGTTAACCTTGAATAAAATTTTTCATGTGGTGGAAATTCTGTACAGTCCAACTTTTTCAAACTGGTTAAAATTTCGTACGGAAATACACCCTTTCTTTTCAAAAGTTCCACATGATCTTTGGGGTGATCTTTGAAACCATTCTCAGTGTAATGAAACTCATCATTTGGTAGGTTTGATGTTAGAGTGGCTAAAGAACTGGACATAAATTTCAAACTGTCCAAGAACCGTAATTCTAAAGGTACCCATTTTTTAACCTGTCTACCAGTTTTTGGGTCAGTTTTCAAACCACCATCCATCCAAAGCTTCTTATTAACGCTAATGTACTCCTCTTCTGTTTTGGCAATACACCCAAGCTTGCCATCTGACAGTCCCAAATATTTTGCAATTAAATGACTATCATACCCAGAAAAATTGTGGAAGAGTACTGGAATATGTCTGGCACTTGACATTGCATAATTGCAGTCGTTATGGGCAGCACCCCTGTAGATACCATTTAAATGGTCATGGTCCCTGACTTTACTTTTTGGAGTTAATTTACTGGCTTTCCAAATACTTCTTGGGTCCAAATCTTTTGGATTTCTTTTTACAAACCCACCACCACAAACATAACAGTGGGTTGCGTTTTGAAAGTTGGTTTCATTTTCTGCTGTCATAATAATTTTTTTAGGATTCCTTAAATATGTGTGCCAAATCTTTTTTGCTTCCATTTCAAGCCTTTCAACAAACATTTTACCTATGTCCTCAAAGTCATGTTTTTTGGTGTAACTAACATACTTACCTGGATAAATTTTTGAATCTGAACAAATAATGTTAAACCCATAGCTGATTGGCACATGTTCCTGGTAAGCTTGTGTATAACTTTTGGACTCATCAGTTTTTGGGAATGGTAGGGTTTTCAACATACACTCAAAATCTGCCACAATAATGAATGGAACATCCTGGGTTTTCTTTAAATCTTTGAAACCCCAACCCATGATGTTATCCTCTCCTTTTTCAGGATACTCTTGGATTTGTGCGTCATGGGACCTACAAATAACCTCATGTTGACTTAGAATATCTTCTGTTTCGAAAGGGTTGAGACAAAAGTTACAGAAGAATTTTTTGTGTTGGTGGTTATTGTTTTGAGTTGTAAAAAGCTTACCTTTGTCTTTGATGCAACTGAAATGGTCATTCCACCAAAACAAGTTAACCCTTTTGTCATGTTCAGACCTTGAAATTTGCATTTGACAAACTTTTTTGATCTCATCATCGTATGTTAGAACATTTACACCTATTTTGTTTAACTTTTCAAAATTTGAAATTTCTTTAATTTTGACTGGGAATGACAGTCCTCGCACATTATAATCCTCAACCATTAACTGGATTGACACAGGAATTCTTTCCAGTTTTTGAGCATTTGGATCTTTTTGTAATGTCTCAGCAATTGCAACTGCGTACAGAAAACAATAGTCATCTTTAACATTTTTTGGGTTGATGATTGCTTTTTTGCTTCTGATGAATTTGGGTAGTTGTTGGTACCTTTTACCATTTAGGGGCTTATACTTGGTTATTGAAATATGCAGCTTTTCAACAGATCTTATTGACCAACCCGAACCCTTCTTTTGGTGGGATGCTAGATTCTCCAACATTTCCTGTTTTGAAATTTTGTATAGTTCTGTAACATCTTCCTGGGTTGTCATGGCTTTCATGTTTGAAGTAAAGTAAAATAAGTCCACTTCTTCCAAATTTTCAACATGATCGTAATGTACAAGTTTACAGATAAGAGTTGTCTTGACTTTTTTGGAATTTTCAATACCATTAATTAATCTTTCAACACCTAATGTTGTTTGTTCTAGGAATACAACTGGATCTTTGTAATTTTGACCTGAAATTTCGTAAAGTTCTGCTGCTCCTTTTGCAAATGTTTTAATTAAAATTGGTACCGTTTGCCTAACTTTTTTGTTGACCCTTGTCCTTTTCCTAAAAATCTTTGTTAGTTTGTTACCAACAACTTGTCTAGTTTTTTTCAGTTTTTTGCCAACCCCCAACCATTTCTTGTCCCACCTAATTTTGTCTTGTCTTGCCTCTTCCTGTTTGATCTCTTTGGTCCATTTTTTCTGCTCCTTGTTGGCAAGTTTTTTGTCAAGTTTTTTGGATTTTAAATGATCTTTGAGTTGGTTTTTTGTAACCTGTTTTGACTCCTTTGCCTTCTGTTTTTCCAGAAGTTTTTGGAGTCTTTCGGGTTTGAAGGGATTTAAATCCTTGTCCCTCTTAAGCTGCCTTTGTTTTCTAAGTCGGGCAGCTTCCCGAATTTTTAATAATTTGGGATCAGTTGTAAACTTTGTCATATCCTTTATTACTATATGAATTTTTTTTATAAAATAAAAATGGATGATAATGTTGATATTGAAGCTGCTTTTGATTATTTTGAAAACCAAATTGTTAAACAAGTAAACAGGGTTTCATTTTTTGGTGTTTTTATGGTTGGGGTCATTATTTTGAATGTTATTTTTGTATTATGGTGGATTACATTTTGAAAAAACTTCATAAAAAAATTACTACCCACATTGGATAGTAATTTAAAAAAAGATCATGACAAAAGATTACCAAAGTTTAAAAGTCTTAGAAAACAGTCGGCTACTATTTATATATGTATATTTTTGAAAAATTTTAACGACTTACGGACCAAAATTTACCATTAAACATAACTTCCTTATTTTTTTTGATACAGTATGGGATGAAACTTGGGTTTTTGTGTAAATTTTGGGCAGCATTGTAAATACTTGGAAATTCTATTGTGTTTCCAGCAGCAGAAGTAAATGTTATTTTTACAGGTGTATTGATAACATTTCTGTGGAACCTATCATAAACTTCATTTTTGACTAATGGAATGTTAAGTTTCTCGCAAATGGTTTTTAAGTTTTGTTTGTGGGATCCTTTGACACCAAGTTTTGAACCAATTTGCCTTAATTCTTTAAGAGATGTTGGTGGAAAATTTCCTTCCCTAATTGTTTGAAGTCTTTTGTTTGCACTTGTTCTTAGCCCCATTCGAATTTGAAAAAGTTTTTTGAGTTCTTCTAGTTTTTTTTGACGATCAGCTTCAAGTTCTTCTTCTTCTTTTTTTTGTAAATAATTTCTAATGTTTTCAAGTGTTGATGATGTTGTCATTTATTACATATGGTTTTCTTTTTAAATTTCTTATTTTTGAAAAATAAGAGATTTTTTTTAAAATTTCAATAATAATGTTCATTTCTAACATCATTGTGCACCCAACAATCTTTCTCTTTTTGAATCCATTTTTTCCTAAGAAGTGTGTTCCGTTTTGTCCTCCGCTGTTTCCGAATTTGTTGCCACCAATTTTGAATTCTTGTTAATAATATCATTTATTTCATTTGTTTTTAAAGATTCTAAAGATGTTGATTTTTTACAACTTGGTACCTTTGTATAATTTTTTACTGTTTTGTTTGTCCACCCTATTTGCAAGTTACCTTCCATGACCAAATCATCCCTACCAAAACTTAGACCAAACTGGAATCCTTTTTTAGAAATATGATTTTTGTTTAATTTTTCTTTTGGTTTGGACTTTGAGTTTCCCATTTTTATTTGCGTTTTATAGACCAATATTTCCCATTATACCAAACAATTATTTTATTATTTATGCAATAATTTATACCGGTAACGTGTTTATAACCTAATACCAAAGATGCTTCTGTCAAACTTGAAAATTCAATTGTTTCATTTTCAAATGGTACCACTGCTGAAAACAGAACTTTGACAGGTATTTTATCATTTGTTGGCCATGGTTTATATGGTACAAAAGGTAAACCAAGTTCATAACAAAGTGTTTTGTTGTTGAGGTTGAGTGGATTCGGAATTCCAATTTCAGAAGCTAGATTAACCAACTCTGCTTTTGGAATTGGTTTGTTGAATGTGTGTTCGATCATTTCTGGGTTTAAACTACTAAGTTGTTCCTGCAAAAGTTCTATTTCATTTTCTAACACTTTGTCATGGAGTCTGCTTTGATAAGGTATTGAGCGACTAATGTTCCAGAACTTTCCATTATACTCAACTGGTTTTTTGTTTTTGTAATGATAGTCGATGGAAGTGTTAACCATTCCAATAGCGTCACCAGCAGCAACTTTACTTGGAAACTTAATTTTGTCAGTACCGCCAACCTCTTTAAATGTTATTTTAACTGAACTCCAATCATGGTAATCTGGATGACCCATGTTTTCATATGGTTCAAATGGAATTTTAAGCTTTTCGGATAATGTTTTTCGTGTAAAACTAATAGGTGGTATCCCATTTTCAAAAGCCAAAATTTTTAATTCTGTTAATGATAAATAATCCGGGTCGAAATTTGGGGTATAAAGTTCATGTAATTTTTCATGTAACTCATTTTTTAAAAGTTCAGCTTCAAATTTTAACATTTCTTTGATTCCCATTTATTATTCTTTTAGAAACCATTCTTTTAAATTCAATTTTTTCATAACTTAACAAAATTATGAAAAAAGTAAAATTTTAAGCAAAATCAACTCAACTGTCACTGGGATCAACAGAACTGCCACCATTGAAATTTTCATCAATATTTTCATCACTTTGTACTGAAACATCTTTATTTAAACCCGGACCCTTGTTCCAAACATGTTTCGCAATAATAATCCCACCTGTCAGCAAACCAATCATTGGAATATATGGTGAGACTTTCAAAACCAATGACCTAACATCATCGCAGAAAAGTTTGTTTGATGATAATTCAGCATCCAATTTCTCGTCATCTTGCACCAATTCTAACTGTTCCATTAACTCTGAAAATTTTGTAACAAGAGTTTCTGTCAACAAGGATGTCGTTTTTTCAAGTTGTTCCCTATCATAATTTAACTTAATTTTCTCCAACTGACCCATTGATGCTTTTTTAAGATATGCTTCTGAATATTTGATCCTTTTTGCAAAGGATAGGCGGATCAAGTTTTCCCGAAGGTTCAAATCTTGCGATTCTTCTGGTTCTTCCATTTTTGCATATTCTGTGTTCATTTATTATGTTATTTCTTTTTATAATTTTTGTATTCTGTGTACACAAAATATGTCAAACCTATTGCAAGAACCCACAGATTTTTCGCCAACCATGCTAATCCTTTTGCTCCCCAAGATAATGCAGTTGCCAATATGCTAAGAATTGGTGCTATTATAGGCCAGGCAGCTTTCGCAATTTTCGCCAATGCTTTTCCAAGTGCTCCTGTTGCCTTTGCAGTCGTTACAACAGCAGCTTTTCCAGCTAGTGCAACAGTTGTAATAATCCCAGCTATGGAAATGGCAATGGCTGCTGAAACTCCCATGTTTTGTTTAGCCCAATCTTTAAATTTTTCAAATCTGGTTATTACATGATCTTCTATCATTTGTTCTGTTGCTTTTTCCTTTGGTTTTTCATTATTTAACATCCTCATTTCTTCAGCTTTTACCTTGCACACATTTGACACACCTTTGTAAAATTCTTTTACAGTTGGGTTTTGTTCAGCATCACTTTTGTCTTTGTAAAGTTCTTGGTTGACTTCGGCAGCAACTTTGGTACCTTCTATGAATTCCCACCTGTCCCGCTCAGTTGGTTGCTGGCTAATTTGAACAGATTTGTCTTTTACTACGCCAAAAAGATTACTAAGATTGCTGTCAAATTCTTTTTCCTTTGCATTTGCAAACAAGGCATCCATTAATATTGTTGCTTCATCACCCAAATCTCTAGCAACTTCTCTTTGAACTGCTTCTGCGGCTTGTGGGGGTATGTTAAGATCCTCTTCTATTTTTCCAACTCCAGTTTTTGAATGTTCAGCCTTTGCTTCCTTTAACAGACCCTTAAATTTTTTAACTTTCATTTCAGCTTTTAAGCCTTTTCCTTTTGAATATTTGAACTCTCCGGTTTTAGCATCTCTAACAAGAACTAGTACTTTTTCAAACTTAAGTCCATCAACCTCAAATGTTTTTGGATCATGGAAAAATGTACTTCCTTTATACAAATTTTTGCTTGCTTTACCATCAGCCCCAACTACTGTTTGACTTAACTCTTCGTAAAAAAAGTTTTTTAATATTTTTGTAGCATTAAGGCTTTCTCTTCTGGACACTTTTGCTATAAAGTCTTTTCTCCTTTTTTGAAATAGGTCATCCGGCTCACCTTCAAATTGAACAGGTTGGTTACGAAGTGTTTCTCTCATTTTTCTACTTTCATCTAAATCAACTAAACCATCAGCCCCATGAACTTCTTCAAATTCATTAAAAAGATTGTCAAGTTCATCAAAATATGATTGGTTAAAAGATTCTTCAAAGGTTCCACCAAAATTTGTTTCTGCTGTTCCTGTCTCTTCTTCTGGTATGTCAGACATTCCAAGATTGTCTAATCCAATGTTATCAGCCATTATTTATTTAAAGATAACACCACATGACCCTAAATGTTGTCCAGGAAGATTGGACTGTTGAAAGGGTCATTTGTGTCAACCCAATTTTTACCAAAAATATTTATGTCTGGGTTCCAACAACTTTTACCAACTCCTCACCATAAAATTTTCCCATAATGTCCTCCTCCTTATCCCGAATTCTGTACATGACAGGAACTCCCCTGAAAACCGCTGACACAGTAAAAATTTCATCTGTAAAATTTGGATCATATCCTTTTGCAAAATTTTTTCTGTATTTTTGGATTCTAACATGGTCCCCAATTTTGAATTTTGGGTTTACTTGGGATTCAAGAGGTGGGATTCCATACAGGGTAAAGAAAACTTTGGATTGGTTGCCATCATTGACATCTTTTGGTTTCATTTTGATGGTGCTGTGGATGGTGTTGTTGTAGCTTCCCACAAATTTTTCAAGATTATTTAACCACTCTTTGTTCCCTTTAAAAGTAAAAAATTTCCACATTCTGGTTTTCAAAGTTCTGTTAAATCTTTCCACAAGTGCAGCCTTTCTGTGGGATCTGGATGAAAAATATTCTATGTTTAAAGATTTCAAAAGAGTTTTTACACCAACATTGTAAAACTCCTTCCCCTCGTCAAACTGTACTGTTTCCGGATATTTGCCAAATCTTTTTTTAAATTCTTCCAACATTTTGCTAACACCTGGCACCATAGCAACAGTACTTTTTCTTTTAACAGGGACAGCGAAACCAAATCTTGACAAAATTTCAATACCTGTCAATATCCATTTTTGGTCATTATTTTCAGAACCAAATTTTGCCATATCTACCAAGTCCATTTGCATTTGGTCGGCAAGATTTTTAACAAATGTTTTTTGGTATTTTTCTGGTTTTCTTATGGGTTTGTGCAATGTAAAAACTTTTTGACTGTGCAACCATTCTCTAACCAGTTTTCGGGTTATTGAGGGGTTTTCTTTTACAGCAGCTTGGTAAAGTTTTTCCATGGATTGGTAACCAGTTACAGGATTGTAGTAAATGTCTCTAAGCTCGAGATCAATAAGTAAAAGTTCATCTTCCATTTTATTTTGGGGAGTTGGCAAAGTTTTAAAAGATTTGCCAAAATAAACAATGACAGAATCTAAAAATTGGCCCGAAGAATGGGATGTTTCTGGATCAGTCCAAAAATTTTCCAAAGAAAGGAAGGCATTTGTAAACATTAACACCATTACAATTTTTGTAAATGAAAAAGAGAATTTTATTGTAAACTTGATTCCTATCGATTTAACATTTCAACAACCATTAAAAACAAGAAATCCAAACATAAATGATTTCCTCACTATTCCATATTTTACAGCCATTGCTGCCTCTTATGTTGCAAGTTATTTGTGTGGTATTTCTAACAAGCATTTTCAAAATAATTTTAAAAGATTTAGGTCTTCTTTTTTGACAAGCATTGTTAATTATCATTATGTTTTTCAGGTAAGGAGGTTTTTAAAACATCCTAACAAACTTAGAAGATTTTTAACACCTGAAACCATAAAAATTTTGCAACACAACCCCAACGATGTTTGGGTTAAAAAGATTAGCAACTCAACACAAAATGTAAAAGAATTTACACAAGACATGAAAGACCTTGGATATGAAGTCAGATATGTAAATTTGACAAAAGAAAGTTATGGAAAAGTAAACACTTATGAAGAATTGGTGTCAGCTGGTTCCAGGTATCCCGATGATTTTAAACATTTTGTACCAAAAGATTCCAACGGATTAACACTCCTCGGTCAGAAATTATTCCAACAATCTTTAGAATCTTTTGTGTACTGTGTTTTGGGAGCACAGGCAAAGACGAGGTGGGTCATTGTTGGTGAGGGTGCTAAAAGTTTACAAACACAAGAAGTGTTTAAAAAGTTAATGGAAGATACCATAGCCCAGGATGACATTACTGTTTCCATTTCGAATATGAGACAAGCCATCAAATCCACAAATGTTGTTCTGAATTTTGCCATAAGTCCGGGTTTAATTTTGATCCCGTCTGACATGAGAATTCTTATTAACCCAATTAGTGGGTTTAACAATGTTTTAACTCTGGCAACAACAAGAATGTCTCTTGGACTTAACAGGAATCTCAATATTGGCAAATCTTTGGGACCTGTTAGTAAAAAAATTGGCGAAATTTTTGTAAAACCTTCCACAAAAACTTCAAAATATAAACCAGGAATCCTTACACCATCTGTAACATCTGAAAAAACTGATGACAGATTACCAGAAGTTTTTGGAGCTTCAATCGGTACTGTTTTCATACTATTTAAAGGGATAGCAAGATTAATTTAAATAAAAGTAATGGCATTTCGAAAATTTAATATTTCAAATTTTCCAATCATTGAAACCCCTGAAGAAGAGGGGCCAAAAGATTTTAATGAAAGTCTTTTAGAACTCGAAACTTACAATAACAAAAGCAGATGTTGTATGGCAAAAAAGGAAGAAATTGAAGGATTCATAATTTGTGGAAAATGTTGTACGCAGCTGGAACAGTTGCATGCTTCCAACCATAGAAAACCATCACCACTCCCACAAAAAAATTATAAAAAAATGTTTTGGAATATGTTTCCGAAGGAAGAAAAAATTGTTGGGTATGAAATCATGAAATTCTTTTTAGAAACAAAAGATCGTCTCAATGGTTTGGGTTTGGTCTCAGACAAAAATTTCAGTGTTAGGTACATTATGTCCATTATTTTGGGAATTTGTAAAAGAGATGATCTCCTAAAAAAAATGAAAAAACCAACTCTTGCAGAACTAAGAACATTTGATGAGATTAGGTACATTTTAAACTTTTCTCCAAAAAACAATGCGTATATACCTTACCAAGTAGGATTCAAAGTTTTTGGGACTGCTCTCACTGTTGAAAATGTTTTGAAAATTGAAGAAATGAGTGGGATCAGAAAGTGCAAAGAGTACACAAAAATTATTGAAGAAGGAAAGAATCTTTGAAAACTTTCATTAAAACTTTTCTTTAAAACTTATAACAAAAAAATGTTATAAATTTTTACTAAATCTCAAACAATGACTGCAAGAAGCCAACCAGCACCAGCTCCCAAAAGTGTTACAGTAATAGTCATATATTTTTGCATTTCATCATTTGGTTGGTAATAATCTTCAAGTTTTGGTTCCACTGGTTTTTCTTCTTGAATCTCATGGAGTTGTTGGAAAGCTTTTGATGTTACTGCCATGTCATAGTTTGCATCCCGGATTTCATCTTGGAGTTCTCTAACTTTGTCCTTTCTTTTAATTTCATTCTCAAAAAACTTTTCTTTATCTTTTTGAAGTCTTTCTGTCGCTAAATTATGTCTTTTAATTTCAGTTGCATAACCATGTTTGTTAAATGACTGGAACAAATATCCGGCACCTGCAAAGGCAACCGCATTAAATAATCCCCCTGCTATCATTGATGCCATTTTATTTTAAGGATAACACCACATGGCCCTAAATGTTGTCCAGAAAGATGGGACTGTTGGAAGGGTCATTTGTGTCAACCAAAACATTTGTTTTTGACTTTTACAGTTCAAATTTTTTTATAATTTCTTTGGATCCACATTTTTCGGAATGTATCCCTTGTCCTGTGCCATTTTTACCACAAACAATCCTCCTGCAACTGCAAGACCAAGTTTTGCTGTTTCTTTGATACTTGCTGGGGCTGCTAAAGATTGTCCTGTTAATTTTTTAACAACCATACTAACTCCAACTGCACCAACAGTTATTAAAGCTGCTTCGTATAGTTCATTTAAAACCTCGTTCTTATTCATTTATTAATATATTAAAAAAATTATAACAAAATTTTGTTATAAGTTTTAAAAAAGTTTTAGAAGATTTTCAAAATTTCAATTACTTTTACATAATTTTTTAAAGCCGGTATCAAATCGTTTATAGCTGTCTTTAAGTTTGTCAAATTTTGGTCTTTTTCATCTTTTAAAAATGCTTTCAATCTTATCAAATAGTTTAGCATTTCCTTAGCGGTTTTAATTTTGTCAATGTCAATAATCATCTTTTATTATGGAGTCTCATAATTCTGTGGACATAGGAAAATCTCAAGAAGAATATCCCCAACATTGTGGTCAACTTTAAATTTAAGTTCGTTATAGACACCATTATCCAACATTGCCTCAGAATTAATATTTGCAAATTTTTCCACTGACCCTTTCAATAATTGTCTTGTTGTAATTGGAAGCACTGCAGCTGTTCTGTCCCGTTTTCCTGAAAATGATGTCCTAGTTCCATCTATCATCTCGCAAGATATGCAGACAAATTTCATCCCAAGATTTATATTGACTGTTTCTGGACTAACAAGATTTGCTCCTCCCCTAATTACTGTTGTTTCTGGATATCCTAGCAATGGACCAAGTTTCAACAGGGAAAGATTTCTTGTAGGAAATAATCTAATTTTGCAGCTGTAAGGAAGTAATTCTGACTTTATTTCATTTTCCTTTAAAACCCTCATAATCATGCCAACAGTCCAATAACCATTGTCGAAACTAATTTTTTTGGTTCCATGCATAACAAAAGTTGGACTTGTTAAATTATTGTAATCCCAAAAAACTGTCGCGTCTTTAACCATTAGTTTGGTATCTTCAATGATCAAAGGATCTTCAAATTTTACTGTTGTTTCTCCGTTTTTCAACAATATTCTTAGGTTCCTCATTTATTGGGATGGGGTTTAGGATTACACAAATGACCCATTCAACAGTCCAATCTTTCTGGACATCATTTAGGGTTATGTGGTGTCGTCATCATTCATCTCAAAATTTTATTAAATTTTTTCCAAATGGTTCGACAATTTTGTGGTCATAGGGATGGATTAGGTTGATCTCCAATTTTGAATATTTTTTTGATTTTAAAGTCTCTTTTATTCTTTTTTCTTCTTCTTTTGGAATATCCAAATAATCATCCAAAATAACTTGCATGTCTTTCCTGTTTGGGTTGTAAAAGGTAACCAGTTTTGAAATATTTTCCCGATATGGTTTTGCAATACTTGTCAACTGTTGGGTAACAACTATTGTACTAATATTCATATGTCTGGCTCCAAATCCAAGTTTTACAAGCTCACTTGTCCGGTTTTTGACACTCTGTCCAGAAGCACAGTCATCCAGGATAATGAGACTTGGGGTTCCTTTGCAATAATCCACAACATATTTTAAGAAATCTTCCGACTCATCTTGATCGCATGGGATAACAAAGAATCTTGGATCATGTAAATGTTCCCATTCTAAATATGTTTTGTTCCATATGAAGGTTGGACAAATTAAAACTATGTTTTCAAATTTTTTTTTATAATTTTCTTCTAAATTTTTTAAAAGGTAGTGGGTTTTTCCACAACTAGTCATTCCAACAATGATTATATTGAATGGTTTTGGGTCTTCAGTTTCAGTTTCCATTTATTTTAGGAAATTTACCAAGTTTTACAAAGTTTTTGGGGTTGGGATTACCAAATTTTTCAATCTTACAAACATTCTCAATAGTTGACACTTTGGAATGCTCCTCCCTGGACTTTCAAAAGACCATCTGACAGAATGAAAACATGGCATCTGAGATCTGTTGCTGTTGCTTTCTTCTTAATCTCCAACATAATCCCAGATTGGGTGGTCATAAGTTTTGTACCATCTCCATAGACAGCATTGTCATTAATTGACCTCAAATCCACAACAAGTGCAAACTGGTTTTCTGTAAAGAATTCATCAGCTTGGATTGTTGGATAGTTGGTATGTCTGAAAAGTCGCTCAGCCTCTTCAAACAATCTCCTTTTTGGGATACCTTGGGAGTAAATGCTGTTTGGGACTCCTTCAATGGTAATTTTGACTCTTTCAATGTTGGGGTATACAAATTCTTCTGACCCCCCTCTTGTTGCTTTTGTAAACAACATTACAACTGCTTTCATACTCTTTCTTGGTAGATTAATGGTCTCATTAATTAATGTTGTGGCTGCAGCCCATGGTGTGGTTTTCATCAAAGTTACATGTTCAAAGGAAAGTGCACGACCAGCTTGGTAAGAGGTTTCAATCTCCTGGACCAAGGCAAAGTTGGTAATGGTTTCATATTCCAACTCAATATTTTCCAGAGTGTAGCCAGCCACAGATTGACTACTTTGTGCCTTCATAATATCGGTGGCTTTTGGAAGAGTGATGATATATTGTAAATCATTCGCCATACTGTGTGGTGCATATAACCCATGATCCTTTAAAATCATGTCCAACTTGATCCTTTGTTTTGTTCCATATACAGCAGCATATGTGTCAGAAGAAGCATCATCAGATTTCGAAATAAGTTTTCGCTGATTTTCTGTTGCGATACCATCTTCGATCATGTTGGCTCTCTCATGCTTATCCAACCACAAATCTTTGTAAGTTCCCAAAAGACTTTCTCCTGTGTTGTCGTAAACCTTCTCTCCTGCAAATCTTACTTCTAAACGTTCTTGGAGTTGTCTTGCAAGATTGTTATTAAACCAAGATTTGGTATTCTTATTCTTAAAGTGGAACAGGAGGAACATCTTGTCAGGAACGAGGGTGGTTCCTGGTTTGAGTTTTGGAATGTGGATGTAAACAACTTCTCCTGCATTGGCAGAATTGGGGTTGAAAGTTATTACATTCCGGGCCCGTTCCCCAGTTATTGAACTTCTGTGTAACCGGTTGAAACCGGGTTCTAATTCAACTTCTCTCTCTGTATTCATTTATTAATATATTAAAAAAATTATAACATTTTTTTGTTATAAGTTTTAAATGAAAGTTTCAAAAGTTTCAATAATTATTAAAAAATTCATCTTCGGATTCAAATTCTTCTGGCATCAAAAGATCAAAATCTTCCCATAAATGATAACAATGGTTTTCATTATAGTTTTTGGAATCATATTTACTATACAACAACCAAAGTTTGTAACCTTCATAACTTCCTTTTGAAATTAAAAAAATTAGTTTACCAATATTAAACCAGGTTTTACTTTTAAAAACACATTCTGTTGCATAACTGTTGACAATCATATTTATTGAATTTCTTTCCAATTGTGGAAAGAATTTCATTTCAAAAATTTAAAGATCATATTTCGAAAGATCCTTGAAAACTGTTTTGGACTTTTGGGGTTTGTCTTTGCTTTCTTCTGGCTCTTTTTTCCATTTGGAGTAGGTAATGTAAGTCGTAAGAAGGGCAGCAACTGTACCAAGTATTGCACAAGTTGTTGAAATGCTAACACCACTTCCTTCTTCAACCGGTTCCTTTGCTTGTTCCTTTTCAATTCTGGCTTTCTTTCTTAATTTTGCTTCCTTACTTATTGCAGCAAGTTTTTTACCTTGGGCAACTCTTTTGGGGTTTTTGACACGAATGGGTGGAGGAGTTTTGGTAATTGTTTGTTCCTGTTTAATCTCCTGTTTTTGTTCCGGTTCTGGTTTTTGTTCTGGTTCCATTTATTAATGATTTGTTGAATTTTGTTAAAATTTGTTCAACAACTAGCTAAGATTTGTTCAAAACAACTAGTTGGAATTTGTCTTGAAGTTGCTTTCAACCAATGTCCATTTGGAATAATTGTTGTTACAGTCAATGAAAAAGTAACTCTGGTTTGTTTTGGGAAAAATGTGTGTTTAATAAGTTTGTTTTGATCTGCAAAAACTTTACCACATCTGCATGTAAATTTTCCTCTGTCTGAATCTGTCCATTGAACAGATTTGAAATGGGGTGTAAAAACAGGGGTTTCAGTGGTTTCATATTTAATCATTGACAACATTTTTATTTTATTTTGGAAATGGTTTAATCCTCCTCAATTTTTTTAACTAAATATTTTTTCAAAGTTATTGTTCTCCTTTTCTTCCTTTCTTTACAAATTAGACTCGCATAATGGATTAGTGTCCCAATTGAAAAAGATGTCTCAACAGGGTTTTCCCAAAATTTGTCGCACTCACTTTCATCATATTTTTCTAGACATTTTTGAGAAAAGAGGTGCCAAAGATTTTTGCCATAATCTTCCCCATGACTTTCATTATATAGTGCAAACCCAACCGACCTCCAGGATGTGTAATCTTCTGCAATGTCTTTTGGCATCTGTTCAATATAGTTTTCTAACTCTTCCTCATCTTTTTGTTTGTGGTTATCAAAGTTAATAATGATACCACTTTTTTCTTTCTGTTCAATCTCTGGTACAAATAACAGTTTGCTAATTTTTGTGTGTGGCTTTTGTCTAACGGATAGTAAAAATATTAACTCATGGTCAGAATATTGGTTTGGTACTCTGTTCCTTTCCTCCTCAATGATGAAAGTTAGAAGATATGGGTCTGACTCGGGACTCTTTTTGGAACCATACAAAAACCAGTTGCCAGCAATGACAGCATTGTCAAGTTGGATTTTGGTTTCCTTTTGCACAAGTTCATTTATGTAAAGTCTCTCCCTTTGTGTTAACCAAACATGTGGGAAATGAAGGTGGAAACCATTTTTGTAAGTTTTGTCATCTTTAAAATAACCTGGCTTTTCCAAAACAAAACAGTTTAAGTTTGTTTGGTCTACAAGAAGTTCTTTCAATATTTTCTGGAAGAGTCTTGCCAATTTTAGGACATTCTTTTCAGAATATAGTGGTTTTGGTTCCTTAAGTTTTTTGCTAAGATCAATGTCAACAATGACAGGACCAATTTCTGTTGTTCTTTCCAAAATATATTTGTTAAACTTTCCAAGACTTGTCAAATATTTGTAGGATTTTGTATATTTGTTTAGGAGATCCTCCTCATCTTTTACAGAATATGATCTCTTGTTGAAAATATCCATATGGGTAATGTTTTCTTTGCTGAAACTTTTGTACAACAGAGCTGAAAATGTGTTTTGATTTTTGAACATAGACATCTCTTTTATTATTCTCTTTAACCCAATTTAAGAAGATTAATTTCAACATCCCAAACATTGAAAAACAGGAAAGTGTAGTCATCCCCAACAGAACCAGAATATGAGTGCAAAGCCAGTTGAGTTCCTTTTTTAATAGTAGCAATCCCTTGACAGAAAATATGGTGAGGAAGATTTTCATTGTATGTCTTTCCCATGGTTATAACTTCCAATCCTGAAAGTTTGTTTGATCTGTCTGTAACACTTCCATGATATAGGTTTGTTTTTAGGTCAAAAAAAGCTCTGTAGGAAGAAGCATACCAACCAGTTTGCTTAGATTGTTGATCAATTTTGTGTCCATCTGGTTGCAAAAGAAACCAATATGATACCAAATATTTTCCAGTATCATGGGTAGATGTAAATGAAAGCAGGGTGCTAACGTTATTTGTGTTATCCCACGCTCCTCCTTTATGATTTGTCTTTCCAGAATCTTTTTTGTATTTTACTAAGGAGTTGAAAGTTCCAGCAGGCCCAGTGACTCCTGTAACACCTCTTAGACCCCTAAGACCTCTTAAACCAGTTGACCCCTTGCCACCTGGGAGTCCTTGAATCCCTCTATCACCCTTGTCACCCTTTACTCCTTGTGGTCCAATACCACCTCTGTCACCACTGGAACCCTTGTCACCTGTTAATCCTCTTTGTCCTTCTAAACCTTCGTCACCATCGTCTCCCTTGTCTCCTTTGACACCTTGTGGTCCTTTTGGCCCTTGAGAACCGGTGTTACCGGTGGTTCCTTTGGCACCTTGTGGACCTTGAGAACCCTGTGGACCTTGTGCACCCTGTGGGCCTTGTGGACCAGTGGATCCGGTGTTACCTTTGTTACCTTTCGCACCATCGTCACCAGGGTCACCCTTGTCTCCTTTTTGAGATGCTGTGCCAGCCATACCTTTGTCACCTTTGTCACCCTTGTCACCTTTTGGACCAGTCGCACCACTGGTACCATGGTCACCTTTGTCTCCTTTTGGTCCAGTCGCACCAGTTGCACCTGCTGTTCCAAAAACACCTCTGTCACCCTTTGTACCTTGTGGTCCTCTAATTCCAGTGTCGCCTTTGTCACCTTTAGAACCAGTCAAACCTCGATCCCCCTTATCCCCTTTTGGTCCTGTGTTACCAATGTTACCTTGGTCACCTTTGGGTCCCACTTTATGAGCATCTGTACCAGCCATGCCTGTCAAACCTCTGTCACCCTTGTCACCCTTGTCACCTTTAGAACCCTTGGGTCCTGGGTCACCTTTTTGTGCAGCCGTTCCAGTTGGACCTTTTGGACCTTGTGGGCCTATTGCACCCCTATCCCCAGTGTTTCCTTTGTCACCTGTCAAACCTCTTTGACCTTCCAAACCTTCGTCACCCTTGTCACCTTTGACACCTGTGTTACCAGTGTTGCCAGTGTTTCCCTTTGGTCCTGTGGAACCAGTTGGACCAGTGTTACCAGTCAAACCTTGGTCACCCTTTGTCCCAGTCGCACCAGTCGCACCAGTAGAACCTGTCAAACCTCTGTCACCCTTGTCGCCTTTGGCACCTGTGTCACCTTGTGGACCAGGCTCACCGTCAGCACCACCACCTCCTCCATAAGAATAATCTGGGTCATCATAACCATAGTAATAACTCATTGTTTATCTTGGTAAAGATTTTAAAGTTTTTGCCATGTTTTTCAAATGAAGTTCCCATATTCCTTCATCATATCCTTGTTAATTTTTACAATCTCGGCTGGAGTTAGTGGTCCATGAACAATTTTAATTCCATAAATTTTTCCTTTTAGTTCTTCGTCTGTTGATGGGGCTCCAGACAATCTTTTATTTACAAATACAGAACCAAATGGACTACCAATATCCGCAAGATCCGATTTAAATTCTGATCCTTGACATAGGACACCATTTAAATATATGGCACCTCCTGTTCCCAACCAATGACAAGAAACTATGTGTTTACTAAGAATGCTGTGCCCAACGTTAACATCTATAATTTTTTTAGTACCATTTCTTAAACCACCAATAATTAGTTTGGAGTAAGAGTATGATTTGAAACTTAAAAATTTGTCATAATTACCATTATCATTTCCAATAAGATAACACCAAGTAGAAGATCTGGCAACAGAAGTGTCAACAACAGTACAGACAACAAAAACAGAAACATCATTAAACTGCATTTCGGTGTTACAGAAACACATATAATTGCCACCCTTGTTTTCAATGTAGTCTTTTCCTGGTCCAATGGCATCCGAACCAAATGTTGGGGCATGGGCTTTGTCATCTTGCCACAAAACAGAGTTGTCTTGTCGAGCCTGTGTTAATCTTTTTACACCACTAACTGTTTCAAATGTTTTAACTGCTTTTGTCAGGTTAATATCAAAAACAGTTTTGTAATTTTTGGGTTTTTCAAGGTCTTGTAATTTCTTTTCAATTTTTTTAATTTTGTCTCCATAATCAGTACCACCTTCATCCAATGATCGTCTTGGTCTTCCATAACCATAGTAATAACTCATTATTTATTTAGGGGGATGAAGTGTTTTGTATTACTAAATGGAAAACCAAACAATTGTTGAGTTAGAACAAAAACTTAAAAAATTACACGAAAAAATTATTATTGCAACCAAAAACAAAAGTAAAAGGCTGGTTATCTATGAAGATGATGCTGAAAAATTAAGGTTGGATATCAAACAGTTGAAATTTGGGATTGAAGGTAATGATGTGTGGTGGAAGTAAACCAATAGTTTGTTTTAAAAAATTATAACATTTTTTGTTATAAGTTTTAAAGTTTTGTTTTTGTCTCCATAATCAGTACCACCTTCATCCAATGATTGTCTTGGTCTTCCATAACCATAGTAATAACTTATTATTTATTTAGGAAAAATTATAACATTTTTTGTTATAAGTTTTAAAGTTTTGTTTTTGTTCAGTAATTTTTAAAGTTCATCAATGCACTCCTCTATCAAAAGTTGGCGGTCATCATTTTCAATAATCCCAAGTTCATCAGAAACTTCATCATCTTCTTCATCATCATCTTCAAAAACTTCAACTGCTTCTACTTCTCTTTCTCTTTCAACACTTCCATTTTTAAAATCTTCAACCATCTCAACTGCGATACCTGTTTTTACATCTATCCCAATTAAAATTTCATGATCAGTGCTTCCAAATTCAGGATGAACCTCAGTAGTAAGATTATGAAGTTCAGCCAGCACTTCAAGAATTTCTTCTAGTTCTGTTGATGAATGGAATTCATCCATAATTTCATGCATCATTAGAGCAACTATTTTGTCTGAAACTGTTTTCATTTCAACAATGTTTGAATTTTCAACCAATATTTTGTATTGGTTTCTTAATTCTTCTAAATTTTCAATTCTTGAGTTCATTCTTGTTCTTTTAATTTTTTCCAGAAAAAATAGTTCAATTCAAAAAACTGTGTCATAAACTCCTGTTCTAACCAACATTTGGGTTTTTGTTTCGCCTGGGTGTATATAGTTGCAAACTGTTCCCGGATGTGTACTCTTGTTAAAATATATAATATTTGGTGGCTTGCCTGGATATGTTGTAAAACCCACCCACATACATTTCTCTCTGTCTGGACATAAGTTACTCCTTTTGTTATTCATCTTTATTTCTGTTTAAAAACTTGGCAATCCCAAAACCCCAATCCCAAAAAGTCCCAAAAACTTGGCAGCCATCTTTAAAAAATCCAGGAGGGGGTTCGCGAACAAATTTCAAAGGTAAGCTTTTCAAAACATGTCCCAGGATCGGCAATCAAAAATCCAGGGGAGGGGGTTCCAGAAATCTGGAAGTCAAAATTTTAGTAAACAAATGGCGGCCATTAAGGTATGTCCCAGGATCGGCAGCCATCTTGGAAAAAATTTGGCAACCCCAATCCCAAAAACTTGGCAGCCATCTTTAAAAAAATTCAGGAGGGTAAGCTTTTCAAAACATGTCCCAGGATCGGCAATCAAAAATCCAGGAGGGGGTCGCAATCCTTTTTAAAACAAATTTTAGTAAACAAATGGCGGCCATTAAGGTATGTCCCAGGATCGGCCTTTATACACTACTAACATTTATTAAGATATAAATACCGGATTTTCTCGATTACTGAGCACCTTCGCCACCTCCTCCAATTAGGGGGAACCTCGGTTTCAAACACCCCCTCCCAATTAACGAAACGTCAGACTCCTACGTTCTCTGTTTCGGCAGTATATCTAATCTTACTATATTTCGATTGTTGTTTGAAATATGTTTATTTTGTTGTTAATATTCGCTTATTATTATTGTCACAAATGTTATGAAAGCCAAAAAATTTGAAGTGAGTCGGTTGATCGCAAAAACACAAAGATTACAATTTGATTGAACTATGTATGCACTCTATACCCACTTCAGATAAACATTTTACTGATTGTGAAAACAAGGGAGTCGTTATACATATGATAAGAATTTGGCTAATGAAAGTTCAGTCTGATTGGTGGAGCTAAAAAACTCCCTTATTGCATAAGTGATTTCCAGCCCGAGAAGAGAATTGTTACAATTATATTGGGCCAAGACGAAATTGTCTTCACGTAATTTTTTTAAATTAGTATTTTGCAATTAAAACGCACATGCACTGTGTATACACTATATACATATACAGTGTACCTATTCACGTCTCCGATCGTTTTCATTAGTCAACTGTACTCTTTTGTATTCCAGATTATTGTACTCGTCAAGACTCAAGAGCAGACTGACATCCATTGGCAAGGTGACAAGTGGAGGTTCAGTTATTTTTGAGCTGGTGTATTGCGATTAAATACTGGTCTGAACAGACAGTTATTTCATCAGTGACAACAGTGTGGTTAAAGGTTAGTTTTTAAAATAATATATATAAAGAAAAGATTAAACATTGACTCCCCTTTTCGTTGCTATTTAAGAATTAAGTCAGTGTCTTGCTAAGAATATTGGGTCTTAATTTTCACATGCCTCGGTTTCCTTTGTTCTTTTCGGGGAATATATTCAATAGCCCCGGCAAAACAATAGATTAATATTCCCTCTAATATTCCCCTCAATATTTCTTTTCTATTGTGACTCCTGTCAACCTCGCCCATGTGAAAATTAAGTACGTTATTTTGAGGCCCCTCGGGGATATGTGTTTATTCACCTTGGGCTTCGCCCTCAGTGAATAAATCACATATCCCCCCGTGGCCTCAAAATAACCTATTCCTTGCTATGCAACTATAGCTATAGTCACTCACAAACAGACATGCAAAGTCATATTCCATGTCTAACTGTAACTGTATAGATACGACTGATAAAATCTGATACTGATACTGATATAGGCACGTGTATATAGAACCAAAATAAAATAACGAAAAGTTCACAACGGGTACATTGTATAAAACATAGGACAGTATACTAACCTTCTAAAATAAAAGTTAAAGCTCACAATAAAATTTTTTTTCGTTTAAGCGTTTATTATATAAAGTATTTTTAAATAACTTAAAATTTAGAAGTAGTACATTGCAAGCAACATAGGACAGTAATCACAGTATATAAACGAACTTTTTAAATAAAGGCTATGCCTCACAATGAAGAACGTTTCTTTAGCGTTTATTATTAGAGTATTCTAAAATAACTAAAAATTTAGTAGTACATTGCAAGCAACAAAGGACAGTATAAACGAACTTTTTAAATAAAGGCTATGCCTCACAATGAAGAACGTTTCTTATTAGCGTTTATTATTAAAAGTATTCTAAAATTACTGAAAATCTGAAAGTAGTACACTGCAAGAACCATAGGACAGTATCAACCAAGAATGTGTTTTTTTTACAAGCGCTTATTATATAAAATACTCTAAAATGACTGGCAATTTAAATATAGTACAACGCAGGGAACATAAGACAGAATATATATCATATAAAAATGATAACTCACAATCGAAGACGCTTTTTTAAGCGTGCACTTAAAAAAGTACTCGCAAGGAACATAGGACAGTATAATAAAATAAACGCTATCGCTTATAACGAAAAACGTTTCTTATAAGCGCTTATAATAAGAAGTACTCTAAAATAACTAAAAACTTAAGGTCTGGCCAAACGCTTTCAGCATTTCATTCAACATCGTTCAACATTGTTGAATTCAACATGTTGAAAGCGTTTGGCCACCCCTGTTGAATGATGTTGAACGTTGTTGAATGGTGTTGAACGAAATTCGTTCAACACGCGTTCAACATTTCTATTGTTCTCAAAATGTTGAAAGGTGTTGAACGCATTTGGCCACATTTCATTCAACTTTGTTGAACAGAGACATGCGCCATGCGGGATATTATCAATTCCAGCTAGTTAGTTTTGTGGTAGCCTGCGTTCAATTAATTGTCATTCATGAATGTTGAACGATGTTGAATTCATTTGGTCACTCGTGCTTTCAACATTATTCAACATCGTTCAACAATGTTGAATGATGTTGAATGCGATGTTGAAAGCGTTTGGCCAGGTCTTTAAAAGTAGTACACTGCTAGGAACATAGGACAGTATAATAAAACGGAAGTTATACTCACAATAAAAAAACGTTCCATATCAAGCGCTTATCAGTATATAAGTGTTGTAAGATAGCTGAAAATTTCAAAGTAGTACACTGCAAGGAATATACGACGGTATAATAAAATAAAACTGAGTTATCGCTCAGAATCTAGAACGATTTTTAAGCGTTTATTAGGATTGAATATTGTTAGATAAGTCGATACGTTTATTTGTATCAAAATTTGCTTAAGATTTAGGCCAAGAAAATGTTTTTATTAGGTGTCTGTTATCTGAAGTAACATACTATATTTGAAAATGCATGAAAATAAAGAAGAATTCTAGAACAATTAACGGCTGTCTGCACAATACGGCAAACTGCAACAGTTTTAATTAAATACACGTATGTAAAATATTAGAACTTGCATGTGTACTATCATGGCATGCATATATATAGATTAACGATCTCCCTGCTATAGATAAAAATCGTCGGCGTCCTCCAATTTCACATATAATTTGTTACGACAATTCAAAGCGTATATATAAAATGTAGATCAGTCTTCAAGAGCAAAAATAACAAACACACTTCTCCCAAATCCTTATACTTTTAAATTTTGGAACACTCAGCTGTCAATCTAAAATTTTGATAGAACAAATAGAAACATTAATTGCTCAATTAGAATGCGGCATAATCACTGACAAGAAATTCTGGGCCAAAAACACACAGAAAAATACTGAGAAGGAAATATTGAGAGACAGTTATTGTAGTCCGAAGCGGGATGAATTAAAAAAATGATACAATCTAACAAGCTACTGGTTAAAGGTATTCGAATCTCTGCATGACAGTATCTATATCTTAATATATATATATATATATATATAATAAAAATCGTTTTAGGTCTTTCTTTGGAGCAGCAACAGCAGCTGTATTTAGCCATACTTAACTTTTTTCCCATAACATATATTCTTGTCTTTTATTTTTCAACTAACTCAAATGTTTTTATAAATATAAACATCTATCGCTGTTTTATTAATCGTAAAATAATCTGGATTTGTTACTGCCTTATTTCACTAACCGTTCTATCTAAGAGATTGTTGTTAATTTGCCACCCAGCCAGTGTTTGCGAAGCGGTGGGATGCACCCATCAATTTAAGTATATTCTCAATTTAAAGATAAAATTGTTCAAACGTCTATCGTAGCTATAGTGAGATTACGCCCCCATATCCTACAAGACGATGGCGCATTTAATTTTTTTAAATTAAAAAAGGTCTATTGTATTGTCTTTTTGTCTTTTTTCTGATAGAGTTCCAGAAGGCTGTACCGAAATTTACACTTTGTCAAATCGAATCGTTGATCTTCCGTTGAGCGGTAAACCCAAATAGCAGGTGTTTTCTACTCAGAATTATTTCAATTGGTTTAAAAACGCGCCGCAACGAGGACAGGGAGGTAGACGGATTATTTATTTTGCTCAATTTTGTCTAGCAGGAGGCTTCCATGACAGACGCCGCTTTTCTTGAGGAGTATACTTGAAACACGTCGAGCATTTTACTTTTCCTCAAAATACAGAGATGTACCGAAGTTTATAAACACAATTTTGCGCATCAAGGAATATATCATCCACATGGTCTCCCTCATAACCATCATTTCACCAATTCTTATTGTTTTCTCCATATTTGGAAATGTTTTGACTATAACGGCCGTTTTTAAAACAAGAACGCTGAGATGCCGTTACGCAGTTCTTCTAACAACAAGCTTGGCTTTCTGTGATTTATTATTTTCACTGCTTAGCTGTCCTGTAAACTTTCTAACAACTCTCCTTGATTTGAAAGAACTAGATCCTACACTTTGCGGGATAAATGGATTTCTTGGGATGTTATTTTGTCTGACTTCTCTTCTGACATTATCTGTCGTAAGTTTTGATCGTTATATTGCTATTGTCAAACCATTTCGTTACAACATTTGGATGAACTTCACGCGTGTTAAAATCATCATTATTTCCAAATGGCTTTTTGCAGCCGTCATTGCAACAGTGCCTCTATCAGGTTGGGGAAATTACATCTTTTATCCACAAAAAGGGTTTTGTTTTATCGATTATGGCAAGGATCTTGGAGCTTTTCTTTTTATTGGAGTCTGGTTTCAAATTGGTTTGGGACTCATATCATTCTCCTACTATCATATTTTTAAAGAAGCCAGAAGACAAAAAAGACAGATTCAGAGTTTAAATGTTGGGAACGCGGTACCAGAGCCGAGAGAAGTGAGTATATGTGAGACGTATATATCCAGCTGGGTGCCAGGCTTCTCCCGTCGAGCTCTGGCACCCAAGGTAACTAAGATACGCGCACATGGCTAACTTTGATATATAAGTGAAATAAAAGTAGCGTGCTGCGTAGGCAGTGTAGAAACAACAATCGAAATATAGTAAGGTTAGATATACTGCCGAAACAGAGACCGTAGGAATCTAACGTTTCGAGCGAAGGCCCTTCGTCAGAGAGAAACGTAAAGAGTTTCTCTCTGACGAAGGGCCTTCGCTCGAAACGTTAGATTCCTACGTTCTCTGTTTCGGCAGTATATCTAACCTTACTATATTTCGAACTTTGATAAGAATCGTTTTGATAACAAGATACTGACGTTTCGAGCGGAGTCTTTTATCACGTTTTACTTTGATGAAGGGCTCCACTTGATATACGTCAGTATTTCGTTATCAAAACTAATTCTCAGCAGTTTACCACCTTTTCACTTTGCTCTATCTGAAACATTGCCTACACAGGCACAGCACTCTACTTTTCTTTGACTAAACTTCCTAGTAGCGTTATTTGCTTCATTTACAATAACCACGTCCTTTTTTTTTCTCGGCATTTTACTCTGATGAAGGACTCCGCAGTCGAAGTGTTTCGTTGCTAAAAATCTCGGCTTTTTCTCTTTTTTTGCCCCCATCTTTTCACTTTGCTCTACTCAGAACACTGCCTACGCAGCACTCTACCTTAAGTCAGGTGTTATGGGGTGTTGGTGGCTGAGGTTAGCGCACACGCCTTTCACAGTTATCTGATTGAAAATTTCACTTTGGCCGCATGTGAGAAGAGTGCTTCCAATTTGACTCTACCAAACACCACAGGTTTCCTCCGCGTACTCCAATTTCCTCCTGTAGTAACACTGGACAATGAGGGATGGTCCTTACTGGACCTCTAGAGAGAACAGTTTAGATATAACTGATAGAGTTATCCAGTATAAATATAGCTAGCCTCCGAAGTGTGTTTGATAAAATATCTCCAGGTGGAGAATAGTGCAATTAGGTGTTACTCCGAGTGACAAACCATACCAGATAGTATATAGAGAACACTCTACTCGACCACATGAGCTGGGATTCGAACCCACGACACACGGACGCTCTACCGACTGAGCTATGATGGTCAAGTTGGGAGCAAGTTATATTTGATATTTCAAAACTGAAATCTAGTTTCTTCAATATCGAGAGATTAACTCTTCATCTTATGTTGTTGGGATATTATTATTATTATTATTCTTTATCAAAGGAGGATATGTTTTTCAGCAGAACTGGTGGGGTCCTCCATCTACAGCTAAGACCTATAGGTGTTGATTTTACGGAGGGAGGAAAACCGGAGAACCCGGCGAAAAACCCTCGAAGCACAGGAGAGACCAACTAAACTCTACTCACATGAGTCCCCACCCCGAGAACGGGGCTATTCCCAGACGGTCACCCATCCAAGTACTAACCACATCTAACCTGGCTTAACTATTGGTGAGAGGCAGCGCCCTAATAGCACAGGCCACCCGTGCTCCCCTTGATAATTATTGTGGGACATTGAACTCAGCGATCTCATCATATTTTTTTTAGGAAACGACCTCAGGAGAAAGTGTTCAACAACGCCGCAATCATTTGAGGAGAATTAAACAAGAAAACAAAGCAGCTTTTACAATCTTTGCCATCATTGGTGGCTTCCTTGTTTGTTGGATGCCATTTGTTGCAGTGAACTTATCAGCCGCTATTGCTAACTTCGACATTCCAAAAAGTGTGGACGTTATTTCGACGCTTCTTGTAGCTGTTGGTTCTTGTGTTAATCCCTTATTTTATGCCTGGTTTGACACCTCATTCCGGGTCGCTTTTAAACGTATTCTTTATCCTATCTTTAGAAGAATTGGTTCCGCTCCAATCACTATTGTTTCAACTTACTCTGGAGCCAATTAACGAAAAAGATATTTCTCGTTCCCAGAGACTCCTCGCTGAAATGAAAAACTGAGTATATCTATATGTGGATAAGGCGTCTGATTGGCTGCACGAACGTTCTGCTTGCTTCCAAGGCGTCTGATTGGCTTCGACAAACGTTCTGCTTGCTCCCTAGGCGTCTGATTGGCTGGGCGAACGTTCTGCTTGCTTCCAAGGATATTTTGTCCAAAATTTAAGCCAATTAGTTGATGTTGAAAAGATAAAAACATGAAATTTAAAAAGCGCTTGGAGCGTTTAATGGAGGGAGAACGATATATTGTTGTAACGCCATCTGCCAACTCTGGAAGGAGCCCAAGAATAGTTGTTACGTAATGTTATAAGAGCCATTGACGTATACGTTCCACTAAAGCTCAAAGGTTTGAAGCAACCGTTAACAGTTTGCTTGTGTAAATAAATACAATCTGAAATTTTGTAATAATTAACAAAACATTTTAAGCTTATATAATTTGTGTTTCCACATTAAGTGGATTTAAATAAGTATAATTCCTTTGTGATGGTTTCTCATCACTTAATAGAAATTGTCAGAATATAATAATAATTGAACAATAATAATTTCAGTTCTTGGCATTACCACGCATTTTGCAAAGCCTCAATGCGTTTACAACTGAGGTAGATATAATTTTAGAGTTACAATTTTTCCTAAGGATTTTTCAACGTGGCCGTGTCGAGGTATATCAAAGGCGCTTTAAGCAGCCGCCATACGACACAGTTCAGACCACGGATCCCAGCTAAGACCTAGGTGTTGATCTAATCGTAAGAAAAAAATCAATCGTAAGAAAAAAACGATCTTGTGTAGATGGATTTTTTTTGCATGCGTTTTATGTGCGTGCTAGTACGTGCGTTTTGCGTGCATTTTATATACGACTTACGTGCGTCTTATATGCGCCTTATATGCGCCTTATGTGCGTCTTATATGCGTCTTATACGCGTACTAGCATCTTACATGCGCCTTACGTGCATCTTACATGCGCCTTACGTGCGTCTTATGTGCGTTTTATATGCGCCTTATGTGCGTCTTATATGCGCCTTATGTGCGTCTTATATGCGTCTTATGTGCGTCTTATATGCGCCTTATATGCGTCTTATATGTGCCTTATGTGCGTCTTATATGCGCCTTACGTACGTCTTATATGCATACTAGCATCTTACTATCGCGGAAACAAAAACTTTATAAATTCAAAAGTATCCCTTCAGTAAAATAATTTACATTGGCATTGCTACCCAGGCAAACATGCACCTACAGTATATTATAGTCAGTACACTATACCCCACTATGGTATATAGTTATATAATAGTAAAGGACACAGTATACAATATTATACAATATAGAACAGTACGTACAGTATATACAGCACTATACTGTGCATTTTAATTACATATAGTATAGGACTTGTCGGAATATCACAATGTATATCTTAAGCTGGATTTCCACTAAGTGTAAAATGTCGCGCGCTCGACTTTTCTATTGTACAAATTGAATAGTTTTCTACTTCGTTCCACCTGGAAACTCGCAAGACAAAAGAAAAAGCGGCGAGCACGCGATACTTTACGCATAGTGGAAATCCAGCTTCAAAACTGTTCAAATTTATTCACACCACACACGCTTTAAAGAATAAATAAACATTTAAACTTGTTGCAAATTGCAAGCACAATACTACTCCATTTGCAGTCGTCACTAAATATACATATTCCTTTTTTCATAATGCTTTTTTCTAATAATCTTTTTTAAATAATTTCTCACGTGTGTTTACAGTTTGTATATATCTCAGATTATTCGCTGCCGTATTAAGAATGGGGTTCAGGCATCGGGACCAAACGCACCTGATGAAATAAGGGCAAAAGAATGCGTTTGAACGCCGAACGAAAAGCCGAATCAAGCCATGCGTAAAACAGCGGGTTCACGCATGATCCGAGCGCGACTAGAAGAGTAGAAATGACGTCAACACATTTGGGGATGTTGTACTTGATGATAGCAGAAGTAAAGTTGACCAGAACAAACGGTGTCCAACAAACACCAAAGGCACCAATGATAGCAAAGATTGTGAAGGCTGCTTTGTTTTCCTTTTTCTCTCTTTTAATTTGTTTGCGCTGCCGATAGTGTATGTTGTGGTTGGAGGGAAGTTCCTGGAAAGATTAGAATGGGTGATTAGAAAACAATCACTTGTAATCAAGATTCGTAGAACTACTAATAGTCCGTCCGTCCCTTATTGGCCAATGTTACTACAGGAAGAAACCAGAGTAAACTAAACTAACTTTATTTATATACTGGATAACCCTATCAATCATACCTAAACTGTTTTTCCTAGAGGTCCAGTAAGGACAATCCTTCCGTAATATTAGTCAGTGTTACTACAGGAGGAAACCCCATCCCTCATTGGTCAAGTGTTATTATACAGGAGGAACCAGAGTAAACTAAACTAACTTTATTTATACTGGATACTCGTACCAAAATTATGCAAAAATGTTTGCATAAAATAAAGCAATCAAGCTAGCGCAATCAAGCATTCTTCTACACGGAGAATCTTGTGGTCAGATTTTTATGAATACCTCATCCAAATTTTAACTAAATTCGACCAAAATGTATTGGATTGGTCGTTAGTCTATGGCCAACCCTTCTACAAACTTTAATGAAAATTGGTGCAATACTTTTTGAGATATCCTGGCGACAGACAGACAAACAAACAAACAAACAAACAAACAAACAAACAAACAAACAAACAAACAAACAAACAGAAGGGTAAATAAATATTGACATGTTTCTAGTTCGTATTTCAAGAAAATTTAAAAGGGTAAAAACCCACCTTGAGAGACGAGGCGGTTATTATTGCAACAGCATATACGCCAGGCTCATATAGCAATTACTTACATCTACATTTACAACGCTTCCAATATTCAAGTTTCTGATTTCTTTTCGTTGCTTCCTCGCTGCTTTGAAAATGTGATAGTACGAAAAAGATATGAAGCCAAAACAAACATTGAACCAAACTCCAATAAAAATAAACGCACCAATGTTCTTGTTGTAATCAATAAAACAAAATCCTTTTTGAGGGTAAAATATATATCTTCCCCATCCTGAGAGCGGAACTGATGCAATAACAGCAGCAAAAATCCATTTTGAAATAATAATGATTTTAACACGACCAAAGGTCACCTTCATATTGTAACGAAGAGGTGTTATGATCGCTACATAACGATCAAAACTTAAAATAGAAAGAGTTATGATGGATGTTAAGCAGAAGAGGATACCAAGGAATCCATTGATGCTGCATAGTGTTTCGTTCAATTCCTTCTGTTCCCTGAGGGTTGTGATGTTGTTCACGGGACAACAGAGCAAGGAGAACAGCAAGTCACAAAACGCTAAACTGGTTGTTAAAAATACTGAATATCGTGTTCTCAAAGTTCTTGTTTTAAAAACAGCAACGATTGTAAGGGAGTTACCAACTACTGAAAACACAGCAACCGGAATCCCAAAGATTGCAAAAACATATCCCATTCTTAGAGGAACTGCAACACAAAGAACTCATTAAACGATTTTTTCCCCTTTCTTATAGCCCATTCGACCACTTCCAGGTAATTGGGACTTGTCCAGTCACTATTTAAAGGAATAACGATAATTTTGTTGACACAAGTAGCAGAGTAGTATAGCGCTGCGATGCAGTACACACGTACAACGTATAACGGATAAACTGAAATATACACGAATTCTATCTATCCCAATTCAATTTGCAAATATAATTTATTCAGTTCAATTAGTGTAATACGACCGATATTTGTAATGGGAATTTCTCAATCTAATTATCCTCGTTTCTGAAAGTCCATATATTAGTCACTACCCAAGACTAAAAACGCCACAAAATACGGAACAAATACAAGATCAGTATCTTGTAATTGTTTCGTATTTTGTAGCGTTTTTAGTAACATAACATTTCTACCAAAAAAAGTTAAAATTGTCCTTCAGTAGCATTTTGTAAAAATATAGAGATAAAATCAATTGAGGCCAATATATATTTATTCGTTTGAGCTTCCGTCGTCTACGACATCATCAGAAATGACTGCACAACCACAAATACTTATTAATTTCACCTGGCTTGCTCGCCGGTTGGGAGTCGCGGAATATAAAGTTGTATAAAAAGTAAATCTATATCAGATATACTATATAGTATACCTCAGGCCTAAAATTTTTACAGTTCATAGCTCTGCTGCTGCTGTACATATATGCATATCATAGCTCTAAGGATTTTTTTTCTATAGTATATATATATATACACAGTTTATCTGCTCGGTAGCTTGCAGTAGGTCTTTACAGTATAGTATCACACATGTAAAAAAAATTTTTACAATTACTTCTAACCTTTCTGTCACTATATCATAGCTCTAAGGATTTTTTTTCTTCTATAGTATATATATATATATATATATAAGTGAGTTATGGTTCACGAAATGTTAGAGAGTGCTCAATACCATATATAGATAGAGCAAAACTCAGAGCAAAACTGAGTCGCCTGATGATCCCGTTTAGGGTGAAACCTCTGGTAGCGAAGACTTTAAGGTAAAACTATACTTTATACTTTGTATATATATATATATATATACAGTTTATCTGCTCGGTAGCTTGCAGTAGGTCTTTACAGTATAGTATCACGCATGTGGGCGATTAAGTTGATATCAAAATAAGTTATACTATATAAAATTTAATTCAAACCTTGATTTTATCTTGTCAACAGACGATATAGTTTTTTCGACTTTGTACGTATAGATTCGTACTACAAGTTTTAGCTTCAAATGTAGAGTGTGGTTGAAAAACAATTGATATACATGCTAATCAATATACATTCTAATCAATATACATGCTAACCCCTTCACATTATCATTACACTCTTCGATTAAACTGTATACGGTTGTCAATCAAAAAAGAGGAAAAATATTCTTTCAATCAAAAATATTCACTTTTCCAGTTCAATTTGCAACTTTTTCAATTTAAAGTCATGAAGCATTAAAGTTTTATAATATTAAATTTCATCTAACGTTCCCTTAAATATGATGTAGCTTTCTTTTAGAAAAGTTAAGTAATATAAATTTCAGGTAAATTTAAAATAAATTCCACACATTTGAGATGCGTGGGAAGTAGTTATGCTAGAACTTACCAATGGAACTGGATTAATACTGCGGATCCATATATATTACAATCCTAGAAAAATTTGTTTGTACATTACAGTGAAACCGGACGTTCTTTACTGCGCTACCTTGCAATATTGATAGCAACATTGCAATGTTGATTGCAATCGGTACACGGCGACTTCTTCGCAAGTTGCTAAAAATTCGCATTTTAAATTCACATAATATGAAGTTTACTTAGAGTTAGTTATTCTGACTTTCAATAGAACTTCATATTTTGTGAAGTTCGATATTTAAAATGCGAATTTATAGCAACAGTTAGCCGTGTGCCGATTGCAATCAACATTGCCATGTTGCTATCAATATTGCAATGTTGCGCGGTAACGAATATCCGGTTTGACTGTAATGTACAAACAAATTTTTCATGGTTCTTTACTCGCTTTATAATATCCGAACTGTGTTTATAGGCTTCGGGCAATGCATGTTTACAAGAATATAGCTCTATTCTATAGAGCGACAAAAAAACATATATCTGCATATGCATGCAGGTGATAGCTTCGTCTTAATTGAAGAGCTCAGCTGCATGCAAGACTGCATGCTTTACTGCACCTGCATGTAAATGAACTGCTTTTAAAAGTAAAACATATAAACTTAAATGTCAACTAAACCTTTTGAAGTTAGTTATATTTTCTTTTAAAAGGGTTATTATCTAACTTAGCAAAAGTAAAGAAAACATGAATTTCCAGGTTTTAAAAGCAAACAATTTATCAGCGAAGCCTTCTTAGGTCCTCTTAAAGCATGTCCTCTTTTTGATAACCGCTTCGTCGTTTACGTGTGGAAGGAAGGCCAATCCGTAACAAAAAAGTTGCGTTTTCAAAAAAATCCGGATACGTGTGGACGTAGCCTATAAAATTTTGATGCGATTTCCAATCAAATCGATTCAATAGTGCTCCGCACAGATGACGTCGGTGTTATCAATTTCATCATGTTTGTCCGCATTTTTCATTAATTCTGAGTTGCCAACAATAGAAAAACGTTCATTTTGAATCCCTTGAGAGTGGATTTCGGTTTGTTTGTCCGCATTTTAGGTCTCATAAATAGCAACTGTGCGCTTTGCTACGCACCAATTGAAAGAGTATATATGTAACTATTTATAAATGAAAAGTGATAACTACTTATTTTATACCGTGAACTACTTGAACATGTCCTGTCTCAAGCATAAACGTACAGGACAGATGCTCCCACAAATAATCTGTTGTTTACGCATGCAAAGCAGGGGCGGATTGACACCTGAGGGGTTGACACCTCTAGAGGGGTCCGGGGGTATGCTCCCCTGGAAAATGTTTGATTTCTGATACCCTGAAATGCTATTTCCTGCATTTTGGGGACAATATTAGGATCAGAAATAGTGATTTTTATACGCTATATTATACACTAAACACAATTTATATATTATATAATATAATATACCATATATAATAAGCCGGGGGGGGATCGTTTTCACTCACGTGATCGGTGGCCCTGTTGGGGGTGGTGAAACAATACGAAATGTTTGAATAAGAATAGAGTTAAATTCCGCCATTTCATTGTTTCGGGACGTGCACCAATATGGTCGCCGTGACGTCAGACGAAAACCAAGAATACAACACTGGTGATTGGCTATAAGTAACCAATCACAATGTCAATTACCAATTCGTTCCCATGCTTGTTACTAATTATCGTTATACTTTTTGCATTAAACCAATCAAAAACCTTTGTATATATATATATAGGTGATGACCCGAGCCTCGGAAACGAGGCTGATTTCAAAAGGTGTTTCTACGAACGTCAGTTAATTAATGGTTCTAAACAATCATATATCTAATCCAGCTCGAGTATGGCCACATGGCATGAATGGCGGGATATACAACACAGCAGACCTGAACTGGAACATGGAGCAAGGATTTTCTTACTACCAACATCAAGCGAAACAATTAACGACACACCTTTAAAGTTCCCAAGTCTTTATACAAACGATAATAACTACACGACAAAGATAAGGAGACCGAGAAGCGAATGCTGTCACGAAACTGAAAAGTTTTCAGCTGAACTCCCTTGTGTTGGAGAAAAAGATAGACCATTATCCGCCGTAAGTTATAAACGGCCATTTTCTGAATCAAGACACGCAAGAGGTTCGACACTTAAACAGAATTTAATAACACCGAAAGCCAAGGTTAATGTCTACCAGCTCAATCAGTTTAAAAATGTTGTTCAACCCCTGCGGAATTCTTCTCATGGGGTAAGTCAATCACCTGATGAAATCATGTTGAAGAAATCAACAAGTCTGTTGGAAGAACATATCACTAGGGAGAACGAGGTTTTTGAAAAGAACGAAGGCAAGAAAGTAGAACTAATGAGATGGCTGCAAGTTCAAGATTGGAATGACAATATTAAGAAATAGTCAGGGTATTAAAACGAGAAGATATGCAGACAATGTAAACACAAGGTTGAATTGTGAAAGATAAAATTGACCTATACAAGAAGTTCCTGGCAAGAACTATGGAGTAATGGCTAGCAATTTGACTATAGTTGTCCTACATAAAGAGATTGTTTTATTTAATAAGAAATAGTTATGGTAAACGGCAAATATGCAGACAAATAGACAATGTAAACACAAGGTTGAATTATGAAAGAACCGAATTGACACACAAAAGAAGTTTATGGCAAAAACTATGAAGTAATAGCCAGCTATTCAACTATAAAGTTGTCCCTCATAAAGATTGTTTTTATTATTTACTCAGTTTAAATTGGTTTAAAACCAAACATGAAATGTTGAAACGGCCTCTAACACCAAAGTGTTAGCTTACTAACACCAAAGTGTTAGCTTAAGATTTAGCGTTTTCACACGAGGTTATTAGAAAAGATTAAACTTGTTTGTTCCTTAAACTTTATTGTGTTTGCCACAGTGTTGTGTTAGCACATGAGATTAGATCAGAGAATACACAGCTCACGTAAGGATTACTTGTTCTTGACAGAATGCATTGGAAGGGTTAATAAACTTGTTGGCAACGTCTACTCGGATTGTTTATAATCATTTGGTTTTGAACTTGACCGTTGCTATGATCTTGTATCATTTTGAGAGATATCTATATCTGGACCTGTCAACTGAAGTCCCCCTTCACGCCTTTTTCCAGTACAATTTTTGTTACCAGCACGTCGCTGTGATCTTGAAATAGGTACAGTACATCTTGTTTCGAGGGGACGAAGAGCTTTTTGTGCCGTTTCGTGCTAGTCTGTTTACACTACCATGTTTTCGTGCCGGCACAAAAAAGCTATCCAATAGACCAAACACGAGTTTGAGTGCTTCATCAGAGGTTACTAGCCCCGAGGTTTTTATTGTTTTCGAGTGTTTGGAGTCCCCTGATGAAACATGATAAACGAGTTCAAACGAGTATTCGCATCGCGATTTACTCTTGATTTCAATATGCAGATTATAAGAAATGTGATCCAGTTCACTAGGAAGTTTTCCTACAGATTTTCATTGGGTATCAAAACTCATGCATGTGATATACGTTAATGGATTCGCTACGATAATCATGAATTATTAATGAGTTTGAGAAAACTCTGAAGTATACAAGACAGGCAACGAGACTGAAATCACAAAAGATCATTCATATATTAAACTTCGACCTCATGACCATTTCTGAAGTAGTATATATATGTAATCCGAGAACAGTCTTGTTCCAGTCCGCTCGCGATCCAATAGTTTCAAATTTGCGCGCATGGGCCAGCAGAAAATGGCATGAATTATTGATGAATTCAAATCAACCCTTGAGATTCTATTCATGACGGTGTTTAAATCATCTTGCATAAATAATTGAGATCTCAGAAATTAGATGAACATTGCTTTTCATCTAATATTTTGAGTGGTGTGATTTTAGTGTTTTAATTGGAGTATCGAACTTCAATCCGGTGAGTGAATGAACTATTGTATTTGGCTGATCATTTCATGAACTATTAACGAGTTTGATATTAACATTTTCGATTACAAACTTCAATAGCCCAAATGAACAATTCTTGGTTTTCATCCGACGTCCATATCGGTGCACAGAAACAATGAAATGGCGGCCACATCGGTGCACAATCTTTATCCTACGGGAATTTAACTCTATTCTTATTCAAACATTTCGCATTGTTTCACCACCTCAACGGGGCCACGGATCACGCGAGTGAAAACGATCTATATTTTGGCATTCAACTACCTTACGTAAAATGCATTTGGTTTTTTACCACTTGGTTGTGCCTGGAGCTGTTCTCAGTAAAAAAACGTTAAGCCCTCGTGAGGTTCAACTCGCGTGAAGTTTAATCTCACTTAGAGGATCAATGGAGTTCAACAGCGTTTGTAATAAACATCCGCCTAGACTATGCGCGCAGGTTGCCGCCGTATATACGTTGCATAAAAACAACTTCAAAACGAAACAATCTGAAATATTTTGCCGCCACAAAAACCTAAAAAATCCGACTCACGAGATCATCAAAACCGCCACAAAATGCAGTTGACAAAAAGAAAGAAAAATAAGATTCTTATTAGACGCCAGTTGATCCAAAGTTCACGATGGCACGGTGGTGCCCGAAAGCATCTACCAGACGTAGCACTTTCGAAAATAAAGGATTATGGTGTTTGAATCAGAGCATTGGCACTCCATAGCCGGCATAGGTCATTGGTGAGGCGGAGAAACAACTAAAAATAAAGTAACTGGCGATGGCGAACTGCATCAGCATGAGGAGAAAAATCACAACAGCAAAAAAACAGCAATGATAAAACAAACAACCAACAACATCAAAAACAACTTCCAACCACCACCACAACAAACAAAACGACCATCTCTCATCAGATATATAGTAATTAAATGGCATTATCCTCGCACAACGAAACAACAAACCCACGAAGATATCGACGAAAATTATTTATTCTACAACCCGGTTCATTCATTTTCCTCGCTGCGTAATCTGGCGTTGAAGTTGGTGACTTTGATGGCCAGTTGTTGCGCTCGTTCCACAATCTGTTTTCGTTTTCTGCTTGAAACATTGTGTGCAATTTCAGCAGCAAAACGACGGTTGGACATCAGAAGAACCTCGAGTTCCTGAAAGACAATAAACAAAAATCAGGAACAGAAAAAAACCCATTTTACTCCGCCCGAAACGTCAGTGTTTCGGGTTATCAAAACTATTCTCAGCAGTTTACCACCTTTTCATCTAGCTCTAACATCGCCTACGAACACTCTACATTTTTACACTCTCAAATATAATTTAAATATAGCAAGCCAGATTGAAGTAAAATTTCAAAGAATATATCTCAACCACTTCACCCGTTGGCATTGCTTTGCTATTCTTCCCATGAACGGCCATTGTTGCTATTGCTGGCTGATTAACCAGCAGCCAACAAGGTGCTTTAAGAGAAGGACATTAAACTTACTACTTATACAGAATTATCTAAGTAATATAGTTAGTCAGTATTTCGTTGTCAAAACTATTCTCCGCAGCAGTCCACCAACATTAAATATTTTGCAACTCACTTTTCACCCAAATCTTCGGAAGTTCGTTTTGAACTACGCATTTGATCGGTTGCTTGGTTCCTAGCAGCCAATCAAATGCGTAGTTCAAAACGAACTTTGAACTTCCCAACGAACTTCTGAACGAACATCCGAAGATTTGGGTGAAAAGTGAGTTGCAAATGACTGTAATTCAAAATGCTGCCTAAACACTCTACTTTTCTATAATTATAAAAACCACTTCAGACAAAAAAACTAAAGCACATACAGCAACATTGTGAACAATGAATTTTTTAAAACCATCTGGTAACATATGCCTGGTTTTCTTAGCAGAACCATAACCGATACTCGGCATAAGACGAGTCCCACGGAACCGCCTTCGCACACAATTGTCAATCCCTTTTGGCTTCCTCCAGCTTGGCTAAAAATGAAGTTAAATAAGTAAAAATAAGTTCCCGAGATAATAAAAGTGTGTTGCATTTACTCTGATGAAGGGCTCTGCTTGAAATGTCAGTATTTCGTTATCAAAACTATTCTCAGCAGTTTACCATCTTTTCACTTTGCTCTATCTAAAACACTGCCTACACAGCACTCTACTTTTTACTCTGGTGAAGGGCTCTGCTTGAAACGTCAGTATTTCGTTATTAAAACTAATCTCAGCAGTTTACCATCTTTTCACTTTGCTCTATCTAAAACACTGCCTACACAGCACTCTACATTTTACTCTGATGAAGGACTCTGCTCGAAACGTCAGTATTTCGTTACTAAAACTAATCTCAGCAGTTTACCATCTTTTCACTTTGCTCAACCTAAAACACTGCCTACGCAGTTACTTATGGTGTGGAAAAAGGTCCCAACAGGTCTGTGTTTGTGAGATAAAAAGCTCTAGTTTATAATTTTTGTAGCATTTTTACAGCAAGAGTGTAATCAACAGACATTAAGAAAGTGGTCTTCAAACACACTTGCCAATTATGCTTAAATATTCACTCTCCTTCTAATAAAATCAATACTCTCATTTCTAAGATAATATGATATTAACAATCATTTGAAAATTGATGAATCAATCAGCAAATGACGAGAATATCTAATATTAACATAAGATCAGAGCATGATACAGTTTGTAGAAGGGAAATAATATAAATATTATATAAATATTACTGCTCAAACAGGTGAACCAAGGCCATACATTATTACAAATGGAATCAGCATTTCCAGTTTATCTCTACCTTGGTTCCAGAGGTTCTACAGTCTACACCACCCACTCCCCCCCGAATGCTGAAAGCGGCGAGAGAACCTCTGGTCGAAGACACCATCAATCTCACTTTCATGTTGTAGTAATCTAAAACCCCCCTAACAGATTTCTTAGCCAATCAGAAAATGGGGTCAAGATCTGACCCTAGTGACTTCATTGGCTCAGAGCGATCAAAGAAACAGCCAGTTCAAAATTGACAGATCCTGTACCTTTTAGCTTAATTTGCTGCAAGTCTAAGAACTGTCAAAATGATTGGTCAGTTCAAATTTAGAAATGTACTAACTTTAGCCCCATTTACACTACGCTCAATTTTTGGTACGGATCGGATAAAAATGGTACCCGTACCAATTTTACCCGTGCTCGGATTACCTATTTACAAGGTCCGAGCACGGATAAAATTGGTACAGGTAACAATTTAGCTGTGCCGTACCAAAAATCAAGTTTTAGCAGTAAAACTAGATATTTCCATGTGTTCATAATTTCCTAGGTTGTGTAGTCTGACAATCAATTCAGTGTAAAACTTGCAGTTGTAACGTTTTTCCTCATATATATATATATAGATAGATAAGTAGCAAGTTCGAAAACATACGAGTAGCGCGCTCAATACTATCAATATATATATTTTGATAGTTTTAAGCTCATACTTACCCCTACACGTTTAAACCGATCGGACTGGTGGCGAATGAATCGCTTTCGTCTCTTTTTCACGATATTAGGTTTGAAAACTGGGCTCACCATTTTCGCTGCAATATTGAGAAGAAAGAAAAATAATGAATACTACATTCTGTAATAAGACACATGTTTGAACGAAAAGTTTGCGAATATCACAAGGTTATAATGCAAAAGAAGAAGATAAATAGCTTATAAATTAAGTAATAGATATAAATGAACTACTTTTACGAATAAATATTAACGGATGGGGTCAAAAAAAGAAGGATTTTATCAACAACTATTTCACATCATTACCTTTGCGAAGAGAGCCAAAGAAAGAACGTTGAACGCCGTGCAAAGCATTTTGGGCAGGTCGACTCGTCAGCCTCACAGGAGCCCGAGTGCGGGTTGGTGCACCTTGAAATTAAGGCGGCAACTAATAAAACATGCATAAAGAGAAATTTATTATATTAATTTATTATTAAATCCTTTAAAAGCAGACACGAAGTGCTTGTTTAGTTTATGTTCCTAAATTATAGATACATATATTTTAAAAATTTGTCCGTTACAGTAAAATGCCTGTATTGCAGGCTTTTACACCTCGAAATTCGGTAATAGTCAGCGGCGTAAATCGCAGGCCGGTAAACATGGCTGAATAAACAAGTTTGTTTTTCTGAGAAATTGAGAATCAAACTCGAGATCAAACTATTATTACGATATCAAATTGCTCCATTTGATGCATTGTGCCGCGGCGATCACGGAGTTCTTATACCTAGGAAGCTATGCTGCTCTTATTAAAGATAAATTTCTTGAAGAAAATAAAATAAAGCTTATCATCAATGGTAACTAACTAAAAACAATTTGAAATGTTACTAAAAAACAGTTTGATATTAAAATCACGAAGATGTTACGTATTAGGACTTAGAAGTATGGATCTATTTGTAGGGCATTCCTATATATATTCTTTAAATATGATTTAAATAATATTAGTCTTTTTTGTTACAGCAACAGTTGAAATTCCTGACTGTCATTTCCCAGGCATTACAACATTCAGGGTAAAAATCACTGACAGTCCTACTTCGAAAATTGAAGAATACTTTGACCAAGTTTCAGATTTAATTGGTTAGTTATGAAATAATTATAATACTTAATAAAATATGGTATACTCTGGACTGTAGGTATATGTAACTGAAAGTCACTTCAATGTATCTTTGTATTGTGTTTCTTTTTGTTAGAGGCAAGACATAAAGATGGTGAAAATGTTTTTGTACATTGTGTTGCTGGAGTGAGCAGGTAGTGAAATATTGGTACAGTACTAGGTTTTGGACTGCACGTACCAATCACTCTAACTCAGGATGCATAAGATATTGCAGACAGTACGATCATGCAGGATTCTTATACGATGTAGGTAGGATTATGATAGGATCATGTAGGATCCTGGTTGGATCTTGATAGGATATTGCAGGATTATGATAGGATCACATGGGATCATGGTGGGATCTTGCAGGATTGATAGGATCATGTAGGATCCTGGTTGGATTTAGGTAAGATCTTGCAGGATTATGATAGGACCATGTAGGACACTGGTGGGATATTGATAGGATCTTGCAGAATTATGATAGGACCATGTAGGACACTGGTGGGATATTGATAGGATCTTGCAGAATTATGATAGGACCATGTAGGACACTGGTGGGATCTTGATAGGATCTTGCAGGATCATGATAGGATCATGTAGGATCCTGATAGGATCTTGCAAGATTATGATAGGATCATTTGGGATCCTGGTATCTTCATAGGATCATGTTGGATCTAGGTAGGATCTTGACAGGATCATGCAAGGTCCTGATAGGATCGATCTGACAGGCTAGGATTCTGCAGATATAATTTTCACCAGGGTATTATTGATCATTGAATTCTTATTTCATTTCAGATCAGCTAGCCTTGTCATAGCATATTTAATGAAACATCAAAAATTAAAACTCCTCGATGCTCATGCTTTGGTGAAATCAAAACGAACAATGATAAGACCAAATTCTGGCTTTTGGGTTCAGTTGGTTGAATACGAAAAGAAATTGTTTAAGGAAAATACTGTAAAAATGATACCTACAACTTTAGGTATGTGCTAAGCATCACAGAAATCCATCAGATGTCACACTGGGTGGGTGTGATTTTGTGCAGCGAGGGGATGAAGGTAGCCTTAACTCTTTCCTGTCCAAATTGGTCTTTAGTATTTTATTCTGGCTAACGCCAGACGATTTTATTCATCTCTGGGGAAGCCCTCAGACAGGAATGAGTTATAAACTATCTCTCTGACAGGAATGAGTTAATCTCACACTGATATACCTACTGTATCCTTTTGTCTTTTTCTTGACATTATTTAGGATGGCTGCCAAGTGTATATGAAAGTGAAGTTGTCAACATGGTTTGGTGATTTTTGGCAAATTATTGGATTTAGGGATTATTTTTATATTTATTCAAACACACTTACACAAATGGATTTATTGCAACAGAATTAATAAATGTTATGAATAAAATTGTTTTAATTAAAGGAAATCTTCAATCAGTGTTCAGAGCTATATTTAGCATGACTTACTGTAATACACGCTTTCACACAATATTTAAACTCGTGATTTTACATGTTGGAAAATACAGAGACGTGATACTTGAAGTCAGAGAAGATTTGGCTATCAATCATTCCAGCACTGAAAACACGCTCTAGATTCTCATACAACCTCTTTACAAACTTCTGACAAACATTGGGCACATCTTTGAGAAACAATTTTAACATGTCTGTAAGAACTTGACAGGTCAATGTACAGTTATTGTCAGTGGATGAAGTAAACGTTAGAAACAAGTCTAGCATGGTCTGTAACATACCATGTGAAATCTTGCAAAGTTTAATAAGCAGTTCCTTTAGATCCTTTATAATGGATTTAAAAAATTCACCACCTCTAGAATCTGAGTTTAAGGAAAAAGCAAAAATGCCAGATCAGTGCACACCATTTTGCTGTGTATGCCATTAGATCATCACGATTACCATCATCTTTATTGTGGTTTTCTGTTGCCAAAGAAAGCAAAGTTTTCACCAGGCACAGCAAACGATACACCACAGGCAGGGGTAAGGATCGGTATTGCCCAAATAATTTACAAAGAGAAGGTGCCATCACATCTAGTAATGTTCCTGAATAATCAGAAAGCTGCAGGTATTGACAAATGATGTTGGTCATGGACATTTGGTATCCCCAATCTTTCTTTAAGGTTTCAACATCTTGATCAGCTCTGCTGAAGGAGTAATACTCTTTAGGCTCTGTGACAAGGATATTGTCTTTGCCAAGTGGATGTTGAAAATTCTTGGTAGATTTCTTCTGAGTCTGGAGTTGGGCAAGTTTCTTTTCTGGTTGTCCTACCAAGACTGATAACAGAAAGCTGAGGAAATCTGGTGCAGTTGAAACATACACTTCTTGATTGGATACATCTGGAGATGATACTTGATGAAGAACTTGAAGGAGATAATGAAAAACTTTCAAAGACAGAGTTCCTGAATTAGATAAGATGCTGAAAATTTCAAAAAGTTTTCTTGTTGGGGCTTGCTTAAGATGGTACAAGACTTCTATCACAAGTAGCTGAGTTTCTTCTGAAAATCTTTTAAAGTTCTCAACTCTGAAGATAGCAGGAAGAACTTTCATTACAGTGGTTACAATGTTTGGAAACATTTGCAAGATTCCCAATTTGCAAACTGAAAACACTTTGTGAACCACAACAGAGGAAATATCTTTGTTGCTTGCAATCTTCAACAATGAACATAGCCAGTCATCCAAGGTAGCTTGAAATAAAAAAATAGGATTTAAGATTAAAATTAAGAAATCTTATATAATTAAATACAGTATAATATTATATAATTACACTCACAATTTCCCAACTTCAACTTGGTCAAATATACTAGCATAAATTGAACAATCTACTGTACACAATAGCATGATTTTACACTGGGAAAAAATACCAAAAAGTGCCTTGTATTTGTAATTTGCTTTTGTGAACTTATACATGTACCTTTCAATAATGGTGATATTTCATAGGGAGGCAAAGTAGTGAGCACATCTTCCAGAAATTGTAGTAAAACTTTCTTGGTGTTTGACATGACATGGGTTGCTTCATGTAACTGGAACATACTCTTCAATAACTTGACTTTTAAATCATCACACCTCACAGGAATACTCACAATGAAAACTTTGACAAGTTGTGTCAAAGATTTGATGTCTGTTAGAGTAATCTGAGACTGTGAGTTATTCCCACTTGCTTTGGAAACCAGAATTTCACTGAGATAATGGACGACTTCTGTTACCCACTTAGGTAAATTTCTTTCATCTTGCTTAGCACAGTGCATGAAATGATGGAGCAACTGACAAATCAGAAGGTTCATTGAGACATCTGAAATACTCTGGTTGCCTTCAACTTTCTTTTCCTTCTTTGAGCCAGAATGTTGCAAGGTGAAACTCATCGGAAATACTGACACAAAGTGACCGTAAAAATGAGCAAATAACTTCTCTTTGAGGAACATGGAGAACACTTCTTGATCTGAAGTGATCTTCTTCAAACTTTCAATCAATGTGACAAAAATTTCAAGAATTTCTTTCATGATTTGCAACGAGACAGTCGTCTTCCTTATAGGAATTAGATTCATTGCAAACTCAGCAGGGCAGCATTCTACCCAGTATTCAAACAGGACTGGGGATAAACTTGCAATGAATTCCATCAGTTTTACTTCATTTCTCAAAAGATCAACTGAAGAGGTATGCAAGTCTGAAGAACCTGCCCAAGAAGACTTGAGAGAGAAATCAGAAACCAGAATTTCTTCATTTCTGGTAAAAACCTTCTTTGGTACCAGATGGTATTAGCAAAGTGCCAATCCCACCATTTGATGTGGTGCCAAAGTTAATGGTAGTATTACTCATGGTTAGTTTACTACCAGAAGAGGTATTGGTGCTACCAACCTTTCTGTCACCACTATAACCACCACCACAACCATAACCACCACTATATCTACCACCACTGCCATCATAACCACCACTGCCACCACCACTACTGTCACCATAACCACCACCATCATGACCCACTGAGAAAATCACCTGCAACAGGTGATTCAATCTGGTCAAAACTTGCAGCTGGGTTTTCTGCGAAGTATTAACCTTCGCTTTGAGGGATAACACTTTTCGAACCCCAACATTCTTTGTGGCAGCTTGATCACCTTTCTCACTTGAAATGACATCAATGAAATTCAAAATTATGTTCTTAGAGTGGTTGCTAAGCAACCGTGGATAGTAACGAAGACAATGATCGAGAAATTTCATGGAATCCAAGCGTACTCCCTCATTAATGTGAGTCATAGCTGAACAGAGATATGCCACAACGTTAGGAAAGAATGGAGCTATTTCTTCTTCAGTTAGACCTCTAAAGCTCGAGCAAATCAACGAAAGGAAAGCACGACGAACAGCACTTTCTATATCTGTGATTTTTCCAAGAACACGTTGAAAAATATCGTTCAAATTCTCTTTTAAAACTCCTGGATGTTTTTCAATCAAGTCTTTTAAACCGACTAAAGCTTCCTCGCGTGCTTGGGTATTATAATGGGAACAGGAGCTCAATATATCTTTGAGAGTTTGGTGTTTGAAGTTCACAGGTTCCTCACCACCGCCATCTTGGTTCTTGGTGTGCTGAACAATGTTAATACTTCGCGCTTTGAAGCTGGTTTTTGTAACGTTGTCTGGCATTGGAAGCCGTTTACCAACCTTGAGTTTCTTCTTCTTAAAATCATCTTCCTTTAACTTTCGTTTCCTCTTACTTTTGCCCATTTTTCAACCTTTTCCCCCCAAACACTCTTTCCTCACGTGCTGTTTCAAATCATGCGCTAAACTGTAACGCGAAGCACCGGTGAAGTCTACCGCTGAAACAAATTTCTACGAGGCGCGAAAAAATCAGTTCAAAATGGCGCAGAGCGCGCGAAATTTTTGGCGATTGAAAGCGTTTGCGTCTTAGTGTGCGTCGGTGCCTGAATGTACAACTACGAATCACAAATAAACAAACAAATAAACAAACAAGCAAACAAACAAACAAACAAACAAACAAATAAACAAGCAAGCAAACAAACAAACAAACAAACAAACAAACCAAGGGTGGGTGGGTGGGTGGGTGGGTGGGTAGGTAGGTACGTAGGTAGGTAGGTAGGTAGGTAGGTAGGTAGGTAGGTAGGTAGGTAGGTAGGTAGGTAGGTAGGTAGGTAGGTAGTTTAATGATCATTACATAGCAGCCAGAAGGCTGAATTGCGTCAATTAAAATTGACATGATTATGGAATAAATAAATGAATATGATAAGAGCAGAATATATACAATATAAGATAAAACAGAATAAGAATAAATACATGTACATATATGAGATAAATTTACGATAAAGTCCAAAGTTTAAGTTTAAAATTATACTTCCATGCCGGCATGCCCATACACATGGATGGCACGAAAGTTCGTTTGTAGCGTTCAGTGTTAATAATTGGGAGATTAAATTTATGTCTCTTTCTCAAGCTGTACCTAGACACGTGTTTTGGAGGAAGGAGGCTATAGAGCCATAATAATGGAGGCCATAATATGGAAATCATTAAAGTGACTGGGTATTCTATAATCTAACCGAAAAGAAAAAGGCAGTAACTAGCCATCAAACTATTCTGGTGTCTTAGTTCAGCGATGGAAAAATGTGTATTTAAACAACAGTGAGATACTCAGAAACTCTTAGGTCTTGTCCTCGTTTCTGATTTCGTTCAATATCAGGACTCCTCAATAATGATTGCGCTGTTGGGATTAGCTCTATTATATCTTTAGTATTTAATATATTATTGGAACTCTTAAATTTCCTGTCCATTAGTGAAGAAAGAAGGACGCTAAGGCAAGCTGCAACGGCAAATATTCCTCCAGCAATAAAGAATGCCATGTGATAGGAACGACTGCTGTCATATATCCAAGCTACAAAGAAAAAACAGAGCGGTGGTATCATGTTAAGGTACGGTGCATGCCCTAGAGAGTCCACAATAGGCTTCTGAAAACCCGACTCGCGTTCGATATTTCGGCTACCCTTCCCGTATCCTGACAAGTTTGGTTAGCTGACCCGACCCTGACCGTCTTCCTTATTTAAAAATTTCAAGTCCCGTTGTTTAATCTCCTTACTTCCCGAATCACCATTACCACCACCATCTGACCATCACCATCACACATACATATCATCCTCATTACCATCACCATCCGACCATCATCGTCACATACATCTTTACCACCATCACCACCATCATGCATCACCATCACTGCCATCAACATCACCACAATCATCACTACCACCACCATCATCACCACCATCATCACCACCATCATCACCACCATCATCACCACCATCATCACCACCATCATCACCACCATCATCGCCACCATCATCACCACCATTATCTTTACCATCACCATCATCACCACCATCATCTTTACCATCACTACCATCATTACCACCATCGCCACCACAATCATCACCATTACCATCACCATCATCACTATCACCACTAACATTTCTTTCACAACTAACCTGCAACAGCTGGACCAGCTCCCCCGGGAATACTCAAAGCTGCAAACAGATACGAAATAGCGTGTTTGGATTCATCTGGGTGAGAAACCTGAGAAGTAATTGTTAAAACACACAAATAATGAACACCCGCAGCTAAACCATAAAACGCAGCAAAGAAAAACAAATGAAAAACAGCATTTGCTAACGGCAATAGAGTAATAGAAACTGCCAAGACGAGCAACATTATGATGTTTATTCCATAGACATTCCAGTGAAAGTAATCCTGTAATACCCCAAAGATAAATCTTCCAAGCGTATCAAAACCAAACATACAGCTTACACTATAAACGCTAACTTTACTTGGGATGCCAATATCTTGGCTGAACGATATCTAGAACGAAAAAGAAAATTGATAGAGGTCATGTAAATTCAAATCACTCTATTGGTTTTGGATATAAGATGTAACATTGCTAGACTGTTGATATTTTGTCTCACCGCGGCTTGTTACAACTTGTGCGTTTTTGGCCGCTGTGTAGAAGAGGGCCAACCCTCGTGGTAGGGCTAGCCTTCTTTCCCAAGATCCCGCCTGATCAGTCAAATCCTTTGTAACGAATGTCGCTATTGACTACCCGAGATCACGCCTACACGCGTAAAAACGCACAACTTGTTCACGGTTGTCAACAGGCGTGAACAATGTTGTGCTGCTCGCTGTGAAGAAGTTGTTCACTTATGGTTCGAACAACTTGTTCACGGATAAATCAACAGTCATGAACAAGTTGTTCCAACAGCACATTTTTATAGCCAACAACGTTGTTCGCACATGATACAACATATTGTTACAGCATGACGAAATAACAACAATGAACAACAATGTTACAACAATGGTGAACATGGTTGATGTATCAACACGTTCTTCGGTTGTTACAACATGCGTGAACAACGGTTGTTGTTTCATCAAGCTGTAACACTTGTTGAAACAATGATGAACAATGTTGTTCATTTATCAATGTTGTTCACATATGTCAACAAGTTGTTACAGCATTGTTCAGACAACAATGCTGTAACAACATGCGAGATTTTTACGCGTGTATAAGGAATCAGTAACAGAAAGTAACATAGTAAGACAAACCTTCTTAAATAGTTGCTTACCAAATGTATCATTGGAATAAACATTCCAAGATAAACGAGGAACATTATTAATATCCAAAGCAAGAATACTTTATTGTTAAGAATTCTTACTAACGAAACGCTGGCTTTTGGTGATTTTGTTTCATTTTCCACCAAAACTTGTCCCTTGTTTGGAAGAAGTACTCCAGCGAAGCCCAGAGGAATGATCAAGATTGTTAACAACCTCAGAGCAACCCGCCAACCGTATTTCCTGATTAAATACTCATACACAGGTCCCATCCAAAGCGTGAAAAGACCATTAGCGGCGTTGGCTACACCCAATGCAGTGGTTAAGTGTTTTTGGAAAACAAATGGTGGAACAGTTGTGGCTGGTATGAAGAGTAAAGATGTACCAATTCCTACTAAAAGACCGTAGGATACAAATAGGACAGCAATTTGTTTAGCAAATGACGAGGATAAGAGACCTAGGCAGAACAAGATACTGCCAACGAGAACAACACGAGTAAATCCATAAGTTCGCGTGAAGGAACTAGATACTGGAGATATTATCATATAGAAAATGAAGTTAAATGAACCAATCCATGCTGCAAAAAAAATATATAAATCCTTATTTAACAAATAAAACATAAAGCTCCGTACATATGTACTCTTATAAAGCCACGTTTGACGTCATTTCAACACGAAAGAAGTTGAATCCGAAGCACGAGGCGATAACCGAGTGCCTTTACACTTATTTCGTGGTCAAATGACGTCAAACGTGCCTCTACTCAACTTGTTTCGTGTTCAAATGACGTCAAACGTAGCTTTATAAGAGTACATGCATATGCACAGAAGCGATGTGCTTTATGCTATATATAGGTGACGCCATTCCATACCGCCATTTTACATCATTCATAATTGCCAACTTTTCCACAAGAGCATGCTCTGATTGGCCAGATCTGGACCCCATGCATTTATAAGATTATAGTAACTTAATTAGATATACTGCCGAAACAGAGAACGTATAGGAATCTAACGTTTCGAGCGAAGGCCCTTCGTCAGAGAGAAACGTTTCTCTCTGACGAAGGGCCTTCGCTCGAAACGTTAGATTCCTACGTTCTCTGTTTCGGCAGTATATCTAATTAAGTTACTATATTTCGATTGTTGTTTCTACACTGCCTACGCAGCACGCTACTTTTATTTCACTATTTATAAGATTATATGGAAATCATGAATCGGACGTAAAAAGGCATTGAAATGACTATGGAATGACGTAGGATCGCGTCAGCTGGCGAAAAAGCCAGCTTTCAAAACTGTCCAATTTTAGCTTGTGCATTTTTTGTTTTAATTTTATAAAACATTAATAAAACATATTGCTCCTATGCATATGTACTCTTGTAAAGGTACGTTTGACGTCATTTGAACACGAAAGAAGTGTAAGGGAAGCCTTTAGGAGAAGATTTCCAAATCTTGACGTAGCATACATAATTTGGACAAGTTCAAATTTTGATGTTGCCTCTTTAAATGACTACAGGAAGCGAGTAGATAACTACTAAGCTCTGAAAGTTTCAGACAAGAAAGAAGGTGGGATCGGCTTTCGGCGTGATATAAAAATTTACTACTTGTACCATAATTAAAGAAGGTGCACCTTTATAAGTGTACATATATGCACAGAGCTTTATGTTTGACATATAAATATAAACCGTGTTCACACACACTCTCCCAAACCTTCATTTCGACAATTATTAGAACTATATTAAAAAAATTATATACAAATATTCTTACCAATTTTTGTTTTACTCTCGTGAAATTCGTCAATCAGACTAATAAACAGGACTCCAAAAGTGTTGCTTATTCCAATAGAGAAGCCAATCAATACGAGAGCTCCCAGACACACAAACCAACTCCGTGTAGAATCCAAGCTTATTTTATGCCCAGCCGGAGCTTCTTGATTCATTATGCTTTCCGACTGCCACTCAAAATAAAAATTAAGCTTGCTGCGATACACAATTATTAATCGATGTTATTGCTTTAATCCATTCCTAGAATGATACTACGTTTAAGTTCAATAATGTATAGATAGAACACAGCATACAATTCCCAGTGTGTTTTGCAATTACCGAACATCAATTGTCAACAACTCCACGGAAACAGCGCGGTATATCCACGTTGCATTGTTTTCCATTCTATATTTCTTCTGCCGGTGTTTATCATGTTTAGTGAAGTTGAACCAAGCATTTAGAAGAAAGAACTACACGCCAAATAAGGCACTTCCTATAGTTGTTGAACAAATTAATATGTTTACAAACATTAAAATGTTCATTATTTGTTTTGGTGAACATTGAAGTTGTGCTCCAGATCCACCGTTTTGACGCCATATATAAGATTTAGGTATATATAGTCTTCTATATCGTTACTTGGATATCCTAACCGCTAATTCTCTTATTAGATAGAACAATATAATGGTATACAGAAGAAAGAAGCAAGATATTTCAGAACAGGTATACTGCAGGTATTTTGAAGCAATAATATACGAAGGACACCATACTGCGTAATTGGCTAGCGAGGGCGTATTATTGAATAACAAAAAAACGTTGGGGTCACCGAACTCGTGTTTTCCCAATTTGGAGCTATTTTGGCTAACTTTTGATTTCGTCTTATTTTGAAAAATCCTTCTTAAAAGCACTTAGTTTATACTGAGTGGGAAAATATTTGATATTTTTAGACACACTTATATATGAACTATTTAGTGGCAACAAATAATGGGGAAAAAATTGACGCAAATGACAATTGACAAACATTTTTGCGGTATAAGAATGTCCATTGTCCACATTCTTTCTTGTCACCAAGTGTCTTCGTGAGCTACAGAAGGTTAAAGCCAAAAATTAAGTTAGTACCTTCTTGTCAAAGTTATTAGTGGCTGATTTAATCTCAGCTTCGCAGACTAATTTAACCTCCTTAGTGACATTTTCGTGTGTTTTCGTCACTAACACTTATAAGGTCTAGGTCAAACGACGAACTTAATTGAGACGAACTAAATTTATATTTTGGGTTGACCTAAATTAATTAAGTTCGACAGTTAGGTCAAACAATAATAATAATAAGGCTTTATTTAACGAGGCTAACACACATTACTGGTAGCCCAGTAGTTTTCATTATGGGCCTCCTACCTATACTATACTAAAGTCAGTGAATTAATCTATCTATAACTAACAAAGTACATGCTAGTAACATGTAAACTAATATGTTTTCTTAATGTCAAAATGTTCTAAATTAGCATTCTGCTGTAAAAGCTTCTGCTCTACTTTATTCATGAACTGTTTGTGCGACACAATGTTGCGGGTTGAGGCCTCAATGTTGTTCCAGGGGCGAACAGTACTGACGCGAAACATCCTGGAACCTGATACTTTCTTATAAGTAGGCATTACAATGTTCTTCTTAGTTGAAGCTCTTGTTCTATGAACTTAAAGCAGTCGAAACGAATTCGGAATTCTTTGAGTCAGCAGGAGGTCAAACAAAACTTCACAACTAATATTGTTCGTTTCTGTTCATGCCGTCGTTTGTCAGTCACGACGTGAAATGGACTGCTTTAATCATGTTTGGAATACATACTCGAAAGGCTCGTTTAAAAAAAAACGTTTCGAGTATCCAGAGATACATTCAGGTACATCCTTTAAAAAATGGAGCACGAGTCAAGGCTGAAAAGTATTTTGTGCTTTGAAAACATGATACACACACTGTTATTTTCAGGGAGTATTAAATTTTAACTCCCAAAACAGGAGTTAATAAAAAAGGTTCAAAACTATCCGATTTTGGGAGTGAAAAGTACTCCACTGTCGGAGTTAAAATAACTCCCGAATTTTGAAATTAAAATAACCCATATTAGGGAGTAAAAATTACTCCTGTTTCAAGAGTAAAACAAAAAAGGTTGTACCTCACCCGAATCGATCCGCCGACGTCGATTACACAGGGCGTGTCTAGAAGTCAACTTACCCTTGGTTAAATAAAAGTAGTGTGCTGCGTAGGCAGTGTTGAAACAATCGAAATATAGGTTAGATATACTACCGAAACAGAGAACGTAGGAGTCCAACGTTTCGAGCGAAGGCACTTCGTCAGTTAGCTTATCCATGTAAAAACGGTGGTAAGTTGCATCAACTGATAAGTTGCATAAGCTCCATCGCCTACTTGCATGCACCAGTGAGGCAAGTTATAGGTATAATCTGAGGAGCACAAATACTTATGCTGTGCCACGTCTAAAGATCGAAAGAGCTAAAAACACCTTTATCTACGCTTGATCATATTTCCATTTTACTGTAGCTTTTTTAAGATAGAATATGTACTTTATATATATATATATATATCCTTAGTTGAAATTTCTAGTTGATCGGTATTTCTTCATATTTTTAAAAACTCTTATTAATTGGTAAGTTACATTGTAAATATATTGGTGCAATTCAGCCCTGAATTGAGCTGCAATACCAGTATTTTCTTAATAAATCAATTCAAATCAATAAAGGAATACATTTTTTAGGTTTAAGATTAGTTATTAGGTCAATTTTCCTCACACAATAAAGAAAATGAATAATTTTTAGCTGTCCCAAGAATAATCGTAATGCCGTCCACGTTCCACATACAATGTTATTCAGATCATTTTCACGTCTTCAGGACGACGTTGACTCGTGAAACGGCGAAACCTGTTAGTTGAGCGATGGAAAAATGTGTATTTAAACAACAGTGAGATGCTCAGAAACTCTTATGTCTTGTCCTCGTTTCTGATTTCGTTCAATATCAGGACTCCTCAATAATGATTGCGCTGTTGGGGTTAGCTCTATGTCTCCAGTATTTAATATATTATTTTTGGAACTCTTAAGTTTCCTGTCCATTAGTGAAGAAAGAAGGATGCTAAGGCAAGCTGCAACGGCAAATATTCCTCCAGCAATAAAGAATGCCATGTGATAGGAACGACTGCTGTCATATACCCAAGCTACAAAGAAAAAACAGAGCGGTGGTATCATGTTAAGGTACGGTGCATGCCCTAGAGAGTCCACAATAGGCTTCTGAAAACCCGACTCGCGTTCGATATTTCGGCTACCCTTCCCGTATCCTGACAAGTTTGGTTAGCTGACCCGACCCTGACCGTCTTCCTTATTTAAAAATTTCGAGTCCCGTTGTTTAATCTCCTTACTTCCCGAATCACCATTACCACCACCATCTGACCATCATCATCACCATCACATACATCTTCATCACCATCACCATCACCATCCGACCATCATCGTCACATACATCTTCATCACAATCACCACCATCATGCATCACCATCATTGCCATCAACATCACCACCATCATCATCACTACCATCACCACCATCATCAATTCATCATCATCTTTACCATCACCATCATCATTCCCACCATCGCCACCACAATCATCACCATCATCACTATCACCACTAACATTTCTTTCATAACTAACCTGCAACAGCTGGACCAGCTCCCCCCGGAACACTCAAAGCTGCAAACAGATACGAAATAGCGTATTTGGAATCATCCGGGTGAGAAACCTGAGAGGTAATTATTAAAACGTACAAAGATTGAACACCCACAGCTAAACCATAAAACGCAGCAAAGAAAAACAAATGAAAAACAGCATTTGCTAACGGCAATAGAGTAATAGAAACTGCCAAGACGAGCAACATTATGATGTTTATTCCATAGATATTCCAGTGAAAGTAATCCTGTAATACTCCAAAGATAAATCTTCCAAGCGTATCAAAACCAAACATACAGCTTACGGCATAAACGCTAACTTTACTTGGGATGCCAATATCTTGGCTAAACGATATCTAGAACGAAAAAGAATAGAGATCATATATATAAATTAAAGTGTCTAAAAATTCGTTGCCATTTTTGTTGTTTTATTGTACAGAGGAGCATGGCAGAAGCACTCACTGAAAATTTCAAGAGAATCTGGTGCGTAGTTTTCGCGCTATTAATAGCAAAATTTCATTTCATAGACACTTTAAAATCACTCTATTTGATTGGTTTTGGATATAACATGTGACATTGCTAGACTGTTGATATTTTGTTGTAATGTAACATATAAAATGTGCAAATCAACGCAAAGCTAAGGATGTGTTTCAGGTGCGGCGTGGCTCCTAAATATGGGCCGGGAGATGACATTCCAGAGGGCCATTCTCAGGGGGGAGGGGAGTTGGGGGTTGGGCAGCGACTGCTACCGGTTATAGAGACACTGTAAGTTTATGTGGATGAACGTTTTCATTCTTTTTCAAAAGTGAAAACACTAATCTTTTCAAAAGCCATACACCCATTGCACACTGTCGAACTTTAGGCTTAGTTTTGGTAGTGGTTTAGTTTCAATGGGCCAGGTGGTTTTCTAGCTTTTCCGCGGACGGATGGATGAACGGATGGATGGATCGATGGACGGATGGATGGACAGGCACAGCTATTAATATATAGATTACTTGTCTTGGAGCCACACAAGCTACAAATCCTGTTGGGGCCCACCGGAAAATCTCCCGGTGTCCCGGTGGGCCACGCCGCGCCTGATGTGTTTATATACACAGCCAGAAATCTCACCGGCTTGTTGCAACTTGTGTTTTTGGCCGAGGGCCAACCCTCGTGGTAGGGCGAGCCTTCTTTCCCAAGATCCCGCCTGGTTTACATGAGAAAAGGGACAGCCCTCCTTATTTTACCGCCTCAAATATCCCCTATAATCCCCTGCTAACCCCCTGCGGGCGTGGAAGAACCTCTGGCACCCAGGGTACCCTCCTTAGCGACATCTCGCTATTTATTGACTACACGAGATCACTCCTAGAAGGGCTAGAAGCTTTCCATGTAAACGACGCTCCGGACTGGCTCTCGAAGAAAAGCTGAAAACGAGGGGCGGATCACTCCCAAAAAAGCGAACGCAATTTTTTTTTCGACTTTCAAAATCCCGTGGGATTTTTTTGAGATTTTTTCTGAGATTTCTTAAGATTTTTTCGAATTTCTTGGAATTTTTATGGATCTTTTTGAGATATTTGGGATTCTTAAAGGTGTACGAGATTTCCTGAAGTGACTTGCCCCTCTGCTGAAAAGAGCTATTGTACACATAAGAATGAATTACGGTTAGTCCTCCGCAAAAGGCCAGAAAATTCCCATGTAAATACAAAGTGAAATCCCGCCCTCTTTCTATAAGAGCTAGCCTTCCTAGGAGGGCTGTCCCTCACCCCCCCCCTCCTAAGGAATCAGTTCGAAGGTACAAAAAGTAACATACGACAAACCTTCTTAAATAGTTGCTTACCAAATGTATCATTGGAATAAACATTCCAAGATAAACGAGGAACATTATTAATATCCAAAGCAAGAATACTTTATTCTTAAGAACTCTTACTAACGAAACGCTGGCTTTTGGTAATTTTGTTTCATTTTCCACCAAAACTTGTCCCTTGTTTGGAAGAAGTACTCCAGCGAAGCCCAGAGGAATGATCAAGATTGTTAACAACCTCAGAGCAACCCGCCAGCCGTATTTCCTGATTAAATACTCATACACAGGTCCCATCCAAAGCGTGAAAAGACCATTAGCGGCGTTGGCTACACCCAACGCAGTGGTTAAGTGTTTTTGGAAAACAAATGGTGAAACAGTGACGGCTGGTATGAAAAGTAAAGATGTACCAATTCCTACTAAGAGACCGTAGGATACAAATAGGACAGCAATTTGATTAGCAAATGACGAGGATAAGAGACCTAGGCAGAACAAGATACTGCCAATGAGAACAACACGAGTAAATCCATAAGTTCGCGTGAAGGAACTAGATACTGGAGATATTATCATATAGGTAATGAATTGAAATGAACCAATCCATGCTGCAAAAAAAAATATAATGATCATTACTTAACAAATAAGACATAAAGCTCCGCGTGCATAGAGGTACGTTCGACGTCATTTGAACATGAAAGAAGTTGAATCCGAAGCACGAGGCGATAACCGAGTGCCATTACACTCATTTCGTGGTCAAATGGCGTCAAACGTACCTTTATAAGTGTACATATATGCGCAGAGCTTTATGTTTGACATATAAATATATAGATAGATATATTGATATTTTAGGTAGATAAATATTTGCAAATATATAATTGTTTCATTTTAAACTGCATGACGTGAGACCGTGTTCACACTCTCCCAAACCTTCATTTCGACAATTATTAGAACTATATTAAAAAAATCTATACATATATTCTTACCAATTTTTGTTTTACTCTCGTGAAATTCGTCAATCAGACTAATAAACAGGACTCCAAAACTGTTGCTTATTCCAATAGAGAGGCCAATCAATACGAGAGCTCCCAGACACACAAACCAACTCCGTCTAGAATCCTTGCATATTTTATGCCCAGCCGGACCAGCTTCTTGATTTATTATGCTTTCTGACATTCCACCTGCCTCTCAAAATAAAAATTAAGCTTTCGGCGAAGCACAATTATTAATCGATGTTATTGCTTTAATCAATTCCTAAGATGATACGTTAGTTCAATAACGTATAGATAGAACACCCGTTAAAATGTTCATTAATTATTTGCTTTGGTGAACATTGAAGTTGTGCTCCAGATCCACCGTTTTGACGTCTATATGTAAGATTCAGGTGTATATAGTCTTCTATATCGTTCGTTACTTGGATATCCTAACCGCTAATTCTCTTAGATAGAACAATATCATGGTATACACTATACAGAAGAAAGAAGCAAGATATTTCAGAACAGGTTCTGCAGGTATTTTGAAGCAATAATACGAAGGACACCATACTGCGTAATTGCTAGCGAGGGCGTATTATTAAATAACAAAAAAAAGTTGGGGTCACCGAACTCGTGTTTTCCCAATTTGTCGCCATTTTGGCTAACTTTTGATTTCGTCTTGTTATCTTGAAAAATCCTTCTTAAAAGCACTTAGTTTATACTGGGTGGAAAAATATTTGATATTTTAGATGCACTATAGATAAAGGTGTTTTTAGCTCTGTCGGTCTTTAGCCGTGGCACAGCATAAGGATTTGTTCTCCTCAGATTATACCTATAACTTGCCTCACAGGTGCATGGAAGTAGGCGATGGAGCTTATGCAACTTATCAGTTCAAAATTTTACCACCGTTTTTACATGGATAAGCTAACTGACGAAGGGCCTTCGCTCGAAACGTTAGATTCCTACGTTCTCTGTTTCGGCTGTATATCTAACCTACTATATTTTCGATTGTTGTTTCAACACTGCCTACGCAGCACGCTACTTTTATTTAACCAAGGGTAAGTTGACTTCTAGACACGCCCTGTGTAATCGACGTCGGCGGATCGATTCGGGTGAGGTGCAACCTTTTTTGTTTTACTCTTGAAACAGGAGTAATTTTTACTCCCTAATATGGGTTATTTTAACTCCAAAATTCGGGAGTTATTTTAACTCCGACAGTGGAGTACTTTTTACTCCCAAAATCGGACAGTTTTGAACCTTTTTTATTAACTCCTGTTTTGGGAGTTAAAATTTAATACTCCCTGAAAATAACAGTTTGTGTATCATGTTTTTAAAGCACAAAATACTTTTCAGCCTTGACTCGTACTCCATTTTTCCAAGGATGTACCTGAATGTATCTCTGGATACTCGAAACGTTTTTTTTTTAAACGAGCCTTTCGAGTATGTATTCCAAACATGATTAAAGCAGTCCATTTCACGTCGTGACTGACAAACGACGGCATGAACAGAAACGAACAATATTAGTTGTGAAGTTTAACTGCTTTAAGTTCATAGAACAAGAGCTTCAACTAAGAAGAACATTGTAATGCCTACATATAAGAAAGTATCAGGTTCCAGGATGTTTCGCGTCAGTGCTGTTCGCCCATGGAACAACATTGAGGCCTCAACCCGCAACATTGTGTTGCACAAACAGTTCATGAATAAAGTAGAGCAGAAGCTTTTACAGCAGAATGCTAATTTAGAACATTTTGACATTAAGAAAACATATTAGTTTACATGTTACTAGCATGTACTTTGTTAGTTATAGATAGATTAATTCATTGACTTTAGTATAGTATAGGTAGGAGGCCCATAATGAAAACTACTGGGCTACCAGTAATGTATGTTAGCCTCGTTAAATAAAGCCTTATTATTATTATTGTTTGACCTAACTGTCGAACTTAATTAATTTAGGTCAACCCAAAATAGAAATTTAGTTCGTCTCAATTAAGTTCGTCGTTTGACCTAGACCTTATAAGTGTTAGTGACGAAAACACATGAAAATGTCACTAAGGAGGTTAAATTAGTCTGCGAAGCAGATTAAATCAGCCACTAATAACTTTGACAAGAAGGTACTAACTTAATTTTTGGCTTTAACCTTCTGTAGCTCACGAAGACACTTAGTGACAAGAAAGAATGTGGACAATGGACATTTTTATGCCGCAAAAATGTTTGTCAATTGTCATTTGCGTCAATTTTTCCCCCATTATTTGTTGCCACTAAATAGTTCATATATAATTATACGCTTGCGTGAACCACTTTGGATGACTTTATCATATTTCCATTTTACTGTAGCTTTTTTAAGATAGAATATGTACCTTATATATATATATATATATATATAGAGTCGCCTGATGATCCCGTATATATATATATATATATAGAGTCGCCTGATGATCCCGTTTAGGGTGAAACCTCTGGTAGCGAAGACTTTAAGGTAAAACTATACTTCATACTTTGTATTTTGCTCTATCTATATATGGTATTGAGCACTCTCTAACATTTCGTGAACCAAAACTCACTTATATATATATATATATATATATATATATAAATATCCTTGGTTGAAATTTCTAGTTGATCGGTATTTCTTCATATTTTTAAAAACTCTTATTAATTGGTAAGTTGCATTGTAAATATATTGGTGCAATTCAGCCCTGAATTGAGCTGCAATACCAGTATTTTCTTAATAAATCAATTCAAATCAATAAAGGAATACATTTTTTAGGTTTAAGATTAGTTATTAGGTCAATTTTCCTCACACAATAAAGAAAATGAATAATTTTTAGCCGTCCCAAGAATAATCGTAATGCCGTCCCCGTTCCACATACGATGTTATTCAGATCATTTTCACGTCTTCAGGACGACGTTGAATCGTGAAACGGCGAAACCTGTTAGTTGAGCGATGGAAAAATGTTTATTTAAACAACAGTGAGATACTCAGAAACTCTTATGTCTTGTCCTCGTTTCTGATTTCGTTCAATATCAGGACTCCTCAATAATGATTGCGCTGTTGGGGTTAGCTCTATTATATCTTTAGTATTTAATATATTATTATTGGAACTCTTAAATTTCCTGTCCATTAGTGAAGAAAGAAGGATGCTAAGGCAAGCTGCAACGGCAAATATTCCTCCAGCAATAAAGAATGCCATGTGATAGGAACGACTGCTGTCATATATCCAAGCTACAAAGAAAAATCAGAGCGGTGGTATCATGTTAAGGTACGGTGAATGCCCTAGAGAGTCCACAATAGGCTTCTGAAAACCCGACTCGCGTTCGATATTTCGGCTATACCCTTCCCGTATCCTGACAAGTTTGGTTAGCTGATCCGATCCTGACCGTCTTCCTTATTTAAAAATTTCGAGTCCCGTTGTTTAATCTCCTTACTTCCCGAATCACCATTACATGCACCACCATCTGACCATCACCATCACATACATCTTCATTACCATCACCACCATCATGCATCACCATCATTGCCATCAACATCACCACCATCATCATCACTACCATCACCATCATCATCTTTACCATCACCACCATCATTACGACCATCGCCACCACAATCATCACCACCATTACCATGCATCACCATCACCACTAACATTTCTTTCATATAACTAACCTGCAACAGCTGGACCAGCTGCCCCCGGAATACTCAAAGCTGCAAACAGATACGTAATAGCGTGTTTGGATTCATCCGGGTGAGAAACCTGAGAAGTAATTATTAAAACACACAAACATTGAACACCCACAGCTAAACCATAAAACGCAGCAAAGAAAAACAAATGAAAAACAGCATTTGCTAACGGCAATAGAGTGATAGAAACTGCCAAGACGAGCAACATTATGATGTTTATTCCATAGACATTCCAGTGAAAGTAATCCTGTAATACCCCAAAGATAAATCTTCCAAGCGTATCAAAACCAAACATACAGCTTACACTATAAACGCTAACTTTACTTGGGATGCCAATATCTTGGCTGAACGATATCTAGAACGAAAAAGAAAATTGATAGAGGTCATGTAAATTCAAATAACTCTATTGGTTTTGGGATATAAGATGTAACATTGCTAGACTGTTGATATTTTGTCTCACCGGCTTGTTACAACTTGTGCGTTTTTGGCCGTCGTGTACACGCGTAAAAATCTCGCAAGTTGTTACAGCATTGTTGCCTGAACAATGCTGTAACAACTTGTTGACATATGTGAACAACATTGATAAATGAACAACATTGTTCATCATTGTTTCAACAAGTTGTTACAGCTTGATGAAACAACAAGCGTTGTTCATGCATGTTGTAACAACCGAAGAAGGTGTTGATATATCAACCATGTTCATGCACCATTGTTGTAACATTGTTGTTTATCGTTGTTATTTCGTCATGCTGTTACATGTTGTATCCTGTGCGAACAACGTTGTTAGCTATATAAAAATGTGCTGTTGGAAGTTGGAACAACTTGTTCATGACTGTTAGATTTATCCGTGAACAAGTTGTTCGAACCATAAGTGAACAACTTGTTGACAACTAATTGTTCACGGCGAGCAGCACAACATTGTTCACGTGAACAAGTTGTGCGTTTTGACGCGTGTAGAAGAGGGCCAACCCTCGTGGTAGGGGGCTAGCCTTCTTTCCCAGGATCCCGCCTGATCAGTCAAATCCTTAATTTGTAACGAATCTCGCTATTGACTACCCGAGATCACGCCTAGAAGGGATGGACGATTTCCAGGAAAGCTGAAGAGCTATTGTACGCATGCATAAGAATGAAGGGCTAGAAAATCCCCATGTAAATGCAAAGTGAAATCCCGTCCCTCACTCCCCTATATAAGGAATCAGTAACAGAAAGTAACATACCAAATGTATCATTGGAATAAACATTCCAAGATAAACGAGGAACATTATTAATATCCAAAGCAAGAATACTTTATTCTTAAGAATTCTTACTAACGAAACGCTGGCTTTTGGTAATTTTGTTTCATTTTCCACCAAAACTTGTCCCTTGTTTGGAAGAAGTACTCCAGCGAAGCCCAGAGGAATGATCAAGCTTGTTAACAACCTCAGAGCTACTCGCCAGCCGTATTTCCTGATTAAATACTCATACACAGGTCCCATCCAAAGCGTGAAAAGACCATTAGCGGCGACGGCTACACCCAACGCAGTAGTTAAGTGTTTTTGGAAAACAAATGGTAAAACAGTGACGGCTGGTATGAAGAGTAAAGATGTACCAATTCCTACTAAGAGACCGTAGGATACAAATAGGACAGCAATTTGTTTAGCAAATGACGAGGATAAGAGACCTAGGCAGAACAAGATACTGCCAACGAGAACAACACGAGTAAATCCATAAGTTCGCGTGAAGGAACTAGATACTGGAGATATTATCATATAGGAAATGAAGTGAAATGAACCAATCCATGCTGCAAAAAAAAAAATGATCATTACTTAACAAATAAGACATAAAGCTCCGCGTGCATAGAAGAGGTACGTTTGACGTCCTTTGAACACGAAAGAAGTTGAATCCGAAGCACGAGGCGATAACCGATTGCCTTTACACTCATTTCGTGGTCAAATGACGTCAAACGTATAGCTTTACAAGAGTACATATACACAGAAGCGATGTTTTATGCTAGGAGACGCCACTCCATACCATTTCACGTCATTCATGATTTCCAACTTTTCCACAAGAGCATGCGTAGAAGACACTTTATTTTGTGAAGATCTGATTGGCCAGATCTAGACCCCATGCATTTATAAGATTATGGAAATCATGAGTCGGACGTAAAAAGGCATGGAATGACGTAGGATCGCGTCAGCTGGCGAAAAAGCCAGCTTTGAAAACTGTTCAACTTTTAGCTTGTTTTTTTCCTCTTCTTATTTTATAAAACAAATAACTGACATACCGCTCCTGTGCATATGGCTCTTATAAAGGTACGTTTGACGTCATTTGAACACAGAAGTGCAAAGGGACTCGGCTATATCACCTCGTGCCTCTACTCAACTTCTTTCGTGTTCATGCAAATGACGTCAAACGTAACTTTATAAGAGTACAGCACAGGAGCGATATGTTTTATTTGTTAAATAGACATATATATAAATACTACCAAATATATATATATATAATATATATATATATATATATATATGTATGTATGAAGTATGTATATATAAGTATGAAGTATAGTTTTACCTTAAAGTCTTCGCTACCAGAGGTTTCACCCTAAACGGGATCATCAGAGTCGCCTGACGATCCCGTTTAGGGTGAAACCTCTGGTAGCGAATTAGACTTTAAGGTAAAACTATACTTCATACTTTGTATTTTGCTCTATCTATATATGGTATTGAGCACTCTCTAACATTTCGTGAACCAAAACTCACTTGAGACGTGAGACCGTGTTCACACTCTCCCAAACCTTCATTTCGACAATTATTAGAACTATATTAAAAAAATCTATACATGTATTCTTACCAATTTTTGTTTTACTCTCGTGAAATTCGTCAATCAGACTAATAAACAGGACTCCAAAAGTGTTGCTTATTCCAATAGAGAGGCCAATCAATACGAGAGCTCCCAGACACACAAACCAACTCCGTCTAGAATCCTTGCTTATTTTATGCCCAGCCGGAGCTTCTTGATTCATTATGCTTTCCGACATTCCACCTGCCTCAAAATAAAAATTAAGCTTTCTGCGATGCACAATTATTAAACAATGTTATTGCTTTAATCGATGGGATGTTATAGCTTTAGTCAATGAAGTTAAAGCCCACAAGACGTCTGCGAAGGAGGCTAATGAAGTTATTGCTTTAGTCAATTCCTAGGATGATATATACTACGTTAGTTCAATAACGTATATATACATAGAATACAGCATACAAACCATCTACTGCCATGCTTGTCCAATGTTTGTTTGTTTCTTAATGATATAGTTAATCATACCACCGTAGTTTGTTGATATATATATCTCCTCAGGTCGACGAACCAGCTAGCTATATACTTAGTCGCTTCGAATAAAAAACAATGCATTTTTACAGAAAATAAATTCCCAGTGTGTTTTGCAATTACCGAACATCAATTATCAACAACTCCACGAAAACAGCGCGGTATATCCAAGTTGCAATGTTTTTCTAATTCTACATATCTTCTGGTGTTTATCTTGTGGTGTTTAGTGAAGTTGAACCAAGCAATATAAGAATTATAAAGAGCTTTCTTTAAATAGCCCGAGGAAAGAACTGTAAGCCAATTAGGGCCTGTTTATATGCAGCCGAAAGTTACCCGCCATGTATAGAAATTCAATGCTATGCCGGCAGAGTGTTTATATGAGACAGGCGGTCGGAGGCGGGTAACTCGGCTAGCCGAGATCCCGGCAAAACAGCTGAGATCTCGGCATGCTGGGATGAAAATATTCCCATATAAACTCTCTCTTGCCGGGTAACTCGGCTAGCCGAGTTGAATTCGTCACAACAGCGCACGCGCCACTGATGAAGACAATCGGAAAGTACTCATGGAATGTGAAACATTATAATATGCGTGGGCGGCTTTGCCGAGTAACTCGTCTCATATAAACACTCATCTTTTTTTCAACTCGGGTTGCAGGGTAACTCGCCTAGCCGGGTAAAGGCTAGTTCCACTCAGGAAAATCTTCCGCATGATAGGAACGGACAGGTTTCCTTTGTGTTAAAGTCATTAGTCCCGACCGAGAGTACAAGACAAAGAAAACTTTCCTGTCCGTTCCCCAACACAACAGATTTGCTCGTCTTTTGCTTTTAAAATTTCACTTAACCGTTACCACATATAGCTATATAGACCTTATTCCCTAGGTGTTGAACAAATAAATATGCTTACAAACAATAAAATGTTCATTAATTATTTGCTTTGGTGAACATTGAAGTTGTGCTCCAGATCCACCGTTTTGACGTCATATGTAAGATTTAGGTATATATAGTCTTCTATATCGTTACTTGGATATCCTAACCGCTAAGATATTTCAGAACAGGTACTGCAGGTATTTTGAAGCCATGCATACTGCGTAATTGGCTAGCGAGGGCGTGCGTCAGTATTATTAAATAACAAAAAAAAAATACCTTAGACTGTGCCCAGTCCTTCAGGAACGAGTGTTAACCGCTTTTCGGGTCAAGTCCCGCTTAGAGCTCAGAGTTTTTCTGAATATTACCAACTAACACAGCTTGTACAGCAAACAACTGACAATTATTACTAACATCAAGCTGCAATTTCTGAAACTAATCTTTTATATACATTAACATATTCTATATATATACATTAACATAAAGCAACACTCACCTGCAAGACATCTATGGAGGCATCAATCCACCCACACACAAAATGCATACTGTTTATATTATACATACGACACACACACAGATACCATTCAATTCTATATACGTATGAAATGCTGTATTCTTTAAATATCTTATTATACTATTTTATCATTCATTCATTAATATAATTATGAATCATGCAAAATATATTATATGCTTTTTGATAGATCAGTGAATATAATCTGATACTATACCACTCTCATTCATAACACACTTCAGCATTACAATTATTCTATGCTACTTTTTGTACAATAAAATTCGTCTTAAGTAATATTATTATTTAATTGTACTTTGCCAAAATGAGAAAAAGTGCTCCGCTAAAAATCCGTACTTTTCGACATATCTGACATAACCGTCGTTTGTTGCCAAATTATGGCGTTCTTTTCGTCATCGCTCGGCTTGAAATGTGCTCCTTAAGAACAAAAAATAAATTAAAAAAATAAATACGAAATTAACTTTAAAAGATCAGACATTGGATACGCCTTTATTTCTGTAAAAAGTGGTAAAATTTTCAACTGATAAGTCGCATAAGCTCCATCGCCTACTTCCACCTGTGAGGCAAGTTAGGTATAATCTGAGGAGCACAAATCCTTATGCTGTGCCACGGCTAAAGACCGACAGAGCTAAAAACACCTTTATCTACGCTTGCGTAAACCACTTTGGATGACTTTATCAAACTCTTATTAATTGGTAAGTTGCATTGTAAATATATTGGTGCAATTCTGCCCTGAATTGAGCTGCAATACCAGTATTTTCCTAATAAATCAATTCAAATCAATAAAGGAATACATTTTTTAGGTTTAAGATTAGTTATTAGGTCAATTTTCCGCACACAATAAAGAAAATGAATAATTTTTAGCCGTCCCAAGAATAATCGTAACGCCGTCCCCGTTCCACATACAATGTTATTCAGATCCGTCATTTTCACGCCTTCAGGACGACGTTGACTCGTGAAACGGCGAAACCTGTTATATCTTTTTAGAACAATAAAGCTTTTGGATGTCGAAAAACATACTTTAAGGGGGCTTTCCATTTACACGGTTAGACCGGTCAGTCCGGTTAAATGGAATACGATTCGTTTGAGACTTAGGACGGTCAGACTGGAAAATTGGGTCCTAATCAAAAGCAAGTCCATTCTGGCCAGACTGACCGGTCTAACCTTGTCAATTGGAAAGCGCCCTATAAGTATTCAATACCATGTAAATGATTCGTGGTTTCTGACAGATACTGAACTTTAGATTGCCTAGTTTAAGCTACCTATTATTTCACTCTAGACAATGTTACTGGTCAAGTGAAGACCTGCCAGGAATCTGGGTGGTAACTTACCCAAAGTAGAGATAGATAATTCGGCTGCTTTTTTCACTTGATCTGTGTCGCATTTCGCTAAGAAGAGAAGTTGCTCGCCAACCTCTTCACCCTAAGTATTAAACAACAGTAAGTCAATAAATAGAATCAAATAAATAAATAATTTTAAATAAATAAATAAATAAATAAATAAATAAATAAATAAAAGGGCCATTGATGTAAAAAGGCAGCAGATAAAAAGTTCAGATCATTCGATGACGAGTTGCTTCAACCGGTATCAACTGCTCAAATACATGCCACGCAGCATTCGGGAGTCAAAAAAGTAGTGTGCTGTGTAAGCAGTGTTGAAATACAAGAAAGATAATGTGAAATAAAGAGCAGGTACGGTATAAAAAGACGTCACGGTGGCCATATTGGAGTACCGAAACAATGAAATGGCGGCCATATTGGAGTAGAAAAAACAATGAAATGGCGGCCATATTGGAGTACCGAAACAATGAAATGGCGGCCATATTGGAGTACAAAAAACAATGAAATGGCGGCCATATTGGAGTAGAAAAAACAATGAAATGGCGGCCATATTGGAGTACAAAAAACAATGAAATGGCGGCCATATTGGAGTAGAAAAAACAATGAAATGGCGGCCATATTGGAGTAGAAAAAACAATGAAATGGCGGCCATATTGGAGTACAAAAAACAATGAAATGGCGGCCATATTGGAGTACAAAAAACAATGAAATGGCAGCCATATTGGAGTACAAAAAACAATGAAATGGCGGCCATATTGGAGTACAAAAAAACAATGAAATGGCGGCATATTGGTCCACCATCTTTATCCTTTGGGAATTTAACTCTATTCTTATCCAAACATTTCGTGTTGTTTCACCACCCATGAGGTCACCGATCACGTGAGTGAAAACAACCCACAGCTAACCTGAAGTCTGCCCAATGCTGTACACGCGCCAATACGAAGACTTTCATCGCCATCCTCCAGTGCTTCGGTACAATAGGAAACAGCCTGCGAAAATTAAAACAAAGGAAAAGAAAATTAAATAAATGAACAAGAATTGCGCGCAATAAGTGTCGGAAGTGCCGCCATACCTGAGCTTTACGATTAACATCTTTTAAAAGAGTTTCAAAGTAGAGACCTGTAAACGAAAAAATAGTTTAGATTGAAATACTTTTCAAGGTATCCTGGCGAGAAATAGACAGACAGGCAGAAACAGACAGACAGACACACAAACAAACAAACAAACAAACAAACAAACAGATAGACAGGCAGGCAGACAGATAGAGACCAACAGATCGACTGACTGACAGACACAGACAGACAGACACACAGACCCACCCACACACATACAGATAGACGGACAGACAGACAAACAAACAAACAGACAGACAGACAGACAGGCAGAGACCAACAGATCGACTGACTGACAGACACAGACACAGACAGACCCATACAGATAGACGGACGGACGGACAGACAGACAAACAAACAAACAAACAAACAAACAAACAAACAGACAGACAGACGGACAGAGACCAACAGATCGACGGACAGAGACCAACAGATCGACTGACAGACACAGACAGACAGACAGACAGACAGACAGACGGACGGACGGACGGACAGACAGACAGACAGACAGATGTTATTACCTGCTGCATCCGCGATCGTTGGATTGGGATCAGCTAGTAACCTGGCTGCAGTTACACAACAACTTTGCTTGAACGGGATTTTATTGTACATCTGAAGCTACATGTAGATTAGGAATGATAAGAGAGATATTAAAGGCAGAAGAAAAAGAAATTCATGAACTAACGTTCTTTATACTGGATAACCTGTATCAGTCATATCTAAACTGCTAAATTACACCAACTAAAATGTGTCGTAATTCACAAAATGTCTAAATAAAAAACCTACTTGAGTAAGCACAACATGTTTGTCCGTATTCATTAAACGTCCACATGTTAACACTACAAGAAATTAATAATAACAATAATCACAACGACGATAACAACAATAATGATGATGACGATGATGGTCATAATGAACGACGACAATGACCATGATGACGATGAAGAGGAGGAACGGAAAGAGGAGGAGAAGCAGAATTTTTTCAAGTGGTCGGCTGATCTTGTTGGTTTTTTTTGAAAGCCATTACATTCATCCATAAAATTCATCAACACTTTGAGGCCTGGACCTCTCCCTGTGCTGAATAAAATCGTCTGGCGTTAGCCAGAATAAAATACTAAAGACTCGCCGTCAGGCTTCAAAGTGTTAAAGAGATAGTGCTGAATAAAATCGTCTGACGTTAGCCAGAATAAAATACTAAAGACTCGTCTTCAGGCTTCAAAGTGTTAAAAAGAAAAATGTAAAACAACTTACATTCATCAGCAACATCGCCAACAAATTGCACCAAATTCCACCTAGTAAAATACCCCAGTTACTAGCCAAGAAAAACACTAAGACAAAACATAACATGTCATGCAGTTGCCAACTCAAACTTACTTGATGTCATATATTACCTGTGGTCTAACAAGAAGAAATCTGTAAACTGATAAATAGAAATAACGGAATCTTCGTCGATATTTGGCGTTAGCAAACTACCATTTTCTTCCAGAATTCTAGTCGTGATCACTGGATACACTTTAATAAAAAAATTATTAAGTATAGGTTGGTTACCGAACCCGCCGAGGTAACTGCTTAGTTCGCGATCACCTCGGTTTTCTTTGATGTACCGCGGTTGTTTATTTATAATAGTTACTCCCAACCACGCATAAATCAAGTTCATTGCCCCAGGCTAATATATATTAGCGCGGGGCAATTTGATTTATGCGTGGTTGGGAAAATAAGGGTTAATCAATGGTCACGAATGTGATAACAGATTTATCATCGCGACTGAAGTGTTTTTTAGACAACCTCTGTGATAACGAACTCAGTATCTCAGTTTTCTTAGGCAACCTCTGTGATCTTGAACTAAGTAGGTTAGTTACCTCAACCTCGTGTGGACACGCGTAATTTGACGACACACGTTTCACGCGGGAAACTAACATGTTGCTAAGCGGAAACTGCGAAGTTACTAAGACCAAACGGCATTGTTTCTTCGCGAAAGCATCGCGTTGTGGGGTTTGTCAGCGAAATGGCTTATCGGAAAAGAACTGTGGAGTTCTTAGCTTCACTTGACGAAGATTTAATTGTGTATAAAGATGAGTTATAAACATGACAACATTTGCTTTGAAAATTTGGTGCTCGTTTCAAATTGAAACAACACCGTTTGGCCTTAGTAACGTTACAGTTTCTGCTTAGCAACATGTTAGTTTCCCGTGTGAAACGTGTGTCGTCAAATTACGCGTGTCCACGCTCAAACCGGAACCGTAGTACTTCCATTAAAGAGTGTAGTCATTGGGTTATCAGTATCTAAATATTGACAAAGAGCAACTTACGTTGATCAGTCACACGGCTGTAGCTTTCTTCAATCCCAGAATGAAATTGATTTTTCAAAGCTTGCAGAAAGTCGTTACAATGAATAAATAAAGGCTAAAAAAAGGAACAAGAAAAAATTGAAAAAATAACAAAAAACGTACGGTTTTTACAAATCCCATAAAAGTGAAAAAAAAAATATATAAAAAATAATATAATAGCGATACAAATGCAGCAGTTTTTTTCGGTGATTTCCGCAACGTTAAATCGCCTTTGTAAAAACATTAAAAAAAGTATTCATCTATTTTGTTTACCGACATTATTTTGCAAAGTTGTTCATTATAGCCAACGTGCCGTAAATGTTTGAGGATATGGTTGTGGTTTAAGTTTTTCTCACTTTGTTGCAGATCGGTGGAAGTTGTAATAAGTTAATTGAATCGTCCTTTCTCCTACACGCGTAAAAACGCACAACTTAATTGTTCACGGTTGTCAACAGGCGTGAACAATGTTGTGCTGCTCGCCGTGAACAAGTTGTCAACAAGTTGTTCACTTATAGTTCGAACAACTTGTTCAGGGATAAATCAACAATCATGAACGCAAGTTCCAACAGCACATTTTTATAGCCAACAACGTTGTTCGCACATGATACAACATGTTGTAACAGCATGACGAAATAACAACGATGAACAACAATGGTGAACATGGTTGATGTATCAACACGTTCTTCGGTTGTTACAACATGCGTGAACAACGGTTGTTGTTTCATCAAGCTGTAACAACTTGTTGAAACAATGATGAACAATGTTGTTCATTTATCAATGTTGTTCACATATGTCAACAAGTTGTTACAGCATTGTTCAGGCAACAATGCTGTAACAACTTGCGAGATTTTTACGCGTCTACGAAAGCTTGTCCGCACTCAGCTTAAGAAACTACAAAATTCATGCAGTAAAGCAAGGTTAACAAGAACTTACATTTTCGCCACAATTTCCAGCCCAGAAAAGTAATATTTCATCATGACCACTCGCTGCTAGTGGCGAATAAGCTAGGAAAACAAACAAACGAAAATTTCAATAACATTTTCCCGCAAACATTTAAGCAAAAAAAGAACTGTGTTTTGCAAGATAGTATTTATTTTCAATTCTGAATTGTTTACCTTTAGATATTGTTTGTGGAGGTTGTTTGGCGTTTGCTAGCTCCATTAATTTCTCTAGAATACCACATTGCCATTCAAGTTTAATTACTGATGATGTCTCCTACAACGGTTGAAAACACATGGATGATTAGATTTACCAAATATACATATGTGGACATGGACATATTGACATAGACACATGCACAGACCCAAACAAGCACACACAGACACAGACACAGACACAAACATACAAACACCAAGCGCTGTGAAATCACACCAGTGGTATTATTTTAGTTTACCTTGCATTTTAATGGACCAATGGAACCCAAATACTAAAATAAACAAATTTTAAGATATAATAACCAAACGGAAACTACACTGTAAAGTAGCAACGTCCCCACATTATAGACTAAGCTTGTGAGAAACTGGACTACAAAATACAAAAGAAAAGCACAAAATACAATATGCTTACCTCTGTCAATCGAAGACAAAACTTCAAGTGTTGTTTTAATACCTGAGAAGAAACAAAACAAATTAAGCAGTTAATGTAATGTAATGTACTGTAATGCAATGTGTAATGCAATGTAATGTGTAATGTAATGTAATGTGTAATGTGTAATGTAATGTGTAATGTAATGTGTAATGCAATGCAATGTAACGTAATGTAATGCAATGAAGTGATGTAAAGTGAAGTGAGGTGAACTGATGTCACAAAACATGCCTTGTCGATAATCATAATCCCAGTTGAACCAAGATCAGAAGAGCACGATTGATTGTCCATATCACAATCTAAAAAAGATTCAACAGAATTACATAACTCATGACATTTATTAACCCTTAAAGTACCAGAATGTTGGCCAGAGTAAAATAACGTTAATTATAAAGTCTCTAATAATTGTTCTTTGCATACCTGGAGAAGAACTCGATGACCCGACTTCATTCTCTTCAGGTGTTACTTCTTCTGTCATTGCATCAGCAGTGATCTCCTCAGCTGTATCGCCGCCATTCATCTGACTATGTTCTAGCTTCTGTGTTTCTTCAGTACTACTAGAGTAGCCAGTGTCGAATGGACGAAGCTCTTTATCTGGCTTTATACCTACTTCAGTTATATCAAGAAAACTAAAACTTTCTAAAGCACTTTCCACGGATCCTGATAAATTTCCTCTTCTTAGTTTACCACCCTAGAAAAAACAAACCACATGTTATTCCAATTTTTATTTAGTCTTCTCAAACTCATTGATAATTCATGAACCAAAAACAAAAGAAATTAATGTTTAATCAGTGCTTTGAAATCGGAGGAAAAGTACTAGTACTTTGAAATAATGCAAAATACGTTTTCAAAGTCTTGGGACTTTGAAATAAGGCAAATTAAATTACGTTTCAGAGGTTTCTTCGGAGTTTTGAGTTTGAGAAGTCACTTCAAATACTCGACGTCGGACTTTACCGGGATTACAAAGCCCTCGTGCATTAAAAAGACTCGCCTTTTCAAAAAGCACTCGGACTTTGAAATCCCGGTAAAGTCCTCCGTCTCGTATTTGAACTATTACTTATCTAATTCATGAAAAAATTCAAAAGAAATGAATGTTAATAAACAGGTGTTGTAAATCGGGTACAAATTCGTCCTGATTTGAATAGATGAGTACGATATCATGCAGAATAAAACAGCTTTCCTATTATAAAGCAAGAATTTGTGGTAACGTCACGTTTAGTATTTGTTGATGAGCTTTCGACCAGAAAACCAGTTTTTAACCAGTTTTTCAAAGCAGTCCTCATAATTTGTGTTCCTCTTTTTCTATTACCTGTAATATTGCATCTAGTTTTTCCAGTTTTTCATGTAATTGTTGAAGTTGAGGATGTTGTTCTGCAAGGTGACCATAAAAAACAAAGATTTAAATCTTTGTCTGTATGTGTATGTGTCTGTCCGTCCGTATGCATATCCTTCTTACCTCTCCTCTCCTCCCTTCCCTTCCCTCTTCTCTTCTCTTCATGTATGTTACGGCTTGCATGTAAAGCAGTTTATACTAATGTAACTACCGTATGTAAACAAAACTCTATCTATCTATCTATCTGTCTGTCTGCCTGCCCGCATGCCCGCCCTCCCGCCCACCCCCCTCCCTCCCTCCTCCCTCCCTCCCTCCCTCCCTCCCTCCCTCCCTCCCTCCCTCCCTCCCTACCTACCTACCTACCTACCTACCTACCTATCTATCTATCTATCTTCTCTCCTCTTCTGATGACTGTACCTTTGTGCTGTGTGAGTACACTTTGTAATTTTCGTAGTAGTTGATCTAGTGTTGAAGGTTTAGTAGACGAAGTTTCCATGTCAAGCTCTTCATATGCTACAGTAATTTCACCTGTCTCTTCCTAAAGAAAAGGTGCTCAAGTCAGTTTTACAATGAATAACATTTTTCTTTCAACATTTTGTCCCAATGCCTCCTCTATCTTACAGCGAAACACGGTTTCAGAAAGAAACGTTTCCAGTGTATGTTGAAAAGTTTACGAAACTTTGTTTCAGAAACCAAGTTTCCCTGATTACAACATTGTTCTATTTTTTGAAACAAGTTTCGGAAACTTTTTCGAAAACGTGTTTCGGAAACTTGTTTCAGTGTATGCCGGGTTTAAAAACAGTTTACCATCTTTCCACTTTGCTCCATCCAAAACACTGCATACACAGCACCCTAAATTTTTATACTCTTGGCTTTATATGACCTCTACTCACAGATAATTCTTGTTCGGGGTTGTCTTCGTTTATTTTTTCCGTCGACGTTGAACTAAAAAACAAAAGTAAAAGGCGTTGAACTAAAAAGCTAAAAAAAATCAACAACAATTGCAAAAACCCGAAGTACTACCAACCTGTTGTCTTGGTCACCGCGGTGGTCGTCGTACATGACTTTGTCAAAATGAAACGATGGATTGCTTGATGTAGAAGGAGTTGAAGAGACAGCAGATGGCGAAGAAGGAGAGAAGCTTTCAGGAGTCTCGATTGATATCCTTGGACGCTCTTCATGAGAAATATTCACCGCTGAACCAAAGAATACTTCAGATAGTAATCCTTCACGACTCGTCTTCTTGATCTTTAATTCCTCTTTCACTGACAAAGGTCTAAAAGAAAGCGATAAGGCAATGAAACAAGAATTAAGTAATGTGTGGAAAGAAATAATATACAGACAGACAGACAGACAGACAGACAGACAGACAGACAGACAAACAAACAAACAAACAAACAAACTTACTGCCAATGTATCGTGACCCGTAGCTTTAAATTTCCAGCTTTATTTACAGGAATAGAGAGATTCTACAATTAAATAGAAAATCAAAATGAAATTCATTTCTTTGATCAGCACTCCAACAAACATCAAGCATTTAATCCACATACCATAGGACGAGCTGTGATATAATTTCGTAAGCGTACTGAAAAACTCCCCAACTGAGAATTTGCTTGAATTTTTTTCACCTCGATTATCTAGAAAACAAAAAAAAATGAAATACATATACTGGACTGTAACTTTATTCTCAGTGAGTACTAATTATTTTTGGATGGTCATATTTTGAAAAAAATTATTCCTCTAAATACAACTAACATGTTTTTAAGCATGGCTACATTACACTCACTCTTAAAAATAAACCATCCTTGACAGAACCTTTGATTTCAACCTACATTAAAACAATATATATATTTATTACTGCATGTTATCATCACGAGTCATTGCAGTACCATCATTACTACAATTGTTCCCAGTTAACCGCGAAACAACCATTTCTTAAATTGATCACGTGATACGATTTTCTCATGCTTGAAATTTGAGATGAAGTGGTCGCACCTTGATTGTTATTCGTTTACTCTCAACCGTCTCGACACGAGCAGAGCATCGAAACATCTCAACGAAATCTCATGCGTCTTCCAAAAGACGAACAAAAGTATTTTCGTCATCCAGATACTGTGATCGAAGTTGTTCTTCGTTTAAATACCTGAAGCGACTCATTTTGACTGTCCTTGACTGTTGAGTCGCTCAGCCAGAGCCGTTGTGTTTTCACATAAGAAGACACAACAGTGTGATCACGTGACGGTTTTCTGAAAGCTTCAAACTAACCAACTGCCTTCTTCCGGTGGCTATTTGAAAACAGGGTGGTCGCGGTCTACTGGGAACAATAGTACAACGTTAACCACCACCATCACCCACAGCTGCCACTATACTACCACCACCACCACCAGCAGCAGCAGCACCACACCACGCCAGCACAAACACTACCTCAAAACACTGCCACTAATACCATTACTACCATCCATGTGAAGTATCACGTCTTACATCATTGTCAGTCCATTTTTGTCCCTCTCTTTCAATTTTACATCTTGCTTTCCATTTGCGACCATTCCCATTCCTGATGTAGATCTGTAAAGATCATAACCAGCATCATATTGAGAGCGACCATTTGTTTGCTACTGATCAAATTATAGTCTGTGCTTTCTATGTTCCTCCGAAAGAAAGAGGTAAGAAGGAAGGAATGCATGCTTAATAAAACTTATGATAATTCAGTACCTCAAAGTTATCTCCAGGACAAAGTCGAGCAAATCCATCAAGCGCTAAAGTAGACAAATTAGGAGTGTTTTATATACTTACAGTGCGTGCTTACGCTTATACACATGTATCGTAATGAACATACAGTGTACGTGCATGTCAATATGTGCTACGCATACGTGTGTGCGCGTGTATGCATGTATGTGTCGGTGTGTGAAAGCGTCCCGGCCGGAGTACGTGAGCGTGCGTCCCTGTCCAAGTGTGTAAACGTGCACGTGCGCGCGTTCCTGCCCAAGTGCGTAAACATGCGCGTACGTGCGCCCCTGCCTGGGTATAAATGTGCGCGCGTGCGTCCATGCCCCAGTAAAGACCAAGTAACCAATCGTTGTCGATTATCAATTCGTTCCCATGCTTCTTACTGATTTGGGTTAGGGGGAGGTGTTGGGTTAGGTTACAGTTAAACCAATCAGAAGCCTTCTTAGTATAGGTAGGTGATGACCCCCATGCCCAGGTGTGAACAGGCGCGCGTGCGTCCCTGCCTTGGTGCGCGTCTACGGGGAACAGAAAGCATTACCATCCATTTTTACTTTAAATCTCCCCATTCTTCTCTCAAACTCATCTTCAATTTCACACATGTTCTGAAAAAATATAGAAAATACAGAATAAACACAGAGAAAATACAGAATTCATAAAAACGTGCACAAAAAAGAACTGAAATTACGATCAAAAGATGAAATAAAACTAACACATACCTGGGTGGACTCCTTGTAATTTGATTTGCACTTATCTTGACCATGTTTCACCCCGTAAGACAAGAGCGCTGTTTCAAGGTTCCTGGCACCTGAACAATAAATTACATTGCGTTTGCGGAAAAGTGCACATGTCAGTTTTGTTTACGATGGTCACTATCCATTACTTAACTTCAAATTAATTAAACTTCATTAATTACCTTAAACCAGTTACTTAATTGCAGACTCACCTCGTCGCATTTTAATCTCATGCTTATAAAACTCGTACAGTCCATCGATCTACAAAGTAATAAAAGTGTTTTCTGAATTTAATAGAGAGCAACTACAGTATGCAATATGCATACTCCTCTTTGATAGAGAAAAGTGAAAGGTGGTAAACTATTCTCTGCAGTTTACCACCTTTGACTTTGCTCTATTTAAAACACTGCCTACGCAGCACTCTACTATTTTCTTGTTTTATACTTGGTCTTTTTTAGTTAGAAGTACAATAGATAAGCCTATATGGGGGTGTTGTGAGCAGAAGGCTTATAATAAACATTTCACAATATGCACTTTTAGCTACAACCCAAGAACTACATAGTAACTACAGTATAAACTTACCTGACTTAATCTTTCTTCGCACCACCTAAAAAACATACAAGTACTGTATAAATTGTAAATTCCTTCATGCATGAAAAAAACTTAATTCAATAATAAATGAGCTTTATGATTGCTGCAAATCTCTAGTTGGCTTACCGTAGTTTATGTTCAAGGTTTCGTTTTGCCTAAAATATCACAAACACATGAATGTTTTTCTATGTTAACAGTGTTTTCAGCTTGAAGTTGGTAAAGTGTTTTCATTAATATTTAGTATATAAATTACATGTAATGTAACGTAATGTAGTGTAATTCTCACGATCGTATTTTGAACGAGCTTTAATAGCTCATAGGCGAAACGTGGTTAAATAAATTATTCTTCTATTCTATTAATTTGTTTTTGCTGTACAAGCTGTTGTAAGCTAACTCTTTCCTGTCCGAATTGGTCTTTAGTATTTTATTCTGGCTAACGCCAGACGATTTTATTCACCTCTGGGGAAGCCCTCGGACAGGAATGAGTTAAACTCAGAGAAAAACAACCTTGCCCTTGGTCTACCATCTGAGTTCCAGTGGCTCAATGGTTAGAGTGTCTATTCAAAAGGTTGTGGGGTCAAGTCCCATCCGGAGCTCAGAGTTTTTCTCTAAGTAACTTTAACTTACAACAGCTTGTACAGCAAAAACAAACGAAAAAAACTTTTACATAAAAATAAGTTGCAAAAGTTTAATAATTTTAAATGGTTTGATCAAGTCAACCCATTCCTGCCTAAAAGTCCCTTTATTCTTCTTACTCTAATGCCAGACAATTTTACTCATCAAATGGAGAACCCTGAGACATCCTAGGTAGCAATGGGTAAAGTAATACGAACAATTGCTGCAACATTGTTGTGTTGCAAGTTGAAAAGCGTTGTTGCACGTATTACCACCCACCTCAAACATTGTCACGCAACAATGATTTTATTGCAAGTTGAATCAGCATTTTGCAGCAAGTAGAACTGGAGTCTACAAATTTTTTTCAACTTTCAACAAAATCATTTTTGCGTGACAATGTTTAAGGTGGGTGGTAATACGTGCAACAACGCTTTTCAACTTGCAACGTAACTTTGTTGCATAACGCAAAGTAGAGAAACCTTCCAATTTTCTGTAGTTCGTTCTGTATTGTTGTAGCTGCTAGGACCTGCTGAACTGAATGAGTGCGCATAAATAATGTGCTTCATTTCTTTGTGAAATAAAGTACTTTTCTAGTTGTCTAGCAGAAGTGCCAGTCAAGGTGCGCCACTGAGTCAAATATAGCAACTAAAAGAATTTTGACAACCATAGCAACAATGAGGATTTCAAGTGCCTGAAGGATGACTATCAACTTGAATTCATTCCTATGAACAAGTGTCTTAGTTTGTTTTTCCTCAAGCGTCATATCCGGAAATGAAGAAGTTGTCATCTTTACTGTTGTGGCAATAGAAGCGTTCCTAAAATATTGTTGCAATACATTGCTCAAGTTGAACAATTCATTTCATAAGATTCATTGACAACTTCCTGTTTTGAATTATCTTTTGAATTTGATTGGTGTTTGGCAAATAATCCTGTTTCTTATTGGTTGTTTAAAAACCAGAAACCAATCAAATTCAAAACAGGAAGTTAGCAATAATTTTCATCAAATGAATTGATCAACTTGAGGAATATATTGCAACGATATTTTAGGAACGCTTCTATTGCCACGACAGTAAGACACAAAAAGTTTGTCAAGTCTTTGCAATGAAAGCCCACACCAATGCCAAATGCCAACCTCTTTTCAAAAGTAGGTTCCAAGTGGATGACAAAGATGACAAAGAAATTTTTGAATAATAATATTATTATCTTATAATAATAATATTATATATTATATTAATAATAATATTCTTGTATAATAATTTATACAAGAATGTGACTTTTATGTACATTCTCATTGAGTCATTGGTTGCATGCTGACCATGATCTATTGAAGGATCGACACATGGTCACATGCACAGCTGGCATCAAATCACATCAGATTGCATCAGTAGACTTGTTTTTCTTTCATGCCCCAGAAATTCTTCAATAAACCACTTGATGTTTTTATTGTATAAAACAAATAGATTACATTTTTCCATACGTGTGTACTGTAATAGATCACAGAAGACGTCACAGTGTGTAACGAACAACAGTCACACTACTCGACTTCATCTTGTGTCATACTTTTTTGTTCTTTACACACTGCTACATCATCTGTGATCTATTACTGGTACATATACACATGAAAAAATTTAATCTATTTGTTAATTATACATATATAATGTATATATTATATATATTCAATATGTTATATTAAAAAATATTTGCCCAAATTTAATAATTAAATCTACCCAAGGCCATAGACTGAGAGTTATTTGTGAGATTGAAGACAAATATTTTTTCCACCAGGTACAGATCACAGGGAATTGCCTCATATTTTATAAAAGAAATTAATTTAAATAATAAAATCAAACCAAAATAAACCAATGATTGTCAAACCAGCTCCAAGCACTTACAGTTATTGGTGAACTATGAATATTGTCCTTCAGATTCTCTGCACAATTCCTAAACAAAATTATATAATAAGTTTCGTCGTACACATGCTGTGATTGGTCAGTTATAATATCAAGCTATGCAAACACAGTTATGATGTCACAGCACATTAATTAGCTTTATTTTATATTATAAAAAACAAACAACAAACAAACAAGAAGAGTAGAGTAGAGTAGAGTAAGAGTAAGAGTAAGAGTAAGAGTAAGAGTAAGAGTAAGAGTAAGAGTAGAGTAGAGTAGAGTAGAGTAGAGTAGAGTGAAGTGGAGTGGAGTGGAGTGGAGTGGAGTGGAGTGGAGTGGAGTATAGTAGAGTAAAATAGAATAGAGGATAAAATAAAATAAGATAGAATAGGATAGAATAAGAAAGAATAGGATAGAATTGAATTATTTTGATAGTTAGTTGCCCATACCTCAATGCATTTATCACTTTTTCAAACAAATCAACTGAGTTCTCAATCTGAGGAATTTTTGGAATTGAGCGACTGGAAAACAATGTTGATTTTCTTGATCTTCCTCCTCTGGTTGAACAAACACGACGCTTCAAGATTTCTGGTTCATCAAGGCCAGATTTTTGGATGTACATAGACTGACTTCTGGTGGGAGGACTGTACGTGGAGTTTCGCTTGATACATTGTTGTTGTTGAGAAGAACTGGCCATACTATTGATGTTAAAACCTTGATATGGCTGATAGGGGAGGGCGGCTTTCTCTTTGCCCTAGAATAAAAATTTAATACAATGCCTTGTAAAAAACAGGAGTGCTAGAAAAAGTGAATTTCTTTCTGGAACCACAAAATGAGAACAAAAAAGGATGTTCTGTTAATTTTGGCATCATTACACATGCTAGTCTAGTAAGACTGACAGTAGTTCAACCCATGCCTGCCTAGGATGTCTGAAAGTTCCCCCTTTGGAAAGTAAAATTATCTAATGTTAGACCTAGAAAAACAATAAAAATTTTTAACCAGCTCAGGCAGGAATAGGTTAATCCAATGTGTAGTTATAAGTATAAAATACAAAACAATAGATGTTCCAATTATTATATAAAAAATTTTAACCAGCTCAGGCAGGAATAGGTTAATCCAATGTGTAGTTATAAGTATAAAATACAAAACAATAGATGTTCCAATTATTATTATTATTAAACTTATTTAAACACGGTGACCTTTCACCACAGTGATTTTCAAAGGGCCGTGTGGGTATCACATAGGAAAAATATTTTAAAGAATATGAAGAATAAACTTTATGATCCTCCATTGATAGAATCATAAAAATTTCCTCTTCTTACACAAATATCTACAATTTATAATATACAATTATTTACATAAACACTAGTAGAATTCGAAAAGCTAAATAATCTATATACGGTACATTAAAAAAGGTCATCAAGTATTTTTTGAGTAATACATGTATTCATAGACAATTCTGTAGAGTTAATCATCTGCAGTTTGTCTATTGGTATTCTGTTCCAAGACGCAGCACCTCGATAGGAAAAACTTTTTTTAAGAAAATTTGTTCTGGGCTTGGGCAAATAGAATTTTAAGTTGTTGCTTCGTAGCTGGTAATTATTGTTGTTACAAGTGTTGAATAACTGTGTTAAATATTCTGGAGTTACACCAATCTCATTCCCAGAGCCCACGTTCCCCACCCGGGAAACGAGAGACTCTGGGATAATCCGTTCACGCCATCACAGGATTCTTGTGATCCTGGGAACGAGATTGGAGTTACACCCTTTAAGGCTTTAAACATCATAGTCAATTCACGCTTGTCATATGACATTTATGATTCTAATTTTAATATGATGACTCACTCAATGATTGTTATCCTCACTTCCAAAGTGAGGATAATTTTGAGTGAGTAAAAACATTAAAATTATTTGGGGTATTCCCACAACTATATTATTACATGTACAGTATAGTATATATTACATCTAGACTAACTGACAATTATACCAAAATAAAGCACCTCCATTAGCAAAATAAATATATTCATGAATATATTCATGCATATCAATCCACTTCATTCAGAGTGATTTTCACTTTCAGTCATCTACTTGTGGTAAGACTATCACTAAATGATTTACAGTAATTGTTTTTATATTATGATTGAGTACTACAGACCAATTCAGCATTTTAACAGCACATAAGTTCTGTTTGGCATATTTGTAATTTATACATAGCTAACTATAATTACAGTAGCTACAGAACTATTGAAGATATTTATGAAGTTTTAATTGAAACTGAACAAGGTGTAAACGAGAAAGTACAAATATTTGACACAGCAGGATTGGAATCAAACAATTCTGAAATAAGCAAACATTATCTTAATATACAGTAAAAACCCACTAAGAAGAATCTACCACTATTAAGAACCTCAGGCTGAAATTAAGAATTTATTTATATAAGAATATATAAGAATATAAGAACCTATCCCAGGCTGATTTGGTAAAATGTAGGTTCTTGTTAGCGGGTTTATACTGTAGCTGATGGATTTATCCTCGTCTATAGCATCACTTCTAAATCATCTTTGAATACAGTTGAAAATGTTAAAAAAGAAATTGAAAAATTAAATTTTAAAAATGCATTAGCATTTAATTTTTTTAGATATAATTATGGTTTTGAAAATACCAAATGTTACTGGTTGTTCTTTACATTCCTGCCAACTATAAAGTCAGTCAACTATAATAGTCAGTCGTTTCTCTCTGATGAAGGGCCTTTGCTCAAAACCTTAGAAACTACATTCAATAATTTCAGCAGTACTCAAACCTTACTATATTTCGATTTGTATTTCAACACTGCCTACGCAGCACACTACTTTTATTTCACTATAAAGTCCGTTATGTTTTCTGATAATAAAGAGTTTATTCTTCATGTCCATACAACAAAAAAAGATAAAATCTCGTTTAACAGAGTGAGTCACGTACATGTACAAGACTTCTGACATTGAGCTAAAACATAAAATAACTACCATAACATGAAAAAGCAAAATGCATGGTGATGAGAGGCTGAAGAAACTCTGGTAACAAGATCAGTTCTCTTTCATTTCCCAGAGCTCTCAAACATGAAGCTTAAACTTTCTATTATTGCAATCAACCAACACAAAGCATGTAAATAAATATACTGCAACAAGCAATTTACCCCCACTTTACTGCAGGCATCAACCTGTTTGTAATATGATATTACTACACTGTACAACTATAACATTATTACATACATTACATCACAAATGTTTAATAGTGAAAGTTATAAATCACTCACATTCATCTCGAGCTAAAATCTGTCTTGACTAGCACACCAGAAAGCACTCATTCATTCTTGACAGCACTTAAGCCAGTCATCAATATTGTGGCATATACAATTATACATACTAATATCTACCACAAATTCAGGTTCATATGCAATCATATACATTATATGGTATACATATATATAATAATTACCTTCGAGGTGCAAAATATATTTTTGTATTAAGCACTTTCACTCAACATCATGACATGTAAATTCAAATTTAAAATCCTAAATGATTAAATTCTACTTCCTTGTCAGATTTCAATTATTCAACTCATTTGAATATCAATCTCCCATATTCGATAAATACCAATCTACTTCAGTCAATTTATTTGCAGCGGAAATGCATTTTAAAAATTCCTTTCACCAATTATGATAAACTTTGTGCCAAAGAGATCACGCTAACAAATATATCATATTTAACCAAAAAGAATGCCCTTAATTTAATCACGATATAAATTGTTTAAAATGCGATTGAACATTCGAAACAAATTGTAGCCATGGGAGGGCATATTTATAATAGTATACATCTTTAGAAATACACGTATATAAAAATTTAAATGGCAAAATATCAAATATATAATTGCAGCGTTTAATAAACTCGAGATATTTTTAATAAATAAATGGTTAAAATTCTAAAGCACGCGAACATTTCTAGAATGTTTCTATTTTGTTCTAAATGAGAAACACTCTGTCTTTCGGGCCTTCCGTGAATGCTAGAAATTTTTATAATTCTATTTCGACACAATAGCAGAGGGATTATAAAGTCGTCACAGATTCGTCAATAGAGATTATTTTGATGTTTTGAATAATGACTAAACACATATGGTAGTACTTAAGAAAAGAAAGAGAAAAGATGACACTGTATACGTTGCGGCAATCTCAGAGTAGTGTTTCAGTCAATAATTAAGGCCTTCGTGAAAATTGCGTCGCAGACTTGCAGCGACAAACACAGACCACAAATTAAACAACATTGCCGACGAAATTGAGAACTTATATTGGCTTCAATGAAAAGGACAAACATAAATCTAATGTATTTAAGATCCCGTTGTGTTTAAATCCCAAAACAAACCGAACTAGGCCGTATACAAACTGTATAAAACGAAAATCTAAGACGATAATTACGGAGGTCCATATTTCTTTATAGTCTCTAATACTGCTTGTAATTTAATTTATGTACTTCAATACCATTAGAGTATCAAGAAAACAGAGAATTACACAAGCTAGACAGGACAACAGATTAAAATGTTTACCTGGGTTTAAAAGCATTTCATCTCACTAGATTCTTGCTTGTTTAATTCTGGGATATGTTTGAACATGGCGTATTATCGGCGGTTACCTGACACCTTTCAATTTTCAAGCGGCGCTGGCGGCGAAATTTGAACATATAAATATCCGCTATTTTTTTCACAAGTTGTCAAACACACATGATTATATAGCTTCTAAAAACACCCTTTGCATCTAATCAACAATATTATTACAGCGACTGCACTTGAAATGATTTGGCAGACGAGAATAATGCGACAGAACAAAACATAATAAGCTTACTATATAAATTTATAAACGACTTTCATAAACAAAGTTCGTCAACTCACCATATCAAGCGAATGTTTTTCCGTATTTCTGCCTTCAATTTTGATATTTTTTCCACACCTGTGGTGAGCTAAACACTAGGTTGATTAACAAGCATGAGGATTGAGCCAGGAATACAGCAGTTCATTAAAAAAACGGCATAAAACCAGAAGTTATTTATTTCAGACGTGGCAAGACAAACTGCGAGTATCATTGTGTCATTGACCTCAAAAGCGGGGGAAGAGACACCATTGTTCTCTAAGCCAATCAGAATCGCTCATCAGACTTGTTTGATGACAACCCGCAAAGTTATTGTCATAAAGATCAAAAACAAAATCCATGAAAAACTAGACTATCTTGGTAAAAAAAAATTGCCAGAAGGTATTACAACATTTTTAGAAACTATTATCTGTAAAGATAACTCTTAAGTGTTGTTTTTAAAGCGTTTTATCACGAAGACACGAACGGAAATCAGACTTTTTCATTGTGAAAGATGCCGGTTTTATACAAGGCCCCCGCATAAGCTTTTAATAGATTATGATTTAATGATACAACCTAATGAAAACCGTATACAGTATTATAAATCCACTGCAGACCAATAACTTGTCATCTTCGGAGTTCATCGGTTTACCTTCGTTACATGTCGTGACCACGTGACTCGTGACGTTGTATTTCTTTTTCGCAGCGTGCCCCCGAAGAGAAGATGGAGGGAGATTTAAACTTCTTGTTCTGTGGCGCGTCTTTTCATTAATTTTGAAGGTAATATGTTATTAATAGCTGCTGTAAAGCAATACTAAATAATGTTTAATATACATTTAATATTTTTTTGAACCTTAGTTGGTCTTTTTGCGAATTAAATGGCGAATAAAAAGCCTTCGGCCATGCGACAAATCTGGCCCTTTGATTCTTTGAACTGTTCTTTAAATTGACGTCGTTTTAAAACTTCTATAGACAATAAAACGTACTAGTTATCGAATTTCGAGTTGTACAAAACGTTGTGCAGCATTTATTCAATAAAAGTTTGGTATTTAACTTGAAACAGAAACAAAAAAAAAGCGAAATCAAAAACGAAAGAAATCGGACAAGAAGGAAAAAGGAAATCCAAAATGGCTGCCATGAAAACATTTAACTGTACTGTTGAATCATGGGAAAAGTTGCATCAAGTTATATATTAACCTCTCATATTTTAAAATTTATTTTACAATGTTAAATATGATTGGAAGTTTAGTTTGATAAACATTTTAATGAATAATTGTACATATTTCATGTTTGTACTCAAATCAAAAATAAAATTGATTTTGTACTAATTTTTTTTCTAATTTTTTAAGACAGTTGATAAAGCTGAAAAAGATCACCAGATGATACCACAGATTCCATAAAAGATGCCTCTTAAAGATACCAAAATACCACAAAAAGAAAGAAATGAAAAAAGAACAGTATTTAAAGACACAATTACACTCCAAAATATATAAAGATTGAGAATGCATTTTTTGGTAAGTTGCTCTTTAAAAATATCTGGCATTAGGCCATGTAAGAAAATTTCCTTGATTCTGCCTAATTGCATTTTTGAGTTTTGCATAGATAATTTTCTGTAGTTTGTTTTTCTTAATTTTTTATTTGATGTACCAAGTTTACCAAAATCTTCCATTTGTAGTTCAATAATTAACAAACCAGTACACAGTATTTAATTTGAACTGTCCTTTCATGATTATTTTCCAAATGTAGTGATAAGAATCGAGGATATTTTTTTATGTGACTTAAATTTAGTTGTATTTTAATGAAGGACTCTGTGCCTTGAAAGAGGAGAATTTTATTATACATACATACATATTTTAATTACTTCTTCCTATAAGAGGCCTTTCAAGAGCAATTTACATATTGAAATTTAACATGGATGAGTTCAAGGCATAATAATTAAAGGTGCCCCAGGCATACGACACACACAGCTATGATTACAGCTAAGACCTATAGGCGTTGGTTTTGCGGAGGGAGGAAAACCAGAGAACCTGGCAAAAAAAACTCGAAGCACAGGAGAGACCAACTAAACTCTACTCACATGAGTCTCAAGCTCGAGAACAGGGTTATTCCCAGATGGTCACCCATCCAAGTACTAACCTGGCCCAACCGGGCTTAACTTACTGCAGTAATGAGAGGCAGCGCCCTAACAGCATGCGCTAACCGTATTATTAAATATTTTTGACAATTCTGCTAACTGACGGAGTGACAGATATTTTTAGGGATGCACTGTAACTGATTGTCTTGTATTTCTGGCTAGAACTTAGATTTTTCTTACTCAAGAAAAAAATTATTTGACTGGAACTTTTGTCTTATCCCTGAAATATATTGAAGTTAATATAATTGACAATAATCAAAACACCTCTAAAATGTCAAAATTTAAACACACAATGGTAAAATTTACATGGAAAAAGTGTTTTCTGTGTTTTAGTCAGAACTTTCAGTTCCTTTTGGAACTTTAAAACTGTTCCAGTGCATCCCTACCCTTTTAAGGGTTTAGTATTCAATTTCTGGTCGGATCAAGTTTCATCTTGATTGTTTGCTATAAATAGTTTTTGCAAAAAAATTTTTTTGTTTAAATGCCACATATTCATGACTTTTGATACACCAAATTTCTATGCGTGCTCTTTCTACGGTCAACTGATGGAGTTTGATCTCAGTGGGTGCTAGCTTTTTGTTGATTAACTGTATAAACGTAGACATTGGAACAAACCTCCTGTTTTCTATTCTCAATACCCATAATATACCCTATATTCTGAAGGAGAAAAGCTTGCACAGCTTGTCAAAAATCTTTGATGTTGATTTGTACCATCGTCTTCATGTTTTTCAAATTGGTGACAGAAGAATGGAACCACAAAATAACAGAACTCTGGAAGAAAATGGAAGTTTATTGAGCTGGTATCTGCAACTAAAAAGTGTTTAATCTTTTCATGCAAAGCCGAAGAAATAATGCTGGTGTTGAATCTCTGCACTAAGATTTGGAAAGAGTTTAATGTTGACTAACAATGTTGGATACGTAAATGCATTGCACTTTAAATAATGTGTATATGAAGAATATATACATGTATATATATATTTATTATATGGCTGGGTTTGATTTCTGGTCTGTACGCAAAACGATGCACACTGATTGGTTCCCGAGAGGTCGGGATTTTACGATATTGACCTCTGGTCTGTCCGGGTCAATACACTTTTTTCTCGGTCCTGCAAGTTTTGGGAAGAACATTTCTCAATTGATTTGAATACAAATAAAAGATAACTGGTTATCTTTATTCAAATATTCTGAACAATAAAATGTGTTGGAACATTACTGCTGGTTTTCTTTAAAGCTGTTTATCTAAAAACATGACAAATAAAAGCTGAACTGGTGTAAACAAGAAGGTCAAGAGTGACATGAAAAAGTTAACAGGTACTGTAATGTAAACAGCATACTCCCAAGACGAAAACAACGCTCAAAGCTTAAAAATAAAGTGAACCAATAGCCATATAATAAATTCCGTATTAACCTTGTTTGCTCGGTCTGTACGGGAAAGTATTTGCCCTCGGTTTTATCGCACAAACCTCACTCCTTCGTTGCTCGGTCTGTACAAAAACCTCAGGCAAATACTTTCATGTACAGACCTCTCACTCAGTTAATAAGTCTTTAATATATATATATATATATATATATATAATATATATATATATATATATATATATATATATATATATATGTGCACTTCACGCTATCTGAATGTACTTCATATATATATATATATATATATATATAGTAAGCTATGTTTTGTATATAATAAGTTTTATTCTGACTCAGAGCGTGTTAGATTTTACAGATTAAGTTATAAATTAGATCATTGCATAGTTTGTTGAATACATGGTCCACTTGTTTGAAAAAGTTGTGATGCTGCTTTTTTTTTAAGTTGAATTTGAACAATTACAAAAAATAATTGGCTTAAATTAAATTAAGTTTATAATTATAATTATTATATTGAACTTCTGCAACGATTGTCAAAACCATTTTGAGTTTGATGTCAGAACCAACAAAAATATTTGACTCAGGTAGATTGATTGTAGCATGGTAAGCCAATACTTTTTTTCATTCCTGCAATCAGCATGTTCCTAATTATTTTAATGTCCCATACAAGCAAATTTTGAAATTATTTTGTAAAGTATCATAATTATGCATACAATGTATCAGACAACTGGGCCAAGTATGAACAGACATAATAATCTTAACTTATAATGCTCTGAAATGACTATTTATTATGATGAAAAATTGAATGCAAAGTCTGGAGTTATTCATAGAAATGTTCGGTTTTAATTAATATTAAAAACAATGGAACTCTTATAAAAAAATTAGCATTCTGTAAATTTGGCACAACCTAAAAATGTTATTGCCGTACATCTAATTGTTTTGGAGATATTGACTGTGGACACTTTGGGATTAAGCAGATCTCTGAACTACAGTAGGCCAGAAAGTCTGTATAGCATTTTCTTTCTAATTCTTATTTCTAGTTCATTATTAGCCTTCATCTTTTTTGCTACTAAATTTCGATCAATTCTGATAATACATTAAGAATAACTCTCTTCAATTGTCATTGTGTTAAATATACTTTTCAAGAGTATTAATTATTTTGTACTTTAGTTAATTATTTTGATTCAGTTTAAAAATTTACACTACGTGAACAATAAGACACGTAGTCCCCTGGCACCTGAATACCCAACTTTCAATAAAATGAGCCCCGCCCAGTGTTCTTGTTCTTGAACTTGTGACAGTGCAAAGTGGAATATTGTAAGCTGGTTTAACTGAAGATGGTACATACTGCTACAGTAATAGGCATTAGTTTTGGTGGGGGAATTTGATATTTCATTGTAGTTTTACACCCATACATGACTACAACACGTATATGTGACTACAACACACATACATGACAACAACACATACATCACTACAATGCACACACATGACTACAACACCCATACATGACTACAACACCCATACATGACTACAACACCCATACACGACTACAACACGCATACACAACTACAACAGTGCACATACACGACTACAACACGCACATCACTACAACGCACACACATGACTACAACACCCACACATGACTACAACACCCACACATGACTACAACACCCACACATGACTACAACATGCACACATGACTACAACACGCACTACACGCATACATGACTACAACACGCATACATGACTACAACACACATACACGACTACAACACACACATCACTACAACACCCATGCACACATCACTACAACACTGTCACCTACACATCACTACAATGCACACCTGACTACAACACCCACACATACATGACTACAACACCAAAACATCACTACAACACTGTCACCTACACATGACTACAACGCACACCTGACTACAACACCAAAACATCACTACAACATCCACACATTACCACAACACTCATACATGATAATAAATCAGACATGTAAATATAGGTGAACAAAAACAGTTCACTGACTCAAAGACAACCACTGCTGGTGCCTACAGTACAACAACAAAAATCTTTCTCATGACTACACTTACAAGTTAAACGAACAACTTTCACAAACATCTATACTGAATGTGATACTCCTAGGTTGAAACCATTTACTTTATAACGTCAGTCACGAACAACAACAACAACCTTCACAAGACAAAGTAGTCATCTACTTATGGTTTGAACCTAGGAGCATGTCATTTCACTAAAGAAATATATCAGTTCTTCAGTTTTTCCTAATGTAACAATGTTCCACTATGTACCAAAGAATTGCACAATGACTTGAAAAACCTTTAACCAATGAACCATAATATAATGCGGGGTGATTTGACGGGCTGAGCTACCTTTTTGGTAGTCCGGTCATGTGTCACTTGTTGAACAAAATGGAAACTGTATTCTAAAAGACACCAATTCCTAACGTTTTATAACAAGTCTGATCAGATTTAAGTAAATTTAAGTAAATGAAAACAGAAAGAATCATAATAAAAAACATGAATGGAAAAACATTAACGAAACAGTTTTGAAAAACCAACAAGTGTATTTGAAATTATTGTAAAGTTTTAATATTGTTTGAGATTGAAGTTTGCAAGGATAGATAAAATTGAATAACTTTGTATCCTTGGGTTGTTAAAGGATTCAATTTGTCCCATTGAAAACTAGGGTTCTGCTCAAAATATCATTCATTGCTAAAAATCTAGACCAGCTTTTTCACTTCACTATTTGCCTCTGCACTCTAATTTTTTACACTTTCGAATAAAAATTAATGCCCTCAAGCTGGTTTCCAATCAGTAAGTTTTCCTTGGATGAGAACGGACAAGACATTTTTCTTTATCTTGTGACCTCTCAGATGAATGAAATGATTCAAGACATTGTTGGAAACTTTCATGTTTGTCCTTGTCTGAGGAATATTTTCCTGAATGGAAACTGGTCTTTGGTGTTTTTGTTCAGCAAGTGACATTACCCTTTTAAACCTGTTCAAACAATGTTTGGTTAGAACTAAGTTTTTTATACATTACATTATTTTTTCATTGGTTTTTGGTTATATCAAGTCATTGTCATTCTTTTTTATTGGGTTGAATCATAATATAAGAGAGCAAATGGCGTTTTTGGACTTTGTTTTTTTAACAAGTAAGTATCATACTTTAAAGAGATTACTTTTTTTAACCCAACTTAAGTATTGTGTTATCCAAAGACTTCTTCTCCTGAATCATCTATCTTCCACTTTTTCTTCAACACTAATTTTAAAAAACAAAATTATACCGGAAAAGACTTGAATTTATGAGCATTTGGTTTTGATAAGGTTAAAAAGATATGAAAGTTCTAGAAAATTATGGGTGGCAGAATTAGGATTACCAACAGTTGTCACTATTTTTTTCGATTAGGATCTTTTTGCTATTAAATATTACCCCAACCATTTGTTAGTAATAAGTACCACTTCTATTGAGAAAGTCCATTTGAGTGAGTTAGTGTAGGATCATTGTGTGGTCATGCATGTTTCTCAAAACACTCTATCGAGAATAAGTGCCTCTTTAGTATAAGTTCTGTCTTATTTGAAAAAAAAAATTGTGATCTGAAATCATTAGTCAATGACTGAATACATACAAGTTTCATTTTCCTAAGAAATGGTCAAAAACTGGTTACTTTGGCTGGAACTTTTTTCATCTTAAATGGAATTGATGTGCAACTTTTCGATTAACTCTCAGTTAAAAGAAAATAAGAATTGTTTGTTTATGTGAAATTTATTTAAATCTTTGTCCACATTAATAAAAAAAAGTTTAAAAATGTCAGAAGTTAAACACGATTGAAAAGAATCCAACTTTTCACCTAAACCAGTAACTTCAAAGGTTAATGCAAAGAAGATTGTTTTCTCAGTTCCAACCTGAATTTCAGTTTAAGTTAGGGCATTCCCAGTATATCAACCCATCCATTTTCTTAAATCTTTCTTTGGATAATGCAATACTACCTTGAATTATTTTAAAGTTAAAGAATTGTTGTCTATATATGTTGAATGTTGCTGCTTAAACGTGATGAAAGTATTTCTGAAATATTCTGACTTTTAATACTGATATTTATTCTTAAGCTTTATTTTATATTTTTGCATCGAGTTAAATCTTAGGTTTCTGGTATTTAAGGTTGGGGGGGGGATCAAAAAAGAAATTGTCTTTTTGGATGAGGAATGTTTACCAAATTATGTACTAGGACTGCTTTTCAATGTTTTTTATATATCACTTCAAGAAGAGAACTTGTGTTCTATAGATATTTCCAAAAATGTTTAGTCATTTGAGTTTATATATTTTATCAAGATTGATTGCTGTTTTTTGAAATATAAAATGTAGTTCTACGTTTGGCAGACTCTATGCTATTTCGGTATTTCAGAGAAGCTTTCATCATGTTTAAGTACTAACATTTACAATGTTCTTTAGCTTTACATTATCAAGTGTTAGGTCAAAAAAATTCTTGAGAAAAACATGGCTGCTTCAAATTACGTTTGTACTTGTATATTGAGCAAGAAATTTTGTTTTTTTATTTGAAAATTACTCGAAAGTGATTTCTAAGCAGCCATGTTCTTTCTCTACTTCAATTGTGCAAATAAACACTGCTTTGTTGTTATTTCATGCGAGCAACAGCGTTCTTTGTTTATTTTCTCTTTCTTTGCACAATTAATCTCTGAGTATGGTACTTAGCTGGGGAAAAAACTAAGTCTTATTTAGCTATCAATAAACGGTTTTGTTTTGCAAAGATTTAATACCAGTGTCCAATTGCATCAATTGGCTGGTTTGGTGTTGAATTCTTTGTTAAACATTGCTATTATTGATTGCTATATGAATATGGCTTTTGTTGTTCATTTGTGTTCATCACAATGTTGACAAAAGCAATGTTCACTTCGCCATCTTCTGTTCTCTTCTATAATGATTCACCAATACACAAGTGCTCTTTTATAATTGTTTATTGAAATGCTAATAAAGTGTGTACAAATTATTCATGACTACTTTGTATTAATTTATTCAATTCCCATGGGAATTAACTATTATATAAAAGTTAAAACTGCCCTGGCTGACTCTCCAAGTGCTGCTCTTACTTTGAGTTGGAGTAGCATATGCTAATCCAACTCAAAGCAAGAGCAGCACTTGGAGAGTCAGCCGGGGCAGTAAAGAGAACACCAACTTCAACAACTGTGAAGCTAGCATCCACTTGAGAGCAGCCGCATACCTTGCAAAGCAAAATGTTAGCAACTAAACACACAGCATGAGCGTAAGCACTTACTAAGTACTGTGTACTTAGCGAGTACTTACAGCTCAGCTAGTGCAAACTAAACATGCAAACTAAACATGCAAATTTGTAACATGCAAATTTGTAATCCCTCCACCAAAATTAATTATGCCAAAGCTACAAAGCATGCAAGACCCACTGCCCAACTAGTCCCTAGCTCCTGCCTTAACTTCCTCATCCTGCCTAACTGCCTCGTCCTGCCTAGCTGCCTCGTCCTACCTAGCTGCACACCACTCGTTACTTTCACTTCTACCACCATCAGACAACCACAAAGACACTCACCTAACCACCCCCTACCCACCCCACCCCCAACCCGTTTCCTACACTCACACACACACAACAAACATGCACACTCCACACTTTTACCTAAAAATTACAGTAATAACAAAAAATAAAAAATAAATAAATTACATTATGATTTAGCTAACTTAACCCACCTATTTACTATGAAAAAGATGACCTATAGCATGCAAAGGCCCCTGTCAATTTTGACATACCCAGTATTTGCCGAACCGCCTTAACTGGTATGATAGTTGCTCTTGTGATACATCATTTTACTAGATCAAAGAGGATTTCTATTAAAGGAATACAGTAACGTTGGAGTACTGCCGAAATTATTGAACGTAGTTTCAAGCAAAGGCCCTACGTTCAATAATTTTGGCAGTACTCAAACCTTACTATATTCCTTTACTATAATAGATTATGCCTACGCAGCACACTACTTTTATTTCTATTAACCCTTTATTGGCCAGGTTTCCAGGAGCTCTCCCTTTGATGGGTAAAATCGTCTGGTGTTAGCCAGAGTAAAATCGTCTGGTGTTAGCCAGAGTAAAATTGTCTGGTGTTAGACAGAGTAGAATTAGTAAGTTTCCAAAAGGCAACTGTTGCCAAAAGGCAACTCAGTGGCCAGTAAAGGGTTAAAGGGTCTCAATCAGCCAACACCCATGTTTTTGTTTTTTCTGTGAAATAACCTGTTCTGAAAAAAGTTTTTTTTTTTTTAAAAAAGACATTTTAAAAAAAAAGACAATTTGCTGAGAAATTGTGTTATGTTAGCTGAGTTGGACATTAAATACATTATTGTAAAAATAAGTCAGTAGGAAAAAAGTCAGCTCCCTATTATGCTTAGTATTTTTTTTAATTATTGTGCAGCTGGGACAATTTTATAAAACAGACATACTGTACTATAGAAAAATGGCTTATTTCTTCATTTATAGCACAATTTGTCAATAATTTTGGTTGAGATTTTCACATTTAATATTTTATTCATATTTTCTTGAGTTCTGATAAATAAACTGCTTCAGCATTGCAAGCTAAAATGAAAATATAAAACTGCCAAAATATGTGAAAGAGAAACTAGGATTTTTAAGAAACCTATTTGGTGTTTTAGAAACATTCAGCCATTGGCTGTTACATTCAATGAAAATTTTCCCATCAAATAGATATGTCTTCTGTGTAATTATTGTACGTTTCAAAAGTTGAAAACACTACCATTGCCACAGTACGTCAGGGTTTTGATTAAATCACTAGTTTTCCCTGCACACATTTAGCAGGTTTATATTTTTTTTACTAAAAGGGAGCTGACTGTCTTTAGTTCAAATTTCACACGGTTTTCTTTCTTATTCATAAGTCTTTATCTCCCAATCAAAACTGAATTCAATTGAATTGAATTGTCATTATAAATACACGGTCTTTGTCTGTATAAAGCCCAGGAAAGTGCTGTATACAGATAAAGACAAAACCTTGTGAAATTTGTACTAAATTAGTTAATTACCGAGAACCGAGGCATTAAGCCTGTACTTTATGTGGCTCAATGCCTCGGTTCTCAGTAATTAACTCTTACTTATTTAATAGTTGAGTCGGTTTTCTTTGTTCTTTCTAGAGATGTAGCTATGATACATCTAGAGATGTACATATAGTATCTACGATACATCCCAAGAGAACTGATAATTAAAAATTCAAGGGTTGTATATACATAGATATTGTCCTGGTCACCAGGGCAATATAATTATAGTAATTGGATGTTTTTTGAAAACCTCTTCAACTATTAAATAACTCAGTTAATTACCTCAAACCACAACTTTTATCCAAACAAACCCCTTGGGGCCTGCGGCCCCTCAGGCTGTATTTGGCTAAAAAGCCTTGGTTCTTGTTCTTTAAACTTATTTCTTTCACGGATAATGGCATGATTAGGTTCTGAAATTGTATAACTTTTTTCAATTTTATGAATTAATGAAACAATTTGGCATTTTTGTCATGTTTAACCTCTTCGAAATTTTATGTTTTAGTTTATTGAAATACATAATTCTGAAACATATTGCCAAATAAAATTAAAAATATTTTTTTCTTTTTCAAAAATTAGTTACGTTAGTAACGCTTACTATCTTTCACTAATTATATTATAAAAATGCATTTTTTAGATCTTTAAAAGAAAGAAGAAAAAAAGCAAACAAAAAACAAAGAAACATAAAAGGTAAGGGTCCTCTTTGATCTGAGTATGATGTATCGACTACTGGACTAAATTACATTGAGAAACTCACACATGTTGCCTTGCTTGACACGGTCTTCATCTGCTGGTCCTGGTCCATCGGGGCTGTGGCTTGGTCCAGGTCCATCGGGTTGGGTCTTGGTCCATCGTGGTCCTGGTTCATCTGGGTGGGTCTTGGTCCTGGCTGGGTCTTCAGACGTGGGGCTTGTCATCTGTAATCTTTAGCTGTGCATCTTAGGCAAATTTTGAACCTGGAATGATGAAATGATCAAAACTATTAGAATTGCTATTGAAGAATAACTATTAGGGAAATATATAATTTTGATAATTGTTGAATTTGTTCAGTTTGAAGGTAGAATCAGAATAGTTGTGATTACCAGTAATTAGGTTTTAAAAAAATAAGATTTATTAAGATAATATATGATTATTAAATTAAATGATAAATGAAGTGAGCCCGTTTTTATGGTTACCATAGCTTTATAGGCAATTGTTGCTTGTTCTCGCTAGCAGAAACACAATTTAAATCAAGTCCAATGTCATTGGTCGTCTAAGGTGGATTTTTCATTTTTCTTAAGCAACCATCAATCCTAATTTGAAGCTATTATAAATCTTAATTTTAAGTTATCATAAATCTTAACCCTTTGAGACCTGAACACGACTTTTATTATTTTACTCTCACTGGCTAATGCCAGATGATTTTACTCATCAACTGGAAAGCTCCAGGCTTTAAAGGGTTAATTTTAACCTATCATAAATCTTAATTTTTACCTGTCAAATCTTAATTTTAATCTGTTTATAAATCTTAATTTTAACTTGTAATAAATCTTAATTCTAACCTGTCTTAATTCTAACCTGTCATAAATCTTACAGTCAAACCGGATGTTCATTACCGCACAACATTGAGAGCAACATTGCAATGTTGATTGCAATCGGTACACAGCTAAGTTGCTAAAATTTGCATTTTAAATATCGAACTTCACATAATATGAAGTTCTATTGAAAGTCAGAATAACTAACTCCAAGTAAACTTCATATTATGTGAAGTTCGATATTTAAAATGCGAATTTTTAGCAACTTGCGAAGAAGTCGCTGTGTACCGATTGCAATCAACATTGCAATGTAGCACGGTAAAGAACATCCGGTTTGACTGTAATTTTAACCAACCACAGATCTTAATTTTAACCTACCATAAATTTTAATTTTAACCCGTCATAAATCTTATTTTAACTCACCATAAATCTTAATTTTAACCTGTCATAAATCTTAATTTTAAGCTATCATAAATCTTAATTTTAACCAACCACACATCTTAATTGTAACCTGTCATAAATCTTAATTTTAAGTTGTCGTAAATCTTAATTTTAACCTGTCATAAATCTTAATTTTAACCTACCATAAATCTTAATTTTAACCTGTCAAATCTTAATTTTAATCTGTCTATAAATCTTAATTGTAACATGTCATAAATCTTAATTATAACCTGTCATAAATCTTAATTTTAAGTTGTCGTAAATCTTAATTTTAACCTGTCATAAATCTTTATTTTAAGTTGTCGTAAATCTTAATTCTAACCTGTCATAAAAATTAATTCTAACCTGTCATAAATCTTAATTTTAACCAACCACAGATCTTAATTTTAACCTGTCAAATCTTAATTTTAATCTGTCTATAAATCTTAATTGTAACCTGTCATAAATCTTAATTATAACCTGTCATAAATCTTAATTTTAACCTGTTATAAATCTTAATTTTAAGTTGTCGTAAATCTTAATTTTAACCTGTCATAAATCTTAATTTTAAGTTGTCGTAAATCTTAATCCTAACCTGTCATAAATCTTAATTCTAACCTGTCATAAATCTTAATTTTAAGCTATCATAAATCTTAATTTTAACCAACCACAGATCTTAATTTTAACCTATCATAAATCTTAATTTTAACCTGTCATAAATCTTAATTTTAACCTGTCATAAATCTTAATTTTAACCTGTCATAAATCTTAATTTTAACCTGTCATAAATCTTAATTTTAACCTGTCATAAATCTTAAATTTAAGCTGTGATAAATTTTAATTTTAACCCGTCATAAATCTCAATTTTTAACCTACCACAAATCTTTATTTTAACCTGTCATAAATCTTAATTCTAACCTGTCATAAATCTTAATTTTAAGCTATCATAAATCTTAATTTTAACCAACCACAGATCTTAATTTTAACCTATCATAAAATCTTAATTTTAACTCACTATAAATCTTAATTTTAACCTGTCATAAATCTTAATTTTAACCTGTCATAAATCTTAATTTTAACCTGTCATAAATCTTAATTTTAACCTGTCATAAATCTTAAATTTAAGCTGTGATAAATTTTAATTTTAACCCGTCATAAATCTCAATTTTTAACCTACCACAAATCTTTATTTTAACCTGTCATAAATCTTAATTCTAACCTGTCATAAATCTTAATTTTAAGCTATCATAAATCTTAATTTTAACCAACCACAGATCTTAATTTTAACCTATCATAAATCTTAATTTTAACTCACTATAAATCTTAATTTTAACCTGTCATAAATCTTAATTTTAACCTGTCATAAATCTTAATTTTAACCTGTCATAAATCTTAATTTTAACCTGTCATAAATCTTAAATTTAAGCTGTGATAAATTTTAATTTTAACCCGTCATAAATCTCAATTTTTAACCTACCACAAATCTTTATTTTAACCTGTCATAAATCTTAATTCTAACCTGTCATAAATCTTAATTTTAAGCTATCATAAATCTTAATTTTAACCAACCACAGATCTTAATTTTAACCTATCATAAATCTTAATTTTAACTCACTATAAATCTTAATTTTAACCTGTCATAAATCTTAATTTTAACCTGTCATAAATCTTAATTTTAACCTGTCATAAATCTTAATTTTAACCTGTCATAAATCTTAATTTTAACCTGTCATAAATCTTAAATTTAAGCTGTGATAAATTTTAATTTTAACCCGTCATAAATCTCAATTTTTAACCTACCACAAATCTTTATTTTAACCTGTCATAAATCTTAATTCTAACCTGTCATAAATCTTAATTTTAAGCTGTCATAAATCTTAATTTTAACCAACCACAGATCTTAATTTTAACCTGTCAAATCTTAATTTTAATCTGTCTATAAATCTTAATTGTAACCTGTCATAAATCATAAATCTTAATTTTAACTCACTATAAATCTTAGTTTTAACCTGTCAAAAATTTTAATTTTAACCTCATAAATCTTAATTTTAACCTGTCATAAATCCTAATTTTAACCTGTAATAAATCACAATTTTAACCTACCACAAATCTTAATTTATAAATCTTAATTTTAAGATGGACTTTTTGGTTAATATTTTTTTTAATTTCTTCATCACAAGAAACTGAGGTGCACATTTATAATCTGCTTGCTATGGCTATCTTCCAGTATTCTTAAAATTTGTTTAAAATTAAAAATTAATCTTTATTTTGACCTATCATAAACCTTAAATTTATTTCATAAATCATTAAATGTTATTTTAATTTTTCATAAAACTTAATCTTAACCTTTTATAAATCTTAATTTTAACCTATCACCAATCATGATTATTTTTAAAAAATATTAATTTAAATAATTTAAAAAAAAATTAAAAATACATTTTCTCAGTTTTTTAAAAAAAAATTTCACCATAAAAAACAAACACTTTTAATCTGCTTGCCATGGCTGTCTTCCAGTATTTTTATTAATGCACCACAGGTACTGTAGTCAATTGTCATCTTAATGTCATAGAAATTATTTCTTCTAAACTCACCATTTGTGAAGTCCATTAGAGAAATATCCATGGTCCAAATTTGGGTGTGGCTTGAAAACTTGGGTAGCTGTGTTTCCAATGTCTGCAAAGTTATCTAATCTGCAAACAAGAATTTAGAAATATTTAGAATTTTATTCCATTACAAAGTTGTCAAATTAATTGCATATGAGTTAAGTAGTTTGAGACAAATATTCATAAATAGCATAAAACTAACTTAATGCTGACAAAACATGACCTGTAGTAGTTTTTTACACTAATAATCCTCTTACCTTGAATTATGATATTTGGAAGCAGTGCTAGTCATTTTGGTGGTCTGATGTAGAGTTGTTAAACTTTTCTTCACAACTTCTCCTTTTATCTGTTCTATTTCATTCTGTTGATTTAAAATAAAAAAATAATCAAAAATTAAATAAAGAAATAGGTAGAATAAAAATTATTTAAATTATAAATCATAGCACACAGAAGTTTAATTGGTTAACAGGAATGTGAGTAATAAAATTTAAAAAGTGGATATTTAAAGAAGGGAAATGAAATGGAAGATTGAGAAAGCTTGATTGTGGTATTAGCTTAGTTAAGGGTGGGGAACAAATTAATTTTCTAAAGGCACTTATTTATTGTGAGGAAGTCTTGTTATAGTATTACAACAGTAAATTTGAATAAACTTATATAATGTTAGCAATTTAGCATTCAAGATAGCAAGCCTGTTAGTTGAAGTAAAATGATATGAATAATTAATTAGATTAGGCGATTTAGCCAAACCCAGAAAATTCATTTTTCTTAAAGTTAAGAATAACGTTCGGAAATATTTTCAGTATAAACATTTACTTACATGATTGCAAAAATCTTCTATAGTTGTTCTCCATTGGCAGTAAAACCAAATTTTTTCAGCATTTTCGATCATCAAAGAAGCAGCCGCCATCTTGCCTTCGGCCACATTGTCTTCTTTTTAAGCCATTTTTTCGCTAAGTCTTTCCACCAAACGTTCTCCAAACCTCAATTTCGGCATCCTGGACGTCCTACGGTGTCACTAACGGAATGTGAAGGATTCATCTTTCGTTTTATACTGCTATTTTCTCGTCAAACTCATCATTGTGGTTCCGTACGAAGACACCCTTCCGCCATGTTTGCTTCTTCTCGGCTTTGGATTAGTTACTAGCCCCCCTGGCCGTGCTCATGGTGTCTATATCTTATTGTTATACAGGTAGTTTAGAAGCTAAAATGAGGTTTTAAAGTATTTTCCCTGCAAATACAGCCATCATATTCACTAAAACTATATCGTACTAGTCTGTATTTGTTGTGTAATCGTTTAAAAATCGTTTTATTGTCGTTTTCCCTTATTTTTTTTTTGTGTTTAATTTTTTATAGGCGGAAGCACTATCCCGATTATACAGTGGTTTTTAACGACCAGCCTGTTGGCTGAGTGGTCACTGGCGCTGACGAAGGCGCGGACTCGGTCGGACACTGGGGCAACGCCCTATATGAATAACTTCCGTCGTCAAATGGAAGTTGAAAACGACTTCCATCTTCAGATGGAAGTTGTTGGGGGGAGGGAAGGAAGGAAGGGGGGAAGGTAGGAAGGAAGGAAGGGGGGAAGAGAGAAAAAAATAAAGTTTTTTTCCCTCTAAGTCAGACACTGTCACTATTCACTTCTCTTTTCCTCTTATGTTCTCTTTCCCTCTTCCCTCTCGAGAGGGAAGAGAGAGAGAGAAGAGTCTCTTCTCATCAGAGAAGACTCACCTCTCATCAGAGAAGACTCTCTTCTCATCGCATACACCACCTTCGCTCGCCAAACTAAAGGTCTTAGTCTGGCAAGCTTTAGCGTGCATGCATGTGCATGTGCAATGGCGATAGCCAAATATTGTGTTTGATCTTGGGAGGTTACTTATGACTAATTATTTTTGTCCAAATATTGTGGGACACTTTTTAATTAGCATTCTTGAATAATTTTTTCTACGAACGTCCACCAAGTGTCTGTTTATTTGTTTTGTTATGGTGTTGTTTTTATATGGCTCAGATCCAATGGCTCGTCTCTTTTCTTTGCTATCCTTCGCAAACGTTCGTTCATGTTGAAACTAGTCAACGACAGCGCAAAGTTTTGTCACAGAAATACATGTCTTAGTGTCAGTCTATTACAGTTAGCCGGCATGACAATTTATTGTGGGAGCTTATGAATAATACATTTCTTTACGATTAACGGCAGGCGCCGAAGGGAAGCTTCGCGAGATGCTTCTTCTCACGTTAAACTAAAACGTAAAAGAACTATAACCAATTCATTAATGGCGGCCATTCTAATGATGGTGTCAAGGTTGCAGAAAACTGAATGCGCACCTTACACGTATGATGAATGAATAACTCCCTGTCCTTTGTTCGAAGCCATGTTTTTTAATCTTATTGATACCCTGAAAATATTGTGGGACACTTAAGCCTGGTTTCCATATAGCCGTAAGAGCCGGCGGCATGGCTGCGGCAAGGGGCAGTGGTCCAATCGCATACAGCTTTTTATTGCTGGCCTTAATATAGATTGTCCATGCTCGAGAATATAGCTATAAACTGTATTGGTATATAGATAGCTTGTTAACAGACTGTCATGCGAGATTGTCTATCTATACACAGAACGTCTGCTCGCAGACTATATTATATACAGCTCAGCTTTATGCAATATTCACTACTGCACCGCATGTGGGCAGTTGCAGACGCGTAAAGGGTTTTGATCGTATAAAAAGAGTCTTATACACAAGAAGAAAACTTCCAATCAAAAAATGAAAACGCTTTTATATAACTATTTACTAAAACAAATTGAAGTCTTATTATCTTGGCAGCTATTATGGTTAGCTCTCATGACAATTTATTGTGAGACGTTTATGGATAATAATTTTTTGTTTATTAATGGCGTCGCAAATGAGGGGTGCGAAGTTGTTCCTGTATTAATTAAAAAGCTGAATTATATATGCCTAACACACATAATAAATTAAATCATAATGACTTAGGCATCTAAATTCGTTTGATGATGAATCGTTTTGGTCGGAGCCATCTTGATAAGCTTGCAGATATTTTGGTAATATTGTGGGACAGATATAGAAATCCTTGTGTTGCCAATACTATATAGGGAATAGTTATTTATCAACTGTATAGCCATGTATATTGCGCTGTATATATGATCATACAGACGTACAGCCAGGTACTTCAATATGCACAGCTTCTTATCCCCGTCACTGTCCATGACCAATACCGTGTCCTGTAGTACACGTCCCTTTTCCTATCCTTGCATCTCCCTCTTTATCCCTACCCCCTGGCCATAATCTCGTAGATCTTATTGTTATACAGGTAGTTTCGAAGCTAAAATAAGGTTTTAAAGTATTTTCCCTGCAAATGCAGTCATCATATTCACTAAAATTGTATCGTACTAGTCTATTTGCTGTGTAATCGTTTAAAGATCGTTTTATTGTCGTTTTCCCTTATTTTTTTTTTGTGTTTAATTATTCATAGGCGGAAGCAGTATCGCGATTATACAGTGGTTTTTAACGATTAGCCCGTTGGCTGAGTGGTCAAGGGCGCTGACGAAGGCGCTGACCCAATCGGATACGGGGCAACGCCCTGTATGAATCAGCAAGCAAAAGAACTTCCATCTAAAGATGGAACTTCTGAAGTTGGGGGGAGGCGAAGGGAAGAAGAGAGTAAACAAAAATTATTTTTTCCCTCTAAGTCAGACACTGTCACTATTCACTTCTCTTTTCCCTCTTATGTTCTCTCCCTCTAGAGGGAAGAGGGAGAAAGAAGACTTCTCGTCAGAGAAGAGTCTCTTCTCATCACATACACCACCTTCGCTCGCCAAACTAAAGGTCTTAGTTTGGCAGGCTTAAGCATGCATGCATGCATGTGCAGGGCATAACCACATGTTGTGTATCATCGTGAGAGGTTGCTTATGACTAATTATTTTTGTCCAAATATTGTGGGACACTTTTTAATTAGCATTCTTGAATAATTTGTTCCACAAACGTCCACCAAGCGTCTTTGGCTCTTCTCTTTCCTTTGCTATCCTTCGCAAACGTTCCTTCATGTTGAAACGAGTCAACGACAGCGCAAAGTTTTATCACAGAAATACATGTCTTAGTGTCAGTCTATTACAGTTAGCCGGCATGACAATTTATTGTGGGAGCTTATGAATAATACATTTCTTTACGATGAACTGCAGCCGAAGGGAAGCTTCGCGAGATGCTTCTTCTCACGTTAAACTAAAACGTAAAAGAACTATAATCAATTTATTAATGGCGGCCATTCTAATAATGTTGTCAAGGTTGCAGAAAACTGAATGCGTACCTTAGATGTATGATGAATGAATAATTTCCTTTGTTCAAAGCCATGATGTTGAACTTATTGATACCCTGAACATATTGTGGGACCAACATAGAGCTTCAACTTATCGCCTTCCTCGTGTTACCAATACTAAGAGAATAGTTATTTATTAACTGTATAGATACATACAGCCCCAAATAAATATTATAGGCTCCGGACATGTAAGCTGTGTATATATACATACGTTTAATTCTGCATATACATATCTTTAGCCATGTATATTACGCTATATATATGATCATACAGACGTATAGCCAGGTACTTCAATATGCACAGCTTCGTATAGGCATTTTAGCTGTATTCCTTCTTCTTGGTCCTACCTGTTACTGTTCTTGCCATGTTCCTGTCCCGCTACTGTTCATGACCACTACCCTGTCCTGTAGTACACTGTACATGCTCTTGTCTCTTTTCCTGTCCTTGCCTGTGTTTGTTTATCCTTGTGCTCATGTTGAGGCCGTGCTCATGTTGTCTATATCTTGTTGTTATACAGGTAGTTTGGAAGCGAAACTAAAATTTTAATAAAGTATTTTCCCTCCAAATAAAGCCGTCACGTTCACTGAAATTAGCTTGTACGAGTCTGTACACGAAGTGTAGTCGTTTAAAGCGAGAGGGAAGTGGAGAAATTTAATATTTAGACTCTATCAAAGTTGTAATATAACTTCTTTTGCAAAAATTTCATCTTCATGGACGTTTTTTTGCGCTAAAAGTTGTCAATTTTGAACGTTGACCGTAAGGAAAATACCGGGTTTAGTCGTGACGACAGATCGGGAATTCGATTCGGAATCGAGACCAAATATCTGCACCAATTTTGCATATTGTTTTTAAAACAATTTGGGTGATGCAACTTTGGTAAAACCTGAGAAGAACAAACCTGCAGCGTGTTCCTAATCTGTCGTAACTTCCGGTAACTCAAATTTGGGAAATTCTCAAAGCCAACTTTACGCACAAAAACGTCCATGAAGATGAAATTTTTGCAAAGAAAGATATATTACAATTTTGATCAGGAAGGTCTAAATCGTTTTTCTTTAGTGTTTTGTATGTTTCGTTATTCATCGGTGTATAAGCAGTATCTCTATTATACGGTGGTTTTCAACGACCAGCTCACTGGCTTTAGCCGATCGAATGCTGCGAGAAGGTTCGCTCACAGTAAATAGAAAGAAAGCAATTTCCAATTGTAGATGGAAGTTGGTGAGAAGAGGGATGGAGGGAGGACGAGAAATTTTTTTCCCCTGCTGTAAATAAGGTACGGCCCACATTCAGCTTTCTTTTTTTTCTTACTCACTCTCAAGAGAGAGAGGAAAAGAGAGAGAAATCTTTTCTGATCACATACATTCACCACCTTCGCTTGGCAAACCACGTGGGCAAACTAAAGGTCTTAGTCTGACAGACTGGTTATGCTGCATGTGTTGAAGGCGATAGCGAGATATTGCGTATCATGTTGAGAGGTTGTTTATGACTAATTATTTTCATCCCAATATTGTGGGACACTTTCTATTATTCTTGAAAAAATTTGTTCTACGAAGTGAACGTCTAGCTGCCAAGCGTCTGTTTAATTTGTTCTACTATGGCGTTTTCTTGCTCTGGCGTAATTCCTTTAAGGTGTGTTCGGCTATTCTTCGCAATGTCAACGACAGCAGAGTTTTGTCACAGCAATGCATGACCAAGTCTCAGTCTATTACAGTTGGCTAACATGACAATTTATTGTGGGAGCTTATGAATTTCTCTTCAAGTTAAAAATTCAACCACTCATATGGTCAGGGTGCTGATATTGGTGACCATGACAACAGTAATACTGGGATAATTGTTTTCAAGCTTCTCATGGTGGAATTCATTATTTATTTGCGGATACACCATGATGGATGACTTTGTCGTCACACCTGATGGCGTCAACTAGTCGAACGGTTTATAGTTGCGACATTTAGAGGACGTGTAAACACAATTTGTTAGGGGCTGTTCACACAAGACCGGGTTATCTTGGGGGGTAGGGATAACTCGGGGGCTAGGGTCAAAGTTGACACTATTTCACATGATAAAACGCAACTACCGAGTTGTCCCTGGCCCCCGAGATAACCCTAGCTTCATGTGAACGCTTCACCCCGAGTTATCCCGAGCAACAGCATAAATACGCATGCCTAAGTTGACCCTACCCCCCCCCCCCCCGAGATAACTCGGCTGAAAGCGTTCACATGGAGGTAGGAATAACTTGGGGGCTAGGGTTACCCTATCGCTCCGACCGAGTTATCCCTATCCCCCGAGTTATCTCGGTCTCATGTGAACAGTTTACTTTTTTAACATGGAAATAAACTAACACCGAGTTATCTCGGGGGATAGGGATAACCCTACCTCCCCCGAGATAACTCGCCTCGTGTGAACAGGCCCTTAGTTTTAGCTCTGACGAAGTCCCGAGCACACAGCAAAAAAGCTCAGCAAATAAAATTGAATTTAATCCACATGGTGTATCCGCAAACAAATCAATTAAGTAATGGTGATGGTATATAATCACGACAACGAATGGTGGTGCGAATATTGGTGATGACATTATGGTGATGACCATGGCTACAACACACTGAGGACTGACAACTATAAAATAAATCACAAAAACGACAAAAAACGCATTCAAAATTTCATAATTTTCACAAGAACATCAGTACAATTTCAAAGTTTAAACTTGACTAGTTATTTGTGCAGGAATGCAGCCAGAAGACAGGAAAAGTTTCCGTATATCTTTAACCCTTTGAGTACCAGGGAAATCATTATTGCCGAGTAAAATACACAAGACTTAAAGTGTATATGAAATGAAAATTAAGTTTGTCTAATTTGGAAGAACATTTGATATTGTAAAGTAACATCTTCTACAGTTTTTCCATATCTTACTTCGTTCTTGAGATATTGCTATTTGTTTGATATGTAAATGATCACACTGCATACGTCACATTGTATAATGAGTTGTTGGAAAATTAGGAATGTCGTTGAAGTTATCGAACAAAGTCACACGAAACTGGGCATGTAGGTGTATTTGTCTCGTGACTTTAAACAAACACAGGTTCAAGCGATTTAACATACAAATATCAATGATATACACGATTTCTCAAAAACTCATTATACAATGTGACGTATGCAGTGTGATCATTTACATATCAAACCAATCTTAATATCTTAAGAATGAAGTAAGATATGGGAAAACTGTAGAAGGATGTTACTTCATCATTTCAAGAGTTCTTCCAAATTAGACAAACTTGATTTTCATTTCATATACACTTTAAGTGTTTAATGAAAAGGGTGAAACTTAGCCTACGTTTACACGGTACCGGACTAATCCGAGACCAGCTCGCATTCGTCCTATTTCGCCGTGTAAACAGGCGGAACCGTACTAATTCGAGACCGGTTCCGAATTCGTCCGGAACCGTGTAAATGGAGTCTTACAGCGTTTTCACTTCTACAGAACGACGTAAACTCGTGAGGACCGTTTTAGATTGACTTCACAGAGTACATCCTTGGTACTGATAAGGTTAAAGACATTTTTAATAACTTGAAAAAATAATACCCCAAAAGATCACTGGTATTAGCTAAGGAAAACTAAACAAAGCATGGCTTAAGGTGGCTCCATACAGTTTCTTGAAAAGTGGAAAACACACGTTCTAGATCCAACATCATATACATTGATTATTTGTTAAAAAAAATGGACCTGACTAACTTGTATAGAACAGCATTTGGAGAATCAGAAATTGTAACGAAAAAGTGCGTAACTGTGCTTGCTATAATGCCGTTTCAAAATGGCTGCTAATTTGCGTTTAAACTAGTTTAATTCGAAAACAACGTCGGTGACCCCCAATTTTTATTTCATTAAAAGTTTTCTTCTAGTATGGGTAATCGTTAGGCCAATTTTAAAAAAATTGCTGTAAATCGAAAAAAGTTTTAATAATAATAATCACGGTTTTTTTGGAAAAATTTTTGATCTACAGAATTTTTTTAAATTTGGCCTATTGACTACTCATACTAGAAGAAAACTCTTACTAAAATAAAAATTGGGGGTCACCGAGGTTTTTTGCGAATTAAACTAGTTTAAATGCAAATTAGCAGCCATTTTGAAACGTCATTGTTGCCATAGCAACCAAAGTTACGCACTTTTTCGTTTCAGTTTCTGATTCTCAAAATGCTCTTCTATACAAGACATTTAGTTTCATTCTTCTACCAAAATATCAATGTACAAGATTTTGGGTCTGAAACGTGTGTTTTCCACTTTTCAAGAAACTGTATGGAGCCACCATAAGAGAGAGTTCTGCAGTATTTTGTTTTTAAACGATTATATTTCCTATTTTTCCTTGTGTTAAGTTAAATGCACAGTTTGACAACATATTAAACTTTTACATACAGTCACAGAGCTATTTGAAAAATTGTCCAGTCAAATATTAAACTATCTTTGAATTCTCAGTTTCTGGTGGACTTTCCGTACGTATATCCAAAGATATGGTTAACTCCAATCCAATAACCACTCTTAAATAATAACGTCCTGAGCTTTGTAACATACTAGTGTTTAAAGGTGGAATGATAGTTCGTTACTAGTATACCTAATCTCAACGGAATTTTCGGTCTCAATACATAAATTTACAAAATGGATGGATTATTTTTTCTTATTTTCTTTTTCACAACAAAGCAGGGTGATGCAAAATGCATGGTTGAACTCCTAAATCAGGCAAATTTTCAATAAATTGAAAAAAGAATGAGGCGGGGAAAGAGGCAACTAGACTACACTAAGAAAGAAGATATATTACGTTCTTCAGCTTTGGAAAAACAACTCTAAACTCTGAGTGAGAGGAAACATGGAGTCAGATTAAAAATCTTCACTGAGGATGTGTTCCATTTTATAAAATAGTGCATTTGCCTTTCTTCTTTGGTTTCGGTTTACTCGGTCTCCGTTTTTCTTTCTGTAAATAAAACAAAAGAATCAGTTTTTGTGCACTATTGCAAAAACAGGCAATTAACTCTCCGAGTAGAAAATCGGCCACTTTCATGGGGCAGTTCGCAGTGCACGTGCGTGCTGGCTCAAGTGAGTTGTCGGCCGTGTATTGATGACGTTTACACGCAAGATATTCGTTCTACGCATGCGTAGCCAATACGGGTCAGCCCGTATTTCGCGAGCCTCGACAGCCGCCATTTCCGATCGTGCTATGGATCGTTTTCACTCACGTGATCGGTGGACCCATTGGGGTGGTAAAACAATACGAAATATTTTAATAAGAATAGTGCTGTACACGAATGGTACACCAATATGGCCGCCATTTCATTGTTTCGGTACACCAATATGGCCGCCGTGACGTCAGGTGAAAACGATCTATAGGCGAATTTCAGGGTGTTGCGCGCGCATCATTTTTCAAAAAAAACTGGCAAGGTCCACTCAAAGTAAACATACTGTTTAAAATCAACAAAGTATAGATACAGTTTCTGGATGTTTATAGTCAGTTTCAGCTTGCTTTTGAAATTCGTTTGTCAACATTCGTTGGAAGGTTGGGAACTTGGTACGGAAGTTCGCGAAGTTCGTTGTGAAGTTCGTCGTGAAGTTCGAATTTAATAAGCTTTGAATTGAATTCCTTTGGTAAAATCACGGAGAAGAAGATTATTTTGTTGTATAGAATATAATAATAGATACTTGGTTAAGCAGAAACAAATTGCCGACTTAAATTTGTATCTACCTCGCAACGTAGTTCGGAACATTGCAACGTAAGTTCGGAATGTTCATTTCAATTATACGTATCGGATTTCAAAAGCAAGCTGAAACGGACTATAACGTACACTGTTATTCTGCTGTTGTTGGCTCGCTAGCAAGTCTGTTTGCCATTGATTACTCTGTGGGGAACCCGCCAATTCTTTTGCAAAATGATGCGCGCGCAATACCCTGAAATTCGCCTATTGACGAATAAAATCGGAGCCGGAGTAAATTAATACTAAAGTACAGTGCGTGCTTGGTAAGGTTAATCTCTCTGCCTCGTACGCGGCGCGATTAAAAACTGGATCGCGCGACACCTTGGTTGTTGACCGTGATCTATCAAACCTACGTCAGATCAAATCTACGTCAGATCACGTCAGCGAAGAGCAATAAACCACTTGGATTTTAATTGTTACCAAAATTATAGTAGTGGAGTGCTCGTCAGCCCCAAAATAACGGCGCGTCAACAACAAGCATAACGCAAAGGAATGTAATCACGTGAGTGAAAGAATAGTCTTTACAGCAAGTTTACTACTCAAATCAGTAGAGCGAGACATAGATGTCTTCATCGCTTCCGAAGCGACAGTTTCGTTAACCGCAGATCAATTTCAAAGTGGTGTATTCTTATGTGATAGCACGAAATAGCACGTGATAGCTTGTTTACGAGTTAACAATTGGACGTTTATCACGTGGTACATGAGAATACACCTCGTGATTGCTTTAATATTGATCCGCGGTTAATAAAACTGACACTTCGGAAGCGATAAAAAAATCATCCATGTCTCGCTCTACTGATTTGAGTAGTAATTCATGATTCTTTAGTTCTTTATTATGGCAGCGTTCGACGTTACATCTAAAGACGCAAACACTACCGTGGGAAGTCCTTCTCTCACGGATTACATTCCTTTACATTAAGCTTGTTAGATTGACGCGTTATTTTGGGCCCAACGACAGTGGCGTAGCTAGGGTCTTGAGTTTGGGGGGACAAGAATCTCGATATCCTAGGGAGTCCGGGGGCATGCCCCCCTGAAAATTTTCTATTTCTAGGGTCTCTGAAACACTGTTTCCTGCATTTTGAGGCAAGTATTTAAGAGTAATCCGAAAGCCATAAATTACATAATTTTGTTGAAATCAAACCAGAACGTAGAATACGACGTCAGAATATCTTTAGATTTATTTATAAACAAGTCGTATAGTATTGTAATTTAAGTATAGCATATCCATGCCTGCAATATATATAACACATTACTAGTCTACTCACTTGGCCTTAAAACAATGTAACCCCCCCCCCCCTATACAAGTTTCTCAACGGATTTAAACTTTTCACGCGAACAGTCTTGGAGACCATTGGCGGGGTGACCACCCCCCCCCCCCCCCCTCCCCTTGGCTACGCCACTGCGGCCGATGAGCACTCTACTGATTTTGGGCCTTTTTGGCAGTACATTTTTCTGTGTATGTACTTTACCACGTTTAACAAATAGATTCCATTTTGCCGTTGTCTGTTCAGTTATAGATGCACAGATGACGTCACAACGTGGTAAGAACAAAAAAGTGGCCCACGAGACGCAGTCGAGTCACTGATGTTCTTACCACGTTGTGACGTCCTCTGTGCATCTATAACTGAACAGACAACAAAAAAATGGAATCTATTTGTTTTATACAATAAAAATTTAAAAGGTTTTTGTCGAAACTCTTGCCGGATTTTGGGGCATGAAGAAGGAAAAAAGCAAGTCGGCTGACGTGATATGACGTGACCATGTGTCTGGCCAACAACCAATGAAAACACGCATAGAAGACGTCACAGCGTGTAAAGAACAACAGTCACACCACTTGACTTCATCTCTTGGTGGACCTGAGTATAAATGTCGTCTTCAAATGGTGTACTACTTACGTCTCTTCTAATTTCTCGGACTAAAGTGTAGAAAGCTTCATCAACTCCTTGTCGAGTCTTGGCTGATGTTTCTATAAATGGGATTCCGTAGCTTGCAGATAAATCACGAGCATTTTCACTGCTGACGTTACGAGTTGGCAAATCACACTTGTTTCCAACCACTAAGAAAGCAATGGAGTAATATTAATTTTAAAATACTGCGATTTTCAGTTGAGCTTACAGACTGGACGTGTTATCCAAAAGTTTATCGTAGATTTTACTCTCTACTAGTCAAGGAGTAGTACTGTAATACAAATACAACATAGCAAAAAAATTTTCCTGTTTTGCCATTTTCAACAATCATATTTTTCATGTTGAAAATCGGTAAAGAAAGATTTGATAAGGGATACTTACAAACCATTGGGACTTCGTCTGCATCTTTTACCCTTTTAATCTAAATAAAATCAAGTTAAATAAAAATTAAAACTCAAAGTAAAGCCATGAAATCCCAACATATATTATAATAGCATAATTTAACATATATTAATAGCATAATTTAACATACAATATTATAATAGCATAAATTAACATATATTATAATGGAATAATTTAACATATATTATAATGGAATAATTTAACATATATTATAATAGAATAATTTAACATTATAATGGCATAAATTTAAGTTACATGTATATTATAATACAGTGGAGCCTCGCTATAGCGTGCATCATAACGTGCGGCTCGGTATAACGAGGTTGATCTTTGGACCCCAAATTTCAACTTTTCCTTGTTTGTCATTTGATGACTTATACAGATGTTTACCAATTACCTACAACACTAAAGTTCACCATAAACTGCTAAATTCCGCCAAATAGCAACAGAATTGATGTGTATATGACGCTGAAACTGAAGTTTCTATTTTGCTCACTGGAGACAATTCAATCTTGATGTGGAGACAATTCAATCTTGATGGGGAGACAATTCAATCTTGATGGGGAGACAATTCAATCTTGATGGCTGACGATCGCTTATCATACTGAATAATCGTGATCATTACGAGATAAAACAACAACACGGCAGTGTGATCATTGTGAAAAATGAAAACCATGCTCAAAAATCTTATTTCAATTCCATTTTGTTGAAGTCTTGAGCGGACTTCAAGCTTCTTCAGTGACGATTTGGATTGTTAGAATCAAACAGAAAGTGCTAAGTTCTGGCAGTACTCAATCTCACTCCCAGTACTCGGCCCACAATATTGCGCCAGAACCGAGTGGCAAGAGTACTACTGGGAATGAGATTTGGCTGTACCTCGCAATAACGCGCTTCATCTATAACATGGTCACCACTAAGGACCCCAACCACTGCATTATAGCGAGGCTCCACTGTAGCATAATTTAAAATATATTGTAATAGCATAATTTAACATATATTATTACAACATAATTTAACATGTATTATAATAGCATAATTTATTAAACAAAAAATAAAATCCAACTCAAAAATACCTGTTCTCTATATAGGTGAACATCTTCAAATGACTTTAAATTATTAATTGCGAAAACACATAAAAAACCTTCACCCGTCCTCATGTATTGATCCCTCATTGCACTGAAAGAAATAGTAAAGAATAAAAAAACACATTAGTCAAACAGCAAAAGTTACTGAACTTGTTTATTTTTAACCCATTGCTAGTGCCAGTGAGCCTGTTTAATGCTTGGTGATTCTACTTGTCCATGGGAGAACCCTCGCACCACCCTAGGCAGCAATGGTTAAATAACACAATGGGAGGTGTTCAAGCCAAATAATATCCACAAACTATTATATGAATATATGAAAAATTACCTATATTCTTCCTGTCCAGCTGTATCTAGAATATCCTATAACAAGAAAATTAACACATCTAGTTACCAAAAATCTTTATACTTGAAACTACCATTGATTGCATCTAAGCATGGACACCGTTGATAAAAAACATTTAACCTACGCCAGTGTCAAACTTCAACATTTCCCAGAAGCATTTGACAGGTTTCTTTTAGGGACCAGTCATTATTTATGGAGGGGAGTGGGGGGTAAATAATTTACTTGAAAGAAAAAATAACCTTCAACCCCCCTTTAAGGCCCATATGAATTTCAACTGACCCCCAGAAAATTGCTTTTATTTTTTGTGACCCCGGCCCCCCTCCAACAAAGCGCAGTATATACTGTTATTTATTAAAGAGCACACAGCAGTAACTTAAGTCTATAGGTGATGCTGATAATGATCGGGGTTATTAACCTTAGAAGACTAATTTATTGACCTTTGCAGTTTGCACACACATTGATCATTTTATTAAAAATAACATGTTGAGTTTTATATGGCTATTAAAATAGAAAATGAAAGTTGCTCTACAAAAAATTTTAATAAAACTAGTTGTTCTACAGAAAATGTTACAAAGCAATGATTTAAAAAATTGAATGATTTATTTTTCAACCCCTCCCTTTAAGGGCTTAAATGAAACAGGGCCCCCCTTTTTTTGTAAATTAAATACTTGTGACCCCCCTCATTTTTTACCCCCCCCCCCCCCACCCATAAATAATGACCGCTCCCTTAGCTCAACCAATAACCTTGTCAGACTGGTTAAACATGATTGGTTGAGCTAAATATAGAAACCTGTTGAGTGCTCCTGGGAAACGTTGAAGTTTGACATTGGTGGAGGTAATGTTTTTTTATCAATGTGTTCATCCTTAGATGCAATCGACAGTACAAGCCTGAGAGGTATTACTGTTATGAAGATTATTGTACTACATGTAATAAGTGTTAGAATTATTTAAAAGGTGCATTAAATTACAGATCTTTTACTAATCTAGAACTCACCAGTAAACAGGTTTCTCCATCTATTACTACTTGTTTTCTATAAGAATCCTCTACACAAAACAAATATTTCTCAGAATGAATATATTGGGACCTCGTTGAGGTGTCCACTTAAGTACTGTTGTGGCAATAGAAGCGTTCCTAAAATATTGTTGCAATACATTGCTCAAGTTGATCAATTCATTTGATGAAAATTATTGCTAACTTCCTGTTTTGAATTCTCTTTTGAATTTGATTGGTGTTTGGCAAATAATCCTGTTTCTTATTGGTTGTTTAAAAACCAGAAACCAATCAAATTCAAAACAGGAAGTTAGCAATAATTTTCATCAAATGAATCGATCAACTTGAGGAATATATTGCAACGATATTTTAGGAACACTTCTATTGCCACGACAGTAGAAGGGGTGTCCACTTAAAAAGGGTTGCACAGTAGGGGGTACACATGTGGTGACTAGCTTTTTGTGTCTATATATGTAGTTTGTTTTCACTATAATTCTATAAAACAATCAATACAGCACTGACTTAAACACTCAAGTGTTTAAGGGGTGTCCATATGTACATGGCAATTACAGTATATATTTTATACATAACTGAGTCAGCATGAATTAATAGCATTATTATACCAGAAGGAAGTCTACACACAAGTCCCTGATGCCTATAATTTATACTATTCATTGCCAACTTACCAATCGTTGGGTCGTATTCATCAACAAAACTAAAAAAAGATAAGGTAAATTTTTATCATATAATAATTATGCCATAGATTTCATGTCTTGTCAGAACTAATAAATTACGGTTAACACACGCACTGTAGCAAGCAAGCCTGGCTAGGACAGCTAGGCCTAATGTCATGTCAACATAAATAGCAATCACCTCTGAGAGACAAGCCAGCTTGGACACCCAAGTTGGCTCATCTCCATGTAAACACCCTCTAATTCAACTACCCAGGGCTCAAAACAACGTTTCATGTTACGCTGGTCGTGGTGACTGGTCAGTTCTAATTGTGACCGGTCAAAGGCAATTTTTGACCAGTCAAATTTCACGACACCCCCCCCCCCCCCCCCAAAAAAAAGCCCCCACAAAAAACAACCAAAAAAACCCAACCCAAACAAACAACAAACAAAACAAAACAAAACAAACAAAAAACATGTAAAGTATATTCTACGCTACATATATCACAGGGAGCCCATCTTGGCAGCACATCGGCACCCTGTGGTGGACTCGAAAGATAGGCGGGGGACTGTGGCAGGGGATTTAAAAAAAAAATGAAAAATGGTTACCGGAAGCGGGGAAAAAGGAAAAACAGGGAAAAGGGGGGGAGGGAGAGGAAAAATATAAGGGATGAAACACCAAACGTTCAACGTGGAATGACTGTTCCGCAAGTAGCCAGGACATCTCGTATCGTCGGGAGCCACCGTTAGAATACTGAAACCAACTGAAACTCAGAGTCAGATGAATGTGCAATAAATCAATAATCCTGAGACTTCCCGCTTTATCCGAAAAGCTTATCGTAGGATTTCATAGCTATCTGAAGTGTCAACGATGATGTAGTGTCCTAGCTACTTGCGGAACACATCTCCCAAAAATACGGTAGTAATTTAGCTGCAAAATCACGGCTAAAAGGTGAGATTTTGCATCATTTTGAGTTATATTTTGATAAATGAATCATTATCACAACTACTTCGCTCAATTGTCTTACAATTTTAATACCAATAGGCGCTTAAAGCGGTGTTGAAAACAAGGAAGAATTCGTGTTTCATCCCTTTATTATTTTCCTAAACACACCACGATCACTACTTAAATGGAAAGTAATAAAATTAATTGCAAGTAATATGACCAGTCAAAATGACCGGCGTTATACAAATTTGACCGGTCACATTAAAAATTTGGCCGGTCATTGGCCGGTGACCGGCTGTTATTTTGAGCCCTGCTGTTTAATAGCAGATAATTTTACTCAACAAAGGAAGAACTCTCACAGATCCTAGGCAACAAGGGATTAAATAATTTCAAATGGCATTTAAATTCAATGTTTTTCCATAGTCCATTGAGAGAGCAGAATAATGGACCTGAGAATACATGGTTCAATATCAACCATCTCAAGGGTGTGGCTGAAAATCACAACCTCTGAACTCTCGTTTTTAAACTTGCAAAATCATCATCTAGCAATGATATTAATTCAATTCACAATCAAAATCAAGCTCATTGCTAATTTGTTACTTTTTAGAATACAAAACAGGGGGGTGAATACCCCAAGTCCAGGCATACATCATTGATCAGCTATAAAACCAGTCAGTTCAATTGTATATTGAATTGGCCAACGAACGATTAATAACAGTCCGAAGAATGAACCAGGTTACGTTAGATGAAAGAGAAAATCGAGGACATTTAAACCCTGTTATTGTTAATTCACTCAAATTAGCTTTTAAGCTACTGTATAGATGATCAAATATAAACACATACATACAACTGAACTATCATGCAGTGGAACACTGAATTGTAACAAGCTTATTATTGATGACGAATGGATCATGTGTGCTATTAAATCTCTCGCAAAATATAAAAGCCGTTAAACTGTACGCATCTTAAGAAGAAAAGAACAACATTTGATAGATCTGAAAACAAACATTTATATATTAAATATAAAAGTTTGTGTAAGAGAAGAGGGCGATCTTTAGGCCACAATATTTCTTCAGATGTGACTATGCTACGAGGTATTAACACAGCAGATTTAACAGAGCAGGAGAGAATACGTTAAGCATTACTCTGAAGACAATCAAAATTACACTTACTGATTTTGTATAAGTTGAATAGTCAAAGCACTCTTCCCGACACCACCGGCTAGAAAAATGGTTTACAAGAGAGGTCAAAAGATATGGACAACGAGTTGATCGAAAAAGGGCTTGACAATTACGGTTGAATCAACGATACCTCCGACTACAACAAGCTTGTATTCAGTCATCTTTTTAACTAGCCGGCTTGGCTTGTCCACTGTTCTGAGATATTATTTTGAAAGAAAAATACCCCCAAAGTACTCAGCGAACGCCAAGATCTTGTGAGCGAAGGTGCGGCTTTATACTGCGATTCCGTACTTCTAATTATATCAACCAATCAGTACCGGAATTAGAGCGCATTCGAAGCATCCAGCTATGCAAAATTATTCTTGACAAATCGTAGACAAAAAGTACGGGATAAACGCACAAGCTCGTACCTAGGCTCCGGTCAAACCGCAGCTGAATACGCATGCGTAACAAAATTACCAAGCTTATTTTTAGCCTGCGTGACGTCCGCGCTCGTACTTCCGGAGTTTACAGTAATCAGCGTTTTGGATTTGAAACTCGAGGGAATATCCAAGATTCTTAAGCGTTTTGAATTTGAAACTCGAGGGAATATCCAAGATTCTTAAGCGTTTTGGATTTAAAACTCGAGAGACTATCCAAGATTCTTAAGCGTTTTGGATTTAAAACTCGAGGGAATATCCAAGATTCTTAAGCGTTTTGGATTTAAAACTCGAGGGAATATCCAAGTTCTTAAGCGTTTTGGATTTAAAATTCGAGGGAATATCCAAGATTCTTAAGCGTTTTGGATTTAAAACTCGAGGGAATATCCAAGATTCTTAAGCGTTTTGGATTTAAAACTCGAGGGAATATCCAAGATTCTTAAGCGTTTTGCATTTAAAACTCGAGGGGATATCCAAGATTCTTAAGCGTTTTGGATTTAAAACTCGAGGGAATATCCAAGATTCTTAAGCGTTTTGGATTTAAAACCCGAGGGAATATCCAAGATTCTTAAGCGTTTTGGATTTAAAACTCGAGGGAATATCCAAGATTCTTAAGCGTTTTGGATTTAAAACTCGAGGGAATATCCAAGATTCTTAAGCGTTTTGGATTTAAAACTCGAGGGAATATCGAAGATTCTTAAGCGTTTTGGATTTAAAACTCGAGGGAATATCCAAGATTCTTAAGCGTTTTGGATTTAAAACTCGAGGGAATATCCAAGATTCTTAAGCGTTTTGGATTTAAAACTCGAGGGAATATCCAAGATTCTTAAGCGTTTTGGATTTAAAACTCGAGGGAATATCCAAGATTCTTAAGCGTTTTGGATTCAAAACTCGAGGGGATATCCAAGATTCTTAAGCGTTTTGGATTTAAAACTCGAGGGAATATCCAAGATTCTTAAGCGTTTTGGAGTTAAAACTCGAGGGGATATCCAAGATTCTTAAGCGTTTTGGATTTAAAACTCGAGGGAATATCCAAGATTCTTAAGCGTTTTGGATTTAAAACTCGAGGGAATATCCAAGATTCTTAAGCGTTTTGGAGTTAAAACTCGAGGGGATATCCAAGATTCTTAAGCGTTTTGGATTTAAAACTCGAGGGAATATCCAAGATTCTTAAGCGTTTTGGAGTTAAAACTCGAGAGACTATCCAAGATTCTTAAGCGTTTTGGATTTAAAACTCATGGGAATATCCAAGATTCTTTAGCGTTTTGAATTTAAAACTCGAGAGACTATCCAAGATTCTTAAGTGTTTTGGATTTAAAAGTCTGAATCCTTAAGAATCTTGGATATTCCCTCGAGTTTTAAAGCCAAAACGCTTAAGAATCTTGGATATTCCCTCAAGTTTTAAATTCAAAACGCTTAAGAATCTTGGATACTCCCTCGAGTTTTAATGCCAAAACGCTTAAGAATCTTGGATATTCCCTCGAGTTTTAATGCCAAAACGCTTAAGAATCTTGGATAGTCTCTCGAGTTTTAATGCCAAAACGCTTAAGAATCTTGGATACTCCCTCGAGTTTTAATGCCAAAACGCTTAAGAATCTTGGATATTTCCTCGAGTTTTAATGCCAAAACGCTTAAGAATCTTGGATAGTCTCTCGAGTTTTAAATTCAAAACGCTTAAGAATCTTGGATAGTCTCTCGAGTTTTAATGCCAAAACGCTTAAGAATCTTGGATACTCCCTCGAGTTTTAATGCCAAAACGCTTAAGAATCTTGGATATTCCCTCGAGTTTTAATGCCAAAACGCTTAAGAATCTTGGATAGTCTCTCGAGTTTTAATGCCAAAACGCTTAAGAATCTTGGATACTCCCTCGAGTTTTAATGCCAAAACGCTTAAGAATCTTGGATATTTCCTCGAGTTTTAATGCCAAAACGCTTAAGAATCTTGGATAGTCTCTCGAGTTTTAAATTCAAAACGCTTAAGAATCTTGGATATTCCCTCGAGTTTTAATGCCAAAACGCTTAAGAATCTTGGATAGTCTCTCGAGTTTTAATGCCAAAACGCTTAAGAATCTTGGATACTCCCTCGAGTTTTAATGCCAAAACGCTTAAGAATCTTGGATATTTCCTCGAGTTTTAATGCCAAAACGCTTAAGAATCTTGGATAGTCTCTCGAGTTTTAAATTCAAAACGCTTAAGAATCTTGGATAGTCTCTCGAGTTTTAATGCCAAAACGCTTAAGAATCTTGGATACTCCCTCGAGTTTTAATGCCAAAACGCTTAAGAATCTTGGATACTCCCTCGAGTTTTAATGCCAAAACGCTAAAGAATCTTGGATATTCCCTCGAGTTTTAATGCCAAAACGCTTAAGAATCTTGGATAGTCTCTCGGGTTTTAAATTGAAAACGGGGGGTATTAGACGCCCACCTCTCCGTACGGACCCCAACCACAACACCCTTACGAAATAACTTTCCTATATTCTGTGAGTTTACCACACTGCATGTGGGACAGATGTGTCTACTGTGCGCATGCGCTCGCAAGCCACGCAGGCGCTTAAAACCCGAGGGAGTATCCAAGATTCTTTACCGTTTTGGCATTAAAACTCGAGGGAATATCCAAGATTCTTAAGCGTTTTGGCATTAAAACTCGAGAGACTATCCAAGATTCTTAAGCGTTTTGAATTTAAAACTCGAGGGAGTATCCAAGATTCTTAAGCGTTTTGGCATTAAAACTCGAGGGAATATCCAAGATTCTTAAGCGTTTTGAATTTAAAACTCGAGGGAGTATCCAAGATTCTTAAGCGTTTTAAATTTAAAACTCGAGGGGATATCCAAGATTCTTAAGCGTTTTGGATTTAAAACTCGAGGGAATATCCAAGATTCTTAAGCGTTTTGGATTTAAAACTCGAGGGAATATCCAAGATTCTTAAGCGTTTTGGATTCAAAACTCGAGGGGATATCCAAGATTCTTAAGCGTTTTGGATTTAAAACTCGAGGGAATATCCAAGATTCTTAAGCGTTTTGGAGTTAAAACTCGAGGGGATATCCAAGATTCTTAAGCGTTTTGGATTTAAAACTCGAGGGAATATCCAAGATTCTTAAGCGTTTTGGATTTAAAACTCGAGGGGATATCCAAGATTCTTAAGCGTTTTGGATTTAAAACTCGAGGGAATATCCAAGATTCTTAAGCGTTTTGGATTTAAAACTCGAGGGAATATCCAAGATTCTTAAGCGTTTTGGATTTAAAACTCGAGGGGATATCCAAGATTCTTAAGCGTTTTGGATTTAAAACTCGAGGGAATATCCAAGATTCTTAAGCGTTTTGGATTCAAAACTCGAGGGAATGTCCAAGATTCTTAAGCGTTTTGGATTCAAAACTCATGGGAATTTCCAAGATTCTTTAGCGTTTTGAATTTAAAACTCGAGAGACTATCCAAGATTCTTAAGTGTTTTGGATTTAAAAGTCTGAATCCTTAAGAATCTTGGATATTCCCTCGAGTTTTAAAGCCAAAACGCTTAAGAATCTTGGATATTCCCTCAAGTTTTAAATTCAAAACGCTTAAGAATCTTGGATATTCCCTCGAGTTTTAATGCCAAAACGCTAAAGAATCTTGGATATTCCCTCGAGTTTTAATGCCAAAACGCTTAAGAATCTTGGATACTCCCTCGAGTTTTAAATTCAAAACGCTTAAGAATCTTGGATAGTCTCTCGAGTTTTAATGCCAAAACGCTTAAGAATCTTGGATACTCCCTCGAGTTTTAATGCCAAAACGCTTAAGAATCTTGGATATTCCCTCGAGTTTTAATGCCAAAACGCTTAAGAATCTTGGATAGTCTCTCGAGTTTTAAATTCAAAACGCTTAAGAATCTTGGATAGTCTCTCGAGTTTTAATGCCAAAACGCTTAAGAATCTTGGATACTCCCTCGAGTTTTAATGCCAAAACGCTTAAGAATCTTGGATATTCCCTCGAGTTTTAATGCCAAAACGCTTAAGAATCTTGGATACTCCCTCGAGTTTTAAATTCAAAACGCTTAAGAATCTTGGATAGTCTCTCGAGTTTTAATGCCAAAACGCTTAAGAATCTTGGATACTCCCTCGAGTTTTAATGCCAAAACGCTTAAGAATCTTGGATACTCCCTCGAGTTTTAATGCCAAAACGCTTAAGAATCTTGGATACTCCCTCGAGTTTTAATGCCAAAACGCTAAAGAATCTTGGATATTCCCTCGAGTTTTAATGCCAAAACGCTTAAGAATCTTGGATAGTCTCTCGGGTTTTAAATTGAAAACGGGTATTAATTCTTAAGCGTTTTGGATTTAAAACTCGAGGGAATATCCAAGATTCTTAAGCGTTTTGGATTTAAAACTCGAGGGAATATCCAAGATTCTTAAGCGTTTTGGATTTAAAACTCGAGGGAATATCGAAGATTCTTAAGCGTTTTGGATTTAAAACTCGAGGGAATATCCAAGATTCTTAAGCGTTTTGGATTTAAAACTCGAGGGAATATCCAAGATTCTTAAGCGTTTTGGATTTAAAACTCGAGGGAATGTCCAAGATTCTTAAGCGTTTTGGATTTAAAACTCGAGGGAATGTCCAAGATTCTTAAGCGTTTTGGATTTAAAACCCGAGGGAATATCCAAGATTCTTAATGCTGTTGACCTTACCTGTTAACGTTTTTGTGTCGCTTCTTGTTTACACCAGTTCGGCTTTTATTTTAAAGAAAACCAGCAGTAATTGTTCCAAGATATTTTGTTGTTCAGAATATTTTAATAAAGATACCTTTAATAGTTCTCTTTTATTTGTATTCAAATCAATTCAGAAATTTTCCCGCGAAAACTTACCCGTCCAAGAAAAAGCGTATTGACCCGGAAGTCAATATCGTAAAATACGACAACAGCCACAGTGACAATAGCAAAAATATAAAGAGCAAACAACATAGAACAAACAAACAAACAAACCAAGGCTTAAAGCCAACGGAACCTCTATCAATTGGACTCCTAGTCATTTGGGGGCACATGTAGAAGTATTCCGTCCACCAGAGAATCGGATAAACCAAATAAAGAGCTAGAGCTCTGGGTTTTTAGAGTTTTATAACATCTAATGTCAGATTAATTATTTGAAAGTTTTCATGGCGATAATGTAATTTAGATAAGTTTTGTGGAAACACCACGTAAAATATTTATTTGCTAGGCTTTCGGCCTGGTGACTCCGGCCTTCATCAGCGCTTAGTTTATAAATGACGTGAGCTAACAGCTTATTGTTGTTGCTCTGATTAAGGTCTCAGTCAACCGGCCGAAAGCTTAGCAAATAAATATTTTACGTGGTGTTCCACAACCATGCACAAAACCTATATCTAACGTCAGCTTATACGGTACTAACCACCGAAACTCCAAGTCAAGGCCGAACTGAAAGTACCATGGTACTAGCTACAATCATTGACAAAATGAGTTGTAACATGTGCACAAAAGTAAAAAATTTGACAATGTTTTTATATCCCCCATCCGCCTATTCAATGTTGGCTTCCCATCAACGGAAATGTTATGCGAACCTATGGAAAAGAAATCACGAATGTTTTGTGGTGATACAACATTGTTTAGGGACAAAACATGTTAATGTTGCTTTTGGTACAACAATTTTGACAATGATTGTAGGTACACATTAACATAATACCAATGTACAACACCAAATAAAACTTTAAAAAACGCCCTAAAACTAAGGAGCAATATATTTTCCGGATACACAAGTCAACAAAAACCCACAAAACTCTTCTGTTTTACCACAACTGACGAGCTTCCTTTTTAATTCCTGGTTTGGAGTATATTTTTCCTGGTTTGGAGTATATTTTTCCGGATTAAATGTAGACGTGTATCCTGCAGACCACATATATAGTGAATATATGCGTTTCCTTTGCTAAATTAATGTTCCGGATCTGATTAATATGATTAATGGCATAACCTACTTCATATTTCAGCCACTTATATAATATTGCCCCGCATACAGAAACCGCAAAAGACCACGTGTCTAAATACGTCTAAAGGCCACCAAGAATGCAGGAGTGTCGTGGCTCTGAAGTTTTAAAGGAAGCCCACAAGATTTTTTGATTTTTTCCGTATGTTTTTGCTGTACAAGCTGTCGTGAGTTAAACTCAGAGAAAAACTCTAAGCTCCAGACGGGACTCGAACCCACAACCTTCCGAATGCCAGCCGGACACTCTCATCATGGAGCCACTGGAACTCAGATGGTCGACCGAGGTCGTTTTTCTGAAAATAAACTGACACAATGCGACTTGTAGCCCAACAAGTACTTGTGACACACATACGGTTTGACTAGTTCCCAGGCCTATAAATATCGAAAACAACCTCGGTCTACCATCTGAGTTCCAGTGGCTCAATGGTGAGAGCGTCCAGCTGGCATTCGGAAGGTTGTGGGTTCGAGTCCCGTCTGAAGCTCAAAGTTTTTCTCTGAGTTTAACTTACGACAGTTTTCTCGTATTTGGATCCCCTGATGAAACACTCAAACTCGTAGTTGATATATTACATCTCAAACTCATTAATAATTCATGAAGAAAACACAAAGGAAATCAGTACCGTGTCGGTGGTTTGGATATCGGAGGAAGAAATTATATAAATTAAGCAAACTTTCTTCTTGATTTTCTCTTAAAATACTGATTTGTTTGAGATGCTATATCATACACTCGGTGTTTGGATCTCCTGATGAAACACGCCTCCTCGTGTATGATATATTACTTCAAAAACTCATTAATAATTCATGAGGAAAACACAAAGGAAATCAGTACCATGTCCGTGGTTTTATACCTGATAAAACTTCTTGGCGTCAGAAAGAATACTAATGAACATACAATTTTATATAAAGAATACTAATGAAGATAACATCCAATAACGAATCGTTTTTGAAGCCATTCAAAACACTCGCATCACGTGTTTTAAATATTACATAATTATATAGTCAGTTGCCCGAACAACATTGAAAATAATAATTACAAAATTATTTATGGACAGGCGTGTTCGGCATGTATTATTAAAATAACAAATCCATTTTTTTAACGTTTTGACTATCACGTAGTAGTAATTTTAGCCAGATATTAAATATTAGTACTCAAACGACAATTCATAGTCTCGCCTGATCGACAGACTCGCAATATTAAGCCGGTTTTCCACTAGGCGACTTTTTTCGCGCGAAGCGACTTTTTCTTTTGCCTCATGAGCTCTGAGCTGGAACTAATCAGAAATCTATTGAATTCGAACAAAAGAACGTCGCTTCGCGCGAAAAAAATCGCCTAGTGGAAAACCGGCTCAAAACAAACTATACCAGACATGTAGCTATTGCTATTTGCGGGTTAGTGTTTTAATTTTGTAATTATTATAATTTGAACAATAAATTGAATTGAAATTGAAAAACTGAGAATTGTAAGGAAATACTGACGTTTTAAAGTACATTTTCCTCTGATGAAGGAGGGCTCCGCTTGAAACGTCAGTATTCCGTTATCAAAACAGGTAATAATTCCATGTCCTAAATAACCCAGGTACTTCATGAAAGCCTGACCCCAACACACCCCCTAATCCTAACCAATAAATTCGTGAATATAGGACATGGATTTATAACCTCAAAACAACTCTCGGCAGTTTTTCACGTTGCTCTATCCAAAACACTGCCTTCGTGGCACTTTTTTTTACACTCATAACAAATAAGTTTGATGTTTCAGCGTTAGATTGTACCCCCGCATTCAACGCCTCTTCAATTTGCATGTACTTTACTTATTTGGTACCGAAAATAATTCGAAGCTAGTACACGTCGCCATTTACTTGATTTCCATATGTTAATATTTGGATCAGGTTCTGAGATTGAAAAGTTCATATACAATTGCCTCGTTCTTTAAAATCACCTCATTAACTTCATGACAAACAAACAAGCACATATAATTTAAACCTTTGGTTAGGGAATCCTGGCTTGTATCTGTGTCTCTAAAGACACATTCAAAATTGACGGTATTCTACAGTATAAATCGAAATATAGTATAAGGTTTGAGTGCTGCCGAAATTATTGAACGTAGTCTTCTAACGTTTCGAGCGAAGGCCCTTTGCCAGAGAGAAACGTGGGAGCTTCGCTCAAAACGTTAGAAACTACGTTCAATAATTTCGGCAGTACTCAAACCTTACTATATTTCGATTTGTATTTCAACACTGCCTACGCAGCACACTACTAATACTATACAGAATAAATATTCTATAGCTTCATATTCGATGTATATCCAATGTAAGAGTTAAAGCTTGGGATATTTCTACCGATCAGTGGATCATTTTCTCGTGCACGTTTAGTCAAAATGGAAATACCTTCCCGCATTTCTGTATATAGACGCTACTCTAGCGCGAGGAAAGTCTAGCGATATAAGTCGCCAATTCTTGATGTATATTCGTCTGTTGGTATCGATTTGGGATAAACATCCATTGTATTATGATTAAATGCCATTTAAAGCTAAATATACTATTTTTGTACCGATTTCAACAAAAATATTTCTCAGGCCTCGGTAGCGGCTACAGAAATACAGTAATACGCAACGAACTACAGAAGAAGAAGTGGGAAGGTATTTCCATTTTGACTGTAAGGAATATTGAAGTATGTGAACAATTCTTTTGGTTCTTTGTACTAACCAAAAATAGCGCTAAAGAAATGTCGTAATTCCAGACGTTCTTAAAAGAGTTTAAAATAAATCAATGAATCCGGTAATAAGTAGCTTTCACACTGCGTATTAAACAAAGAACGAATACAAAAGCTGATTCGCCCACGATAGTAATTTTAGATCTGTCGTTCTCATACCACGACCACCTGAGCAACGTTATAGTTACAAATAATGTTGGCACACTGCGTTCCAACGGTCACCATCCTGGTAGTCATAGCTACCAAGAAATTGTTCAAATGGCGATCGTGATCATATGAAAGCCTTAAGGAATGTAATAGCTGCGCTAATAATTGAAAGAATACAAAAAGATAATCGTTTAGAAATTCGAGGTATGCATTAATTGTCGGTGTTCCTGTATAAACGCGTGTAAATCGGCTTACTGGTATTATTGCGTCATCGTAAAAGCGCGAAACAAACTCACACGTGTTTGCTAACGGAGAAGCAACCTTTGACTTGCATGTGACCACTTGAAAAGCGTGGTTTGTAGTGTCTACTAAAAGCAATCAGTTGACGGCTGGGTGAATGAAACATTGTACTCGCGGGTGAAAACAGTTTTGGCGCGAAAATATTTTTGTGGTTTGTTATGACTATGTTTCTGGTGCCTACGAGAGTCATCTGCATGACACAGAGGCTAGTAAATAACTAATTAGCCGACTTCCTGAATGTGACGCGGCATTGTTATACGTACATAAATGAAGAGTTTTAGACATCCAACTATAAATATAGCCGAAGAAGATACTACGAGTTAAACTACACAGGAAGACGTTGAAAGGATCAGCTCACATCAACAACACAGAGTTCTAGCTTCAATAAACTATACCTTAAAAACAAAATAAAATGTTTCGGTCGATAGTTCAAAAAACCAGAAATTCATCAAGTAACGGAAATTTCGCGTCATTTGTAAGACGGTTTTGGTACGCGAGACAACAGAGATGCGACGACGAGTTTATGACCTGTAACGGTCGTAGCCGGCGCAATGTTAACACGTTTTCGCCTCGTGGTATGGTTTCGGCCGGGAGGAGTAATACAGTACATCGTCACTACAGTACCTCTACTATAGCCCAAGTCGATGAAACTACATCGGGTTATTTAAGAAACGGTGAAAGTTTTCCTCTAAAGTTGGCAGAACTCATGGTCCTTCACCGTGCGACGAAAGCTTTGAGTAGCGCTTGTAATATAGGACTGTTTGATTACTTGGACGCGGAAAACGGCGCAAGAACGGCTGATGAAATCAGCGAACACTGTAAATCCAATGTAAACGGTATGACAAGATTACTTCACGCTTGTGTAGCTTTGGATTTAATAAAGAAAGTTGGCAAAGAGGAAGAGAGATTTGAGCTAACGGAAGACTCTCAACGTTATTTGACTAAGAACAGTCCTGACGCCTTGCGAGGTGAAATTGCGTGTATTGACATGGAGTATATGTTGACGGGCAATCTCGAACACGCGGTGCGAGACGGCACCACGCAATGGCCACGCACTCTCGGTATCCCCGAAGGCGGGAACTTGTTTGATTTTGTCTACGCAAATGAAATGTTCACTTTACAATTCCTGGCCGGTATGCATGGTGTATCAAACGTAGCGAGCCCAATTCTGGTGAAAAACATTAATCTTGGAGAGTTCAAGAATGTTTGTGACTTGGGAGGTAAGATAACATCCATTGGCTATGTTTTTTTGTACTTTAAACCCTCCTCAAGCTAATCCGTCGCTTTGTTATGAAAACAGAGCAAATAAGTTTCAAAATAAGCATTGGGTATTTCACGTTGTCTATTTTTGCCCCAAGCCCCTCAGGGGCCCATACCTTCCAGGTCGTATTAACATACTCTGGGCTCTGCTTGAAACGCCAGTACACGTATTTCGGTATCAGTTCACCACATTTTCACTTTGCTCTATCCAAAACACTACCAATATAAAAAAGCTAGTGTGCTACGTAGGAAGTGTTGAAGTAAAAGAAGGTTCGAGTACTACAAAACACTTCTAATGTCTAATATTTCTGGTGAAGGTCGTTTGTCCGAGAGAAACTTGTATCTACTATATCAGAGAGTGTAAAAAGTAGAGTGCTGTGTAGGTAGTACGTAGACGAATATCTCTGTTGAAACCGTGTGATTTATTACTGAAGTTTCCAGGAAGACACGAGAGTGATTTATGAAAAAGAAATCGTAGTTTTTCGGTGGCTAAATTCTTGGGGGTTTATTCTTTATCTATATGCAATCACACACGTGTTCCGCACTCCCTCACACAAACTTAGTCCTATATTCTTGTCCAATTCCGTTGCTTTTTGTGTCATTTGAGAGGAGCATGCTAGAGGAAATCCCTGCTGTTCTCTTTAAGAACTCATTATAAAGCAAACCGCTGTTTCCTGCCTCTTCTCTCTTGATGGAATGGGAGGAGCTCTTGAGTTGATAATTCGAACATTCTTTGTAAACTATACCATTCCGCGAATTGGAAATTATTTCAACTATTTAACATCCCCTGGCTAGCTACACTAGAGTAAATTCAAGCAAGGGAGGAATTCTTTCTTCGAATGAATTTCTTCGAGTGGTTTCTCTCTCACTGAAGTACCATAACAGGTTTATTTTGCCAAACTTGAAGTTTTTCCCCCCAGCTTTTCCGGAATGTACACGAGGCTAGTTCCGGTCTCCAACCTTCTTCCGGTTGCTGCCACTCGGTAAGGGGTTATGATATATTGTTAGCCTCGTGCGCTCTCAAGCTGGGTCATTTAGAGAGTTGATGTGAGGCGAAGATGCCGACGGCGAACAAAGTGATATAGATTATATTATTTGAAAACCCTTTTGTCTCATAACTCGAGTTTATTTATTGATTTGTTCATATAAAGTTATTTTTTCTATTCTTAAGTTTCTATCATTTTTAAATTGCATACACATATATTCAACATACATTCAACCATCACTGGTGATCAGAAGGTTGTGGGTTGTACTCATATTCAACCTACGTTCAAATTATCTGAGGCTCAGTAGCTCAATGATTAGACGTCTCACTGGTGATCAGAAGGTTGTGGGTTGTACACATATTCAATCTACGTTCAAATCATCCGAGTCTCAGTAGCTCAATGGTTAGAGCATCTCACTGGTGATCAGAAGGTTACACGTTGTACACATATTCAAGCTACGTTCAAATCATCTGAGTCTCAGTAGCTCAATGGTTAGAGCGTTTCACTGGTGATCAGAAGGTTGTGGGTTGTACTCATATTCAACCTACGTTCAAATTATCTGAGGCTCAGTAGCTCAATGATTAGACGTCTCACTGGTGATCAGAAGGTTGTACACATATTCAATCTACGTTCAAATCATCTGAGTCTCAGTAGCTCAATGGTTAGAGCGTCTCACTGGTCATCAGAAGCTTGTGAGTTGTACACATATTCAATCTACGTTCAAATTATCTGAGTCTCAGTAGCTCAATGATTAGAGCGTCTCATTGGTCATCAGAAGGTTGTGTGTTGTACACATATTCAATCTACGTTCAAATCATCTGAGGCTCAGTAGCTCAATGATTAGAGCGTCTCACTGGCGATCAGAAGCTTGTGGGTTGTACACATATTTAAACTAAGTAGCTCAATGGTTTGAGTTTTTGAACAGGAATCGTTAATCGTAGGTTGTACATACACATATTAACAATCTAAGTAGCTCAATGGATTATGAGTGTCTCGCCGACGACTATATAGAAGCTTATGGGCTCGGGTCTGTCTTGGTAACTCAAATTATTTTGAGTAAAATAACTCAAAAACATATTCATAAGAAAAACTGCATTGCGTGCAAGGACCCCATTGTGAGTGCAGAGCTTCTGAACGTTAGCATACAAAGAACTCACTCACAAAACTAGCTACAAACCACACAGCCTTGCCAACTCAGCGCCATGTACATTGTACAATTTGTAGACCATTTTTATATACTTGAACGGTTTACTCTGAAATCAAACTCGCCTTAATACGAATTGTCGGTACAGCAGGACTTCCCCGAGCGATTGTGTTTTGTGCTGACGCGAGATGATTGTTTTCATCTGATGATGATTTTACTGATGATTATTTTACCCTGTCTAATGCCAAATTATTTTACCCTTGCCTAACACCAGACGATTTCCCTCGTCAAAGAGAGATGCGTCGCCAAAGTAACATAAAAGAGTTAATTCTATAATTCTAATTAGCAATATAATCAAGGAAAAAGCTAAGTAAATATTTGGTGTGCGGAAAGAAACCACTAATCCACCACGTGCTGTCTTTCACGACATATATCATTGATATTATAAACTTGCTTTTCCATCAATGGGAATCGTATTTAGAATATAAGTCAGTAAAAGGGTTAAAGTGGCGTGTGAACAACCCCATGGGTGTTTTCTCAAGAACTCCGAATATTTATGCTGTTCTTGCCAAATAAGTTAGTCTCTTAGTGACCAAGAGTTATTCCTTTCCTTGGCAGAGTAAAATAGTCTGGTGTTAGACAGAGTAAAATAGTCTGGTGCTAGACAGAGTAAAATAGTCTGGTGTTAGACAGAGTAAAATAGTCTGGTGTTAGACAGAGTAAAATAGTCTGGTGTTAGACAGAGTAAAATAGTCTGGTGTTAGACAGAGTAAAATAGTCTGGTGTTAGACACAGTAAAATAGTCTGGTGTTAAGACAGAGTAAAATAGTCTGGTGTTAGACACAGTAAAATAGTCTGGTGTTAAGACAGAGTAAAATAGTCTGGTGTTAGACAGAGTAAAATAGTCTGGTGTTAGAGTAAAATAGTCTGGTGTTAGACAGAGTAAAATAGTCTGGTGTTAGACAGAGTAAAATAGTCTGGTGTTAGACAGAGTAAAATAGTCTGGCGTTAGACGGAGTAAAATAGTCTGGTGTTAGACAGAGTAAAATAGTCTGGTGTTAGACAGAGTAAAATAGTCTGGTGTTAGACAGAGTAAAATAGTCTGGTGTTAGACACAGTAAAATAGTCTGGTGTTAGACAGAGTAAAATAGTCTGGTGTTAGACAGAGTAAAATAGTCTGGTGTTAGACAGAGTAAAATAGTCTGGTGTTAGACAGAGTAAAATAGTCTGGTGTTAGACAGAGTAAAATAGTCTGGTGTTAGACAGAGTAAAATAGTCTGGCGTTAGACGGAGTAAAATAGTCTGGTGTTAGACACAGTAAAATAGTCTGGTGTTAGACAGAGTAAAATAGTCTGGTGTTAGACAGAGTAAAATAGTCTGGTGTTAGACAGAGTAAAATAGTCTGGCGTTAGACGGAGTAAAATAGTCTGGTGTTAGACAGAGTAAAATAGTCTGGTGTTAGACAGAGTAAAATAGTCTGGCGTTAGACAGAGTAAAATAGTCTGGTGTTAGACAGAGTAAAATAGTCTGGTGTTAGACAGAGTAAAATAGTCTGGTGTTAGACAGAGTAAAATAGTCTGGTGTTAGACACAGTAAAATAGTCTGGTGTTAGACAGAGTAAAATAGTCTGGTGTTAGACAGAGTAAAATAGTCTGGTGTTAGACAGAGTAAAATAGTCTGGTGTTAGACACAGTAAAATAGTCTGGTGTTAGACAGAGTAAAATAGTCTGGCGTCAGACAGAGTAAAATAGTCTGGTGTTAGACAGAGTAAAATAGTCTGGTGTTAGACAGAGTAAAATAGTCTGGTGTTAGACAGAGTAAAATAGTCTGGTGTTAGACAGAGTAAAATAGTCTGGTGTTAGACACAGTGAAATAGTCTGGTGTTAGACACAGCTGTAAAATAGTCTGGTGTTAGACAGAGTAAAATAGTCTGGTGTTAGACAGAGTAAAATAGTCCGGTGTTAGACAGAGTAAAATAGTCTGGTGTTAGACACAGTAAAATAGTCTGGTGTTAGACAGAGTAAAATAGTCTGGTGTTAGACAGAGTAAAATAGTCTGGCGTTAGACAGAGTAAAATAGTCTGGTGTTAGACAGAGTAAAATAGTCTGGTGTTAGACAGAGTAAAATAGTCTGGTGTTAGACAGAGTAAAATAGTCTGGTGTTAGACAGAGTAGAATAGTCTGGTGTTAGACAGAGTAGAATAGTCTGGTGTTAAACAGAGTAAAACATAAGTGTACATAAGATTAAAAGTCTTACATAAATAAGATTAGTTTAGTTTAGTTTAAACGTAGAAAAGTCGAGAAGTAGTTGCTTGGTAGAAGACGTGAGTTATTAAGAACTGTCCTTTCATCCACTGACTGACTGAGATATAAAATATCTACAATGTGGTCGAGAGGAGAGTGGGTCGCCTACACGAAGAAGTGATCACTGACTCAGACTAATTCGTCTGTATCTAAGTAAACTAAGGAGAGACAGATATACTGTGCTTGTAGTTCTTGACGTTCTTAATCACCCGACGCCGAATATATATGATATTGAAGCCGTCTTTGGAATTAAGGATTGTGACGAGTATAAAGGTGACAGGGTTCAGCCAGTGGGTTCAGATGACGTGGAGTTTAGATGACCTCACTGTCCATGCATGGGGTTGTGGTTTCCCAGGTTTTCCTTTTCTTGGTCAAAATTTCATGCAGAAATAAAAAAATCTGTCATCGTCAATATAGCCATTATTCGGACGCGTGATATACCGAATTATTCAAACGATATTGGACACTGATAGACGTCGTCATGGGAGATTCGGGTGGCGTGTGCTGCTTTGCTTGTTCCGATGTGGACGAGAAGGTGTCAGTGCGTCGCCTCACTTTCCGATGTGGACGAGTTTTTCCTCCCTGAGTTTCTGATCTGTTTACATGATCGTGTTTATGATTGTGTTTTTATGAGCAACAGCAAATAAAACTTTGGGTTTTATTTCTGATTGTAATAATTATTTATACAGATTAATTATTTAGACACAGGCCATGAATGTGGAGCTGAGTACCTCCGGTTTTCCTACCTCCGGTTTTCCCATACCTCCGGTATTCCTACCTCTGTTTTCCCCCCACCTAACAACGACATTTGATGCTTAATAGCCTTGTAAGGGATTTCGTCTTCTATTGCTGCTCTAGTATCTTTGTATTTGCATGCTAATTATGCAAGATTCATGCCTGAACGTAGAAAGTATCGTAGAGAACGAATTTTAAAACTGTGAAAAGACCAGCGAACCAAGATCATGTTTAAAAAGGGAACCTCAAGGCTTTATCCTATTAGCTACTATTAGTCTGTGCTTTCACTAGTTTCAGATGCTGGACTTTAAGATGCTTAGTATATTAAATGGAAACAGAGTAAAATTGTTTCGTGTTAGAGTAAAATTGCTTATAATCTGGCATTAGCCACACTAAACTAACAAAGGTGCCAAATTATATAAATAGGATTTAAAAGGATTACTCAGCATAACGTACATAACTATTTCCTTACTATCCTTGCCAAGAAGCAAAACCTTCCTCCTTGGCAACCAAAACGCTATGCCGTTGGCCAGAGTAACATAATAGTTACCAAATGGCGAAAATGAGAGCGTTAATAAAATTAGATAAATTTTTTATGTGCCATTTACTGTTGAGAGTCGTTGGACACGATTGCGAAACGAATTAGCTCTCATAAAGTGCTAAGTAAACAGGAAATACGAAGGAAGACACGCGGTGTCTCGAAATTTCACATGTTTACCCCCAAGTTAAGTCAAAGAAGGTTGTTTGTCAATACTGGAGTCTACATCTCGTGCTTCCGGCCACCTAGGCTAGTTCTTCCCGGTGATCATAAGTTCCATACGATAAAAACAACTTAAGAAAGATCAAGACAAAAATAATAACAAGGAATAACCTCTGCTGTGGAAATTCCAAACTATTATTAACTATTTCCTGTCAGGCGCATTCTTAACATTTCATTCTGACCTCGACTCGAAAAGAATTTAATAATTTATTCAAAAAGTAGCACGAATCCACTGGACTGTGAGTTCACCATGAGTATGTCATTTTATAAGAGGTTTAGCGATACAGTCTGTCCAACAATAGAAAACCGTTCAGTTTGAATCCATTGACAATCAATTTCAGTTGTCTGCAATTTATCGTAATTATGAGACTCAAGCATAAAAAAATGTTCAGTATGAATTCATTGACAATCAATTTCAGTTTGTCTGTCTGCATTTCTCGTAGTTCTGAGACACATCTGAGTCTCCAACATGCAATAAAAAAATGTTCAGTTCGAATCCATTGACAGTTGATTTGCATTTCCCGTAATTCTGAGACAGATCATTAATTAAAGCACACTCACTCACACAATACACCTATGTAATTATTATCTAGAGTATACAAATGTGGCAAAACGTAATAAACTAAATCAATCTGAGTCTCCAACAATAGAAAATGGTTCAGTTGAATCGATTTCCAATCCAGTTCAGTTTGTCTGTCTGAATTTCTCGTCATTCTGAGTTCCCAACTTTAGAAACACGTTTTAAAGTTTATATAAATCAACTGTCTGCTTTGCTATAGACCTTTTCAAATGTTATTGAATAGAACAAACGCGTTCCATTTTTTGTTGTCTGGTTTATTTGAACAAAAATGACCACACCTAAGTCGCCATAACTATCGTACGTGACCAATAATTGATCAGTGGTTTTGTTGTTTGTATATAACGTTAGTCAATCCTGTTGGTATTATTTATCCAGTTGCTATTATTGGAAGGCTTGAGAGCCGACGGGGTTAATGTTCTAGACCAGAGTCACCCAAAAACCCACCAATAACTCAGTGGTCACAACCAGTATCGCAGGTTTCTTTCCAGTTGAAAAGTGTGTCCTCAAAGTTCTCCTTCACTAACAATACATGTTCTTCTTATCTAGGGGGCACAGGAGCATTCGCGTACCATGCAGTGGCCAGATATCCCCAGATGAACACGACTGTCCTCGAGTTACCTCCAGCTGCCAAGGCATCTCCTCATTTTATCCCTCCAGGTCTCCCAGAGTCCCAGCTATCCCGTGTGCAGTTTATTCCAGGAGACTTCTTTGAAGGTGATCTGCCTCCAGCTGAGTTGTATGTCTTAGGAAGGATTCTTCATAACTGGGGTTCAGAGTTGTGTGATGTACTACTTCAGAAAGTCTACCAAGCGTTGCCACCAGGTATACTTGCGTATTTTAAGACAGAATATCTGTGACACCATTATCATGTCTATTGTCTACCAAATCACCTCTACCCTCCTCCTGTTTTTATCACTGTCCATAACCTCTACAATCCAAAACATCTACCCCTACAATTCACCACCACCATCTCTGCTCATCACTATCTATATAATCCATCACCACATACATCTAGAATCCACCACTATCTCTACAGTCCAACACCACACCTAAAACCCACCACGGATGGCGTGTGCTGTGAAGGCGCTGCCTCTCACCACTGTAGTTAAGCCCAGTTGGACGGGGTTAGGACTTGGATGGGTGACCGTCTGGGAATAACCCTGTTCTCGAACTTGAATTTCATGTGAGTAGAGTTTAGTTGGTCTCTCCTGTGCTTCGAGGGTTTTTCGCAGGGTTCTGCGCTTTTCCTCCCTCCGTAAAATCAACACTTAGGTCTTAGCTTATGTCGTGCACTTTTAACATGAGCCTCTGGCTCGTATGATTGGGCGACCACATCCTGTGCTTACGACGTTAAATAAATCATTACTCAAATCATTACTCACCACCAACTCTACAATCCACCACCACCATTACCTCTACAATCCAACACATCTACCCATATAATCCACTACCACCATCAGATCTATAAATTCACCATCGCAATCCATCACCACCATCTCTGTTCATTACCATCTATATAATCCACCACCACATCTAGAATTCATCACCACCAACTCTACAATCCACCACCACATCTAGAATTCATCATCACGAACTCTACAATCCACCACCACTAAACCACTACCACCAACTCAAACCAAACACCACGTCAGCTATCTTCCAAAGTTAGCTTCACGAGTTACAACCTAAAACTTTCTTTGAACTATAATCTAACCTAACTATTTCCTAGTGTAAATCCTGATACAACTTTTAATAACCCTTGTTCTCCCTATTTCAGGTGGAGCCATCTTACTAGTCGAAGCACTTCTTGATGACGACAAGTGTGGCCCAGTTCGCGTTCATCTCGAGTCCTTAGTCATGCTGGCAGCCACGGGAGAAGGAAAAGAGAGGTCTGGTAAGGAGTATGAAGAACTATTGACAAAGCACGGATTCGTTGACGTTGAAGTCTTTCGAGAAGGAACTCTACTGGATGGAGTCTTGGCAAGGAAACCAGCAAATTAAGTCAATGACATTATCAAGTTGTAAAATAATAACGTGTAAAATATGCAATTGTACTGTACATTAATGTAATGATGTAAGATATTTATTTACTAACTTTATAGTATTTAATTCACTTTGAAGATAACGTTAACTGCGCATCGCAATATTTAAAATATGGATTATAGCACGATCGTCCGTGTTTCGTATGGCCTGATGGAGGCACGCTAGTGAGTTCCTAGCAGTGTTTTCTCGCCATTTATCTATTACTTAGTTCATGGTCACCTCGGTTTTCTTTGATGTACCGCGGTTGTTTATTTATAATAGTTACGCCCAACCACGCATAAATCAAGTTAATGCCCCGGGTTAATATTTATTAGCCCGGGGCAACTTGATTTATGCGTGGTTTGGAAAATAAGGGTTAATCAATGGTCACGAATGTGATAAAGGATTTATCATCGCGACCGAAGTGTTTTTTAGACAACCTCTATGATAACGAACTCAGTATCTCAGTTTTCTTAGGCAACCTCTGTGATCTTGAACTAATTATTTAATAATAATAACTGACGTAGTTACCCCGGGTTCGGTAACTAACCAATACTTATTCAATGTAAAATAATAATTTTAATTTATTTACTTGACATTTGCAAAGATAGAGCCAACTATCAATGCAATTATTTGTAGCTCGAAGCGGCAATAGTCAGGTTTGAAACTCAGAGACTAAAAATTGTATATTCAGCTTAACTATATTAAGTCTCTGAATTTAGTTTTATTAAGTTATTGTGCAATAATAACAAGATATGCATTGTCAATCTTAGCGTGAAACTGTAGAGTGTAAAATGACATTGGCAAGTTTGTAAATAAAGATTTGACACTTTCATTTGTTGTTCGTCTCGTCACACTTTATATGAAAAATCACAAGTGTATGTTTAAACACAAACCAACCTCGTTCCCAGGGCCTCTGCGTAGGACAAGATGGCGGGAGAGACGAGAGAACGACCTGGTAAAACCTGAAGATCACGTGACAAAAACTTTCCAATATATTTCTCAAACTCATTAATAATTCATGAACCAAAAACAAAAGAAATTAATGTTTAATCAGTGCTTTGAAATCGGAGGAAAAGTACTAGTACTTTGAAATAATGCAAAATACGTTTTCAAAGTCTCGGGACTTTGAAATAAGGCAAATTATATTACGTTTCAGAGGTATCTTCGGAGTTTTGAGTTTGAGAAGTCAGTTCAAATACTCGACGTCGGACTTTACCGGGATTACAAAGCCCTCGTGCATTAAAAAGGCTCGCCTTTTCAAAAAGCACTCGGACTTTGAAATCCCGGTAAAGACCTCGTCTCGTATTTGAACTATTACTTGAAAGCCAGTTGAAGACATTGACTCGATGCAACCAAATTATGAAAAACGAACACAAAAGTATTTTATTCTTACTGAGTCTTTGGTCTTTCCAGCATGCTGAACTCTTCAAAATGTATAAAAATATTCTTAACATGACCTAGTCTGGTACCTGGCCCAATTTCAAAAGAAATAAGGGCCAGGTAACCACTAATCTCATTCTCGCGTCATCACGACAAAATCCACTTATGACGATTGCAGTTTTACTCATAGCCACTAAAAACGCGCGAAATTTCAACCAATAGGAAAGCAGAAGTCTTTAGTGGTTACCTGGCCCATATTCTTTGATTGGGCCAGGGTACCAGGCTAGACATGATCCAGCTAGGGAGTTATATCGCCTCGCTACCATCTTGTCTCAAGATCGCCCTGGGAACGAGGCTGTACGCAAGCTATAAACCGCCCCAGTTAATGCAGCTCGCTTTTACATAACCAGCACCTCGACGAACCCATGTTGAGCATGCAGCCAATTTAAAAAAATAATAATAAACCCAACAGTTCTAGAATGTTTATAAACCTAGCACAACCACGTGACACACAAAGGAACATTCTCACTCAACAATCTCCGTATAGTAAAACTTATCTTGTGTATCCCTAGGCATCCTATGTTAATCCACGTTGATCCCGCGTGATCCTTATTTGGTTATCTATATTTAAATAGAAAATATACACGTGGCTTTGTAAGGATTAATCAATAGTCAATCGTCATGATACTGCATCAAGCAAAGAAGGAAACTCGGGTCGCAGAGATAAAAGGCACGAGTACAACCACGTACCAGTAACATCCCGGATGTTCTCTTGCATGCTACTTTTCCCGAAACGTTAGCAAATTGCTCACGGCAACTTGTCAATCAACATTGCAATGTTGCATGGGAATATTGCAATGTAGCTCGCAAGAGAACACCTGGTTTGACCAGCGCTCGAAATAACGGGGGGTCAGGGATCAATGACCTCTCACTTTCACGATTTGACCCCCCAAAATCACTTACGGGCGGTCAACTTGACCGCTCAAGTTTTAACGAAATAAGGTTTATGTCATCACTTTCCTGCACTCTTTTATAGTTCAAACACAGGGGGTAACATAAACCATTCCAGCTGAAATCTTCAAATGCATTTAATAGGACTCAAGGTTGGTTTTAAGCCAATTTATTAATGCTTGCGTAAAGTTTGCTGAACTTGTGCGGGGCCGCTTTGTCGCAAAACAACTCGCTAAAACGCCACTTAATGGCTTCCCTTGATTAATTGTTGAATACAGAAGCCCGTCAGTGTCTAGTCGTAAGTCTGGAAAGGCGTTTGAACTGTGCAAATCAAGAAATGAACGCTTTTGTGTATAATGTACAATTGACTCCCCAAATTGTGTATCTGACCCCCCAAAATCACGCTTGAGCGGTCATGCTGACCCCCGAACTTCCCAGCGTTATTTCGAGCGCTGATTTGACTGTAAGAACGAACGAACAGAAAGACAAACACACCATCACGGGTGGCGTGTGCTGTTAGCGCGCTGCCTCTCACCAAAAAGTTAAGCCTAGTTTACGGTTACACGGGGTTAGTACTTGGATGGGTGACCGCTTGGGAATGACCCCGTTGTCGGGCTTGGACTCGTGTGAGTAGAGTTGTAGTTGATCTCTCCTGTGCTTCGAGGGTTTTTCGCCGGGTTCTCCGGTTTTCCTCCCTCCATAAAATCAACACCTAACATCTTAGCTGTGACCCGTGGTCTGAACTGTGTCGTTGGCGGCTGCTTGGAGCGCCTTTGATATGCCTCGACACGGCCACGTTGATCTGCGTCCTTCGCAATTCAGCCACTGGCTGCAAGTAAGGATGATTAGCCCCCAGTCCTTTATCCTTTACCAAGTTCTTATTAAGGATGTACTCTCACCTTTCTAAATCGTGGCTGGCGCCAGCTTGGCCAATGAACTTAAATCACAGACATTTAGTTTATCATTTAAATCCATTTTTATAATGGCGTCTGATCCATCAATTTGAATTAAAGTCCCAGTACTATCACGGTCGTCGCCGTGAATCAATTTGACCTGGAGAAAAACAAAAATACATTAATTAGGGACAGCATTCTAAGATCTGTGAACTCGAATGGGGTACGAAACAGGGACGGGGGAGCGGTGGGAGCGGTCGCTCCAACCCCTTTGCATGATGAAATTTTGTTTTGAACACTCGTACTCAGATGCACAGGTGATTTACCCAGCGGTTATTGACTGGATCTCAGTCGCTCTTCTGATGCTAGTGACTAATAATATGAAATGGTACCTTCCTTGGCTCCTAATCCAGTCTCCATATGTATCGCACGCATGTAACTTAACTCAACGGTTGTTTTTTTAAAGTATTTTATGACTTTTCAAACTTTCAGAATTGTGTAAAATCTTCTCCCAAAATGCAGGAAATGCCATTTTAGAGACTCTATATTTCAAAATTTTCCGGGGGAGTGTCCCCCAGACCCCCCAAGAAGTTTCTACAATTGCAAACTTTATTAATTCTTCATGAAAAACAGAAAACGTAACCTAAAAGCACTCAGCTATCGCCACGTCTGTTAAATCCTACAAACACCACATTAGTCTTGTGTTGTCAAAGGGAGAACCAGGACAATAAAGTTCCACCAACCTTATCCTGTTTAACCGGTTCCACAGCAACCAGATCACGACTGGGCACGCTGACGTCACGTTTTTCGTCATACAAGTACACCGTGCTAGTACTACCAACCACATTACGAATGACACCTTTCTGAGAAGCAAGTTGAGAGTCCTAGAAAAGAGACACAGGTTGAAGTTGTGTCACCAATCATAAATAACAAAGGTTATCCCTAAAGCCTCAACCAAGACTCCAATACAAAATTTCAACCGTAAAAAAGTCATTTAGAACAAGAGTTAAATGACTTGAGGATAATCCAGTAATGGGGCCCTTTATCAGAGTAAAACGTGACAGTCCACTTACCTCGTATGACTCATTGATTGAGACTTCAATATCTTGTGTGACCCACTCATGAGGTGCTTCTGTTTCCAGACTAGCGCCAGGCGTATGAGGATGAAATGCCGGGGATATAGGGCTAGGATTCGCACTGCCTGGCGTCACGGGGTTTCCGTAGCCGGCCGGGGAAGGTGAGTCGACGTATGGCGAGTAGTGAGGCTCTGAGCCATAAATACCACCTGGTGTCCCTGGAGTGTAAGGAGCGCCAAATGTTCCGGGGGTGGCTGGGTTCGGAGTTCCATATCCCTATAAGTGAAACAGACCAAGTTTGAGAAGAGGGGAGTAGAGAGGAGAAGAGAGAAGAGGGAGAGAAAAGAGGAGAAAGGAAGAAAAGAGAAGAAAAGAGAAGAGAAGAGAAGAGAAGAGAAGAGAAGAGAAGAGAAGAGAAGAGAAGAGAAGAGAAGAGAAGAGAAGAGAAGAGAAGAGAAGAGAAGAGAAGAGAAGAGAAGAGAAGAGAAGAGAGTTTACTTACAGGAGATGGCGTAGGTGCGTCCAAAGTGTAGTCAAACTCTGCCTCAGACCTCGCAGGTGTGTTGGCCGAGGTTGGATCCCAGGCCCCACCATGAAGCGGTGTACGCGACCCATCATGCGATGGCGTCATTGAACCATAATGAGGAGTTCGACTTCCTAGCAAAGAAAAACAAACAACGTAATTACAATGTTCTGAAAACTTCAATGAGTGACGCCATCTACAGCATGCTTACCATCGTGCGTAGGGGTCTGAGAACCATACATTGGTGTCCTCGAGCCAGGAGTCTGGGAACCATACATTGGTGTTTGTGAGCCGTACATTGGAGTTCGGGCATGCGTAGAACCCATTCTGGAAGGAGCACTGAAAAACGGAATAAACAAAATGTAAAACAACAACAACAACGACAGTAGCAGCAACACCACCAACATGAACACCAAAACCAACAACAACAACAACAACAACAACGACAGCAGCAACAACATGAACACCAATACCAATACCAACACCATTATCACCACTACCAACAACAACAGCAACAATAACAACAACAACACTGACATGAACAACACTGACATGAACATCAACACTAATACTAATACCAACACCAACACCATTATCACCACTACCAACAACAACAACAACACGAACAACTTCAACAACACTGACATGAACAACACTGACATGAACATCAATACCAACACCAACACCATTATCACCACTACCAACAACAACAACAACAACAACATGAACAACACTGACATGAACAACACTGACATGAACATCAACACTAATACCAACACCAACACCAACACCAACAACACTAATGCCATCACCAACACCACCACCACCAACAACAACAACACAAAATATAACCTAATTAAAAAACAACAACAACAACAACAACAACAACAACAACAGTGAACAACACTGACTGTCCACAGATATCGTTTTACAGTTGCTGTGAAGCTCCACTCGAGCTGTAGATTCAGTAGCGTCCTTCACAATACCAATATAGCCTTTAATTACAAAACACAGAAAACTTCATGATACCTAACAACAGAGTTTGAAATGACAGTTGAACTACCAGTTCATACTGCACACTAACAGAGACGTCTGAATAGAAGATGTGTGTCTAGGGAAGTGTCTGTCTTAGAGAGGTGTCTGTCTTAGAGAGGTGTCTGTCTTAGAGAGGTGTCTGTCTTAGAGAGAGATGTCTATCTTAGAGAGAGGTGTCTGTCTTAGAGAGGTGTTTGTGTTTGTCTTCAAACACCTGTTTCAGGGAAGTGTTCGAGTTACAGTAGATGTCCGTTAAGAAAGCGTCCTGGTGCGTCCACTGTACAAGCTTACCTTTATAGGGGCCTTGAGAAATCCTTATAGTTTGACCAATCAGTGTTATATCTCTACCAGTACGACCACGTCCACGGCCAATACTCCCTCCCCTTCCAGGTCCTTGAGATGGCCCACCACCTAAGAAGTTAATACACTCTAGTTTAGAAAAGATGAAATACCGAATCACTCTTGAACCTGACCTTCTCTCTTTACCTGAATCACGAGCTGGACTTGAGATTCTAGGAGAACGTGGAGCAAAACCACCAAAGCCTCCGAAACCACTAATGGTGTCAGTTGCCGCCTGAAGAGAAGGCATCGAGTAAAGTTAGTAATCCCTTTATGTTTAAACGACTGATATAAAGGCCTACTCAAACGAGAACGCAAGTCATCGCAAGTTGGCAGTCAGAATTTCTGTGGCGGTCGTTCGAACACCCAAATTAACAAAATAAAGGTTTCATGAGTGTTTTAAACAAGTTTTAACTTTGTCACGGTACATGATATTTTCGGGAAACTATTCAGAGCGGCTGGCTGAGATAGCGTGACTGCCAACTTGTGATGACTTGCGTTCTCGTTTGATTAGGGCTTAACTGGACAGCAAGTTATGCGAACGACTGCGAATGTTTTTAAAATGAAAAGGTGGTAAACTGCCGAGATTAGTTTTGATACTAAAATACTGACGCTTCCAGCGGAGCCCTTTGCTCTACCCTTAAGAAATGGTTCATGGTTTGCCGTGCTCCATCGAGTTATGGATGCACGCGGGAAGTTCGGAAAGCACGCGGGAAGTTCGGAGAGCACGAGGGAAGTTCGGAGAGCACGAAAAAAGCGTAAGAGTTGGTCGAGGCGTAGCCGAGAACAACTCTAGATTTTTGGGTGCTCTCCAACTTCCCAAGTGCATCCATAACTCAATGGAGCACGCCAAACCATGAACCATTTCTTTTATAACAGAGTATCAGACACAAAACAACGGAAAACAATATTTACTTCGCTGATTAAAAATGAGTTTCTCATTACGTTTGAAATTGCCGTGCTCCATCAGAGTTATGGAGCACGCACGGTAGCCAATCAGAAACGCCGTTGAATTACATCTATGTTATAAAAAACATTGCCTACGCAGTACTCTACTTTTTATATTTTCAAAATATTCTTTTATAAAATCAATTAATCTATTTCTGAGTATACCTTGCCTCCACCTGCCAACTGTAGTTGTTTCGTTCGACACACAATAATCCCGCCATTCTCAACCAACATCTTGGAAGACAAAAATGCAAAACCACGATACACAAATTTCACTTCACCTTGTAAATCCTAGAAGAAAAATAGCTTTTGGTTTTACGACAACATCAAGATATGGACTGGAAACTTGGCAAACTTCAAAGCGTCTATAATGAGCTGCGATTGTATATTGTTTTTATCAAAACTGTGTGAAAGGCAAGACGTACCTTTTGTGGTCCATCAACAACTTTCACTACATCACGAACCTGGATTGTATTCTACAAAGTTCAAATGACATTTTAAGTTGAGTAAAACTCAGAAAAAAGAAAGGAAGTTACCATCACCACAGTGTTTTTGATAGAGCAAAGTTAAAAGGTGGTAAACTGCAAAGAATAGTCTTTATAAGGAAATACTGACCTTTCGAGAAGAGCCCTTCGTCAGTATTTCGTTATCAAAACTATTCACGGCAGTTTGGTGGACGTTTGTCAAGCTCAATTACTCAGAAAAGATTTCTGAGCCCCAGACAGGGTTCGCACCTGCAACCTTCTAACCCTGTGTGGGGCTCAGAAATCTTTTCTGAGTAATTGAGCTTGACGAACGTCCACCAAATGTCTGTTACATTACACCAAGCTCGCAAACGTACCACATGCACTACGTGTATACGTACAACTTATCATATTAAAAATATTCTCGGCAGTTTCTAACCTTTTCACTTTGCTCTAACCCTATTAAATAATTAACAAATAGATTCCATTTTGCCGTTGTCTGACGCACAGATGATGTCACAACGTGGTAAGAACAAAAAAGTGGTCCACGAGACGCAGTCGGGTCACTGATGTTCTTACCACGTTGTGACGTCTTCTGTGCATCTATAACTGAACAGACAACAAAAAAATGGAATCTATTTGTTTTATACAATAATATTTTAAAAGGTTTTTGTCGAAACTCTTGCCGGGGCATGAAGAAGGAGAAAAGCAAGTCAGCTGACGTGATCTGACGTGACCATGTGTCTGTCCTGTAATAGATCATGGCCAACAACCAATGAAAACACGCACAGCAACCAGGTACATATCAGAACTGTATTCGTGAATATACCTGATCACAATCCAGTGCTACAGCATGTTTGTTTTCTTTTCGTTTTGCTACAGCTTGCTGACGAACCTGCAGAACCTAACAGAAAATAGAGAAAACTTAATCAAAAACAAACAAACAAACAAACAAACAAACAAACAAACAAACAAGCAAACAAGCAAACAAACAAACAAACAAACAAGCAAACAAACAAACAAACAAACAAGCAAACAAACAAGCAAGCAAACAAACAAGCAAACAAACAAACAAACAAACAAACAAACAAACAAGCAAACAAACAAACAAACAAACAAGCAAACAAACAAACAAACAAACAAACAAGCAAACAAACAAACAAACAAACAAACAAACAAACAAACAAACAAACAAACAAACAAACCAACCAACAGTAGACTGTCCAACATGAGTAAAACTCAAACTAAAAACAAAACAAATACCTTGCCATGTTGGTTTAATATTGAAAAAGTTTCTCTTTCTATACGAACAATGACACCAACTGTTTGAGGACTGAAAAAATAAATTGAACAAATTAAAACAATGATCCAAAAGAAGATAGGAGAAGTTTTCACTTCATGAGTAAAATCATCTAGTCTTAATTAAGCCCTAATCAAACGAGAACGCAAGTCATCGCAAGTTGGCAGTCAGAATTTCTGTGGCGGTCGTCGAACTCCCCAAATTAACAAAATAAAGGTTTCATGAGTGTTTTAAACAAGTTTTAACTTTGTCACGGTACATGATATTTTCGGGAAACTATTTAAAGCGGCTGACTGAGATAGCGTGACTGCCAACTTGCGATGACTTGCGTTCTCGTTTGATTAGGGCTTTAGACAGAGAAAAATAACAAAGGAACCTGTTTAGGCCAGTCTGGGAGTTAAAAAGGGTTAAGAAAGAGAGATTTGCGCAAAATATTTCTCAATGTAGTCATAGTTCTCTGTTACTGTAATAAGATTTCCAATGAAAAATATTTCTTCTTACTCTAATTGTACAAGGTCTCCCCACTGATGCTGACCAAGAGAATCAACGCCACTGCTTCGCTCAGAACACAACTGAAGATCTTTCAATAATACTTCTAACTGTAGAAACAAAGAAAATTACTTTTTAAATTATATGTTACTGTTATTGCTGCTGCTGGCGGTGTTGTTGCTGCTTCTGCTGTTGTTGTTGTTGTTGTTGTTGTTGTTATTATTGATGTTGCTGTTGTTGTTGTTGTTGTTGTTGTTGTTATTATTATTGATGTTGCTGTTGTTGTTATTGTTGTTGTTGTTGTTATTATTGCTGTTGTTGTTGTTTGAGTGAAGAAATCGTGTTTCTAATAAATCCAGAAAACCTAATTTGCATAAAATCTGCCGTTTGCAATAATCGCAATTTCTCTGGATATACGAACGCTACAAGGACAGTATAGAACTTTTCAATAATCAAGACCAAATGAGAGCTATGCAGTGGACTAGAATGACGATCAACCTGTACTATAAAACGTTTATTGAAGAGGTGTGTGCAATTTTGGGCACAAGTCACTCGTATGACTTACTTCGTGCATGGTCAGGTCAGAGAACAAGATGGCGGTCTTTCCTGAAACACGTAGAATCAAACCAGTATCTCCTTCATACTTTCCATGAACAACTTTCACATGATCACCAACTTTGAAAAACTTCTTCAGCTCAGATGCCGGAAAGTTGATAGGATCCTGTCAAATAAAGGATAAAGGATAAAGGACTGGGCGGTTAATCATCCTTACTTGCAGCCAGCGGCTGAATTGCGAAGGACGCAGATCAACGTGTCCGTGTCGAGGCATATTAAAGGCGCTCCAAGCAGCCGCCAACGACACAGTTCAGACCACGGATCACAGCTAAGATGATTGAGTTGATTTTATGGAGGGATGCTGTTAGTGCTGTTAGCGCGCTGCCTCTCACCGAAAAGTTAAGCCCGGTTAGACGGGGTTAGTACTTGGATGGGTGACCGCTTGGGAATGACCCCGTTGTCGGGCTTGGAGTCATGTGAGTAGAGTTGTAGTTGATCTCTCCTGTGCTTCGAGGGTTTTTCGCCGGGTTCTCCTGTTTTCCAGGATACATTTGGAAAAATACAACAAGAGAAACAGTTCCTTTCGTTGTACGGAAATAAAAAGGAGTGTGCTGCTCCAAACCATCCTGAGACAAACGTGAATTATAAAATAACTAACCTTCAAGTCATCGTGAAACGGCAACATGACAACTTTATTTCCTTCCACACTAATAACTCTTCCTTGTAAATTAATCAGCTCTCCTTCACACACTTCGACATTATCTCCAGGTGAAAATAAACTTTCTGTAGTGTCCTCTTTCGAGCTCTTTGACGGCACTACACTCGAGTTAAGTATATATAGAAAACTATTTTTTATTTCATAACTTTTTTATTTGGAAAATATAGCGTAATAAAGGGTGATGAAGGGCTTCGCTCGAAACGTCAGTATTTCGTTGCCAAAATTATTGGTAGTTTACTATTTTTCCACTTTGCTCTACGCAAAACACTGCCTATGTAGCAGTCTACTTTTTCTACAATCACGGTTTACTTTGATGAAGGGTTCCGCTCAAAATGTCAGTATTTCGTTATCAAAACTATTCTCAGCAGTTTACCATCTTTTCACTTTGCTCTATCTAAAACACTGCCTACACAACACTCTAGTTTTTACTTTGATGAAGGGTTCCGCTCAAAATGTCAGTATTTCGTTATCAAAACTATTCTCAGCAGTTTACCATCTTTTCACTTTGCTCTATCTAAAACACTGCCTACACAACACTCTAGTTTTTACTTTGATGAAGGGCTCAGCTCGAAACGTCAGTGTTTCGTTATCAAAACTATTCTCGGGAGTTTACCACCTTTTCACTTTGCTCTATCCAAAATACTGCCTACGCAGCACTCTACTTTTATGTACACTCATGAACCAATCAGATTGATGCAATCTACATTTTTGTACACTCATGAGCCAATAAAATTGATCAGTGACCACTGACGACTCGGGAGTCAATGAGATGCTACAGTACAATTGCATTGACGCCAGAATGGTCACTTGGGAGCCAATCAGATTGTAGAGAAACTGTGTGCAGATCTTGGGAGCCAATCAGATTGTAGAAAAACGGCAGTAAGACCACTCAGGAGCCAATCAGATTGTAGATCAGCATTCAGACTGGCACAAGAGTAACCATATATTATAAAGACGTTAAACAAAGGATACGCTCGATGTTCACATCTTCAGGAGCCATTTCAAACTTTTCTAACTCCGACAAGGTTGGCTTAATTCCTTCAGTAACCTAAAAGAAATATGTACAAGAGTAAAAAACTACAATAATAACTGGACAAATGAACAGTAACATTACTTACAATAGCGGAGATTGCCATTGTCTTGTACAAGAAACCATTACGGTATCGATTGCTTTCAAACACGAAGAAATCTCCATCTTGAGTAATTTCACCTCCAGCACTCCTGTAATAAAATTTAAAGAATAAGCAGTTATTAATACGAGACTAAAGTGCTGCGTAGGCAGTGTTTTAGATAGAGCAAAATGAAACGCTGAGACTAATTTTGATAACGAAACACTGACGTTTCAAGCGGAATACTGACGTTTCAAGGGCTCTGCTCGAAACGTCAGTACTGTATTTCGTTATCAAAACTATTCTCAGCAGTTTACCACCTCCCGCGTTTACTTCGCTCTAACATGTTTCTCTCTGACGAAGGGCCTTCGCTCGAAACGTTAGACTCCTACGTTCTCTGTTTCGGCAGTATATCTAACCTTACTATATTTCGATTGTTGTTTCAACACTGCCTACGCAGCACGCTACTTTTATTTAACTTTATTTATACTGGATAACCTTACCAGTCATATATGTTAAACTAGTATTGCAACCATGTATAAATATGAAAACTAGAGAGCAAGTTCTACCTAACAGAATCTGCATTAAACAGCTTCTGAGGTGGTTTTCTGAAAACGCTTTCTCTTCTCAGGCTGGTCTTCTTGCTAAAATAAACATTATATAGTACATTAATTTTATAAGTGCTGTTGTGTCAGCAACAATCAGCCAGAAAAGACAAAATGAAACAAAACACAAATCTAATACCAGCCAAAAAATGTTCATACTTCTGACAGACATTTCACTCTCTTTCTAGGAACTTAACTTACATCCAAGATTTTATTCCCCCTGGGTTTAGTGTAATCAATTCGTGGAATCATTTTCAATGTCACCTAAAACAAATTTGACAAATAAATTTAACAAAATTGAAAACACAAGGTTTGAATTGAAATTCTCAATTCTTAAATGAAGATGATTTTCTTTACATCAGAAAAATTATGTTTAAAAGCAATATAACACAGGTTAATCACTGAAAAGCCTTAACCCATTCCTGCCTGAGCTGACCAAAAACGACCCCTTTGTTTTACTTTGTCTAATACCAGAGGATTTTACTCATCAAAAGGAGAACCCTCAGACATCCTAGGCAGCAATGTGTTAACAATGGATTAACCTATTCCTGCCTGAGCTGACCAAAAGCGGCAATTTTATTGTTTTACTGTGTCTAACGCCCTCCGATATCCTAGGCAACAATGAGTTAACAACAACATCAGATATTTCACATCACCTGGTTTTTAGCTGGATGTACAAAGTCAATCTGAAAACAAAAGAAGTACAACCTTTAATATCCACTACATGGTATACATTAATTTTACGTTCAAAAACTCATTAATAATTCATGAGGAAAATTCAAAAGAAATTAAAGTTTAATCAGTGTCTTTATATGTGATAAAGATACCTCCTGATTTACATAAAATTTAGCTTTGATTTTCTTAGCTTAGACAAGGTTATTTTTCAAACTTACTACGCCAATGAACTTACCAAGTGGTTCGTTTTTTAAGCCGTTCAATAAACTCGCAGTTCGTGTTTTATCAGATATAAAAACACTTGGCTTCGCCTTGTGTCTTTATATCTGATAAAACACTCCTGCTCATTTATTAAACAATACATAAAATACTGCATGGTATACCGTACGTTATAACAGCTCTTTAATATTACATTATAATGATAAATTAAATTAATCTTACTTGTGCCAGATCATCTTTGAAGATGCCCCGTTTAAGCCGGACCCATTGTTTTGGTTTTAACTGAACTAAATCTTTGACCACATTTAAAACATCTGTCATTTCTTTTACAGGAACCATCTTTTGTTTCCATTGACCAATTCGCAAAGTTCCCAAGCCATCAATGGCCTAACATAAAGTATAATAATGAATGGAGGAAAGGAAGGAGGCAAGCAAGGAAAGGAAGAAAAGAAGTAAGGAAGAAAAGAAGGAAGGAAAGAAGAGAAGGAAGGAAAGAAGGAAGGAAGAAAAGAAGGAAGGAAGAAAAGAAGAGAAGGAAGGAAAGAAGAGAAGGAAGAAACGAAGGAAGGAAGAAAAGAAGGAAGGAAGAAAAGAAGGAAGAAAAGAAGGAAGAAAAGAAGGAAGAAAAGAAGGAAGGAAGAAAAGAAGGAAGGAAGGAAGGAAGGAAGGAAGGAAGGAAGGAAGGAAGGAAGGAAGGAAGGAAAGAAGGAAAGAAGGAAGAAAAGAAGGAAGGAAGGAAGAAAAGAAGGAAGGAAGGAAGAAAAGAAGAAAAGAAGGAAGGAAGGAAGGAAGGAAGGAAGGAAGGAAGGAAGGAAGGAAGGAAGGAAGGAAGGAAGGAAGGAAGGAAGGAAGGAAGGAAGGAAGGAAGGAAGGAAGGAAGGAAGGAAGGAAGGAAGGAAGGAAGGAAGGAAAGAAGGAAGAAAAGAAGGAAGGAAGGAAGAAAAGAAGGAAGGGAAGAAAAGAAGAAAAGAAGGAAGGAAGGAAGGAAGGAAGGAAGAAAAAGAAGGAAGGAAGGAAGAAAGAAAAGAAGGAAGGAAGAAAAGAAGGAAGGAAGGAAGGAAGGAAGAAAAGAAGGAAGGAAGAAAAGAATGCAGAAAGGAAGGAAGCAAAAAAGGTCTTTTTTACCTGCTTAACATGAGTTTGTTTATATGCTTCAATATATATGTATCCTTTCAAACCTTCCACTGCAATGGCAGACTTAATTTGTAATGGCTAAAACAAAACAAAAAATTATGAATATTTTCTCAATGCAATTTTTTTACAACAAAAAACACATTGTACAGATTTAGATTTATTTGCTTACATCTTCTGTAAATTGCTGTGTGATAGCTTTTCGCATCAAAGCAATAACTGTTGCCTTTTCATCTCCTATCTACAATGTACAACATAATTATACAGTATATTACGTACACTTCTAAAATTCATTAATAATTCATGAGGAAAACACAAAGAAAAATCATGAGCGTATCGGATCTATATATGTGATATAGACTCGCTCCAAGTTTCTCGCTGGTTTTTAACGGCTGAGATAAGCTTAATTTTCAAAATTAATACGCCAATGAATGTATGAAGTGATTCTTTTTAGAAGCCATTTATAAACCTTGCAGTACGGGCTTTATCGGCTCTAAAACACTCGGCTATCGCCTCGTGTTTTATATCCGATAAAGCCCTCCTGCGCGGTTTATAAATATTACATAAAGTGATATATGTGGTTACAGACTTACAGCAATATATCTACAGTTTTTACTATATTGAAGATGTTCAAAATTTGTTATTTTTCCTACATAAACATTTTACAAGCATATTTTGGTACATTCCATAGCTTAAAAAAAAGATACACATGCTAACCTTACACCTGACCAGCCACAAATTGGGATCTCTGAAAAAATTAACAAGGCATTATGAAATTTTGATTGCAGAGTTAGTACAGTATACAGTATGTAGAGGTGCATGTGGGTAGGTGTCTAGAGGTGGTTATATGTGTGAAGGTAGGTTCAGTATGTGTGGAGGTGGTGTGAGTGTGGAGGTAGTATAAGTGTGTGTTTGTGTGGATGTGGTGTGTAAAGATGATTGTGAGTGTTGATGTGAGTGTGTAAGTGGTGTAAGTGTGGATGTGGTGTGTAAAGATGATTGTAAGTGTTGAGGTGAGTGTGGAGGTGGTATAGGTGTGTGTGGGGGGTGGTGTAAGTGTGAGTTGTAATTGTGAGTGCAATGGTGAAGGTGGGTGCAAGTGAGTATGCGTGTCACCAGGAGGTGGGTGTGGGTGTGAGTGTGTTAAGATGGGTGAGGGGTGAGTATGGAGGTTGGGTGTGAGTGTGTTTGTCAAGATGGGTGAGTATGGAGGTTGGGTGTGAGTGTGTTTGTCAAGATGGGTGAGTATGGAGGTTGGGTGTGAGTGTGTTTGTCAAGATGGGTGAGTATGGAGGTTGGGTGTGAGTGTGTTTGTCAAGATGGGTGAGGGGTGAGTATGGAGGTGGGTGTGAGTGTCAAGATGGGTGAGTATGGAGGCTGAGAGGGTGTGAGTGTGGAGGTGGGGCAAGTGTTGAGTGGGTGTAACTGTCAGTGTAGAGGTGGGTGAGTGGAGGTATGTGTAAGTGTTGAGGTGGGTGTGAGTGTTGAAGTGGGTGTGGAGGTTTTAAAACAAAACTACTTACTTTACACCTGGAAGCAAACTTTGCTGTTCAATTGCTCTTGGATGTTCATAATCTTTCTTGCTGTACCTACAAATAGAAGTTTTTAATTCAATATTAAACATGATATAAAATATTTATCAAGGATAATAATTTTTCCTGTTTAATTTATTTAATAAAAAGCAATTATTACATACTTTCTTGATGTTTCTACATATTTGCGTCTATAATACTCTTCCAAATCTTCATCACTGCGCTCTCTGAAAAAGTAAATTGCAAAAACAAATGAAAAATGTTATTATTTAACAAAATTATTTAACAATAAGACAAAAATACCGAAGCATAAAAATTGAGTGTTTTAAGTATGTCAGAAAAACTTACTTCAACATTTGTTGTAATCTTCTTGCACCCTGTAAAAGAATAAATCACAAATTTATTAGAGTAAAGATAATATTTACAGAAAGAAATATATTAATAAATAGATGGATAAATATAATTTATAATTAATTTTTTAAAAAAATTATTTTTTTAAATTATTATGAGAACTGAATATATTACGTACAGAGATATCTTCTGTGTGTTCTTCATCTCTCTCTGCTAAAAAAATCATAATATACATTTCATGGTTACTGTATGTGAAGTAACAATGACAAATAGCACCAACCAAACAGAGGGGGTAGCCAGAGGGTGGGAGTGGTTGCTCCCCCCCTTTGCATGATGAAATTTTGTTTTGAACACTTGTACTCAGATGCACAGGTGATTTACCCAGTGGTTATAGTGACTAATAATATGAAATGGTACCTTCCTTGGCTCCTAATCCAGTCTCCATGCTTGTTTATGTATACCCCGGGGCCTAGGCCACGTTTAATAGCGTCAACGGTTGTTTTTTAAAGTATTTTATGACTTTTCAAACTTTCAGAATTGTGTAAAATCTTCTCCCAAAATGCAGGAAATGCCATTTTAGAGACTCTAGATTTCAAAATTTTCTGGGGGAGCATGCTCTCACCACCCCCAAAAAGTTTCTTGCACCTTCAGCGCTTCGCTCCTCCCCTTTCAAAATCCTGCAACCAAATACTCAACTTACAATGTGAAACAAAGCCCTCCATAAACCCTTCTTCAGCCTCAGCTCCTTCTTCTTCATCATCGTCAACTTCTAAAAATGATCAAGAAATAACATCCATTATTATATGGCTTTGTAATATCCTGAGTCTTGATTGGTTAATGCCCAGTCTGTAAAAATGCATATATCTGGATCACAGTCTGTCTTTTTCTGTATCCAGATCACTGTCCTGGATGTTGATTTTGCTAGTGCGAATTTCTAAGTTCTCACACCAATTTTGATACAATTACTTATTGAAATATAGTAAGGTTTGAGTACTGTCGAAATTATTGAAAGTAGTTTCTAATTTAGTATACGTTGCATCCACATTTCACATGCGTTCAGCCTACATGTATCTGTCTCCTCTTTTTGTAATGTCCACATCTCGAAAGCATATGTAACTGTACTCATATCAAGCTCTTCACAATTCTTTTCTTTAATTCAAGATTTAGTTTTCCTAATAGTAATTGCTTCTGTCTGTTGAACAGATGGTGAAACAAGATGGTACATACAATAATGAATCTTGTAGTCATACTTAAACCTAAAGCTCCCTATTTGATTAAAACCACAGTAGGCGTACATGTAATAGACCTTCCTGTAGCATGCATAGCATGAGGGGACTGGGGAGAGGGCTTAAAAGTTCCCTCATTCAGTGTCAGTCTCCCAAATGGCCACAAGTAACACCTGCTACACAGGCTAACCTTCCTACTAAAGCTGAAAATATCATTCAAAACTACACTGGTAGTAACCAGCTGTTATTTTGAGCCTTGCCTCATGCATGAAGTAAATGGATCACATGACCTTTCTTTTTGACAAATCTGATTGGCTAACATAAAAAATTGTCCAATGTTTTGGATGTCCAACGTTTTGTGCAAGCCAATCAAATCTCTCAATGCATTATCCATGTACTTCATATGGTATAAAAGTCTATTTGTATGATAAATGACTTTATTATAGTCACATGGTAAAAATCTAGCTTTCTTATTGGATAACTTACAGCTAAGGTATAATATTCATATGTATAGACTAGGTTTGTCAGAGGTTAGGATAAAACTCAAATTAAGTTGGTAGTAAGGATATGTTCCTTAAAATTATTGTGTCTGGAGTAGATACCTGCTTCATCCTCAATGAAAGCTCTTGCCCCAGTTTTCACTCGTTTTTTCGCCTTTTTACCATAATATTCCTCTTCCTCCTCCTCTTCTTCCTCCGACTCATCGTCGACCTCTTCCTCATCGACCTCGTCCTCTACTGCTTCCTCCTAAACGAATAAAATATTGAACATTAACACACAAAGCAAAGACAGACAACAAATAAGCATGGTATTTCTGACAGCATTTATACCGTGTATTTTCCCGAAAAAGACACGTTAAAATACCTCTTCGTTATCAGAAAATGCATCTTCGCTATCAGACATCCTTGAAATGCTTTATTAAAGTTCAAAAGTTATCCAAAATACAAATAAAAGAGCACAAATGTTCCGCTTTTCCTTCAAAAAACCACCAGGAGAGGAAGAAGCACCGACGTAATAACGGACCACTCCGATACTGTGCCGACAAATTACGAGTTAGAGGCGACCGAAGTTTATACTAGTAAATGCAAGATGGCAGTTCTAAAGTGTTGTAGTAATGGATTGATTGCTGTGATTTGCGATAAAATACTTCGAGTTTATAGCTCAAAGTAAGACCAAATGAAGTATCCTTATTTAAAGTATATAGCTGCTTCAGAAAACTAGCATAAATTTACTTAAAAAGTATTTTTATTTGACTTTTTAGTGATTCCAAATTAGTGCATAAATTTTTGTTTTGTGATGACCCTAACACTGACTCTGCAAAGTCTGAAGACGAGAATCAGCTGTTTATGAACACGACGTTCACTCATGGATGTGCGTTCTCGAAATCTGGCCAATTTTTAGCTGCATTTTCTAACAACAAAGACTTGACCGTGTGGCAGACAGGAAAGGACTGGAAACAAGTTGGGAAGAGGTCAGGTGTCTGTTTGTTTGTTTGTTTGTTTGTTTGTTTGTTTGTTTGTTTGTTTGTTTGTTTGTTTGTTTGTTTGTTTGTTTGTTTGTTTGTTTGTTTGTTTGTCTGTTTGTTTGTTTGCTTAATCAACAATAACAATAACAGCTTTATTAATGCCCTATAAACATGCACATATCATAATATCATTACAAAGTCACAGATCAAAATTTTAAAGGGTAATGTCCTCTTGAAATACAGAACAGCTAAAAATACCAAGAAGCCAAAAAAACGTTAACCCAAGGCATGATTCAATTGGTTGCTGGGATGCCCTGTAGCTCTGTATATGCTACTGTCGAACACTTAACTCATTCCTGTCCAAGGGCTTCCCCCGAGGTGAATAAAATTGTCTGGTGTTAGCTAGAATAAAATAGTAAAGACCAATTCAGACAGGAAAGAGTTAGAGAGATAGTTTAACTCATTCCTGTCCAAGGGCTTCCCCCTAGGTGAATAAAATCATCAGGAAGAGATAATGCTTGTATGCGTTTCAGCTTTCTGGAGATACAATAAATTAATATTATTTGCTGTTTATTAATGCAGGAAGGTTCCTAAGCGACCAACAGTGGTGTTGTTTACAAACAAAGAAGATCGTGTAATAATTAGCGACAAAGCAGGAGATGTTTACAGGTTGGAAAAAGGTGGATAATGCCATTAAATAAGAACATGTACACTGTATCTCAAAACGGATTACTTATAAATCAAGTTTTTATTTAGTGATTTACATTGCACTAAAATTAATACAAAAAATCAAATACATGAAGAATTTTGGTTCTAATTATTAGATTTTTCTCTTTCTCAACCTAGTTATTCAATTTCTGACATCACTGGCCTTTCCAATGAAACTCTTCTTCTTGGTCATGTTTCAATGATTCTTGACATGGTAAAAATTTAAACACTAATTTAACATTTTTAAAAAAAATTGTCATATAATATAATTTGTGTATTTTAGGTGATAACACTAGTAATATGGTTTTGATAGACAAATTTTAGTAATTATTATAATTAATGATAATGCTAATTAACAATAATGCTGAATAATACAAATTAGTGATAATTACGCTAAGTAATGATAATTATACTAAGTAATGATAATTATGCTAAGTAATGATAATTATGATAAGTAATGATATTTATACTAAGTAATGATAATTATGCTAAGTAATGATAATTATGCTAAGTAATTATAATTAATGCTAATTTATATCAGTAATTATGATAATTATAATTCTGGTAGGCAATATCCAAAGATGATCAATATATTATAACTGCTGATCGGGATGAGAAGATCCGTGTGAGTTGTTTTCCAAATGCATACAACATTGAAACATTCTGTCTGGGCCACAAAGAGTAAGTACATACACTAATGCTAACAACCAAGAAGGAATATTTAGGAGGGAAAAGAAAAAAGAGGAAATATAAAGAAGAGAAAAGAGAGAAGAAGGTGTGGGCATACATCTAGTCACGAACTGGTTCATAATAAATAATGCTCAGATTTTGCTGATTTAATTTTTCTGACAGATATGTATGGAAAGTCATGATGCTTGAAACCTTACCAGATATTATGGTCTCAGCATCAGGGGTAAAATACAATTTTGTTTTTCTAATAAATATTATTTGATTTCCTATTACAGCTCTGACAATAACATTTGTGACAGTACTGTATTCTTTTCTTTAAAAGGATGGTGCAGTACGGTTTTGGAATTTTAAGCTGGGAACAACAATTCACATAGAAGCATTTGCAGACATGTTATCAAACAAGGTGACTGACATTTTTCAGAGTTTACTTGATTGTTGATATTATATATATATATTATTTGTTTTGGGAATTAAACATGATTTTTTGTTTATTGATTTTCAAGTCAATACCTAACGTTTCATGTCTAGCTTGCAGCAAACACAACATTGTTTTCATTGGACTTGATGGGTACAGTAATTTAGAACTTATACTTTTTTATATAGTACTTTTTTTGCAAATCATTTCCTGACAAATAGGACATTTTACCCAAATTTTACCCTGATGGGGAAGCTAAGATTCTCTAGACATATATGTATTGATAATGTATGATAATCCAAATATCCATCCAGTGATGGATTTACAGGGGGGTGCACACCCCCTGGTCCTTGGCCAAGGGGATGCAGGGGGGTGCCAATTACTCAATTAGTGCCTTGCTGCAGTGGGATACGATGTGGATTTCATTGAAAATGTCAATCACATTTCTAATGTCTAGCTTCCTTGTGATATCTCCCTAATAAAATCCATAATAAAACGTCCACTTTATCCCTAAATTTATTTGACACCTTCCAGGTTTGATAAAATGCGCTATTGAAAACATGATTTAAAACTTTTAAATCTTTCTTCAAAGTACCGTCAGAACGCAGGAAATGCCATTTCAGAGGTACAAATTAAAAAAAATTTTCCGGGGGTCATGCCCCCACACCCCCCTAGGAATGGTTTGACTAAGGTTAAAAAAATTCTAGATCCGCCCCTGCAGCACCCCCCCCTACCAGATCACGCTAGATCCATCGCTGTATCCACCTACAGTATCTGTCTGTTTGTCTGTAACTAGGTCATCACTGGTGTATATTTTCAAAGTAACAGAAGAAAATAAAGTAATCCGTTTACCATCTGCAAGTATAACATTGGATGGGTCACCTTGTTCCATGAGTGTCGATCATAATGATTGTTTATGGGTGATACAGTCATATAGAGATGTACCTGTTGTTGTATTTGAAATGAAAAATGAAGTTGAAAATTATAAGGTTTGTATTGCATTCACCTACAGTACTACATGTACTCAGAAAATAAATAATCTAAAAAAATCTTAAGTCAAACCTACAGTAGGTTGATGTCAGTTTCAAATCATAGTTCAACCTCATTCAATTTCTTTGTTTCAAATCATGTTTTTCATTTTCATATTCAGTTCAACAGGTTATCTTGCCCTAAGATTTCCTTATTATTGTCTACAGAAGGCTGGGATCTCATTTATGGTTTGTAAACACTCAATGTACATGTATTATTTTTGTAAAATTTCTAAATACTGTAAAAACCAAAGTGTACAGGTGTATGAGTCACAGTACATGTAATTAAAAAAAAAGCATTTTATTTACTTGATTTCTAACTTTCAATCTTGGATATTCTAGATGGTCTGAAACAGAAGCCATGTTTAGAAAACTTGAAGAAAAAAGAACAACAAGGCTCTTCTGAATATTACAACAGAAAAAGAGACCGTATTGAAGCAAAAAGAAAAAAGACTGAAAATCTCAAAATACAAACTGTGTTATCACAAAAAAAATTAAAACCTTAAATACCATAACTGTTTTGTATTTATTTTGAATAACTACTGGTTAAGTTGCATGTGACAAATGCCTCTTTGTACTTTGAATACGATTGTTAATCCATTGCTGCCTAGGCTGGTTGAAGATTCTCCCTTGGATGAGTAAAATCACCTCGCATTAGACAGAGTAAAATAATAAAGGAGCTGTTCTTGGCCAGTTCAGATAGGAATGGGTTTAATAATATGAATAGCTGATTTGACATACAACTTTTGCGCTATCATCCAAATACACTGCCTATGCAACACTCTACATTTTGACATACTACATGACACAGTACTTCATTGCACTTTTATCAGTATATGATTAATTGTTAAAGTAATATTGTTTTGCCATTCTCTCAAGAAATAATATAATTATTTGCATAAAAAGAAAATGTTTGTCAGTTTAGTGGTCTCAAGGTGTGCATGTAGTAAATGTGTGTTGGAGGAGGGGGCCACCACATAAAACAACCCATGAAAAATCATAACATTTTGGCTATTTGGTTAAGTAAAATTGAACCTTTTTTGTCAAAAATCAAACAAATAGGCTAAATTTTATCTGCCAAAAAGCTTTTTAACTTTACTAAAAGCTGCATGAGTACAGCAAAAAGCTTCTTAACTTTTATTGTCAAAGCTGCATCAACAGATGGAAAGTTCATTTATTTAATAAATTATGTGCTGTTTACTTTCCATGTGTGAGTTAATAATTAAGATAACACTCTCTATATATAATCACACCATCTCCATTTTCTGGATAAATCCTGCCACTTTTACTATCCTCCAACATTATGTTAATTTTGTACTAGCTGGTACATGGATATGGATCCCACTTGTTTTCAAAGTTTCAGATTAAAATGAATTAAACTCATTCATTGGGGGAAGGGGGTTGCCTAATTACATTTATTTAATGAAAAAACATTTGCATATCTCTTTGTGAATTTTGTCTGAATCATAATGTGGTCACAGAATAAAGATCTTTATTCCATGATGTGGTTGACTAGCTTTTTACCACCACAACCAATGGGTGATCAGCTTGGGTGGTTGGTAATTATGATAAGAGATTAATTAGGAGTAAAGCATGCGTTTGAAGGAATGTAATCTGTTGACACTAGTTTGTGTAAAGTAAAGATCCTTGATAACCGTGATCTTTATAAGTCTTTTGTTTTGTTGAGATGGATTATCAACCACAATTCTTGGATATTGTAACAGCCATCGATAGTTTGCGCGTATTTGGCGATACCATCACACAATTCACTGTGCTTTTGAAACAAAGATATGAACGCGAACATTCGCCCAAAGAACTGCAATGGATAGATGAACTATGTGGTGACTACCACGACAACTGTTATAACTACGTTGAGTTCATTAAACAGGTGATAGCTGAACGGTTTTTGGCAAAATGCATCACCTTGGAAGAAGATGCAGAGAGAAGGGAACTAATCAAAGAGTTCAAAGCAAATATACGAGCTGCAAACCGGAGACTGGATAATTTCATGGGCCGCGAGACTAATAGAGAAGAAGTGTTGGGAAAAGTCGACGGTGTCCTCTCCGAAATGGAAGAAGTACAAAAGAAAAAAGATAAGAAGGCCAAATATTATCTAAAGTTCTCCGAGTGGTTAAAGGAGAAAGTGTTGGAGCAAGTTAGTGAGGTGTTTGCTAAGGTTATTAGTCCATTATGGGAAATGGTTTACACCAATGCAACCCTTGCCGTCCAAAGCAACTACGACCATGAAACCTTGAAGTCCGCCGTTTTGAAAATTGGAGAGAATGTACCCGAGATGGAAGAGAGCTTGGATCAAAACAGGAGGGCGTTGGAGGGCATCAATTCTGTCTTGGTAGTCCTGGAAAGGGAGGACGAAGCAAGCTTGAAGACAGCAATGGGACGGCTTTATCCAGTACAAATCAAAATTAAGAATTCCTGTGATAAAATGATAAAACATTTGAGCAATCTAAAAAGTTGAAAAACCTGCAGAGTCAGTGCAGTGATTACTGAACATTGTGTATTTTACGCATTTCAGAAGTTCTTGAAATATACTAGTACATTTCTTGAAATATCAGAATTCTGATTTTTAATAATTAAAAATTTAGTTAGCAAAATATGTGAGTTTTGGTGGTCTGATAAATAATTCATCTTGTACAGTAATTTCTATTCTAAATCGCAGTTTGCTTTTTTTAATTAAATTTATTGGGTGCTTCTAATTTACAAAATGAACTTTTAAATTTTATGTGTATGTGGGCGAATCATTACTGCCATTTGCAAGCGACCGTTAGGCGAGCGATTTTTTTCATGTTTGTTTACGTTTGAAAGTTGCACGTTTCACCAGAAAACGTTGAACGTTTACAAAGCGGCGTCATTTTGACAGGTTTCTTTGAACTGACGCCGCAAGTTGATTTACCCCTTACCCCCAGATTTTCCTAATATAATCGGATATTTGTTTCTTCAAAAAAGAGAAAGAAAACAGTATCTGTTGTAAATATTAAAAAAATTAAATCAAAAGTGATGTAATGGATACAGGAAGACTGTTTATAATGAAAGTGTATGCAAAAAAAAAGGCACATGTACAGCTAACATTCCTTGGTACACCATGTATAAATTAAAAGGTTTAATTTGCTGAGCTTAACCTTCAACAAGACTTTAAAGAAATTATTTGACCTCATTGAAAAACAATATTTGAGGTCAGTTGTATTAACAATCCAGACTTGGTCAACAATTTATGATCTGGAATTCCAAATTATCAAAATTCCTCTTAAAATTTCCAGGAGAGTTGTGTGTGGTGGTACCCTGGGTGCCAGAGGCCCTGGGGAGAAGGACACAGGGCTTCTGGCACCCAGGGTAGTGTGGTGGTGGATGTTAGTTTCAGCTCAAAATCTTTTCTATATGTAACTAACATTCATAAAATTAAACTTTACAATCTAGGTGGCAATAACATTCCTGCTCTCCCCTCCTCCCGAGGAGCGTAGATAAGACCCTGAGTACGAGGATGCCAATCCCAGTCGTATTTAGAATAACATTTCTGAGAATTCTCCAAAATTCTCGAGATAGCGTCGTGTGTTATGAGGGGGTCTAAAAACTAGTTTCGATTTCCAAGACCCAATACAGTGAAAGGAATGGAAGAAATGGAGGAGGAAGACGACAACGAAGCCAGGATATTTTGTGGCACTTGTCCAGACAGCCATTGTGGAAATGTCCTATATTTTATGTCCAAACAATCTGTTGGAGTTGATTGTACAAAATGTGGCCAACGACATGCGACTGGTGCCCTTCTTAACATAAAGGAAACAAACAGTTCGAGTGCAGCTGTTGGAAGCTTGTTAAAATCGATGTTATTGAACAACTCAAGGACACGGAAAGGTACAGAACTTGTAAAAGTACGGGGACTATCTAACTACCACTGTAAATTAGTCTCCCCGCTTTTGACTTACTATGGAATGGATAAGAACAGCGGCAAAGCGAAGCTGCTTTCTGAGTTGAAACAACCGGATGTTTTTGATTGTTCGCTGTTGGGGAATCGGGCCTTCCTTATTGAGAAGGAACACTTGGAGATCGATGGTTACGGAAAAGATAAGACGGGGTCTTTAAGTTATCTCAAAGATACCTTAGAGTTAATAAATCAGGCAAATGGTGGTGAAACCTTGCTTGTTCCCCTCCACGCAGATGGGGATGGACACTGTCTTGTTCATGCTATATCTAAAGCTGTCGTTGGAAGAGAACTATTGTGGCATAGTCTCAGGCAGAATCTACGAGATCATTTAGAGAAGGAAAATGTACAATACCAAGCATTATTTCACGATTTTATCGACCAAGATGAATGGAACGATATCATTGCTGAAGCTGATCCAGATTTTCATCCCGAGACCAATGAGCCATTTGGTTTGCGCAATATTCATGTATTTGGTCTTGCGAATGTCCTGCACAGACCCATTATCCTGTTGGACAGTACAGAAGGAATGCAGTCGAGTGGTGATTACTCTGGGATTTTTCTACCAGTGCTTTGCCCGGTAGATAAATGCAAGTCACAAGGTGTTATCAATAAGCCTCTAGCCATTGCTTGGAGTAGCTCGGCACGAAATCACTATGTTCCTCTTGTCGGAATCAAGGAAGTTTCTCTTCCAAAGATTCCTCGTCTACTCTTGCCAAAGGCCTGGGGAGTACCTAATCAGCTTGTGTCAACATATGTTGATTTTGATGAACATGGTTGTTCCATGATTGGTGGATCTCGAAGTTTACCTGAAAGCTACGTGGAACGGTTAGTTTCTGCAATGGATGAGGTATTTTATGAAAAATATCAGATTTCTCCACAGCTTGTGGCTGATGTGAATCAGTTCATATGCAAGCCATCGAATGCTGTGGGTGTTTCATTGGTGCAGGTTACAGAATTTGCCCATCAGGCTGTGGAATCAGGCACCCTGTATCGATGTTTGTCATGTCAGGCAGTAAAGGAAACTAAGGAACAAGTTCCTCAATCGTGGAGAGTACCTGGAGGGAAGTTCTATAAGATGGTTGAAGAGACTTCAACTGGACTCGTATCTGATGCAGTTTACACTTTCCCAGAAGCTGAAGGTGAAGCATTTATGTATAATGCTAAAGAGGATATGCTGAAGTCCATTTTTACACAGGTAATCACACTGACTTTGGTACTGTATAAACAAGGGATGGTTAGGGGGAAAAATATCCAGTAACTGATATACAGCTGCAATTTTTTGTGTCTTTTACAAAGTCGCAGTTTTAAAAAAAATCTACATAACTACATACTATGTCACCTTTTTTGATTTTTAACACAACCACCTAATGATGATGTCTCCATTTGACTAGTAAAATCATCTTGTATTCAGACAGAGTCAGATAGTCTGGTGTTAGACAGAGTAAAATAGTCTGGTGTTAGACACAGTAAAATAGTCTGGTGTTAGACAGAGTAAAATAGTCTGGTGTTAGACACAGTAAAATAGTCTGGTGTTAGACAGAGTAAAATAGTCTTGTGTTAGACAGAGTAAAATAGTCTCGTGTTAGACAGAGTAAAATAGTCTGGTGTTAGACAGAGTAAAATAGTCTCGTGTTGGACAGAGTAAAATAGTCTCGTGTTACACAGAGTAAAATAATCTGGTGTTACGCAGGGTAAAATTATTTGACATTAGACAGTATAAGATAAATAAATAAAATGCGAAATGGCACACAATAGAAAGTGAAAGAGTTAGAGCATGAACACAAGGCATTATTTCTAAAATAAAATGCCTACATATGGCACATCTATGGCCAGAAAACTGGTGTTCCCTTTTAAATAGCAAAGGACAATATACAGTATTTTAGCCTGCCCACATTAAACAGGAGTAGGCTTTTTTCTTACCACTCTGATTTTCTGTTCTTATGTTAACAGCAACTGATGTGTGACCTGTGTAAGGGTGTACTGCGTCAAGTGTACGCTGATGGTACTGTCAAATATGTTAATGGTGATCCTACCTTGACCACGACTAACACAACAAGAGGCTGTTCTTGCGGATTCAAGCATTACTGGGATGGAAAAGAGTATGACAACTTACCAAAAAGGTTAGAAATTTTCTCTAAAATGTTGGGAAATTTGAAAAGGATAGGGGAGAAGGCTAAGGCCAAAAAAAATACATAAGTTTCTGGTCTCCCTACCTAAATAGGAAACCCAGGTATTTTTTTGGCCTAAAAGAAAAAGTGGTTGTATGACCAGAGTTATATGATTGGGTTATAATCTTCCAATTGTAACTGGAATAAAACAGAGGTTGTGATTTGGACAATCAAAATCTACTTCTTAGATCTGAGAAGCTCAGCAGGGAGTCAACAAGCTATTGTGCGAGTTTTCACAGAATTACAGGTGTATTATTCAATCCAATAATGATATTATTGCAATTGTTTGCTTTAATGTTCCTGATATAGTTTCTCTGTGCCTTTGGAGTGGAGTGGCAAGAAGGTGGAAGAAGAAATATCTTGGTTTGAATTGGAGAGTGATCCCAGTTTGAATTCCAATGCATATGAGATTGCAATTGCTCTTGTTCAGAAGCATTTTCCTGGCGAGTTTGGAAGCGAGGTTCTTGTGAGAAAAGTGGTAGATAAGATTCTTCAGGAGACTGCCGTGAAAGGAAGTCACAAAGGTATAGATTGTGTACTTCCAGAAGATATCCATAACTCCCTGTCTATGGAAGGCACTGGGTGTGGTTGGTCAAAAAAGTAGAGTGCTGTGAAGGCAGTATTTTTAATATGGCAGAGAAAAAAGTGGTGAACTGCTGAGATTTTTAGGAATGAAATACTGACGTTTTGAGTGGAGCCATTCGCATTAAAAAAAAAAAGCAGAGTGCTACTGTTGCGTAGGCGGTGTTTTTAATAGATAGAGCAAAGTGAAAAGATGGTAAACTGCCGAGAATAGTTTTGATAACGAAATACTGACGTTTCAAGCAGAGTCCTTCATCAGAGTAAAATGTAGAGTGCTGTGTAGGCAGTGTTTTAGATAGAACAAAGTGAAAAGATGGTAAAGTGCCGAGAATAGTTTTGATAACGAAATACTAACGTTTCAAGCAGAGTCCTTCATCAGAGTAAAATGTAGAGTGCTGTGTAGGCAGTGTTTTAGATAGAACAAAGTGAAAAGATGGTAAACTGCCGAGAATAGTTTTGATAATGAAATACTGACGTTTCAAGCAGAGTTCTTCATCAGAGTAAAATGTAGAGTGCTGTGTAGGCAGTGTTTTAGATAGAACAAAGTGAAAAGATGGTAAACTGCCGAGAATAGTTTTGATAATGAAATACTGACGTTTCAAGCAGAGTTCTTCATCAGAGTAAAATGTAGAGTGTTGCGTAGGCAGTGTTTTAGATAGAGCAAAGTGAAAAGATGGTAAACTGCTGAGATTAATTTTGATAACGAAATACTAACGTTTCGAACAGAGTCCTTCATCAGAGTAAAAAGTAGAGTGTTGCGTAGGCAGTGTTTTAGATAGAGCAAAGTGAAAAGATGGTAAACTGCCGAGAATAGTTTTGATAACGAAATACTGACGTTTCAAGCAGAGACCTTCATCAGAGTAAAATGTAGAGTGCTGTGTAGGCAGTGTTTTAGATAGAACAAAGTGAAAAGATGGTAAAGTGCCGAGAATAGTTTTGATAACGAAATACTAACGTTTCAAGCAGAGTCCTTCATCAGAGTAAAATGTAGAGTGCTGTGTAGGCAGTGTTTTAGATAGAACAAAGTGAAAAGATGGTAAACTGCCGAGAATAGTTTTGATAATGAAATACTGACGTTTCAAGCAGAGTTCTTCATCAGAGTAAAATGTAGAGTGTTGCGTAGGCAGTGTTTTAGATAGAGCAAAGTGAAAAGATGGTAAACTGCTGAGATTAATTTTGATAACGAAATACTAACGTTTCGAACAGAGTCCTTCATCAGAGTAAAAAGTAGAGTGTTGCGTAGGCAGTGTTTTAGATAGAGCAAAGTGAAAAGGTGGTAAACTGCCGAGAATAGTTTTGATAACGAAATACTGACGTTTCAAGCAGAGTCCTTCATCAGAGTAAAATGTAGAGTGTTGTGTAGGCAGTGTTTTAGATAGAGCAAAGTGAAAAGGTGGTAAACTGCCGAGAATAGTTTTGATAATGAAATACTGACGTTTCAAGCAGAGTCCTTCATCAGAAAAGCCCTTTATTACATGATGAAGGGTTCCGGTGGAGACGTCCGTATCTCGTCCCAAAAATCGTGGCAGTTCACCACTTTTTCAAACCATTGACTTTGAATATTTTATATTTCAATAGCGTTGCCGCATGTTATTAGCACAAAGGATGATGAAGAGATGACGATAGGTCATAACGAAGCTCCTCCTTTAAAGATCATACTGACAGGGCCAAAGAAAAAGACGTTACATAAAGAGGAACTGACGAAAAGCGAGTGCGAGGAACTGATAAGAGCCAGAACAACACATCATGCCGCTTACAGCCAGAAAAGAAAGAGTGCAAGAGAATCTCCTGAAAAGGCCCCAGGAAGCTCAAAACTAGGAAAACAAGAGGTATGTATGCTATTGCCCTTTCGTCGGAGAGAAACAAGTGGCCATTTCGGCAATGTATAAAACCTTGATTGAAATCCCTATATACGGGCTGGTATTTTACGAATTTCAAGTGTACACGATTTTTCATGTGAGAAACGAGTAAACTGCCTTCTTATGATCGTCCCAGCAATTAAATGTTATATTTATTATTTGATGCCATCAATATTGTCGTTTTTAAGGCCTAAATATGGCGTACAAGGACAGGTGCATGTAACTGAAATATTTCTTCGTTCAATATCGTGAGTGTATTTGTGCATTTTTGCCCATTTCAGGAAAAGGAGTGGGAGTGTTACGCGATGTGTGTTACGCCCTGGGTACAATATTGGCCCTCACAAGTGTGTTGACAGGTTTTAATAGTGATGTTGATAAAAGTAGTGTGCTGCGTAGGCAATGTTGAAATACAAATCGAAATATAGTAAGGTTTGAGTACTGCCGAAATCATTGAACGTAGTTTTCTAACGTTTCGAGCGAAGGCCCTTCGAAATAAAGTTGCAATCTCGCGATGTAACAGTGACAATAAAGTTGCAATTAAGCAATTAAAGTTGCAATCTCGCGATGTAATAGTCACAATAAAGTTGCAATTAAGTTGCAGTCCAACAATGTAATGCAGCCCTCTCAGTCAAAATGGTCATGGTGCGCTATTAGATATAATATTAGAAATCTACTTTTTTCGGCCTCGTCTGCATAGGTTCCTAAAGGTAAAGAAAAGGCAAAACCTACGTCCCTGTCCGGGGTGAATGTTCCTGGGAACTCTGAGCCACGCACTGTCGTTGGCGTGCCGAGTAAGCCACGTGACCGGAAGATCCGCCTGTCGAGTACAGATGGCAAGCAAGCCACGGTGACGTTGAATGCAACTGCTACATACGGGGACCTTCAGGAAGCCGTTTTCGCACAGCTCGGGATTGCCAAAGATAGACAGAAGTTCCGGTATGGGTTTCCACCTCGGGAATTGCTACCCCCGGAGGATGGGAACGATGTACTGCCTTTGACACACGGGGACCGAGTGGCGGTGGAAGAACTGCCTGAGAAAATGGATCATCAGGAGCAAGAGATACCACCGGAGAATGCACCCCCTTCGGGAGTCATGGAGACAGCTGCGGCGTCTTGGAGTGATGACGAATTTGAAGGTACGTGACCGTGGGGAGACTGGACAGTACAGTATAGTACAGTACAGTGCAGTACAGTACAGTACAGTACAGTACAGTACAGTACAGTACAGTACAGTGCAGCACAGTACAGTACAGTACAGCACAGTACAGTACAGTACAGTACAGACAGTGTGTAAGCCAAAGGTTGTAATATTAGCTACTACCAAGCTGCAATATGTTCACATAAAATACTTAAAATTATATTAAATCAAGTTCCATGCAATGTTTCTCTAGGCTTAAATCGTGAGCAAATTGCATCTGAGTTGATGAGCTTATTCAGAGGAGCTTTGAACGTAGACAGATGGGAGACGATGCAACATCAGCCAGAGTTGTTTTCATATGGTGGATATATTTACAAGAAAGTATTTAAAGAAGTAGGACCTCTCCGTGATGATCAACACTGCAGTATTACTGAATTGCCAGGAAAGGTAGAAAATACGACTTTTGAATGATGAGTTTTAAATTCGTTTTAAATTATTACGTTGTTTTCTTTTTTTGAATCGTGCCGAGTAATTCACTAGTGAGTGAGTGCGTGCGTGCGCGCATAAGTGAATGGGTGAGTGGATGTGTGCGTGAGTGGCTGAGTGTGTGCGTAACCGCAAGTGCGTTCGTGAGTGAATGCGCGCGAAAGTGAATGCGTAACAACCTCATCCGCAGGGCCTTTTGCGGAGGGCTACCCCTCCGCAAAAGGCCCTGGGGACGAGGTTGAATGCGTAAGTGAGTTTGTCCGTAAGTGCGTGCATGCGCGTGTTGGCAAGAATGAGTGAGTAATTTCAATTTTCTGAGATTGTTTAGCTGTCACTTGATATCACTCGGAGTTATGACAAACAAAGTTGACGAAGACATGCCCACATGTCCTTTCATGCAGTATGTTTTGTTTTCCTGATTCTTCATTACTAAACTAGTTTTCACTGAATGCTTTGTGTTTTTTCTTTCAGACTTTTGCCTACAACGCGAAGGAGGACCGACTCGAACTGTGCCTGGGTAGAGTGCACATTCCCGTACAACCTCTAGACTCGGCAACTTTAGCCCGAGCACATGCTCGTACCGGAACCACACAATCCCTTGGACCATTTCAAGCTTCAACGTCACAGGATGACGAGCCACAAGTGCTTGGAGCCTTTAGTGGTGCATTACATCACCGAGATGCTGCCAAAGGTCGCTCGGCATTCTCTGGAATGGGGAGAACCTTAGGAGGAAGCGAGAAGACTGAGGAAGAGAAGGTATGATAATGTCTGTGCAGATGCAATTTATACTTATGAACATATACCGGTACATACATTTACATTTGATACACAACTGCACATGCATACACATACATACGCACGCAGAGATGCGGTCAGGATATAATTATGGATTAGTCCGAGAGACTAAGCACAATTCATTGTTATTTCTAGAAAAACAGCGATGGTGTAATTCAGATGGATGTTGTATCCACACAAGACATTACTACGCATGACAAAGATACTGGTGAGACCACAATGGCTTCTGGTAGTGATAATTCTAGTACCCACGACACTGTGAGGAAAACTTGTTGAGGGTAAGGAAGCGATGACTGTAGATACAGAAGAGACTAAACAAATTGTATCGACTGATATTGAGATGAAATCAAGCGATGCCCAAGAATCCGAAACTATTGTAGACAGTGTGTTGCCTGTTGTCCGTGAAGTGACGACACATGAGCAGAAAAGGATGAATGTTGATCAGGAAGGCACGACCATTGAGCAGGAAGAGTCTAACGTTATGCAAAGTGTAGCTAGTGTAACACACGAAAAGTTGAGTGTTACACCTGAAGAAACGAGTGCACCTGAAGAGATGGGTGGTGCAGGCAAAGCGATGAGTGGTGGCCCTGAAGAGATGAGTGGCGACTCCGAAGCAACGAATGGTGCACTAAAAGTGATGGGTAGTGCACCCGAAGAGACGAGTGGTGCGCCTGAAGAGACGAGTAGTGCGCCAAAAGCGATGAGTGGTGCGCCAGAAAAGACAAGTGGTGCGCCCAAAGAGATGAGTGGTACGCCAGAAAAGATGAGTGGTGCGCCCAAAGAGATGAGTGGTACGCCAGAAAAGACGAGTGGTGCGCCCAAAGAGATGAGTGGTGCGCCAGAAAAGACGAGTAGGTGCGCCAAAAGCTATGAGTGGTGCGCCAGAAAAGACGAGTGGTGCGCCCAAAGAGATGAGTAGTGCGCCTGAAGAGATGGGTGGTGCGCCAGAAGAGATACCCGTAGAGATGAGTGGTGCGCCTGAAGAGATGAGTGGTGCGCCAGAAGAGATACCCGTAGAGATGGGTGGTATGGCCGAAGAGATGAGTGGTGCAGCTGAAGAAATGAGTGTTGTACCTGAAGACACGAGTGGTGCACCAACAGACACGGGTGGTGCACCAGAAAAGGCAAGTAATGTTTACGGAACATCAAGTACACCACATGAAAGTTCTAGCATTGCACAAGAAATACAGAATACTGATCACAACGTTTCAAGTGTCAAGCACGAAGAATCAACCACCATAAACAAAACACCGACTGTTACACACGAACAACCAAATACTCCACAAATACTTTCAAGTCACGTCACGTCTGAGGGAAGTAGAAATTCAGAGCATATTGTAAGTGAAGATCTTGTATCAGTTGCTGATGAAGAAAATCCTCCTATGGACACGACATCTGCCGATGAAAGGGAAGACATTGATCATCTGGGGATAGTGAGGGACACAGGAGATGAAAAGCAAGCAACGGGGGATGATGGGCTTAAGAAAGGGGTAGGAGGGGACTCTTCAAAGGATGATGACCAAATCAAAGGGACACCAGGGGATGTTTCAACGGAAGCTGATCAAGTCAGTGGGATAGCAAGGACACCTTGAAGTATGATGAGAAAATCAGAGAGATAGAAAATGGTGATGAGAAATTTAAGTCATGGAAGGGAAGGAAGATCATTATAGATAAAAAGTCAATTAATTACATTTGGTATAACACCTGTACGTACGTAATTACGTAAAATAGGTATTGTCTGGCATCAAAACGTCAATTGATACCGAAAAAGATGGCGATTTGTACATTTAACCACAATCCTTTGCGTGTAGTAAATATTGTTTCTTGGAAGATATGGTTTTAAAACGATCAACTTTGGTAGGAATGAAGTTCTTGCTTACTTAATCCATCTTAGCATGATAAACAATGTTTCGTTGTTATTTGAGCTGATTTGAGGTCGCAAAGCATTGTGGTTAGATTTATCGCCGCCATCTTTTCATTCAATGTGTAAATTTATTCCAACAATACTTCTATTTCTTTATAATTACACATATGTTAAAATGCATTGTCAGATTGTTCTAGCTCTCCATCCGAGCCTCAACAGTTCAATGTGCGCACAGCTGAGCCCACAGTCATATAAACAATATAGTTATATAGACCAAAATAAGGTCAGCAGTCAATACCATATTTCTACGATATTTGATATTTTTTAAGAAAGAACAACTATATAAGTCATTCTTAACGTCTCAATCCCTTTTATGTGACACTGTCAATTATAAATTGGCTTTACATGTAATTAAATTTATTACCAAAAAAAGATGGCGGCGGTAAATTTAACCACAATACTTTGCGAGCTTAAATCACCTCAAACTATGAAATATAAACAGCGCCAGATATTAAAATTATTAATATGACTAATATGAATTAATAAGATTGTATAATTTTATGCTAGAATTTAACATGAATACATGACCGTTTATTATTTACAAACTAAAAGATAGACATGCTCTTGAAATTTGGAAATAAGTTCGGCAAAATAACGAGTTTAACAACATGCGAAACCTACCCATTTTGAAGTCCAAGTTTGAACATACCTTTTAAGTTAAACAGAGTTTCCTGTGTTGTATCCTTAAGCCATTGCATTTATTTACTTTCCCCTTCAATGAATTATACGAATTAAGACTGTCTTCCATGGTAAAAAGTCTAAAAAACGTCAAATTCCCCTCAAACTGAATGCCCCAAAAAGCGCGCGAAAAATTTTGAAAATTAAAGAGATGACGGGGTGATGTTTTTAGGAGGACTGGGTACGAAACGTCAAAACAACGCAAAAAGAAATAAAATGGCGACGATGTCAGCAAACATTCGAGAGCTGTTTTCTCTCTCTTTAAATCGTTTGTATCTTACTATATATTGATTTTATGAGTGCCAGTTTTCTGGATTATCTTTTGAGGGATTTTTTAGCCTATTTGTGGGCAGATCGCCGTAACAGTTCAGGTATACAATGTGAAATAAACATTGTATAAACAAGCCTGTTTGTTATATAAAGAGGGACTTTAAAATGAAAAGGCGGTTTCGACCTTCTATAGGACGAAGTACGCCTGAAAATAAAGGTAGGTGAAAATAATGTTTGTATCAGTCTTGTAAAATAATACATGAAACACACAGATTTGAAAATATAGTACTCTCACTCTGTACGTATACAATAAATAAAAAATATATTTTTTCAAGGTGATACCAATAATGCTACGACATCCAGTGATAATGTGACAGCCTCTCCTTCAGGACCTCCAACACGACGTGCTAGAATTAAACCAAAGGTTGGAATTGTAGGGAGCAATAGAACTGGTTGCCCAGTGCAAAGAAGACCACAAATAAAACCTTCAAATGAGGTTAAAGTATCTGAGCCTGTGGTAGCACCATCGATTGTGGTACCATTGGTGGAAGAAAAGTATGGTAGTTGCCTAGCAAGTGGTGCCACAGATTCATATAATGTCACTGGTACAATAGTATTGCAAAGTACAGAGAAATCGGGCATCTGAAAAGAATACAAATTTACAAGACAAACAACATGTTAGTACAACTGATTTGGAAAATATAAGAAGTAATCAGGGTCCTCAGGAAAAGGGGAGGTCAGAAGATGAACCACATACAATTAGTACAACAGAGCTACAGAATTTACGAGATGTCACTCCTCAAAAGAATCTAAATTTACAAGATGAGCCACATGTCATTAGAACAGAATTACAAAATATAAGAAGTAATCAGGCTCCTGAAAAGAATGTGAGCTCACAAAATGAACAACATGTTTGTACAACAGAATTACAAAATAATGCTTCTGAAAAAAGCTTGAACTTACAAGATGCATCACAGATTACAACTGAGTTGTCAAATATAGGTACTGAAACCATTCCTCAAAGGAATTTGGATTCACAAGGTGAACACCTTACTGATACAACCAGCAAAGAGATCCTCAGACCAGAAGGCGAGTCGTCACCAGAGCTTCAGGCTTCAGTTGTAGCTGATGCGGGGCTGACTTCAGTTGAAGTTTCTGCAGGGCCGACTTCAGTTGCAGCTAATGCAGGAAATGTACTGGATAATGTTGTGCAAGGGAACATCTGCAGTACTGATTATGACGAGGTTGTTCATGAGGCTGATGTTATAGACGTTGAACCTTCCCTTCCAGTTTTAATCAATGAAGACTCCATATTGCTTCAAAGCAGAACTGCGCCAGAATCATTAAGTAAAAAATCTACATGTAATGTAGTTGAGGAAAACACACAGGAATCTACAAAAAGAATCACAGAAATTGTGGCAGAAAGTCATCTTTCAAATTTAAACTTAGATTTTAATCAATTGCATAATGCAGATGACTTGTTAAAGAACTTATTAGGAAGTGAGTGTAGTAGTTCCCAAAACTGTATCAAATTTGAACAATACTAGTGTTATTGAAGTTATTACAGACTTACAACCCAGTACTTCAACTAGCTCAGAATGTACTGTCATCAACAGAGAAGAACATATTACAAGTGATAGAAGTGGTCCTACCACAACGATGCAGACATTTATGGGTCACTCACAATTGAATATAAAACGTCGGCGTGCTAGACCAAGGGTTAGGTTGCCAAGACCACAAGCAGGTCATAGACAACCTGATTTCAGCACTCGTCGAGAGCTGGATAGTTCAGAGATACCAATTGCAAGTAATGTTGAGATTGATCTTGAAACATCAAACCCAGAAAGCCAAGTGATTGATCATCCAGTTTTAGAACTTCCAATTGACTTAATTCAAGATGACACAACTCAGGATTGCATGAAGGAAAAGAAAACAATGAGAAGTTTGAAACGGAGGTTCAGGCAGAGGAGCTCGGGTACAGTCAAGGTTGTTGTTTCTCGTCAAAGTTCAGGGAAAGATGATTCGAGCACACAGGAGAATGTTTGTGAATGTACGGAAACCAGTGAAGACATTATTGAAGAAAACAGCAGCAAAAGACAGGAGATTGCGAAGAAGAGGAAAGTAGGACCAAATGTTATGCAACTGAGGAGAAACCGCAGTGAGAGAAACCAACAGGAACCAATATTAGTACAAAGTGATGTTTCTGATAATAATGTTGAAAAAGTATCTGAATGTAGTTCAGCTGAAAATCAAGAAAATATAATTGAGGTTGTGGCTTCATCAGAAGATCATGAAGTTGGAAGTCAAGACAGTATATCTGTTTCAACTAATGATCTTGAAGTTCAGAATGAAGACAGTGCAAATGCCATCACTGACAATCTTGAGGAAGAAAATCGAGACAGTAGCAATGTTATCCCAACTTTGTCAGACAGTCATACTATTGAAAATCAAGGCAGTATAAGTATCATCCCAGTTTCATCAAACAATCTTGGTGTTACACATCAAGATAATGTTACCACTGTATTCACTCCATCAAACAATCTTGAGGTAGAAAATCGAGACAGTAGCAATGTTATCCCAACTTTGTCAGACAGTCATACTATTGAAAATCAAGGCAGTATAAGTATCATCCCAGTTTCATCAAACAATCTTGGTGTTACACATCAAGATAATGTTACTACTGTATTCACTCCATCAAACAACCTTGGTGTCACACATCAAGATGTTACTACTGTATTCACTCCATCAAACAATCTTGGTGCTACATGTCAAGATAATGTTACTACTGTATTCACTCCATCAAACAACCTTGGTGTCACACATCAAGATGTTACTACTGTATTCACTCTATCAAACAATCTTGGTGTTACACATCAAGATAATGTTACTACTGTATTCACTCCATCAAACAACCTTGCTGTTACACATCAAGATAATGTTACTACTGTATTCACTCCATCAAACAACCTTGGTGCTACATGTCAAGATAATGTTACTGCTGTATTCACTCCATCAAACAATCTTGAGGATATCTCGTTGAGTATTCCTGATAACACAATGGATGATATTCTTCAAGATATTAGTGAGCCATTGTCTGCTGTAGCAGAATGCCCTGAATGTCCTGAGATATTGACCAGTATAACTACGTCTGTCTCAGATGATGCCCAAGCACCAGAACAGAGTTCATCTAATAATGATCTTGTACCAGGAACTTTGGAGAATTTTATGGTAATGGTATCTACCCAGTCGAGTCAAGCCACCACTAGTTCTGCAGCCCCAGTGTCCACCATTGCCACAATTGGTGATAATTCCACAGAATCCACCATGACGATGTGGCAGCAAAAAGGGAAAAAATTAGTTGGAAGAAGGAGAAAGGTTACTAGAGGAAAAGTAGTCGATGATGATTTAGGATCAGAGGTCACACAAAGTGTTGATAAGGAAGTGGGGTCACAAGATATTGGGGACCCTAAAGGAACAGAGAGTATACAAGGTGTTAATGAGGAACCAGTGTTACAGGACCCTAAAGGATCAAAGGGGTCACAAAAAGGAAAGAAAGTTGTTAAAAGAAAGAGAAAAGTCAGGGGTAAGATAGTTGATGATGACGATGAGGGACAAGATGGGACACAAAGTCTAAATAAGGGATCAGAGTCACAAGGTATTGTGGAACCTGATGGGTCAAGTGGGACACAAGGTGTCAATGAGGGATCAACATCAGAAGGGCATCAGGGGATCCCTGGGGATCAGATTACACAGGAGGTTACAGGTGGAAAGAAAAGAAGAGGCAAGGCTGTCAAACCAAAGATACCTGCAAAAAGAGGTCGAAAGAAAGCTGCCAGCAAAGAACCTGCACAAGTTAGTGAAGAAAATGGTGAAGGAACTGTCAGTACTTCAGTTGCTGATGTAAGTAGTGTCTGTGTGTCTGTCTGTTTGTCAGCATGCTTGTCTGTCTGTGTTTGTCTGTCCATTTGTCAGTCTGTCTGTCTGCTAGTTACATGCCTGTTGGTGTGTTTGCTTATCTGCCCGCCTGTTTGTCTGTCTGTCTGTCTGTTTGCCTGCCTGAGGGTGTCTGTGTCTGTTTGCTTGTCTGACAGTTTGTCTGCCTGTTTGTTTGTTTGTCTGTCTATCTGTTTGCCTGCCTGGGGGGTGTCTGTCTATCTGTACAATCTCAACTTTTCATTATCAAATTCCATGCTTCCCTAGGGTGGTGAAACAAGTGGTCTTCCTGCAGAAAATGTAGAGGAAAACTCAACATCTCAGAAGACAAAGAAAAAACGTCGTACCCCTGCTCCTAAAAAGTCCAAAGACTCCAGCAAACAAAAGGAGGTTTCCTCAACCGAGGGTGAACCAGTGGCCAAAAAGGTGATGATGAATGGTAGATGTTCTTGTGACAAGAAGTATTGCCAGAAAATAGTTCTCAAGAAATTGGGAAGATTGTGCAGGTTTTATGGTATAACCAGACACAGCACTAAAGTAAAGTACAGTGCCCTGTTTGGCGTCAAAAAACGTTGGTTGCTTGCTATTGATTGTGAAGGAAGGAAGGAAGGAAGGAAGGAAGGAAGGAAGGAAGGAATGGAAGGAAGGAAGGAAGGAAGGAAGGAAGGAAGGAAGGAAGGAAGGAAGGAAGGAAGGAAGGAAGGAAGGAAGGAAGGAAGGAAGGAAGGAAGGAAGGAAGGAAGGAAGGAAGGAAGGAAAAGGGAGGAAGGAAGGAAGGAAAAGGGAGGAAGGAAGTAGGGAGGAAGGAAGGAAGGAAGGAAGGAAGGAAGGAAGGGAGGAAGAAAGAAAGGAGGGAAGGAAGGAAGGGAGGAAGAAAGGAAGGAAGGAAGTGAAGGAAGGAAGGAAGTGAAGGAAGGAAGGAAGGGATTTTGGGAGAGTGGGAGGAAGGAAGGAGAAACAAATGAATGAACTGGGAGGCAGAATATTTAGTGCTGCTACTGTAACTCAAACCAATTTCTAAAAAAAACAATTTTAAAACCAATTTCTTACCTAGGCTCTTCATCTTCTTTTAGAGTAAGGAACAAGAAAAAGCTGAGAAAACCAACAGTGTGGTCAATATATTTAGCATGCGTATATCAGACATGGTGCACTACAACCCTAAGACAAATCCAATGAAGTGAGTCAAAGTGAAATTTTTCCAACTTTTTTTGACTATGGTATCTGTGGTCATGGAGACCTGATCTCTGATATAATAATCTTGTCAATTTTTATTTGCATTTAGAAGTTCAAATAAGGATGAAACACCAGAAAGCGTTTTGAGTGGACTAAGGTAGAGAAGTGTAAGCTAGAATATTGCCCCATGCAAAGCTTCAGAGTACATATGCTAATATAAATTTACAGTATAGTGCATGCCTTTCACCTCTCTAACTCAGGTTCAATTCCTGTTTGGTGCATTTATCCGATAAAAATTTTACCTTGGCCACATATAAGAAGAATGCTTACAGTTTGATTCTACCTGCAAACACTGCATGGCTTTTTCCCTGGGTACTACAGTTTCTCCAAAAGTAACAATGGACCAATGATGGTTCTTGGTGGTTCAACTAGTCAAGTTTTCTTTATGAAGTACATTTCATGTTTTTATAGCATGTTTTTCTTTTTTTTCACAGCACACAAAATAATGAGTCGGAGATAATTTTACCTGCAGTTGATCAAGATGAAACAAGTGTTGATGGTGGAACACAGCAATCATCATCAGTCCTCGCTCCTCGAGTCACCATTGATGCTGAGGGAAATATTGTATTGGACGAAGAAAGGTATAAATGAAAATGATTCCCCAGAAAGCAAATTGAGCAATGCTGTTTCAAAAAGAATATGCGAATTTCAAACATTTTTTAAACAATTGGCTTTGGCAATTCATGAATAAATGTTGTTTTGTTTGTTTGTTTAGTCTAGTTATTCAGTCTACTGGCTCAACTGAGGATGTTCAAAACAGGTAAGGTACTATAGTACCTAGAAAATGATGATCTAAACATCTGTCTGGTATTAAATGTGAAGACATTTAATATAGACATTTAATATAGACATAGACACAGACAGGAAACAATGGCCAGCCAGCCATAGAACGATTGATGAACAGACAGACAAACAGACATGGAGGAATGGATTCATAGACAGACATAAAACAATTGATGGACAGACAGACACGGAGGAATGGATGGACAGACAGACATACAATCATAGAATGATTGACAAACAAACAGAGACAGAAATGGACGAACAGACAGACAAAATGATTGATGGACAGACAGACAGACACAGAGGAATGGATGTACAGACAGGCCTGGAGCAATGGTTGAACAGACAGACAAAGTGGTTGACGGACAGACAGACAAACAGGCACAGAGGAATGGATGGATGGACAGACAGACAAAATGGTGGATGGACAGACAGACAAAATGGTTGATGGACAGACAGACACGGAGGAATGGATGGATGGACAGACAGGTTGATGGACAGACAGACAAACAAACAAACAAACAGACACAGAGGAATGGATGGATGGACAGACAGACAAAATGGTTGATGGACAGACAGACAAACAAACAGACAGACATGGAGGAATGGATGGACAGACAAACAAACAAACAAACAAACAAACAGACATGGAGGAATGGATGGATGGACAGACAGGTTGATGGACAGACAAACAGACACAGAGGAATGGATGGACAGACAGACAAACAAACATAGAGCAATGGATGAACAGACAGACAGACTGATGGAAAGAGACTCTGTCACCAAGACGAGAGTATTATAACTGACCTCGATGTTTAACAGTCGTCTTTCAATACCTACTTCTACAGAGAACTTGTGTTTGAAAATGCTAACCAGCAGTACAAATCATCACAGAAGAAACTGCGCATGGATAAATGGAATAAAGAAGGTACAAGAGGACAAAAGTAGCAATTATTTTAACTTAGTTGTTACAGTAAGTAGTTCATTTATTTTTCACATGATTATTTTTCCTTGACAGAAACACTGTATTTCTACGAAGTTTTAAGCCAGATAGGAACAGACTTCAGCTTAATGTCAAAACTTTTTCCAAAGAGAAGTCGCACGGAATTGAAGGTGCGTGTACAATGCTGGTTCTGTAGTTGGTTGAAAATTTTCACGTGTGGAATGCGAGAAGATTGATGTGTTATAATCTATAACTAAGCAACTGAATTAATTTCTTCGCTTTGTTCTAATAGAAAAAATTCAAGCGAGAAGAAAAGGTCAATCAAGATTTGATAGAAAAAGCATTAAGTAAGTGTGTAGGATAATAAGTAATAAATTTAAAAAAAAAATTAAGTAATTTGCTTAACATTGAATAATTTCTGCATTATTTAAGGTCAAAGAAATCCTATCCCTGCTTCGTTATTTGCCGAGTATTTTGAGGAAACTGAAGAAGAAATGGAACGTGCTCTTGTTGTGTCTCCTGAAGAGACTCCAGTCCAAGCGTGAATGTCGAATTAAACCCAATGGAATTATAAATACAGAAAAAATATCGAGGAATGAAAAATGTTGAGTGAGGAGAATACTGTTTTCCAGTATATTCGCTATAATTATCGATGCAGTTACAATAATATTCAGTAACTACACCCACATTTTGTCGTAAAACTGATGATTTTATACAGCCCAGTTCAATATACCATTTTCTGGTATGTCCAACTGCACTTGGTATACAATTATAAGTAATAACATGACTTGAGGGAAATTAGCGATTAAATTTCCCCGCCGCCGAGGGAAGGTTTGTGTGACTTTTACAAATCTTCCAGAGGCAAAGGGGAAATTTAATCGCTAATTTCCCGAAAAGTCATGTTATTAGTTTTGTAATATTATGATCGCCGAGGAAAACTTTGAGAATCTTACCAACAGGATGTTGATGAGGGAAAATATATGCAAGCGGGAAATTTAGAAGAAGACAAAAGATTTCTTTGTCTTCTAATTTTCCCTCATCAACATGCACGGGAAAATTAGAAGACAAAGGATAAATTTCCCTCTTGCATGAGCGATGAGGGAAATACGAGGTTTACATTCCCTCGGAGAACAAAAGAATCCGAGGCGATCATGGTATTATAATACTAATGAGTGATTCGGCTAGCACGAGTGAATTTGAGGTTATCTTGGTATCATCTGTATAATGTTGCGATTGTAGTAAAGATACTATTTGGCTAACTTTAAGGAAGACGGAAAAAGATCACAAAATAAACACATTTTGACTGCATTTTATACTAAAAACATCTACACTCAACACGGCGTCATCTAAAAAATTATAACTATATTTTGTAGTGTTAAATAAATTATATCACTGGTGTATAACTTATATATAGACATATTTACAATAAATATAAGTTTGATATCACGTCCAAGGATTTCCACTTTGCTCAATTGAGTCTAAAATCAAAAATAAATGTTTTAATTGTTAGTTTGAGTGAATATAGAGCCACTAATCGAAATATAGTAATTAGGTTAGATAAACTGCCAGAACAGAGAACGTAGGAGTTTAACGTTTCGAGCGAAGGCCCTTTGTCAGTTCACTTCACGTTTCTCTCTTATGAATATGAGTCGTGACTATAAAAAGGAATACATGAGAAAACAGCTTGATCTTACAACTCCAACATTAGTTAAAATACTCATTAATAATTCATGATGAAAATTCAAAAGAAATCAATACCGTAGCAGTGGTTGTAAATCGGATACAGCATCGTCCTGATTTACATAAACTTTAGCTTCGATTTTCTCGGCTAAAACAGACCGTATCCCCAAAATAGTTGGTCAACTTGATTACTTAGATGCATTTATATTTTAAGAAAGATACAGCATTCGCAGCCGAGCTGTATCTGATTTACTACGGCTCGCTTGCAGCTCGCATTATAAATCAGATACAGCTCGGCTGCTCATGCTGTATCTATTACTTCTTAGACTAATCATAATAATATTCGTTTTAAGGTGAGGTAACACGGGCAACATTTTTCTTCAACTTTCTGCAACATTGTTGCGTTTCAAGTTGAAAAGCGTTGTTGCACGTATTACCACCCACCTTAAACATTGTCGCGCAACAATGATTTTGTTGAAAAAAGTAGACTCCAGTTCTACTGGCTGTAACATGCTGTTTCACCTGCGACCTACCTTGTAGAGAAACTGCTTGAAGTGAGTCACGTTCTTTCCTGGCATTTTTCTCAGAAAGTCTTAACAACGACGTTTTATCCACCGAACCTTTCTTAGAATCTGTCAGCATCGTAGCTCGCGATGAAGGTTGAGATCTTCGAACTGAAACCTCTTTCTCGCTAACACACAATTAAAAACATTCAACACACATCACAATCTGTCCAAGTTTCTTCTCAAACTCGTGCAAAAAAGTAAAAAAGAGATTAACCCCTTGACTACAAGGGGTCTTCCCTTGACGAATAAAATCGTCTGGCGTTAGCCAGAGTGAAATACTATAAAGGTGCGTCTACATGCGTGCTTAGGAGTTAAAGGGGTTAACAGTGCTTTCAAAACTGGGGAAAGAGCACCACCGGGACGCTTATATTCTGGCAAGATACTGCAATGAAGAGTAGTATATTAGCTCACTCTAGAACGACAAAAAAACGAACCGATAGCATACCTTAATTCCCTCAGGTCTCTACGCGATACACGAACTGGAGTGGAAGGCTGGGTCCCAGGCGTTTTTTCTAAAGCGTTCTAAGAACACAAACACAAACACAGAGAAATATACAAAGTTAATACACCTTTTTATTTCCATTTCCATTACCCATTCTTTGTTTTACCTTTCTTTTCTTCTGTTTTCTTCCATTCATTCCCTCCTTCCCTTCTCCTCCTTCCCTCCCTTTCCTCCTCCCTCCCTCCTTCCCTCTCTTTCCTCCTTCCCCTCTTTCCCTCCCTTTTTCTCTCCTTCCTTCCCTCCCTTTCCTCCTCCCTCTCTCCCTCCCTTTCCTCCTCCCTCTCTCCCTCCCTCCTTCCTTCCCTCCCTTTCCTCCTCCCTCTCACCCTCCCTCCCTTTCCCTCTCGCCCTCCCTCTATCCTTCCATCCTATCCTTTCCTTTGCTATCCTGTCTTATGTCCCAGGGCTTCGTCCAGATTTCGCGATGCAGTACCTTGATCAGAAGGCTTGTTTCAGCTGGTTCCAGGTTATCCTTACTATCCTTGATGTCCTTGATGTCCGTGTTGTCCTTAATACCCTTCATGTCCCTGTTGTCCTTGCTATCCTTGTGTTCATCACTTTTCATGTCTGCTTGGATCCTAATATCAGCCTCGGAAGGTATCTCGCTCTGAATACTGGTCTGTGAATCAAGGACATCATTTTTTCCTGAAACTTCGCGCAGTTTCTTTTTTAACTCGCGGCTCATTTTTTTATAATAATAAAGATCTTTCTCCAGTTGATGAACTCGACCGTCTTGCTCACTGAAAACCCCAACACAAAAAGATTGGTTCAGTTAATGTTAAAATATTAAAAAATATGGCGATTTTTTTGGAGAGAATCCGAAAGTACTCATGTAAACTATTTACTACATGCAGTATTTCGTTATCAAAATTATTCTCAACAGTTTACCACCTTTTCACTTTGCTCTATCTGAAACACTGCCTACGCAGCACTCTACTTAATTGTCCACTTTACCTGGTTTGCTGTTGTTCCACGTCATTTACTTGCTTCATTAAAAACTGTATTCGTTGTTCATATTGCTTCGCTTGATCTGTCAACCTTCGCTCAGCTCTCAAGTCGGCTTGTTGATAACCTCGTTCCAGTTCTCTTATGATGCGATCTTGTTCATTAACACGAAGTGATAAGTCATCGCATTTTAATTGCTGCTTGCGTTCTTTTTCACGATGGCTGACCACTTTCCCGAAGTATTTGGATAATAGGAATATAGCATCGTCTCGGCTTAAGCTGTTTAGTTTGGTGACTAAGTCGTTACCAGATGACTGACTCTGATCCGTTCCTAGTTCCTTCTTTTGTGTGTTTATGGAGTCTGTTTTGAATTCAATAGCTGCTTCTAGCGCTTCGATACCTTCATCGAACTCTAAAAGTCTGATAGAATGAACGAATGAACAAACGAACGAACGAACGAACGGATAAAAAAATGTATGCATGACATGCATGGACGCCGTAGATGGATGGATGGGAGGGAAGGAAGGGGAGGAAGGAAGGAAGGAAGGAAGGAAGGAAGGAAGGAAGGAAGGAAGGAAGGAAGGAAGGAAGGAAGGAAGGAAGGAAGGAAGGAAGGAAGGAAGGAAGGAAGGAAGGAAGGAAGCAAGCAAGGAAGGAAGAAGGAAGGAAGGAAGGAAGGAAGGAAGGAAGGAAGGAAGGAAGGAAGGAAGGAAGGAAGGAAGGAAGGAAGGAGAGGAAGGGAAGGAAGGAAGGAAGGAAGGAAGGAAGGAAGGAAGGAAGGAAGGAAGGAAGGAAGGAAGGAAGGAAGGAAGGAAGGAAGGAAGGAAGGAAGGAAGGAAGGAAGCCAGGAAGGGAAGGAAGGAAGGAAGGAAGGAAGGAAGGAAGGAAGGAAGGAAGGAAGGAAGGAAGGAAGGAAGGAAGGAAGGAAGGAAGGAAAGACGGACGGACGGATGGATGAACGGACAGATGGACGGACGAATAGACAGATGGGTGGATCGATAGATAGTTAATATAATAACTCTACCTTCGTTCTTCTTCAATACTCAACAAACTTCCTTCCTTGAGTTTCACGTCAATCTCTTGTCGTTTGTCCATTAATTCTCCTCTCTTGTTCTCCAGTGTACGAATTTCTCGACGAATAGTTTCACAAGTCTTTTGATCTTCGCTTTCTGCATGCAGAAAAAAGTTTCTAAGTCAACAAGAGTGTAAATTCTCAGAATTTCATTAAAATATAAAAAATAGATTGAAGTAAATAATAATAATAACTATAACAGCTCAAAAAAGAAGTACGTCAGTACGGTGGCCGTGTTTCCGTCAATGTTCAGAAATACAGCTTTTAGCCAAGCATTGAAATGTTATGTTACTGTATATCATTAGCAGTTCAGCTCGGGAACAAACCTTTTAACGCTGAATCTTTTTCACGAAGTCGTTCCTCTACATCGTCCAGTTGCGTTGACATGCGTAGAATATCCTACAGAAATTGAAACGTGTAATATTTTAATGAATTGTAACAATATTAGTATAATATAGATATAATATTGTAACGTGCGCTATCCACTGTGCCATAACATACTTCTTTGCACAATTTGTAATTCTCAATATGTCAATTTCTCATCCCATGCATCAACTTCTCTTAAGCCCAAATCAAACGAGAACGCCAGTCATCGCAAGTTGGCAGTCACGCTATCTCAGCCAGCCGCTCTGAATAGTTTCCCGAAAATATCATGTACCGTGACAAAGTTAAAACTTGTTTAAAACACTCATGAAACCTTTATTTTGTTAATTTGGGTGTTCGAACGACCGCCACAGAAATTCTGACTGCCAACTTGCGATGACTTGCATTCTCGTTTGATTAGGGCTTTATACTTACTCATAATTTTGACCTTCATTTCCAAACCAACAATTTTGTCTTCGGTGCTGTGTCTTAGCGAAATAAATAATAATAAGTTCTCCTTACCTTGGAAAGAACTTGACTTGAACGAAGTTTCTTTATCTCTAGTTCACTCTTGTTTTTCATCATTTGTTCTCGTTCTTTTAAGATAGCTTCGCGTTTGGCAAGTTCTTCTTCTAGTTGTTCCATCGCTTGTTTTTTACTCAGAACGTTCTCAAGTTCAGTGTCTAACCACTGACGTCGTTCATCTAACTTGCTTACATCGTCACTGCAAACAAATAAATAAATAAACAAAAAAATGAGATTGGAGTTGGAATGGAATTAGTGTGAGGTGAGGTGCGGAGAGCTGCGAAGAGGTAAGCAAAGGAGATGTGATGTGGGATAAGTAAGTGGGATAAGATGAGGGGAGGTGAGGAGGAGCGAAGTGAAAAGAGGTGAGGTGAGATAAGGTGAGGTGAGGTGAAGTGAGGTGAGGTGAAATGAGGTGAAGTGAGGTGAGGTGAAGTGAGGTGAAGTGAAGTGAGGTGAAATGAGGTGAAGTGAGGTGAGGTGAAGTGAGGTGAAGTGAAGTGAGGTGAGGTGAGGTGAGGTGAGGTGAGGTGAGGTGAGGTGAGGTGAGGTGAGGTGAGGTGAGGTGAGGTGAAGTGAGGTGAAGTTAGGTGAGGTGAGGTGAGGTGAGGTGAGGTGAGGCGAAGTGAGGTGAGGTGAAGTGAAGTGAAGTGAAGTGAAGTGAAGTGTGAAGTGAAGTGAAGGTGAAGTGAAGGTGAAGTGAGGTGAGGTGAGGTGAAGTGAGGTGAAGTGAGGTGAGGTGAGGTGAAGTAAGGTGAGGAGGGGTAATCACTCTTCATAAGTTACTTTGTGTTTTCCTCCTTGGATGTTTTACGTCTGAGTTTTCTTTGCGCCGCTACAACTTCCTCCGTTTTTCTTTTTAAGATTTTCTCATGTTGGATATTCTTCTCTTCAAGTTCTTTGATTCTCTGTTGGTCTTTCTGTACTTCTTTTTCCATTTTAGATTTCTTCTCCGCCTCTTCCTTCCATTTCTTTTGAAATGTGTCTTGTTGTTGTTTCATTTTGTCCAAATGATGTTCGAGTTCTTTGAGCTTCTTTTCGCGTTCATGATGGAGAACAGAAACTTTCTCATTGTCCTTTAGAAAATAATTATAAAATGGCTGATGACTAACAACAAACGTTTGGTAGGTAGGTCAGTAGGTCAGTAGGTAGGTAGGTAGGTAGGTAGGTAGGTCAGTAGGCAGGTAGGTAGGTAGGTAGGTAGGTAGGTAGGTAGGTACATACAGTGAAATAAAAGTAGTGTGCTGCGTAGGCAGTGTTGAAATACAAATCGAAATATACTAAGGTTTGAGTACTGCCGAAAAGAAACTACGTTCAATATTTTGGGCAGTACTCAAACCTTACTATATTTCGATAGGTAGGCACATAGGTAGGTAGGTGGATCGTTTACAACTACAACAATCACGATACGGACACTCCAAACAAACCTTCTGTTTTTTCTTGAGTTCGTGCAATTGTTCCTCAAGCGTTTGAAGCTTTTTCTTATATTCTTGTTCGAGTTTTTGTTTCTCATTTTGTTCCTGGTGAGACTTGACCTCGTAGTGTGCTAACGTCTTCTGTGTGCTCTCCAAATCTTTCTTCTTCTTCTCTACTTCTTTCTCCATGTGTTGTACCTTTTCAGTGAACGTTTTCTTCATCAGGTTGGCTTCTTTGTCACTGCGGACCAACTCTTTAATCAGTTCTTCTTTTAACCTTTGCAAGCAAAAAGCAAGATTAACAATTTCATGTCGTTTCCTTCCCGAGAAGCGTGAAAAATAGAGAAAGAAAGAGATAAGATTGGCCTACTTACTTAATGTTGATAGTAAGATCTCTTAGTTGATGTTGAGCTTCGCGTAATCGTATTTCTGATTCCTGTACTTGTCCTTTAATAACCTGTGTACTCATGCGAAGAGTCTGGATCTCATCGTCCATTCCATGTTTCTTTGGCTTGTCTTTCTTGGAAATTTCAGATCTTTTCTGTAGCTCAATAAAAAGAACAAATTAAAAGTCAGAAAAAATAATCAAAAAATCTTTCTTTCCTTCCTTCCTTCCCTCCCTCCCTCCTTCCTTCCTTCCTTCCTTCCTTCCTTCCTTCCTTCCTTCCTTCCTTCCTTCCTTCCTTCCTTCCTTCCTTCCTTCCTTCCTTCCTTCCTTCCTTCCTTCCTTCCTTCCTTCCTTCCTTCCTTCCTTCCTTCCTTCCTTCCTTCCTTCCTTCCTTCCTTCCTTCCTTCCTTCCTTCTTAATAAACAATACCTTAACACTGAACTGATTCTGTTTAGCCACACTCGACGGACATGTGCGTTTTTTTATAGTCTTTTTGTTTTCAGGATTAACACTTCGATCTTTTGCGTTCCAGGTTTTGCCCAAAGGTCTATAATCAAACAAAAATGGCCAAGAATGAACCATCTTGCAACGACTTGAGGTGATCATGACCGTGCAATTACTATGTATACTTAAAGCTAATGAATGGGGGGTGATCGTAGTTGTACGTGGTTCATAACTGGCACTAACTTTGAAGTTGCTACTTGCTTTTCCTTTCCAGTCTTCTCTTCATCACTGTCCGTAGTATCAGACAGTGAGTGCTGAACCTCATCTTCTTCTTCATACTGACCAACAAGCAAATCACTGCGGGCTCGAAAATTTTGCATCATTCTTTCCAAGGGGTTCTAGACAAAATGAACATCAAAACTAAACAACGTACATCAGTTGCAGTCTTCCTTCCTTCCTTCCTTCCTTCTTTCCTTCCTTCCTTCCTTCCTTCCTTCCTTCCTTCCTTCCTTCCTTCCTTCCTTCCTTCCTTCCTTCCTTCCTTCCTTCCATCCATCCATCCATCTTTGCTTCCTTCCATCCTTCCTTTCTTCCTTGCTTTCATTAAGACCTTATCAATCACCTTCACTGCTCCAGAGTGCAGTGTATTTCTCCTGGCGGATAATTCATCTTCTGACAAAATATCAGTTGTTGTCGCTTGGTTATCGGCAGACTCAACTAAATAAAGGAAATGTTCAGTAAAAGAAATTCAGTAATTTAAGATATCTACTGCAAGTAAATAAATCACCTTCTGCTGCAGTGTCGTCTTCTTTGGGAAGCATTTGCTTGTTTAGCTGGACTTGCTGTCTCAATAGTTGATCATCATATTTCTTAAGCTTCTCTAGAACATCTTTCAGCTGGTCATTCTGGTTCACATTTTCGCTTTCTAGTTCTTTGATATGTTGACGAAGACTATCACTTTCTTTGTTACGCTCCGCAAAGATTTCTTCATCCGTTGCAAGATCGTTTTTGTACTTAAAATAAAAAATATAAAAACAGCTTGGAATAAAGCTAAGAAAAGGAGGAAGGAAGGAAGGGAGGGAGGTAGGGAGGGAGGGAGGGAGGGAGGGAGGGAGGGAGGGAGGGAGGGAGGGAGGGAGGGAGGGAGGGAGGGAGGGAGGGAGGGAGGGAGGGAGGGAGGGAGGGAGGGGGGGAGGGACGGAGGGACGGAGGGAGGGAGGGAGGGAGGGACGGAGGGAGGGAGGGAGGGAGGGGGGAGGGAGGGAGGGAGGGAGGGAGGGAGGGAGGGAGGGAGGGAGGGAGGGAGGGAGGGAGGGAGGAAGGAAGGAAGGAAGGAAGGAAGGGAGGCACGAAGGAAGGAAGGAAGGAAGGAAGGAAGGAAGGAAGGAAGGAAGGAAGGAAGGAAGGAAGGAAGGAAGGAAGGAAGGAAGGAAGGAAGGAAGGAAGGAAGGAAGGAAGGAAGGAAGGAAGGAAGGAAGGAAGGAAGGAAGGAAGGAAGGAAGGAAGGAAGGAAGGAGTGAAGGACGGACGGACGGACGGACGGAAGAAATGAAGAAAGCAAGGAAAGAAGCAAAGAAAGCAAAAGATAAAGAGATAATGAAAAAAGTACTTTTTCCAGTTCTTTTCTGAGCTCTTCGATAATTTCATTCTGATGTTGCTGAGCAGAACTAAGTCTTGAAACTCGTAGACCTTTTCTTAGTTTTTCCACCTTCTTCTTTAGTAGTTCATACTGTTGTGAAAAAGCTCTGTTCATTCCGTTTGCTCTGTAGACTTCATTTAGCAATGCTGTGGCTTCTTCCAGTAAACCTCGTACGATTTCTAGGTCGTGCTGGCATCTAAAAAGAAACAGATGGTGAACACTATTATTATTTATACTATCACCATCATTACCATTGTCATGACTAGGACAATTATTATCACCAACACCATCATCATCACCAGCAACACCACCATCATCATTATCACTATAAACATCATCCTTATCATCGTCATCACCACCATCATCATCATCATTAGAATCATCATCATTACCACCATCACCACCACCATCACTATTACCAACACCACCAACATCATCATTAGAATTATCATCTCCACCACCATCACTATTACCAACACCACCAACATCATCATCATTAGAATCATCATCACAACCACCACCACTATTACCAACACCACCAACATCATCATTAGAATCATCATCACCACCACCATCACTATTACCAACACCACCATCATCATCATTAGAATAATCATCACAACCACCATCACTATTACCAACACCACCAACATCATCATTAGAATCATCATCACCACCATCACTATTACTAACATCACCATCAACATCATTACTAACATCATCACCACCACATCACATCACCATATAAACCACCATAACTTGTTCACCTTTCAAGTTCATCAGTAACTTCTTTAATCCTAGAAATTTCTCCCATGTCACTCACGGACTCCAACGTTTTTGTACGATGTCTTTGAAGCTCTTCCCGCAGTGCCTAGAACAAAGGACGTCAAAATTGAAAGTAGTTTGGTAATCAAAAGTGTGTGTAAATAAACACATGTCCATTGTAAAAACAAGATTAGACGATGAGACGAGATCAAGAGACGAGACAAGAGTAAGTTAGACAAGATACAAGACGTGTTTTACAACACTGCAAAATCTAGAAAAGTTAATATACTCACTTGTATTTCATCCTCCATTTCAGCCAGTTTTGCTGCCTGAGGATCTCTGTTCACTATGGGCTTGTTTTTAATATATCTTGCCTGCATAACAAAAAAAGAAGCAGTGAGCATTCTATTTTAGACGTTTATAGCAAAGCCAATATTTCACAACAGCAGCAGAAAGAGCAACTTCAACAACACCTGACCACCACCAACAACAACACCAACAAACAACAAGACCAACACAATCACGACGATGACCAACAACAACAACACCACCAACAACAACAACAACAACAACAACAACAACAACAACCACCACCACCACCACCAACAACAACAACAACAACAACAACAACAAACAACAAGACCAACACAATCATGATGATGACCAACAACAACAACAACAACACCAACAACAACAACAACAACAACCACCACCACCACCAACAACAACAAACAACAACACCACCACCATCATCAACAACAACAATAACAACAGACAACAACACCACCATCATCAACAACAATAACAACAGACAACAACACCACCACCACCACCAACAACAACAACAACAACAACAACAACAACAACACAACAAATTAAGTTAAGCAAAAAGTTAATATTAAATTTACCCTAGTGGCATATTTCAGTGAGTTAAGATTTTCTGCCAAGTCAGCAGCAGCAGGACTTAGACAGGTCAACATCATTGTCCTTGCATTTCCACCAAGAGAATCTTTGAGAATTCTTGTAATCTTACTGTCTCTGTACGGGATATGACTAGCCTTCAAATAAACATGTACACTCTGTTAATTGACAGTGCTCACTCTGCTCTACCCATACTGTTCTGTCGCTCATGTTGTATATACATGTATTACAGTACTTAAAATTGAATGTCTGTAGATCATACCTTTTTCTTGCTATCTGATAAGGCACTGATAACATTGCCCAAAGCCAACAAACCACTGTTAATATGAACAGATTCCTTGAATCTCTCACCAACATTGCCTGTACGATGTGCACGTTCTGACCCAGCCAGATCAACAAAATGAAACTTTGCAGACATAAATTGTGAGAACTCTAAGAATTGAAATATTATCAGATTATTTTAATATTCTGTATTCATTTTTCTTTCTTTCTTTCTTTCTTTCTTTCTGTCTGTCTTTCTGTCTTTCTGTCTTTCTGTCTGTCTGTCTGTCTGTCTGTCTGTCTGTCTGTCTGTCTGTCTGTCTGTCTGTCTGTCTGTCTGTCTGTCTGTCTGTCTGTCTGTCTGTCTGTCTGTCTGTCTGTCTGTCTGTCTGTCTGTCTGTCTGTCTGTCTGTCTGTCTGTCTGTCTGTCTGTCTGTCTGTCTGTCTGTCTATCTGTCCATCTGTCTGTCTGTCAAATAAATTACAGTGTCAAAAACACACCAGTAGTAACATCTTCATCAAGTTTATCTTTTCCTTCTTTTTCTTCAGCTTGAACTGCATGCTGTTCTGTAAAAGATGAGCAAAAAAAACACTGTATTAAGATTTCCTTCCTCCAAAATATTCTTAATTACACAAAAAATATACATACTAGCATACTGTAGCTTTAACATCATTAGTAGTATACATACCAATATAAAGAGTAAATATAGCATGTGATCTGCTCGAGTGTTCATTCATATTGGTACTACCAACATGTCTGCCAGCTGCACCTGCATCAAGACAACTTAATGCTTCATCTGCACTCTCTATCACTTGCTCTGTGGCACCAGTAATTACTAGAGATAAAAAGGAGAACATTTTGTCAAGGCTCATTCTTATTAGACTCTAGTAGAGGTGAGCCGATCATCGACAAAACATCAGCAGAGCCGATTAACAGCTAGATTGTCTTTCACCATCGGATCGGCTGTCTCGTGACTCTCGTCCTCGTATTTCTGCTCTCTCATCCTCGTTTATCATAGCCTGTGTACAGCCGCAACCCTCCTGTCAAAATCGGGGAGCGAGTGTCTGTGGTACGGCGTATCATATACTTCAATTCTTTACCTTGTTTGGCATTTTTGCGCTTGTTGAGTTGTTGATACAAAAATATTTTAAATAAAGGAAACACTGCTGACTACTTGACTGTTTTCTGTTTGTTTTGTTGCGCTCAAAATACGAGAATTGGCTTGATGACTTCCTCTCATTGCGAAACTTGAGATGAATAAAACAACAAAATGGGAGCACTGAGCATCAGGTTAGCAAACATCGGTTTTGCTGATTAATCGGCCGATGGTGGGGAAATATCAGCTCTTAACAATCGGTATCAGCAATCGGCTTTTTTTTTAACATCAGCTCACCTCTAGACTCTAGTAACAATTAACGTTATATTAACCCATTGCTGTTCTCCCTTTGACAAGTAAAATCAGCTGGGGTTAGACAGAGTAAAAAAATAAATGGGCTGCTTTTGGCATGGCTTTGGCAGAAAAGAGTTAAATCATTAGTGGTCCAAAAACGATATTAAACCACTTAAAACCAGCTCTACAAAGACTGTATGTACCTGTGTTACCATGTTCATCTTCTCGAATATGAATATCTCTGGTTGACGTTTCTAAATCAAACAAGTCTCGAACCTCTTCCATATAAATCTCAATGTAAGAAGCACTGACAATAAAATGAACTTCGTTTTGCCTCTCCTGTAAAAATATTAAAAAAAAGATTCACCACACAAAAAGTCTAGACTAACAAACTGCCACTATGTATATTAAGGTAAAATACAGAAAAAATCACAATTTTCACTGCCATGAAAGTTGTGATTTTTTTTTATCTCAGAGAATAATTGTTAAAGAGAGCACTGAACAGACCTTAATAGTTTGGAATATCTGTTCCATGGCTCTAGGTATAACACCATATTCTTCATCAAGTAGCTCAGTTGTGTTGGCACTGCCAATGGTATAAGTCTTACCAGACCCCTGCAAGGTGCACAGAAAAATGGCCTTCACTCAAAACATTAGACAACATTTACAAGTATTTTAGCTGTTCACACTAAGCTTTTAAAATGTTTTAAAATTTTTTAATTTGTATCAAGGCTTACCGTTTGTCCATATGCAAACACGGTGGCATTATAGCCATCAAAACATCCTTCAACTAAAGGTTCCACACATGTTTTATATACTTCAGTCTATAAGTCAAAAAAATAATTAATCCTTATCATAATAAAGACCTTCTGTGACCAAATATACCATTCAATTGCATGTTAAAAATTATGACGATGGTGGTAGTGGTGATGGTGGTTGTGAAGGTGATCAGTGTACCATAGTGGTGATGACAATGATGATGATGATGGTGGTGGTGGTGGTAGTAATGGTGGTAATGAGGATTAGTGGTGGTGGTGGTTGTGATAATAATATACAATGATCATGATAGTGGTAGTATGTGATAATGATGATGGTGGTAATGATGATAATGATGGTGATGCTAGTGGTAATGATGGTGGTAGCATTGGTTGTGGTAGTGGTACGCTGATAATACATTTTCTTTGACCAACCTGGGATACTGCAGGTTGAAACACATAGTCAAATGTAAATGCTTTATCTTTCCCTAGGATCAACTGGGGTTTATCAGGTACAAATATGATACACTTGGGAACATTGTGAGTCTTCTCTTGACCAACAAGAGGCCGAACCTAACCAAAAATTATTTTAAAAAAACCCAACAACTTGATTATTAAATCTGCCCAATCCTTTAAACCAAAGTTGTAACTTGTTATTGATTCTGCATCTATTACTATCATACTACCCAGACAGACAGGCAGACAGACAGACAGACAGACAGACAGACAGACAGACAGACAGACAGACAGACAGACAGACAGACAGACAGACAGACAGACAGAAAAACCTTGGAAAAATTGAATTACTTTTATGCATTTAAAAAACGTCTTATTTAGTTAAAACATTTATACTTGTTTTAAAAGTTGATAAAAAAAATTACAAAATATACATATAAAATTCCATTTTTTATTACGCATTGTAACGATAATTTTTTATTTAAAAAACAAGCTTTACATTAAGTATAAATGTCACGCTCAAAGTTCGGCATATGAACAGTTAACGCTATCAGAATCATTGCCTTTATTATGCTAACTGCTCAGCATTTATGCTGCAGCCGAACTGTCACTCATTTACCAATTAACCGTCTAAAAACACTATTTTTCCCGCTTACCCTGACAGCAACACGAACTGGAACTTCTTCCATGTCAAAGGTTTGTAACTTTTACATATTTTTTCAATTTATTCCGCGTCAATTGGTGGAAATAAAACCAAAGAAACGGTCCCAATAACAAATATGCTCGCCATGTTGTTTGGAAAAGCTTATTTTGTATCCAACCAACGAAAAAATATACCGAGCTTTCTGATTGGATTAAAAATTTCACTTCGAACCAATCAGCGATAATTTATCATACTTAAAACTAGAGTCCAGTCCACTGAGGAGAGATTAATAAAACATGTGCTGCATGTTTGATTTGATTTGGGACCGATTAAATGCTGTGTTTTCCTCGATTTTCGTGAATGCAAACCTGGGAAATTGGTTAGAAAGAGGAACAAAGTTATAAAGACTGTGTGTCCAAGATAAAACTGGCATCCATTAATGATTTGTGCCAGTTTTTACGTGAGTTATAACAGTGTTCTGTTATGCTAGATCCAGACAGTATTGAACAATACAACAGTGATGATGATAACCAAGATTATTCACCAGAATCTCTTCATGACCCTCGTCTAAAGATCTACCTGGCTCTAGAAGGAATTTACGATGATGCATTCAGAGAAGAATATTTAGACGAATATCTACAGAATACTAGTGACACAGATTTATACCTGGAACAATCAGAAGCTGTGGTCTACCCAAATGAACAACAAGATTTTGAAATGAATATATCTGAAACACCTCAAGGTTCTCAAAGAAACATTTCAACTGATACTAGCTTGACACACCACCATCAAATACAGGCAGATACGTATAGATCTGACTACTCATCAGGAGCTTCCACGGGTCATGCAAAATCCAAAGGCCTACCACCACCACCATCACGTGATTTCTTCAAGACATTAATAAAGCAATCCCAGCATCCATCAGCACCTGTACACCACTCTACAGGAACGTATACCTACTCTGATGAGAGCCACGCACAAAGGACTGGACACTGGGAGGAAAAGCAAGCAACCACAAATCCCAGAGGTCAAGGATGTCATGTACGACCACAGTCTCTGTTGCAAAGGTCTTTGGAAACTATTGGGCAGAATTTAAGTACGCCAAGATCCTCAACAGGGTATACAGTGCATGCAAAACAATCTACAGTCACCCCCCTGATGGCAAGACCTTCCACAGTTCCCCCCCTGATGGCAACAGCTTCCACAGTTACTTCCCTGATGGCAAGACCTTCCACAGTCACCCCCCTGATGGCAAGACCTTCCACAGTTCCCCCCCTGATGGTAACACCTTCCACAGTGACCCCCCTGAAGAGATCATTTCCAAGACCATTGATGCCTGAGCAAGGTGAATCAACCACCACTCGGCCAGTGCGTTCATCTCTTTCTGGTAGCCACCATAAACCACCACCACCATCAGCTTTGTTGCATAATACTTTCCTCAACCAAGGCCCCATACCTACTAACACACAGCGGCAAACACCACTGAGTGGTCCAACCACCAACTTTGCATCAAATTCACAAAATCTGGGCTCACAAAATCCACCAACCAATTTCCAATCATCTACAACAAGCTTAGAAGCTAACATTATCTCATTACTTCAAAGCCAGAAGTCTTGCACAACACTAAGTATTGGTAAATCATTGGGGTTCTCGAAGAAGAAAGAAATCAATCCAGTCTTGTATGGCTTGGAAAGAAGAGGGGTCATAACTAAGGTTAACGATACACCACCATCTTGGAAACTGTCTCAAGGAGGAGCAGTCAAACGTAACGCTACATCAAACATTTCCCCAGCTGCAAAACACCAAAAACAACCAGCAAAGACATACCAGCAACCTACCACCACTACCCTAGCTTCCAGGCCACAAACCTCGCTAGCAAGACCTCCTTACCAGACCTCCTTGGTGTCCTCTCCACCCCAAGTGAGTACAGCGCACATTCCACCACAAAGCAACGTAAACTCTGACCCCCAAGGGTTTTTTGAAGCATCTTTTGCGGCTCTTAACAAAAACCCCGTCAGTGCATTGAATAACTATGGGCAAAAGAACAAAACCGAAGCATCGTTTGTGATCGTTTCACAGAAAACTTTTGGTAAACCGTCATTTACCGTTGCAGCTAAACTTGGCAATCGTACGTTTTCTTCTGTAACTGCGGGAAACATGAAGGAAGCAAGACGCCAAGCTGCTGATGTCGCTCTCCGAGAACTCGGTCAAGCTCCAACAGGCTCTCAAGGAGGGTCTGATTCCCCAGACGCTGGTGTTAACCTTAGCAATTTACCATCGATACCTCAAAACCGTTCCTGGACTCATTTCGACCGCATGGCAGCACTGAGCCATCAACTCTTTGCGCGACTTGCACCCACAGTATCTGCGGCATTTGCGGGTCGTAAGGTGGTCGCGTGCATGATAATGAAGACTGGTAACGAAGACAGTGGTCACGTGGTCAGCCTTGGTGCTGGGAACCGTTGCATCAAGGGAGAGCGGATAAGTCTGGAAGGAAAGAAAGTCAACGACTCGCATGCGGAGATCGTAGCAAGAAGAGGCTTACTTCGTGTTTTCTATAAAGAGCTCAGCCATTTCTTTGCTGGTCAAGAATCCATTTTTACCAAGAAGCCAAACACGAGTAAACTTAGCGTTCGTGAAGGTGTCTCGTTTCATCTGTACATCAGCACGGCTCCGTGCGGTGATGGCGCGCTGTTCTCGCCGCGGGAAACAAAAGGTATTGACGCCCCAGGCTGTTCGGTTGCTCAGGAACATCAACCAACGTTCACGTCAAAACAGCAAGGAATTCTGCGCACGAAAATCGAAGACGGCGAAGGGACACTTCCGATCGACTTCGACGCACCGCCGCAAACATGGGACGGTCTTCTTCAGGGCGAACGACTGCGGACAATGTCGTGCAGCGATAAGATTTGTCGCTGGAACGTTCTCGGTCTTCAAGGCGCCCTCCTTAGTCATTTTATCCAGCCTGTCTACCTGAGTAGCCTGACGTTGGGCTATCTCTACGACCATGGGCATCTATCACGTGCTATCTGTTGCCGACTTCAACATAAGGATGATCTAAATGAGCGCCTAGCTGCGCCTTATCACGTGAATCACCCGTGGATTGGTCGCGTCACCGCGTACGATCCACCACGCGAGACGGAGAAAACCAACAACGTCAGTATCAACTGGTGCCTGGGGGATACCAGCGCTGAGGTGACCGACGGACGAGATGGCGCGTGTCTGACAAGAACCGACAATGCCCCGACTTCTTCACGTCTGTGCAAGGCGGCATTTTACGGCAGGTTCCGAGAAGTGTGTCGTAAGATTCCAGAGTTTCAGAGTCTTTTGGAAGCAGATTCTTACAGAGAGGCGAAAAATTTGGCGGCAGATTTTTTGCGCACAAAACAAGAGATGAAGAAACAGTTTAAGTCGTCGAAGTATAGTCAGTGGGTTTCTAAACCAATGGAACAAGATCTTTTTAGTACAACATTGCCGTGAGCTATGTTTGAAGATACAATTCCGAAACTGTATATAGTGTATATAGTATATAGACTTTCAAGATCAAGTTATTTTGTAGTTAGTCAAGGATACCTTTTAGTTATAGTCAAACCGGATGTTCTCTTGCGTACAACTTTGCAATATTGATTATATGCAACATTGTAATTTAACTTTGGATAATGCGAAATTCTACATAAAGTCAGAGCCATTACCTTCAAGTATAACATCACATTTATGTGTTGTTCGATGTTTAAAACCAATATTTTAAGCAACCCGTTGAGGAATCTTGATAAAGCGTTTGCAAGTTGCTGATTGAATCCGCCAACTAAACTGATTGCAAGTGCGTATCAATATTGCAAAGTCGTACACAAGAGAACATTTTAACTATATAATTGTTTGATTGCAGACATTGTCAAACTGTCAAAGATAACGTTGTTTCTCCTGGTTTATGTCGTCTTTGAATTGCCAAGCATGATTAAGGGAGGAAAAACAATTTTAGAATAGTGTCATTAAAGAAATACCAAATGGTTTTCCGTGTTTGGATACTCTGATCCAAACACGCGGGAAATTGCGAGACTGGAGAAAAGCGTAACAAAACACGAGCCGTAGGCGAGTGTTTTTAGCTTTTCAAAAGTCGAGCAATTTCCCAAGTGTTTGGATAAGAGTCTCCAAACACGGAAAAAAACATTTGGTATTTCTTTTATAAAATAATCACAAGTGAATATGATGTACTGTCCGACATTTTCAAAAAATCGTTTTGGCGGGAATTTTCCGTGTTTGGATACTCTGATCCAAACACGGCAATTGACCAATCAGGGCTCGCGTAGTATACATGTTATTTTATAATGTGTAATACTCTTATTTTGTAACGGAATAATATCATTTTGGAAGAATAAATAAACCAACATCTTTTTAAAACTTACGTTATGTACTATCAAAATATTACCATCAATATATTTTAATACTTAAATGAATAAACAGTCTTGATATGCAAAGGCCAAAGAGTATACGTTTTCAGATGAATGCTCCTCCAATTAGGCTATCCTCCAATCAGTCCAATGTCATTGATTCATGCATGATCACCTACAGTACATGTAATTAGTGTAATGATAATGAATAATGATTTTCTTTTCAGACAAGCAGTTCACAGTTCAAACAGACTCAGACTTTATTTCCCAATGCCTAAATTCAGTATTTCAATGTAATTCAAGTATACAGTACTTCAAAGTCCAACATTTACATCAGCACTCACTAATAAAGATAAAAAGAACGCATTTCGTTTAAATTTTAGTTTTAAAATTGCGGATTTGATCATTTGAAATATTTTTTTTAATATTTCGTTGTATTCAATGGCCTTTTAATATAGGGGGTGATCACTGATCTATATAGATCAGTGGGGGTGATACTAAAATTACTACATGGCCGGGTCAATGTTGAACAAAGAGCGGCCTGGGGACCAGACAAACGGTTTCCCCCGGATGTGAGTCGGTTGCACGGTTGAGGGAAGTTATTAAAATCAAAATATTCGCTGATCAACCAAGAAGAGCGGTGAAATAAAGGTCTTTTATCTCGCAAACTGTTCTTATTTTCAAGCTATAGAATGGTTTGACTCTTGTCTAATACAGGATCGTCAGTTATGTCGTATCTAGACATCATAGCCGATATGGAGAGCGAAGAAAATACGAATGTCGGAAAACGACCGATGGAGGAACGTTGGCCGCCTCTCGGAGCTCCATCAAATGAAATTTTACAGGAAACTGAACCTTCTAGTTCTAGGTAATACGATACTCATTTAAAACAAATACTTTATAGGCGACCAAAGCTCGGACTTGAAAACGAAAGACGTTATTTATGATTTGGTATAAAAAATCTTGTGTGAAGTACAGCTTTGGTCGTTGCTATAAAACATAAAATATATTTATATATATTGAATGAGTTTATAGTCTTGGTCTTTAAACTGATCAGTGAGCTCGTAGGGGGAAAGGGATATACAGTTAACAGTGGGGGGAGATACAACCCGGCAATTTTATATATAATGTACGAATTCATGTGCTTTCTAGTAATAAGTTTGAGTTTTGAAAGCCGGCGCAGACTATCAAACGAATGGTTTTAACTGCTATACATCTGCTTCGATGCTTAATATTAAATTGGGGGGAAATCTGCCTACGCTTCGTTGGTTATCTCGTGTGGGTGTCATCTAGCTCTTGTTAGGCAGATAAAGACGAATATTTTTCATTCATTTACGGTTGCCCATGGGAGAATATTAGCATATCAACAATGAAGCCAGTTGAGTGCCAGAGTGCTAATTGTAACAAAATAATAACAAAATGTTCTTATTTTATAAATATAAAGTTTCTTAGAATAAAGTTTGCTTGACGGGGTAAACTCCTACGATTTACGTACTAAGATTTGATCTTGCGGTGTATTTCATAGCAGATACGGTCTACACATTGTCTGATCTGTAATTAAATATTCAATATGTGGGTTTTGATGTTGACGCTTGCATAGCTTTTGTAATCAGTTTAAATGCGTTTTGGAGACGTATGTTTGCCGCTGCAATTTAAGTCCCTTTGTTATTCAAAAATGCTTGAAATATGTTAGTGAAATTAATGTCAGTGCAAAGTAATTGGTGTAGAGAAGGAAGTTGTTGATTTAAATAATAATTTATGCTTGAATAAATTAAGGTTAATATGTCCAAATGTAAACTATGTTTGGCATAACCGATCAAGGATTAAGAAACGTGCGTCAAAATAAGACATAAGCCAAGCTGAATAACACAAATTCCAGCAGTCTATCTATCTCTCACACTTATCTACAAAGAAATGCCAAGACCAGTGAAGGTTACTTCCATTTTCGGTAAAATCAACTGCATGATCAACCATGTGTCTTAAGCAAAGTCCATGTAGTATTTCAATTTCAAAGTACAACGGCCATTTTTGCAACTATAAAAAGCTTTAACCCCACCTTAGTAGTTCAATTACAATCAACCTTTGCTAGAGTCAGTAGAAATTCCCACTCCCCTACTGAAGCAACAAGTTGTCACAAAATCGTATTCCTTTAAAGTAATATATTTAGAATTACTGTACACTAAAATAAACAAAAAAAATAATGTAATATTGATATAAAGGAATGTAACAAAAATGATAAAATAAAAATTTCGAAGCAGGGACTCACTGTCCCCCGGACACCGCCCCTCCCCACTAAATCAAAACATGACTCAATTCACAAAGAATGCTTCTTTGCAAATCAAATCGCAGTCAATTCTCCCTCCCTTACAGAGTAACTGGGGTACACGAGCTCCAACCCAGCAGTCGGCACCCCCATCTTGTGCTAGATCTGCGATCCACATTCTCTGTGGAGGCTCACAAGGCCTGGTACGGTCTAGCCTGCAATGTACGGTCAAATAGCTCGGTACACTACCTTTGCTCGATAGTACCAACGGGCAAGAAACCGGATTAGCCATTTCTTGGCATGCACCTCAACGCCTCACTGACCAGATCGGTTGGAGGCCATGCATGTCCGAATAGCTGCCACGAGCCCCTTCTCAGCTAGGTATCCACTTCTCTGGCCCCCCAGATGGGCCTACCCCACCTGGGATATTGTGTATGAGGGACAGTAGCTTTTCCCTGCTTCCTTCTCTGCCACAACATCAGTCTTAGCTCTATTTTATTAATTAAGTCATAGGACATTAAAAGGTAAATACTACTCAAATCAGTAGAGCGAGACATGGATGATTTTTTATCGCTTCTGAAGTGTCACTTTTATTAACCGCGGATCAATATTAAAGCAATCACGAGGTGTATTCTCATGTACCACGTGATAAACATCCCATTGAATCCCATTGTTAACTCGTAAACAAGCTATCACGTGGTACATAAGAATACACCTCGTGATTGCTTTGAAATTGATCTGCAGTTAACAAGTTACCTGTCGCTTCGGAAGCGATGAAAACATCGTCTATGTCTCGCTCTGCTGATTTGAGTAGTATGTATTCTAGCTTATGAGGGTTTTAATTGGTAGATCATGTTTCACAAAATATTTTTTAATATATATATATATATAAATTATGTTTCTTTGGCATGAGCCCCCTCAATGAGCATTCCATTCTTGGGGCAAGTGCAATTAATTGTAATTAAAATATGTTATATAAATAATATATATATATATTTCAATAATTCACTATATACAGCAACTGTACAAAATATTTGTACATTTAAAAAAATTAAAAATGCCAGCTACAATTGGAGTTTCCATATAGTTTGTTATTTTATAAAAGATTAGCCAGGATGCTTTTTCTAAATAAACCTATTTTTGCCTTGATGGATTGTTATAATCTATTTTACTCTGGTTAACACCAAATGATTGCACTTATCTATTTATCTAATAAATAGAAATATAATTTATAGCAAATATATTGTATTTGCCAATTGAAAAATTGAAACCAAAATTTTTTGAAATTATAAATAATGCAATCACAAGGACATTGACTCATTGAGTGTTTTTATAAATTGTGAGTCCTAAAGTATAGAAATCTCATTATATAGATCTGATTCCCAACTTAAACAACTTGAAGAAGAACATGAAAAATTGAATTCTTCACTTTCTGCTTTGACAACTCATTTTGCACAGGTAAGGCCATACAGTTTATATTGGGATCTGATTAGCTTAAGTTGGCTAATTTGGATTTATTTGCACATAAAAAGTTTTATAGTACTGGTCTGTGCCAGCTTCTTATTCTAGTTCATTGCATTGTGAATAGATACTAGCTATTATTTTAATTTTGCAATAAATATATGGTGTTTGTAAAATTTATACATTATTAAAATTATAATGTAGCACCATGTATATGCAAAGAATTGTGACATGACAGAAGTAATATGAGACAGACGCTTTTGTATTGTGATCCTGTTTACTCAACTAAGACTAAGTACTATGCAAATCAGTAGTTCTTCTGCCAAAACACTTAAACTCGCCCTGTCTAATTAGTTTTTTTGCCCATTTGTTGATTTAAAGGTTCAGTTCAGGTTAAAGCAAGTTGTTGCAGCTCCAAAATCAGACCAAGAGGTATATAGCTAATGTGAATCTGTAGTTTAAATGGTGCAATGATGCAGAGGTCTTAACCCTTTGCCTCCTAGTCTGGCCAAAACCAGCCCTTTAGTTTAATTCTATTCTGTTGAACACCAGACAATTTAATTTACTTATCAAGTGAAAACCTCTAGTGGGTTAAACTTGTAGCCATAAAGGAGTTATTGTGATAGTCTAATAATTTCATTTTATTACAGGGCTTACTTCAAAGCTTGGAGAAGTTTGCTTTTGAAGGAATACCAGATGTGGATGGAGCTAAACCAAGTGTGAAACGCAAAGGGAAAATGGTATGCTTAACATGTTGGCTTCTCACCTTCAATTCACTTAATGACTTTATAGTAATTTATTCAAAGCCTATATTGAACCTAACAATGACATACTGTAATAATAAATATATTTATTGAAGTTTACGTGACTATTGTTGCACTGTAATCTGTAGATCCAAATGAATGGCTTTTAATTACTGTAAGTTACACCCATCACTTCACGCATGCATGCATGCTATTTAATTTTGTTAAATTTTGTTAGAAAATCTGTTTTATTCTATAGTCATTCAGGGGATATGAAAAGAAATTAAATGAACAGAAAAAGAAGCAAGAAAAACTAATCACGCAGTTAAAAGAACAACTGCAACAAATGGAAGAAGCGGTTGTTAAGGCATGTAGAAAATATAACATTTTGGGAAAAAATAAAACAAAAGAAAAAATGTCTGCAACAAGGTGGTGTGGAAAAAAAATACAACTGACCTGAAACGCGCGAGTTTCACGCGGGATGCGCGAGTCTCACACGAGATGCGTGGATCTCACGCGGGATACGCGACTACCACACGGGATGCGCGAGTGTCACGCGGGGCGGGGTGCACAACTCTCACGCGAGATGCGTGGATGTCACGCGAGATCAAGGTGTGTGACTGGATCCGCGAAAGTGCTACAAATGTTCACATACCAACTGTTAAGTTGACAAGTTATATATAACCTGTATTTTCCTAGCTTCAAACAATTTGTGATCGTTGACTCTTTTTGTTTTAGGGTGCAAGTCACAGTGCAGATAGTACTGAAAAATTAATAGAAAAACAAAAGTTACTACTAGCCCAGCTAAGGTAACTTCTAGGAACTTAATAATTAACTTTGCGTCATTTGAAGAAAGTTCTTTTTTGCTAATTCAGTTTCTCGTTAGAGATTAACTGATTATAGTACTACTAAATTTTGTCTCATTTCTCTCAAATTGTAGTTTACAAGACAAAAAAGCGAGGACGTCTGCCGAAGAGAAGGTATTCACTTTAATATTAATTAACACAGGTTGATAACTCAGGGGATCAGTTACCCTTGGTCCCAGAGGTTCTACGCCACCCACTCCACCCCCACCCCCCCCCGAATGCTGAAAGCGGTGATTGAACCTCTGGTCGAACTGGCCGTTTCTTTGATCGCTCCGAGCCAATGACGTCGCTAGGGTCAGATCTTGACCCCATTTTCTGATTGGCTAAGAAATCTGTTAGGGGGGTTTTAGATTACTACAACATGAAAGTGAGATTGGTGGCGTCTTCTACCAGAGGTTTTCTCGCCGCTTTCAGCATTCGGGGGGGGGGGGGGGGGGGGGGAGTGGGCGGCGTAGAATCTCTGAGACCAGGGTAGGGATCAATAGAAAATTTTGGATAAATTTTTTTCAACATCAAGCAAGTTTTCTTGATTTCTTTCTTTGTTCTATATTTTAGGATGAATTATTAAATGATCAGATTCCGAAGGTGAGAACATGAATACACAAAAAATTACACTTGATGGACAATTTTTTGAATACGTTTAACTTTCCTTTTTGTTCAATTTTTCAAAGGAACAAGTAATCAAACAAATTACCAAACAAATAATCGATCTTGAAAAGTTTATCAAACTGTTACAAGGTATTAAAACTTCTGTCCGTTTGTTTTTTCTTCGTGTACACTTTGTGAATACGGTTAATTCATCTTGTTGATTGTTATTTTTCAGGTGAAACTGGTCTGAGCCCAAAAAAATGCCGTAAATGTTCAAGCTGCAGTTGTGAACATGAACACGAACAAACATCTCGACCACCAACGGCGAAAAACAAGAAAAAAAAAGGAAACTTACATTCTGCATTACAGGTTATTGTCGTATATGTCGTCCCCTTACTACTATTGTATATGTCGTCACTTACCACTATTGTATATGTCGTCACTTACTACTATTGTATATGTCGTCACTTACCACTATTGTATATGTCGTCACTTACTACTATTGTATATGTCGTCACTTACTACTCTCGTATGTATTGTCATGTGTTACTATATAGAAATCGCCGTTGCTCAATGCGCGAAAAACACAACCAAGATCAACCGTTGATCGAGAGGAAGAGCACTGGAAAGAGGGCCTGGGAGTGAACTACACGGTGGATAATTTCGGAATAATCGATGATAGTGATTCAGGCCAGGATGTTGCTTGTTGTATTTTACCAAAGCATGGTGGTCCTGGGGAAGAAGTGGGACCAGAGGAGACACCGGGGGAGAGCAATCAGGTGTGTGACGGTGACAAAAGTTGTGCGCTATTAGCCTTGCTGTATGTACAGGTTGTCAAGTTGTTAATAACTCGGAAAACTCCGAGCTCAAAAAAAAAACTTACGACAGCTTGCTCAGCAAGAACGATACTAAAATTTACAAACTCCAAGCTGAAAATACTATACTAACTAACAGTGAATTAAAAGTAGCGTGCTGCGTCGGCAGTGTAGAAACAACAATCGAAATATAGTAACTTAGGTTAGATATACTGCCGAAACAGAGAACGTAGGAATCTAACGTTTCGAGCGAAGGCCCTTCGTCAGAGAGAAACGTTAGATTCCTACGAGCGAAGGCCCTTCGTCAGAGAGAAACGTTAGATTTTTCTCTGACGAAGGGCCTTCGCTCGAAACGTTAGATTCCTCTGTTTCGGCAGTATATCTTTCGCTCGAAACGTTCTCTGTTTAGGCAGTATATCTAACCTAAGTTACTATATACTAACTAACGACAGCTTGTACAGCAAGAACGATACTAAAATTTACAAACTCCAAAATTGAAAGTTATCTTTAGTCTAAAACGAAGTCATATGTTGCAATGTGTATATGTACATTTACAATTGTACGATTTAAGATACGAGTTTTGGCTTCGATTTTAGTATAATCACTGTATTCGTGTTATATTTCATTACCACTTGTGTCACCAAGGGGAACGGCGGTGTTCGTTGGTTATTTCGTCTGGATAATTAATATTTGTTGACATTGATCAAACTTCTTTTGTCTCAGAATAAGTAATTAAAGAACTAGCATTTATTAATAAAATCTTAAATGTAAATCAGACCATATAAACAGCCTGATTTGCATGTGGCGTTTGTTTTTCTAGATTTTAGCTAATAATATTTTAACAAGCGTTGGTTGGTCTATTGTGTTGCAACACGGCGTAATAAGATTGTTTTTAATGTGTAACTGTAACGGTCATTGTACTTTATCTAAAGAATGTTAAATCACTTTCGTGTAGCGAATCAAAGAGGCTAGTTTGGAAATTATCAAGCGAGCGTTGGCCATTTTACAAATCTTTGCTATGAGGTAGGTGAAACCCTTCAGTCTGTGTTTGAATTGATGATTTACGGTGTCACGCCACCCCAGAGTTAACGGGGGATAACTGTTTCATAGACAAGATGCGGGATTAAAATATAGCCTGAAAGCAAAGTAAGGGTGCTAATCATCCTTACTTGCAGTCGGTGGCTGAATTGTGAAGGACGCACATCAATGTGGCATAGGAGACAGTAAAAACCCGCTAACAAGACCCAACATTTTACCAAATCAGCCTGGGGTAGGTTCTTATATTCTTATATATTCTTATATATTCTTATATATTCTTATATATATAAATTCTTAATTTCAGCCTGAGGTTCTAAAAGTTGAAGGTTCTTGTTAGCGGTTTTTTACTGTATCAAAGGGCGCTTTCCAATTGACAAGGTTAGACCGATCAGTCCGGCCAGAATGGACTTGTTTTCTATTAGGACCAAATTTTCCAGTCAGACCATCCCAGGTCTCAAACGAATCGTGTTCCATTTAACCGGACTGACCGGTCTAACCGTGTAAATGGAAAGCCCCCAAAGACGCTCCTGACAGCCGCCATGCATATGACACGTCAGACCACGTATATATACATGTATGCTATATATATATATATATATTATTAGATGTTTTGGTGTGTAGTATCGCTTATACAGCGATACTACACACCAAAACATCTAATAAGAGATTTATTATACAACTGCTCTGATCAACAAATTTTTATGGAAAAAGAAAACTTTAAAAAGGCCAGAGAAGTAGCGTGACTTGCACCAGAACAGAATAATAAGCATACATGAAGTAGTCTCCCGTGTGATAAATTTGATTGGATAACAATCCAAATAACCAGTGTAAATAACTAACTATCCAAATATCGCTGTATATTTGCACTCATTTTTAGCGTTATTTGGACAGGTTTTAATGCAGTTGTATAATATATATATATATATATATATATATACCAAGTTAAAGCTAGTTTCTCCCCCTTTTGAAGGGTTATTTCTAAGTCAAGCCGAGTTCGTATAAAATCGGTGGGGAAAAAATTGATCTTATTATTTCATCTCATTTTCTGTAGCCAATTCGGATGCGCTGGACAACACTTGCAGGATCAACTTTATCAAAAAGCAATGCAGACTCCAGTTCCTCCTTATGAGTAAGTGGAAACTTTTGGCTTTTTTATTTAAACATATATAATCCTAACATTTACCCAAGAGCGTATTCGCTCATCGAGGGGCTCACGTTACGTTCACATAATGCAATAATAAGTAAACAGAAGATGACGAGTACAATATAAGTTAGACATTAAATAAAAAGGTTAACAAAAATAAATGATCAAAGCTGGTCCAAGTGAAGGATTCAAACTAAATATAATAATTTTAAGAAAAACGTTTAGTTTGCTCAATATATTTTTGAACATGCATAAATATGCTTTTGTTATCATCTATACTCAAATCGGCTGAACCAAATAAAAATAATTTCACTTTTTGTGAATCCGACAAAAGACACCAGCCGACAAAAGAAACCAGTTTTGGTGCTTCTAATGACGACATTATTATTCAATTATTACTACTATTGTTGTTAATGATGCTGCTGCTATAGTTATTGCTGCCGCTGTGGTCGTCGTCGTTGTTGCTGCTGTTCTTGTTGCTGCTGTTGTCATTGTTGTTGCTGTCGTTTTTGCTAGTGCCGTAATTCTTGTTGTTGTTGCTGCTGTTGTTGTAGCCTGTAAACAGACTGTCTGTTAGAAGGCTATTGTTGTTGCTGCAGTTGTCGTCGACATCGTTGTCTATTTAACAAGTATTCTTGCTTCATTTACAATTTTAGAAATTTAACACGCTATCTCCGCAAGTCAGTTGAGAATGTACTCATTCAGCAAGCTAAAGTTTTGGAGGAACTTGGTGTTCATTCCCCTGGATTAAACCCGGCCACATTATCTCGCACATCTCGTAGTGGATCCATTTCCTCACTAGTCTCCACTGTTTCATCAGTAGCTGATGGTGTAAGTGTAGGACGAATACAAAAAATCCTTTCTTATTTTAAGTATTTTTTTCTCAGAATTTTCTCAAGAAAATTTTAAGAAAATTCTTGAAGAATACTTTCTACGAAAGTTTTTGTTCTCTGAAGAATATTTTTTCCGAATAATTTTTTCTCAGAATTTTCTTAAGAAAATTTTTGATGAGTGTTTTTCAGAATTTTCTTAAGAAATTTTAAATATTTTCTAAGAAAATTTTCTTGTTATTCTCCGAATTTTTTTACTTATTTCGAGAACAAATATTCCTAAAATATTTTTTCTTCTTAATTTAAAATATGAGTTATTTTTGCTGTGTGGTTTATAGTCTGGTGAATTTACGACAACGGAAGCAGAGCTGATTAGAACTATTCGACGAGAATTTTCGACCTGTCTTCGGGATTTATTTGAACATGGTTTAGAGAAGGTATATGCAGATTGAATTTATTAGGCTGAATAAAGACAACTGGATATTTAATACTATGAGTTTCCATTCTTCTAAAAACATAAAATCCAAGGACTTTTCCAGCACTTTTAAGGACCTTCTCAACTTATTTTTTCTTTAGAATCTCGACTATCGTCTTATTTCAGCCAAGAGTTTAGCAAATTGCATTATGCCTGGTACAGCTCAGCCACGAAGTCAAAATATGCACGTCTGGGATGTCTTTATGGCATACTACCGCATTAAGGTAAGAGAAAGCCTGGCAACCTGTAATATCATTCTCTATGCAGCGCCGGTACACTGTCAGAGCTGCAAATTACTGTCGGACATCGGACAATGTCCGACCAAATTTGGCAAATGTCAGAACAAAACCAAATTGTCATCGGACATAGTGTCCGAGTAAATAAAATATATTGTCTGATCAAGAAATTCGGCCTTATGCTGTTGAAAGAGAAACTTCTCTTTTTGAGAGAAAAATACCGATTTCCTTTCGTAATTCTATCGAGTAGATTGAGCATGTTTGAATTTTAAATATCCGTAACTGAATCGGTCTTCTGAGAGAAACTGATAGTATTTAATTACTCTGGTACCAAGGAGTTAATTAAAACAATGTATAAGTATAACACACGCGCGCGACGCTAAACATACGAGTCAGACGACTGTCACAGAAACCGGCTTTATATCATGAACTCAGAACTGTATTCTGTTTATGTCCAACAAAATGTAGTGATAATGATTTTATGTCCGAACAAATTTTAGTAATGTCTGACCAAAATTGGAAATGGATCAGACACATGTCCTGTCAAGAAAAAATATTTATTTGCAGCCCAGGGTACTGCGGACTATATCAGAAAGTCAAAGCTAAAGTTTATGTAAATCAGGACGATTTCCTTTGTGTTTTGTTCATGAATTATTTTTGAAGTATATATATAATTATCGCTTATTTAGCACGGCAGAGAATATAATTCAGCTGTCCCACGAAAGTTATCCGAATCATTTGGTATCGATGTTTCTGGAGCATCTGCCGTCACATCTAAACAGGTAAAAATTCCATGTGTGCTCTTTTTGTCATTTCCATGAATTGATAACAAAATGTGATTTCCGTGAAAGGAATAGCGGTAGCAAATAGCCAATGTTCTTTTTCTGTGCGTTTTAAACTAATTTTTGCTGTATTTTTTTCTCAATTTTAAGACTCTTCTGAGAACCATTCATTTCGTAAAATCGACTCACGAGCGATGCAAGAGAAGCAAGGAATCCATGGTAGGTTAAACATTTTATGATAAACAAACTCTTCAAAGGAACAACTAAACTGCCATCGACTATCGAAATAGCCTGCATCCATCGCAGATTCAAACCCTTAACTTTATGTCGCCACCGACCAACAGTCTTTCTCAAAACTACACTAACCTAGATGATCAACTTCAACAAACGTCTACTGATACTCCTAGGTTCAAACCAATTACTTTATAACGTCAGTCACTACCACCAACAGTCTTTCTCAAGACTACACTAACCTAGATGATTAACTTCAACAAACATCTACTGATACTCCTAGGTTCAAACCATTTACTTTATAACGTCAGTCACTACCACCAACAGTCTTTCTCAAGACTACACTAACCTAGATGATCAACTTCAACAAACATCTACTGATACTCCTAGGTTCAAACCATTTACTTTATAACGTCAGTCACTACCACCAACAGTCTTTCTCAAGACTACATTCACCCAGATGATCAACGTTAACAAACATCTGATTTAATTTATCGAAACGAAGTTAATATAACTTCTGCTTCCTTTTCAGTTTCGAGCTCTGATCTGCGCGGGGCTAAAGTAAGTGCGAGTTTATTGTATATTGGTACATCGCCCTTACAATGAGCAATATAATTGCCCAAATCATCGCATCCCTGCTACAAAACCATCTTGACTGCATACGAGAGGCAAGCGTTTGCGTCCATCTCGAGTAAGTATGCTGTTATAACGCCCCTGTACGAGAAGGAGTCAAGACTTTGTTCCCTCTGTTTATAGTTTTTTCTCGTCATTTTATTTTTCTCTAGTCAAAAGAAACTATCTTTGTGGTGTCGACAAATTGTGAAGTGTGGTAGTCTGGTCGATGAAAATTATCAAACGTGGTCGTGTGTTGTTGCGACTGGTAAAAAATAGTAAATTATCAATACTATAAGTACAGTGCTATCCCGCTATCTTGAACTGTTAACAGGAGATAAAAAATAATTCGAGATAGCGGGTAAAGAATATTGTAAAACAGTGAAAAATATTTAATTCTTTGAACTTTTAAAAAATTCAAATCCCCCACCTTTTGCCCGGTCATCCCCCCCCCCCCCCCCTCGGGCTTAACACTGATTCGTGTGCATAAGTGACCATTGATTAACCCTTAACTAAACAGCGAAATATTTCTCCTTTATGTTGTTCAGGTTTTGAGGATGTAATGGACACACTGGAAAGACTAACACCTTTAGACTTCTGTCTACCAGAAGACCTCGCCATTAGACATCTTACAAGAGCCAACGAAGCTTTTGGAGAAAATTATTGATTTAGAAATATATAGGACAATTTATCGTCCTTGTAGGACTTAAAATGCAAGGACACACCAACATTAGCGCCATCTTGAAATTCGCATTGAATTCATTGCCAGTATCCTCTATTTATTAGCACTAGTATGATATATAATATTAATACTTATTAATAAAACTGAAACGAAGTGAATGGGTCTTGTAAAACCATATGGCAGTGTAGAAAATAATCTATTTTGTACTTTAGAATAGCGTAAAGACGATAACAAAATAATACATTGTAAATAGCATAGATGGCAATAAACAACTCGCATCCTTAATCATCTCAATTTCTCATGCCTAAAATAATTTGAAACTAGTAGCGCTTTGTGAAACACGTATACATACATATATATGAAACCTCATATACCTAGGAAGGAAGGAAGGAAAGAAAGAAGGGATGAGAGAGAAAAAGAGAGAGAGAAAGAAAGAGAGAGAGAGAGAAAGAAAGAAAGAAAGAAAGAAAGAAAGAAAGAAAGAAAGAAAGAAAGAAAGAAAGAAAGAAAGAAAGAAAGAAAGAAAGAAAGAAAGAAGGAAAGAAGGAGAGAAGGGAAGGCAGGCAAGCAGACGTACAGTACAAATTACACTTCCGTACAATACCATGACATGTCTATATATACTAGCGAGAAAATGTTCCCTCAAGCCTTATAAATGCTGTGTGAAAGCGCACACTTCCTTCGGACGGAGACATTTAATGACTAATATGTCATCAATAATGAATTTCCTGTAATCTATAGTCATTTCCCCGTACGTAATATTGTGAATTTATAAAATCAGATAACAAATTGTGAAGCATCAACCAAGCACTGTAGCTGAGTGCTCTCCACAGTTGCAGGGCCATCCAAAGCAAAGTGCTCTTTGTCTTTCCCAATCTCCGCTCGAGCACTGTATATTGCGTCTTGAACAGCGAAGAGACTGGAACAAGACATACACTGAGGAGGCTCGCCAACCGCTGAACAAAAATAAAATATTTTGTTCTTAAGAATAACTGTAAGAGGCGAGTTTCAGGGTGTTGGCGTGCATCATTTTTCAAAAAAACTGGCAAGCTCCACTCAAAGTAAACATACTGTTTAAAATCAACAAAGTATAGATACAGTTTCTGGATGTTTAACACTGTTATTCTGCTGTTGTTGGTTCGCTAGCAAGTCTGTTTGCCATTGCTTAAGCCCCGCACAGACGACCAAGTTTTCCTTGACAAGTTTTTTTCTTGACAAGTTTTATTTGTTCGTGTGTACGACACAAATTGACAAGTTTTTCCTTGACAAGGAACCTTGTTCAAAAGCTGGTCATGCCAGCTTTTCAACAAGGAAATTTGTTCGTTTGTATAGTCGTCAAGGAAAACTTGACAAGATCATCTCCTGCTACGCAGGCTACTTTAAGCTTATTACGCGATCATTACCGTCAAGGAAAACTTCTCCAACCGCACACACGAAAAAACGTGCTCATCGTACACACAAGCAAGGAAAGTTACCAAGGAACTTGTCAAAAAAAACTTGGTCGTCTGTGCGGGGCTTTACTTTGTGGGGGAAGCCCGCCAATTCCTTTGCAAAATGATGCGCACGCAATACCGTGAAATCCGCCTATTACCTCGATTCCTGAGGAAACAGGAGAAAAGGGAGAAGAGTTTTAAAAAACTCTGATTGGAAGTGGCAGTTGATTGATCCTGCCACGCCAATGGATTTGAACTAGAGTCAGAATCTGACCCTGTCTTCTCATTGGACGAATACTAATAGCGTCCCTTGATTGGTTACTAAAACTATAATAATCACATGACCTACCTTTTGATCGTAGAATGCCCAATGGATTCGGGGCGTCTTTCAGAAGTGAAATACGAAAATCAATTGGGATATCTTTGGAAAATGGAGGATAGTAGTCCTGTTTGAAATAGAGAACACATTTACTTCATTAACTCTTTCCTGTCCGAATTGATCACTGGTATTTTTATTAAATCTTTCCTGTCCGAATTGATCACTGGTATTTTTATTAAACTACAAGCAATGTGGAATATTCTGATCTCCGTACCCAAGTTCCATTGGTAAGTTCCAAGCCAGATGAAGGGTCGTAAATTGCTTTTTCTGTCAACCAGTTTCCAAGTCCCATGACATAGGCACCTTCTACTTGACCAACATCAATCTCAGGATTCATACTAAAAAAAGTAGTAAACTTTTGGTGAATTTTTGGTGCGCGCAGTCACCTGAAAGGACTCTGAGGAGTGGGGACCAGATTGGTACATAGTTTGGTTAGTTGCAATTAGCAAGTTAGTCCAGATTGTTGATCTGTACGGTACTCTATTAAATGAAGCTCGTGAAATGTCGATTTGGTCCCTTGCTAATGGCGCCGATCAGGCAATTGTGTAGGTAGATCAATACGAAGATGGGAAATTCGAAACACAATGCTGTGTTATTGGTTGTAAAAAAAAACACAAACAAAGAAGAAAAGAGACGAGAACAAACTCTGTAGCGACATTTCACATATGGTCCCTCAGTAATGGCGGATTCTGGCTTTATTTTCCAAAGTATAGTAGCGCGATCTATAGTCTTCTTTTGAGATCAGTGGTCCAGATAGGATGATACAACTAAGAAAACCACCAATCACCTTTTCCCACAGTCATACAAGATATCTGTCCTTAGAACTTCAGTTTCACCAGTGAGAACATCCACTTCAACCTCAGTACATGTTGCACCATATGTATTATAGACAAATGGATGATCCTGTGTTGCATAAACCCTGCAATTAAAGAGTAACACCAATTAGTTGGTTTACGTATTAGGGAATTTTCCATTTATACAGTTAGATCAGTCATTCCAGTAAAATGGGACACGGTGTACATAACTAAAGCTTTTAGTACATACATGTACTTGGCAGACAAGTCAATTCCCACGCTAAAGCACTTGTCGATAATTTCTACCCATGTCGCTTTTGGCATGTCTTTAGCAATTGGAGAAATTCTTTCTTTGAGAATGTTACAGCATTCTATCACAGCCTAGAATACAAATACCATCACAATGCTCATTAATAATTCATGACGAAAACGCAAAAGAAATATAGGTACTAATTACTATACTGTAAATAGAGTACAGCATCGTCCTAGTTTGCACTTGCCCTTCGATTTACTACGCTAAAATTAATTCAGCTCGTCTTGTAAAGTTACCTTAAAGTGCCTATGTCATCCTCAGGGACTTTACATATTTATACTAATTGGAACATTCTGAGAAAATTTGTAATATATCTTCTCAGGCGAAAATTTCATCTTCATGGATTTTTTTGCCGTTAAAGTTGACGGAAGTGACGTCAAAAGAGGAATCTGTAAAACGGTTTTCATATAGACAAATTCCTCTTTCGACGTCACTTCTGTCAACTTTAACGGCAAAAAAATCCATGAAGATGAAATTTTCGCCTGAGAAGATATATTACAAATCTTCTCAGAATGTTCCAATTAGTATAAATATGTAAAGTCCCTGAGGATGACATCGGCACTTTAAGGTGAGGTAATACGGGCAACATTTTTCTTCAAAGTTGCAACGCAATTTTGTTGCTTGAAAAGCGTTGTTGCACGTATTACCACCCAATCATTATTGCGTGACAATGTTTAAGGTGGATGGCAATACGTGCAACAATGCTTTTCAACTTGCAACGCAACAAAATTGCGTAGCAAGTTTGAAGAAAAATGTCGCCCGTATTACCTCTAGATTTTTGAGTGCTCTCCAACTTCCCAAGTGCGTCCATAACTCCATGGAGCACGCCAAACCATGAACCATTTCTTTTATAACAGAGAATCAGACACAAAACAACGGAAAAAAATATTTATTTGGCTGATTAAAAAAGAGTTTCTCATTACGTTTGAAATTGCCGTGCTCCATCGAGTTTTATACAATACCCTTGCTGCTATGCGTGTTTTCATTGGTTGTTGCCCATGATCTATTAGAGGACAGATGCATGGTCACGTCAGATCACGTCAGCTGGCTTGCTTTTTTCTTTCTTCATGCCCCAAAACCCGACAGGGTTTTTTTAAAAACCTTTTAAGTTTTTGTATTGTATAAAACAAATAGATTCCATTTTTTTGTTGTCTGTTCAGTTATAGATGCACAGAAGACGTCACAACGTGGTAAGAACATCAGTGACCCACTCGACTGCGTCTCGTAGGCCACTTTTTTGTTCTTACCACGTTGTGACGTCATCTGTGCATCTATAACTGAACAGACAACGGCAAAATGGAATCTATTTGTTAAATGGAGCACGCACGGTAGCCAATCAGAAACGCAGTTGTATTACATCTATGTTATAAATATATATTATATAATTATGTAGTACTAGTATAGTTGATTATTCAGTTGTACCTTGCAGCACAATTCACTTGTAATACTACCACCAGTTGTCGATCCTGTAGTTTAAAAAATAATTCCCAAATTAATTAATAATTCATAAAATAAATAAAAATAAATAAATAAATAAATAAATAAATAAAAATTAATAAAAATAATGTACTTATTTCAAACTGAATTTTTCACTGCATATGGATCATTTTCACTCACGTGATCGGTAGCCCCGTCGGGGTGGTGGATTGTGCACCAATATGGCCGCCATTTCATTGTTTCTGTACACCAATATGGCCGCCGTGACGTCAGATGAAAACCAAGATTAGACTTGACTTAATTTAACTCTTTAGGCGCGCCATCCGAGTCTTGTGTATTTTACTCTGGCTAATATCGCACGATTATACTCACTGATCTCTATATAAATGGATTGCTCATCTGGCTCCAAAAATGAAGCCAGTGGAGATAACGAAGTGGGAGTACCAAGATGGCCGCCACGGAAACTCTGTATGTTTTCGTAGCACGAAAAGAGACGAAAAGAGCGACATAAAAATAATTTATGCTATTGATATCAAACAAAGAACACTGTACAAGGTTTAGAAGCTTAGTTTTTGCATTTGTTCGTATTATTAAGCAGTAAACTGTGTTATTTCGTAGTTTTTTTAACACTGTCCGGTAATCGATAAACTTGCCTAGTTGCCTACATCACAAAACTCGTAAAAATACAACAAAAACAGTCAATAACTTCATTATGAAACACTTTATTTACCTGAGATTAAAATATGTCTTTACAAAGCCTTGAAGTATGTTAGTTGACGATTTCGAACTGTATTTGCTTGTATTTTCTTTCCGTTTCCTAGTGGTATTGTTTTACGGCTTTCGCAACTCCCCCAGTTATCCTTACTACTCTTAAGCCCGCAAAGAGTACTGGACAGGGAGTAGTAAGATGACGGATCTGGCTTCAACATTTTGACTGCTGGGGCCGGTTGTACGAAGGCCGGATAGCGCTATCCACTGGATAGCGATTTTTTCAACCTTCGTAAAAATGGCCGAAGAGCTGTGATACTACGGATCTGGAGCCCACAATAGATCATAAAAACTTCAGTTTATAAATACCAAATCCTAATCTGAAGTCATAACAATCAACGGCCAATTTTACGAAGGTTGAAAAAATCGCTATCCGGCCTTCGTACAACCGGCCCCTGGACAGTAGGAATGCGCTATCCAGTATATATGGAGATCAGTGATTACACTCGTCACAGAAAAAATCCACCGACGGGAAAGAGTTAAAAAACAAATACTAGATATAAAGAAAAAAATAAATTCCTACCATTAGGGTTCATCAGACTAGAAGTTGGTTTCACAGAGATCTGATCAACACCGAGTCCAAAACCAAGGCAATAAGCTGCCACTTGACACACCTAAATCACACAAAAATATTCATTTTCAGAACCTGACCTAATCACAAACAGCGTTTTTACCGACGGGTGTATCACCTCAGGAAAAGTGTACGAGATTTTTGGGATTTTCAAATTTTTTGATAATTTTTTTGGTGATTTTCTGAGATTTTCTGATTTTTAAAGGTGTACGAGGTTTTCAGGAGTGATACACCCCCCGGTTTTTACCATAACGAGAGGGGCGAAATAGACTTTTCCCTGGCAGAGAAAGACTAATTGGTAGTGAAGGGAGATTCGGTGAAGGAACTTGGCCACGCAGCTTGTATGCTATAAACTTCTGGCATATTGTCAAGAATTAAGAAAGAGTAGAGTGCTGCGTAGGCTGTGTTTTAGATAGAGCAAAGTGAAAAGGTGGTAAACTGCCAATGAAGGGCTTTGGCTCAAAACGTCAGAATTTCGTTATCAAAACTATTCTCGCCAATTTACCACCTTCTCACTTTTCTCCATTGGGAGAAGAGAAATACCTTTGTGTTAATTCCTTGTCCAATTTCAACCCCACCGTGGACAATAGCAACTGTGCCATCTTTTCGATATATCGCCACGTATGCTGGGAATCTAGAAGAGTCGTAACCCACGCCATATTTTAGAGGCACAACGTAGATTCCTTGCTTTCGCCAACGATTTTCCTATGAATAGTAAAATGAAAGAATAAATGGATACATGAGAAACAGATTCACTTTTAGATTAGAATTTAATCACTTATGTAGTCTGGTAGAAACATAGACAGACAGACAGACAGACAGACAGACAGACAGACAGACAGACAGACAGACAGACAGACAGACAGACAGACAGACAGACAGACAGACAGACAGACAGACAGACAGACAGACAGACAGACAGACAGACAGACAGACAGACAAGCAGGCTGACCAACAGACCAGAGACAACCAGACAAAATAGTGAGACTTACTTTATTGAATGTTTCAATAGCTGCTCTGCGTGTTTCATATTCACTTGATGTCATCAACTCTTAAGCATACAGAGACGATATTACCGTCGATTGCATCTAAGGATGGACACCGTTGATAAAAAAACATCACCTCCACCAGCGTCAAACTTCAACGTTTCCCACGAGCATTTGACAGGTTTCTTTTTGCTCAACCAATCACGTTTAACCAGTCTCAAGGTGATTGGTTGAACTAAAAGAAACCTGTCAAATGCTCGTGGGAAACGTTGAAGTTTGACGCTGGTGGAGGTGATGTTTTTTTTATCAACGGTGTCCATCCTTAGATGCAATCGACGGTACAAGATGACAAGAAGAAATGGATTTCACAGAACATGTGGCAAATACAATAAATAGATTTCAGCAGGAATACAAGAATTTCAAAAACCCCAAACTAAATAGCCTAAACCTAACGAAAACCAGGCATAATTTTCAATAATACCTTTCCATATCTTGGACAAACTGCAGTAAGTAAGTGGCTGTTTAATGAAAGTCGTCTAAAGATAAAATAACAAGATATAACTATATTTCATTCAACTATCGTGATAATAAAACAGTTTGTCTTCAAAAGAGTCGAGTACTCACTAATACTTTGAAGGTTTACTATATATATATATATATATATATAACTGGACCTCGGGTCCCCTGTATAAATGACTGAAAGAGAGTGATTACTGACCATGACCTGTATACATGTATAACTGGATTGTGGGTTGCCTGTGTCTCAATGACTGACAAAGGGTGATTGATCCAAGATGGTGGTTCAAAAGTCTTTTCTGTAATAACCGCTGACATTTCTCTGATATACGAATTTATAACTGGATTGATCGGGGTGCGGGCGCGGCTAAGCCCACAGTCAAATAAACATATCAGATAAAGCAAGGTCGGCGAACGCAGGCATAAGAGAGAAAGGCCACATACTTCTCTCATCTTTTATCACTTTTTAGACAGGACCGCAAGCCAGTTATATATAGATCATTGCTCTAGTAGAAAGTGTGGGTGTTTGTGTGTGCAGCTGCGCATGTGCAACAGAAGGCTTTACCTGTCCTTTTTGGTAGAAATTAAGTTGTTTGATTTTCTCTGGAGTCATGTTCATAGTCTTAGCCACATGATTCATAAATGTTTCCGTGATAAAGATACTAGGTACAGTTCCTAGTATAAAAGAAAGAATCAAAAGTCAATTACACAGACAGGCAGACAGACAGGCAGGCAGAAAGGAAGGAAGGAAGGAAGGAAGGAAGGAAGGAAGGAAGGAAGGAAGGAAGGAAGGAAGGAAGGAAGGAAGGAAGGAAGGAAGGAAGGAAGGAAGGACACACACACACAATGTTCACTTCGTGTACGCTTTAAGTTATTCTATTATAACAAATACCTGGTGAACGGCAGAATGCATTCGTGGCGGTATTAGTTTTACACGGTATAGCGACTAGTTTCCAGTTTTCACAACGGTAAGCTAAAAAAGTAAGAGTTTTTCAAGTCACAACTTGTTATAAAATCTTTTTCGAGAGGGTCCCTTACCGAAGAGCAGTGCTAAATCGAGCATTGATGGTATTCAAGGGAGCCACGGGTAACACAAGCTGTTAGCGCTCTGCTTCTCACCACTGAAAAAAACTGTGTTTTCGGTCCGCATAGTGGGGAATTTGACCAAAATTTTTTGGAAAAGTCAAATTCCCGGGGGTTTGCCCAGGGGGGATGATCGCAGTTGGAATTGACTCATACATAAGCCCGGTCGAATGGGGTTAGTGCTCGGATGGGTGACTTCATGTGAGTAGAATTGTTGATTCTCTCCTGTGCCTCGAGAGTCTTTCACTGGGTTCTCCGGTCTTCCTATCTCCGAAAATCAACACTAGCTATAAACTGATCAGCAATAGGAGTGACGCCCACGCCCGCCTACCTTAGGATTGTAGCCATCGAAAGAAGAGCCTTTTGGCTGCCTCCGACTACGGTCTACCAACTTACTCTACGCTACAGTGGAACCTCGTTAATACGACCAACCTTCGGGCCAAAAACATGTGATCGTAATAACGAGGTGGTCGTATTAACGGGGGAGTATTAGTAATAGATACAGCATGAGCAGCCGAGCTGTATCTGATTTACAAGGCGAGCTGCAAGCGAGCCGTAGTAAATCAGATACAGCTCGGATGCGAATGCTGTATCTTTCTTAAAATACAAATGCATCTAAGTAATCAAGTTCACCAACTATTTGGGGGATACGGTCTGTTTTAGCCGAGAAAATCGAAGCTAAAGTTGATGTAAATCAGGACGATGCTGTGTCCGATTTACAACCACTGCTACGGTATTGATTTCTTTTGAATTTTCGTCATGAATTATTAATGAGTATTTTAACACTACTTAGAATGTATTCAGGCCAGAAAAATGTGGTCGTTATAACGAGGTGGTCGTATTAACGGGTTGGTCGTATGGCAGGGTTCCACTGTATTCAAAACTATTGCAGTCGAACAGTGTAGTACTTTTTACTCACCATTGTCAGCAAACTTCAGTATCAAGGAAAGTGAATTCTCGTTTGTTACATTGCCACACGCTGTATAATATGTGATTTCAACAGCGTTGAGGAAACCGTTTGCGTTGAAGCCGACCTGTGAAAGAATGGATAGACTTGAACAGAGTCTAACCGGAAGTGATAGTCAAGAAAAATAGTTTGGGGGCATGCATGCTAATGTTGAGGAAATGCAGACCTTATACTTGGCCAGGTACGGGAATCGTTTGCCAACCATTTCCATGTTCGTCTTAAAGTTCATCCTCAGTCGCACTGGTCTGAAATTATTACAATAGACTTGCTTTAAGAGTTGTTGTTGTTGTTGTTGTTGTTGTTGTTGTTGTTGGTAGCGTTGGTGTTGTTGTTGGTGGTGGTGATGGTGATCAGTTAGTGTTGTTGTTCGTGTTGTTGTTGGTGGTGTTAGTGTTGTTAGTGGTGGTGGTGGTAGTGTTGTTGCTGCTGCTGCTGCTGTTCTTGTTGCTGCTGCTGTTGTTGTTGTTGCTGTTGTTGTTGCTGTTGTTGTTGCTGCTGTTATTGTTGTTGTTGTTACTGTTACTGATGCTGCTGTTATTGTTGTTGTTGTTGCTGCTGCTGTTGTTGTTGTTGTTGTTGTTGTTGTTGTTGTTGTTGCTGCTGTTGTTACTGCTGCTGTTATTGTTGTTGTTGTCACTGCTGCTGCTGCGGTTATTGTTGTTGTTGCTGCTGCTGTTATTGTTGTTGTTGTTGTTGTCACTGCTGCTGCTGTTATTGTTGTTGTTGCTGCTGCTGCTGTTGTTGTTGTTGTTGTTGTTTTGTTTTTGTTGCTGCTACTACTATTATTACGAGTAACATCCTCGTTTATTATACCTATTCATGACGTAAGCAGCAACGGCACACGCAGTCGAATTCTGTGCATCACGCAAAATTTTCCCGCCATAAGCACCACCACATCGGCGCACAGAAACATTGACGCTAAAAAAAACCCAAAGAAATACAAACAATTTAACATTTTCTCCTTCACTAACGGTTCAAAGTACCATCATTCCACGACCTGCTCCCAACTTGATCATGCAGCTCAGTCGGTAGAGCGTCGGTCGATCGAGTCGCGGCAGTTCGAATCTCAGTTGCGATCGAGTAGAATTTTTCTCTTCTTACCCAGTATGGTTTGTCACTCGGAGTAGCACCGAATAACATTATTCTCCACCTGAGTCTGTTGTCTTACAATAATTATTGCAATTAATAACTTCTTATTAACCGAGAGCGCGGTCACTACGAAAAAATATCAGACCGAGGTCTTGACAGTACGGACCGAGCCCGTAGGGCGAGGTCTGTACATAAAGACCGAGGTCTGATATTTTCCGTAATGACCAAGCGGACGAGGTTAATAAGAAGTTTATTATATGGCATTTTGAAACAACATACCTTACATTTATACCTTGTCATGATACGTACTTTAGTCAGTTTAGTGTGACCTCGAGCGTGTGACATAAACTCATCGTTTTCAATGTTATTGCTCTTGTTGTCATCGCTTTCGGAATCCTAAAACTCACTGCCAGATTGCTCATCGTCCCACTCATACATAATTTAGTCCTCAGGTTATTGAATTCACAAAATTTCTGCGGTTTTCTTTCATTTAGTTGCAAACAACATGTCTGCCAAAATCCGTAATCGACCGGTCATTACGGTAAATTATCGCGTCTCAGCCAATGAGAACACACGATTTCAACGGAAGTAACTTGTGCCATATAATAATAATTCGTAATACACAACTTGGTTCTTCGATATATTACCATCCTATACCTTTTGTGAGCCATATTCAACGCCTCTGCAATCGCTATTTGCGTATTATCCGTCGATTGAGTAGAAGCGAAAACTGTCATCTCCTCTTCTTCTGGGATGCACAAACAAGCCTATATAATTATAAACAACAATATTATCAATAACATCTCTATTTTTACAAACACACTAGAGTCTCCCAAAAACCTTGTCCTCAAGGGCAATTAAGGTGGCTCCATACAGTTTCTTGAAAAATGGAAAATACAAGTTTGAGAGTCCAAAACACGTGCATAAACAATTCGGAAAAAGAATAAAACTAAATGTCATGCATAGTTAAACAGTCTGACAATCAAAAACTGTTACCAAATAAATAGCAACAGTTGTTGCTATGGCAACAATGACGTTTCAAAATGGCTGTTCATCCCTTGACGACAACGATACATACATATACGTTATTAGTGTTTTCAGCTTGAGTTGGTAAAGTTTTTTTCCGTATGTTTTTGCTGTACAATACAGCAAAAACATACGAAAAAGGATACATACATGTGTCTCCATATGAAAATGATGCTGTGTGCCAAGAGATATTTCCCCAGTGATAACATGTGTGGAAGATTTCATAGCAGCTGCAAAACAATATATTTATATAAAGTAAACATGTCATGAACGTATTCGAAAATTATTATAAACCCAATAAATATTAAAGTAAATGGTTTGAACCCATGAGTAAATTATAACATGTTTGAGAAAGTTGCTCGTCTAGGTTAGAGTAGTCTTGAGAAAGACTGTTTGTGGTGGTAGTGACTGACGTTTCACTCATCTTCAGAGTCAACAGAAGAAGACCGCCACGGAGGCCGTCGAAACGTCAGTCACTACCTCCACAAACAGTCTTTCTCAAAACTACTCTAACCATAGTCAATTGAGATATGGTCTGGAAACTCGGCAAACTTCAAAGCGCCTATAATGAGCTGTGATTTTATGTTGAACCGTACCTTACACCGTGCACATCCTTTGTTTTAGGTTTATTAATATTTAAATAGCACGGTTGAGTGATTGAACTGAAACGTTGCTATTGGACAATTCTTTCATTATACTAAAATACAATATGTTCAGTGACCGTACACCGTGCACAAAAATGCATAAAGGCGAACAAAAAGATAGACCAAAGACTTTAGCTGAGTTTCCAGACCATATCTCGACTGACTATGCTCTAACCTACACGCGTAAAAATCTCGCAAGTTGTTACAGCATTGTTGCCTGAACAATGCTGTAACAACTTGTTGACATATGTGAACAACATTGATAAATGAACAACATTGTTCATAATTATTTCAACAAGTTGTTACAGCTTGATGAAACAACAACCGTTGTTCACGCATGTTGTAACAACCGAAGAACGTGTTGATACATCAACCATGTTCACCATTGTTGTAACATTGTTGTTCATCGTTGTTACTTCATCATGTTGTTACAACATGTTGTATCATGTGCGAACAACGTTGTTGGCTATAAAAATGTGCTGTTAGAACAACTTGTTCATGACTGTTGATTTATCCGTGAACAAGTTGTTCGAACCATAAGTGAACAACTTGTTGACAACATTGTTCACGGCGAGCAACACATGTGACATTGTTCACGCCTGTTGACAACCGTGAACAAGTTGTGCGTTTTTACGCGTGTAGACGAACAACTTTCTCAAACATCCAATAAATATTCGCTACAATTAAAAAAGACGGAAAGTGTTCCACAACAACAATCCACATGGAAGGGTTAAAAGTCGTAACTTCTCACCATCTGGATCGCCAACCACCAGACGTTCAATTTGGTCAGAGAAAAACGACGATGCTTTGATTGCGTCTTCGACGGTGATAATCGGAGGTTGGCAATCAGAATAAGTAATAACAACTTTGCTAGCTGCTTCATCTGCCAAAGCTTGACTTTCTAGAAATAACAAAGAAAGGAATAAGTTTGTAGGAAGTCAAGAAATCAACGAACGAACGAACGAACGAACGAACGAACGAACGAACGAACGAACGAACGAACGAACGAACGAACGAACGAACGAACGAACGAACGAACGAACGAACGAACGAACGAACGAACGAACGAACGAACCAACCAACCAAGAACGGAACTTCTCAAACTCATTAATAATTCATGAGGAAAATTCAAAATAAATCAATATTTAATCAGTATTTAGAAATCGGAGGAAGATTACGGTCAAATTTACCAAACTTTGAGGTCGATTTTCTCTTAAAATATTGATCCGTTTGAGAAGCTATATCCAACACTCGTCAGTGTTCATCCTCCGATGTCTAAATACAGCCAAATGTGTTGAAAAAACTCGGCTTCGCCTCGTATTTTCAACCCGCTTGGCTGTATTTAGAAATCGGAGGAAGAACACTGACTCGTGTTGGATATATTACTTAAAAGAGAGAAGCATGCAAAAAACTGATGAAACAAAGAAAAGAAGCAAAAAGACGAAGAGAAAGATAGCAAACAAGTTTTCCAACCTGCAACAATGATGCCAACAGATTGACCAGCATAGCAAACATCGCCACTACAAAAAATTTCTTCTTTTTCGCGATACAAAGCAGCAAAATCATTTTTGCCAGGAATATCTTTAGCTGTGATAAACTTCAACACTCCAGGAATGTTCTAAATATCACAATAAATATACCATTAAGATTTATTTAGCTAGCTGATTAATGGTTTAGCTAAATGGTTTAGCTAAATGATTTTATGTTGTATTTGTGTGGGTTTTCCTTTCAACGCTGACATAAAAAAATAACACTTACCAAAGCTGCTGATGGGTCGACGTTTGAAAGTTTACAGTTTCCCTAAAATTTGAAAAGACGGCTATCACTTTTAGAAGCTAGATCATCATTTTCTGAATGGGAAGCACGGGTGGCGTGTGCTGTTAGCGCGCTGCCTCTCACCAAAAGTTAAGCCCGGTTGGACGGGGTTAGTACTTGGATGGGTGACCGCTTGGGAACGACCCCGTTGTTGAGCTTGAAACTAATGTGAGTAGAGTTGTAGTTGATCTCTCCTGTGCTTCGAGTTTTTTTTGCCGGGTTCTCCGGTTTTCCTCCCTCCGTAAAATCAACACCTACATCGTGGTAGTCATGTTCAATTGGGGAATTTTCCCTGTTTGACCATCAGTTGCTATAGGCAATAAAGTTATTAAACCTAAATCTAAAATCTGAATAGTCTTAAAATTAACACTTCCGAAATCAATGCTCCTAGGGTGAATTGTAATAATAATTCCAGCAACCATACCTTTGTTGTAGTTACAAATGCGGCATAAAGTTCCCCTTGCTGTTTCGAGATGTCGTCCGTGTACTGAGCTTCCCCAGAAGCCTGGATAACACAAAATATTGAATCTTAGCATATGAATCAATCTCGTTCCCAAAGCCCGCATTCCTAAATGCTCCACCTGCAAACTGCATATAAACCACGTGCAAATTACTTTTACATTTAGACCACGTGCAAACCGCATTGGAAACCAGATGGAAACCACGTGCAAACTGCAAACTACATGCAAACCTCGTGCAGACCACGTGCAAACTACATCTAAACCACGTTCAAATCACATGCAAACCATGTGCAAACCACGTACAGACCACGTGCAGACCATATGCAAATAACGTGTATAAAAAGTCACGAGAATGGCCTCACTTGTAATTTAGCAGTCATCTTTGTCATAGGTTCAGTGAGCGGATATTCACTCTTAGTTGTATCATAACTTTGTTTTCCTGACGATATTGGTCTAACGTAAGGAATGGCGGCGGAACGTACTCTGGCACTCGCTTTGTCACCAAGAAGACAAAGAAAGAACTGTAAAAAAAACAGGCATACAGTGAGTTTGATGACCGCCTTAGACGAAAACGCCATGACTTCAAAACATGAAGGTATATATATTTCATACATGAACACTACAAATGTCCTAGCATTGGGGACATCCGGTTTATCATTTACAACAAGCCAGGACTTTCAAAGTCAAGTTTACCCAACCTCGTTCCCAGGGCCTTCTCCCGCCCTCAATCTTTAGCAAACAATCTTTCTACTATACATCTGCCGCCTCTTTACAAATCTGCACCATTTTGATTTACCTTATAAAACAAAGCTAAAGCCAAGCTCTTGCGATACTCAGCACTGGCCATGACAGGCGTTGATTCAGGTACAACTTCTTTACTCAGCACGACCAAACAGTCTAACAATCAAAGAAACAAAATTATACCAAAATAGAATATGTGATATATGACTTTATATATATATTTTTAATCACCTTGCAATGTTGTGGCATCCAGGAGACGTTTACCAGATAAGAATTGTTCAGTGTGAGTTGCATGCATCTAAAGAGGGAATACCATACAAGGAATACTAATTGTATCAACTTTTGTTTGTTTGTTTGTTTGTTTGTTTGTTTGTTTGTTTGTTTGTTTGTTTGTTTATTTGTTTGTTTGTCTGTCTGTCTGTCTGTCTGTCTGTCTGTCTGTCTGTCTGTCTGTCTGTCTGTCTGTCTGTGTCTGTCTGTGTCTGTCTGTGTCTGTCTGTGTCTGTCTGTGTCTGTCTGTGTCTGTCTGTGTCTGTCTGTGTCTGTCTGTGTGTGTGTCTGTGTGTGTGTCTGTGTGTGTGTCTGTGTGTGTGTCTGTGTGTGTGTGTGTGTGTGTGTGTGTGTGTGTGTGTGTGTGTGTGTGTGTGTGTGTGTGTGTCTGTCTGTCTGTCTGTCTGTGTCTGTCTGTCTGTGTCTGTCTGTTTGTCTGTCTGTGTCTGTCTAGCTTGGTGTCTGTCCGACGGTCTGTCCGACGGTCTGTCCGACGGTCTGTCCGACGGTCTGTCCGCCTGTCATTTGCACACTTATTTATTTCCAAGACAATATTAATTACTTACGGGAGCCAGTTTCACGCCACCAAATACTAAACTTGGAACTCCTTTTATTGTGAAATTTGAATCGATTGAAGCTCGAAATCCAGCGTTCACATAAGCATGTGCATTCTAAAACAACATAACATGCATTATACAGCGATGATATCATATGCGTATCATGTCTGTAACAACAACAGACTACTATACTACTTTAACCCTTTATTCGCCAGGTTTCCGTGAGCTCTCCCCTTGACGAGTAAAATCGTCTGGCCTTAGCCAGAGTAAAATCGTCTGGCGTTAGACAGAGTAAAATTAATAAGTAGACAAAGAGCAACTGTGGCCAGTAAAGTTAAACATATTATGTACCGTACCTGGTGCCTGGGCATGATTTTAAAGCTCTTCACTATTTCATCTGTGGCAGAAAACGGGATCACAATATTGAGGATGACCTAAAAACAGAGTGTTTGTACGTAAACAAACGGGCTTCTTTATTTATATTTCTGATATCACGATACTTATAACATGCCACTCTGTAAGCTGTGAAAGCTGAAAGCAATGTAGCCTGCATATGGACGCCCGTCCGAATATTTTTAACAATTGCAGATTGAAACCATGTTTTATACCTTATCTTTCATCTCAAGAGATAGAAATTCTTCCAAACTGTAATTTTTCACACTTCCGTCAATGCTACCTACATGTACACGCAAAGCAAAAAGAATCTAGTTTTTAAAACAGTAATGTCTGCTCCCAAGGGAAACAGTTAGTTTTGTTTTCCCGAGAGGTCTTGATATTTAGCTAAGGTCATGTGACCACAAACCAACCAATGACAGTCATCGTTTTATCCAGCAAAACTCTAGCTATATAACAAAGAGCGAATATTAAACACATCTAGTACATTCACCAATATTAATCTTTGATCCAACTGTCTCCATTATTGTGTAAACATCAGAAGGGAAATCACGATGTTTGTGAATCATCATCAAGTTACCAGCCCACGAACCAACCTACATTTAAAAAACCCAACGCCATAATAAATATATAGCTAAATATAAAAATAGGCACGTAATGCACGCACGTGTCTACTGCCATTACAAGTATTTAAATAATGTCAACAGTTAACACTTAACAGTTAACAGAGTTAAAAGCTAACAGAGTTCAAGAATAAACTAAAAAGTTAAAAAATAACTATACTTACATTTCTAACTGCAACATTCGCAATCTGTGTAAAAATAGTGAAAATTCGAAATGTTAGTAATTACTATAGCTCTAACATGTAAACACTTAATTATTTCGCATCTATAACCACAGAAAGACATCCTACCTTTTTAATGTGACTTGAAAGAACTTCAAATGACTTGGACTTCTCTGAGTATGTTTGCAATTCCTGGATGACTGAGTTAAGCGAGAGAGCAGCACCAAGTTGTAAATATGAATCAGTAATCTTAATTTTAAAAGACAAATTTAGTCACTATTTGACTGTTGTATCTGATGAATCAAAACTCCTGTCGTCTGAAGCCTTCTCTATCCAAAGTCGTACTGTATTTTACACTTTAACACTTTCTTATTTTACACTTTCAAGAGAGACATTTCAAACTTGAAGGAATGAGATAGCATAAATACTCCAAAATAATAACAAAAGGGAAAAAAGGAAAGGGAAAAAAGGAAAGGTAAGAAATGAAATAGAAAGTAAAGGAACGGAGAAAGTGAGAAGAAATGAGAAGAAAACTATAGAACCTAGGAGCCTTGCTAACATTATACCTTCACTTGATTTAGTTCAGGAATGTCTACGATGCCAATGTACACATCGCAATCACCCTCGTTTTTGTAAACACCTAAAGAAAATTAAATACCAAGATTTTTAACACACATTAGTGTAAAGTTTTTTTCCGTTTATTTTTGCTGTACAAGCTGTCGTAAGTTAAACTTAGAGAAAAACTCTGAGCTCCAGACGGGACTCCGAGATTTCATTATTATTTGTCATAGCAGGCTACGTTTCAAAACTAGACGTCTGTGTCCACTATATATATCTAAAAAGTGTCATCAGAATAGCCGGCGGTAAGAGGCAAAAAGAGGTGGCGGTAAACAGCCGGTAACAGCCTATTAATGAAACCTCTGGGGACTCGAACCAAAAACTTCCGAAATGCCAGTCGGACGCTCTCACCATTGAAGCCAATGGAACTCAGATGGTAGACCAAGGTTGTTTTCGATATTTTTTCCCTTAACATTTTACTCTAATGAAGGGTTACGCTCAAAACGTCAGTATTTCGTTGGCAAAAATCTCAGCAGTTTAGCAACCTTTCACTTTGCTCTATTCAGAATTGCCTGAGCAGCAGTCTACTTTTTTACACTTTAGAGTTACTATACAATATAGTTTCTCAGTTCACAGTTTTTGATATATTTTTTGGGATAAAATCAACACCATGCATAGTGTCCCCAGTTAAATCCAGTGGCGGCGTCTCCAAGACCGTTCTTGTGAAAAGTTTAAATCCGTGGAGAAACTTGTAGGTGGGTGTGTGTGTGTGGGGGGGGGGGGGGGGGTACAGTTGTTTTAAGGCCAAGTGAGTAGACTAGTAATGTGTTACATATATATATATATATATATAGCATGCATGCATATGCTATAAATTACAATACTAAGGGTCTATACAAAATGCCTCCAACTTGTTTTTACATTTACGACTTGTTTATAAATAAATCTAAACATATTCTGACGTGTATCATTCTATGTTCTGGTTTGATTTCATCAAAATTATGTAATTTATGGCTTTCAGATTACTCTTAAATACTTGCCTCAAAATGCAGGAAAGTGTTTCACAGATCCTAGAAATGCAAACTTTTCCGGGGGAGCATGCCCCCAGACCCCCCTAGGAGATAGAGGTTATTGCCCCCCCCCCCCCAAACCCAAGACTCTGGCTACGCCACTGGTTAAATCTACGAACCAGTTCCATCAAGGGGTGAGGGCCATTGCGTCATCACTATCTAAATTAGCCTGGTACCCTGGCCCAATCAAAGAATATGGGCCAGGTAACCACTAAGAACTTCTGCTTTCCTATTGGTTGAAATTTCGCGCGTTTTTATTGGCTATGAGTAAAACTGCAATCGTCATAAGTGGATTTAGCCCTGATGACGCGAGAATGAGATTAGTGGTTACCAGGCCCTTATTTCTTTGATTGGGCCAGGGTACCAGGCTATATCTAAATATGTTACCGTCAATACATAAAGTCACTTCATGTCCTCTGAAAATTTCTGGCAATGAAGTGTCATGTAACATTGAGCTGTCATTAAAATAGTTTTTTTTTATACCATCATTCATAATAACCTACATTTATTTATTTATAAAAAATCGCTAAGCTTTATTCTTTACCATGCCCTGTGTTTCCAGCAACCAGTTGGACAGACTTGGTAGAGAAACTGCTCAACATGTTGTACAGATCTTTTAGTGTTGTGGCTTTGTACCATGTAGGATCAGATGTTTGGACATTATTGTAACAGGGACCTTGACAAAACCTAGTTTCTGGTTTATCACAGCAGTTTTCTGCACAAGGACACTTGTGTAAATCCTGGAAAATGTGAGTATATCAAAGTTAACACAAGGTCAACACTGTCTTTTAATAATACTGTATGCTGATGGTTATATACAATGTACTTATAATTTTTTTTTACCTGAAAAGTGCTATAGTTGTTGTATCACGCTGAACGAAGTTGAGCTAAGTTGAGCTGTGCTCTACTGCGTTTTGCTGAGTAAAGATGAGCTCTACGCTGTACTTTCGTAAAGGGAAGCCGCATTTAGCTGTGTTATACTGTGCTGAGCAATGCGTATCTGGCTGAACGGAGTTTAACTGCGCTCGGCTTAATTAGGTTGTACTCTACTGCGTTTTGCTGCGCTTATTCAGAGCTGTAAGTACTGCGCTTTTGTGAGCTGACAGGTACTGCGTTTATTCTGACTTGTATAGGTACTGCGCTTTTTCTGCGCTGTAAATACTGCGCTTTTCTGACCTGTACCGCGCTTTGCTGTAGTATTATCTGCTGCATGTGCTACACTACATTAGAATGAGCGCGAAGACGCGCTTTGCCGTGATGTGCTGAATTCCGTTGAACTGTATGCGGTTGCACTTCATTGTTTCGAGTTACGCTAATTAGTGATCTAATTTACGTAAAGCTTTGTTGATGTACATATATATGTACATGTACAGTAATGGCTTAACCTGAATGGACATTCTAACATAAATTGTGTACTGTCCTGATCTTGCATGCACCCTAATCTATTTATAACAGGATTCTCCAATACCTCAATATCTATGGGACTTTCGTCTTTTGCAAATGATTTCATGGCATCCAGAATTGGACGAAAACCTTTAACATACATTTATATAAAACAGATGTGAACAAATAATCCCCAAATCAATTACTTCAATATTTATGCAATGTCTGGATAAAAATACTTCAATCTAGATATCTACGTGAGTACCCTACCAGTACAACGACAAATATTGCCGTCAAAACCATCCTCGATCTTTTGTTTTGTTGGCTGAGAATCTTCGGAAAGCAAACTAGAATAAAAACACATCAAGCCAAATTAAAGGCTGTCCCCAGTCCCCATACTGCTATTTGCAAGCCACCGTACGTTCGGCGTGCGATGTTTTTCACGTTTGTTAGCGTTTGAATGTTGCAAGTTCCACCGGAATTAAAACGTTGAACATTAAACAAAAAATCAATCAACTTGCGCCGTAATTTTTTTGAAAAACCTGTCAAAATCACGGCGCAAGTTTATTGGTTTGTTGTTTAATTTTCAACGTTTTCCGGTGAAAATTTCAACATTCAATCGTAAAGAAACGTGAAAAAGCGCACGCCTAACGGTCGCTTAAAAATGGCAGTAAGGCATCCATTGGCTCCAGTATGCTTGTACATATTTCTTAGTACCATTACCTGTACATATTCATGACCATTCCTGGAGTACAATAACCACACTGACTGCCATTATATTCTGCAATACGCTGTTGAATTGGATGGTAACCTTTGCGACTGCTACAAAAATCCATTAAAAATGCGCGTTTTTCAACATGTCTGATTTCATGTAATAATGTGATATTATACAGCACGATATGATGCATCTTACAGTACATACAAGTTACAATACTGCTACATCTACAGTAAATAATAGCAATTAAATAATAAAATTGACGACTGTTATGTCTGTTACATTACAGCAAGCTCGCAAACGTACCACATGCACTACATGTATACGTACAACTTATCATATCATTTTAACTACATCTCATATGCAAACGCTACCACTTAGGAGCACATATGACTATGAATTTGCAACCTTAGCTCTCCATCTGAACCCCAGTGGCTCAATGGTTAGAGTGTCTAACTGGTCATTAAAAGGATGCAGGTTCAAATGTCTGGGGCTCAGAAACATTTTCTGAGTAATTGAGCTTAACAAAGTCCAACAAACATCTGTTAAAATTGTTAGTGAAAAGGTGGTACACAGTAAATTGCCAACAGTTTAGCATCTTTTCACTTTGCTCTATCCAAAACACTGTCTATGAAGCACTCTACGTTTTTACGCTCTCAGGTAAAGTTGTTACCTTCCTAAGCCCTCAGTTGTAGTAATCTTAAAACCATCAGCAGCATGCAATGCAAACAGGCACTAAAAAAGATAAAGACAATGTCTATTAACCCACTGCTATTTTGCGTTACACTGAGTAAAGGAGTTGTTTTTGACCAATTTGAGCAGGAATCAGTTGTTAACCCATTCCTGCCTAGGATGTCTGAAGGTTCTCCCTTTGACTCATAAACTACTGTATTAACTGATCAGTTTTAGACATCAACTTACACTGTTCACAGCCTGTGTTTTTGGTTTGTTTGTAACAGGGTCAGGTTTTGTCAAAGCAACAATGCAACAACCACATCCTCCTTCCTGGCATGTCACCTTGGTTCCTTAAAATATACACAAAATTATCTTCACTCTGGTCAACAATATTTAATAATAATCACAATGTTGTTGATGAGGATGATCATATGATGATGATAATGATAATAGTGATGATGATAATGTTGATGATGATGATAATGATGATCAATGATGATGATAATCATGTTGATGATGATGATGATGATAATGTTAAGATGATGATGATGATAATCAATGATGATAATGATGATTATAATCAACGATAATAATGATGATGATAATCATGTTGATGATGATGTTAATTATGATGATGATGATCAATAATGATGATGATAATCAAGTTGGTGATGATGTTAATTACGATGATGGTGATGATGATCAATGATGATAATGATGGTGATAATGATGATAATAATTAAGTTGATGATGGTGTTAATTACGGTGATGGTGATGATGATGATCATGTCGATTATGATGATCAATAATTTATAATGATGATAATCAATGATGATAATCACATTGATGTTGATTATGATGATCAATACTGATGATGATAATCAATGAGGATAATGATGATCATCATCATCAACATGATCATCAACATCATCATGATGATGATTATTATAATGATGATATTGATGTTGTTGTAATTTAGGTTATTTAAATAATTAAGTTAATAATAACCTTTCAGTCGAGGTTGTGATCTCAACCATTCATTCAATGATGTTTTAGCACTTGCATTAGAAATGCTGTACTTTACACCATTCACTTCTACTTCAATTACTTTTGCTGATTTTTCCATTGTATTATATGAGTCTATAATGACATATTCCGATCTAAAATTATTAACAAATAAAAAATATGTAATTTCTTCACGCTAGATTGTACTGTACATGACAATCACATGGAAATTGAAACTTTAAAAGTAACTCACAGTTGCCACTGCACATTCGCAGAGTTTGTTTATATTATATTTTGATGTTAACTTTCATTTTTCTTAAAGGGACGGCAAGTGAAAATTGAGACCCACATTTCTAGCTTATTCCTGAGAGGCAACTCACTATTTTTATAAACAACAACTTTTAGGCAGGGCTGCCAATAAGAAGGGGCATAGAGTGGGGGAATTTGTACCAGGGCCTCGTACACTATTGGTGTCAGCCTGTCTGCCATATCTTACCATATCTGAACCAATCTATAGATCATTTTCATCTGATGTCATGGCGGTCATATTGGTGTACTGAAACAATGAAATGGCGGCCATATTGGTGTACCATCTTTATCCTATGCGAATTTAGGTCTATTCTTATTCAAAAAATTTGTATTGTTTCACCACCCCAACAGTGCCACTGAGGATTCACATGAGTGAAAATGATCCATACCTTTAAACCAGTGGCGTAATGCTCATTAGGTAGGGTTAGGGTGAGAACTAAGGGCCCCCAACAATTGGCCCCAGCCCACTGCAGCCCCGCCCCATGTCAGTCAAATCATGACAACAAGGGCCCCCACACCAAATATGCCTAAGGGCCCCATCTTCCTCCATTACGCTTCCCATCAGTGCCATTTGGCACTTTCTAATCATCAAGGGAAGACCTCCTGACATGGTGGGCGTTAAAAGGTTAAGTAAATATAGAAAATGGCTGCCGCCTGCTTCTAATCCCAAACATTCAAGTGAGATTTGGGGGAGTTTGAAAGTACTTATGTAAATCTTTTTCTACAGCTGGGGTTCACATAAGCCCGAATCAAACGAGAACGCAAGTCATCGCAAGTTGGCAGTCACGCTATCTCAGCCAGCCGCTCTGAATAATATCCCGAAAATATTATGTACCGTGACAAAGTTAAAACTTGTTTAAAACACTCATGAAACCTTTATTTTGTTAATTTGGGTGTTCGAATGACCACCACAGAAATTCTGACTGCCAACTTGCGATGACTTGCGTTCTCGTTTGATTAGGGCTTTAAACTTTAGAACTCTTCCAACTCAGTAATCTCGATCTTGTGTTTGCATCAGGCTATATAAACAACCACCACAGACAACCACAGCATGCTGGCAATGTTGCAAATAAACACAATAGTTCACAACAAAATTATGCAAGAAAAAACCATAATACCTGTAAATATCGTTCATTTTCTTGAACAAGAATCACATACGATGTATAATTTACACTCACTTTAAGCTTTAGTAACAGTAATTCCAACAATTTTGCGTTGCCTTTATATTTGCGCGACCTTCGACGGCAAATGGTATTTGTTAAACTAAATTTGTAACCCCAACCCCTCCTGTATGATAGACGAAGCTTTACCGAACGGTTCCGAACCTTTTCCGAAGTATAAGACCATCTAAGATGGCGTCCGGAAGTTTTGCCTTCTCTTTGTCCATCTTTTCTGTAGCATTGCTTGCCTTTGATCTATCCATCGTCCAAGCAAAATCTGAGCCTGAAAGTAAAGTCAGGATACCCCGTATTGCTATCATTGGTAGCGGTATTGGCGGCTCCTCTGTCGCTCATTTTGCGCGGGAAATTTTGGGCGAAGACGCTCAGATTCAAGTATTCGAACGCACTGATAGAGTCGGAGGAAGATTGCGTACTGTGGAGGTTGCTGGAAAGATATATGAAGCTGGTGGAAGTATTATTCATCCAGAGAACTTATACATGAAGACGTTTGTCAAGGAACTGGGTGAGAAGATTTAGAAAGACATAAACAACGAATTTCTGTCAAGTCCATTGGCATTGGCAAGTGACGCAAGAGGTTGATGTAGTCCTAGTTACGGCCGGCCAATGCAGTGCGCCATTTCTTTGCGAAAGTCGCGCATTTCAGTAATATACCTAGTATATACGGTTCCAAGGAAGAGCATAACATTGTGATATGTATTAAATAAACTCCCAACTCCGTCTGGTATATTAAACAAACAATAGCGTCGTTTTCAAATCAATTCCTTGGCAACAGCCAAGAGGACACTTGCGCAATCTGCCGGGGTTTCCGATGCCCCGTCGACGCGTATCCAGATTTTTTTTGAAACCCAACTTTTTCTTACGGATTGGCCTTCCGTTCACACGTAAACGATACAACGGTCATCAAAAACGGAACTTTTCGAAGACGGTCTCCAAAGTGGAACTTTTTGCAAACACCGTTTTCCTGTTCTTGTGTGGACGCGTACTTCTTTAAAAACGGAGAAAAAAAACCGGATACGTGCGAACAAGGCCTGACCGTTTCAATACAAGCATGAACAGTGGGAAATGATGTGAATGGTCTTTGGATCTCCCACTCCATTTCCCCTCCACAAGCAGAACGCGATTATCTATGGATTCTCCTTTTTTATCTTTGCAGGTCTTGGCACTAAATCAGATAGTCGTATTTTTTCTCTTTACAATGGTGATAATATTGTGTTTCAAACCAGCACATGGTCATGGTTGACTTCTGTGAAATTGTTGTGGCGTTATGGTCATGGCTTAATTAGCATGGACAGTCTCACAAAAGATCTGTTAAAAAAATTCTCTAACATCTACACACTTCAGGAACAGGGCGAAGCATATGAAACTGTTCCTGAATTGTTGCGAGCTATGGGTGGAGATGAATTCTACAACTTGACCCAAATAACCACTCGAAGATACTTACAGGACTATGGTTTATCAGAGCTGTTGGTAAATGAATTAGTTACAGCTATAACCAGAATCAACTATGGACAAAGTACAGAGATGAATGCATTTGCAGGCAAAGTATATTTTGAAAATTAAAGTAGTACATGCATATGGTGCACTTCTAAGATTGGGTAATGTAGTATATGGTGCACCTCTAAGATAGAGTAAAGTAGTATATGGTGCATCACTAAGATAGAATAAAGTGTATATGGTGCACCTCTAAGATAGAGTAAAGTAGTATATGGTGCACCTTTAAGATAGAGTAAAGTAGTATATGGTGCGCCTCTAAGATAGAGTAAAGTATGGTGCACCTCTAAGATAGAGTAAAGTAGTATATGGTGCATCACTAAGATAGAGTAAAGTAGTATATGGTGCACCTCTAAGATAGAGTAAAGTATGGTGCACTTCTAAGATAGAGTAAAGTAGTATATGGTGCACCTCTAAGATAGAGTAAAGTAGTATATGGTGACCTCTAAAATAAGGTAAGATAGTATATGGTGCACTTCTAAGATAGAGTAAAGTAGTATATGGTGCACCTTTAGGATAGAGTAAAGTATATGGTGAACTTCTAAGATAGAGTAAAGTAGTATATGGTGCACTTCTGAGACAGAGTAAAGTAATATATGGAAAACATTGATTATTTTTTTTTTCTATTTCTTAGGATTTGTTTCTGTGGCAGGAGCTGAACAAGGGCTGTGGGCTGTGGAGGGAGGCAATTGGAAAGTATGTGAAGGTCTCCTCGAGAAAGCCAAAGCAATCGTCAATAAAAATACTCGTATAATTGAAATCATTAAGAAGTCTGATTTGTCGAGCAATCAGAAGCCATTATATTATCTGAGAAGTGATAAATCGCTGATAAATACACCATTTGACGTTGTCATCGTGGCGATGCCCCTAGAAATCGATGAAAACTTTATTGGTTGTGATGGCTGCAAGCGATGGCCATACCAGAAAGAACTTGGCCAGTTTCAACAAACTGTTGCCACGTTTCAAAAAGCGAAACTTAATAAAACCACGTTCCAATTTGGTTCGCAACGACCTGGAATGATCGGCACCTTGGAAAAGCCCGAAATTTGTTTCAGCAGTGTTGGACAACAGGCTTCAGTTTTGAAAGAAGAAGTTGACGACGAACAAGGACAAATTTGGAAGGTTTTCTCCCGGGAGCCATTGACTAAGGAGTGCAAAGAGACGTTATTCGACTCACAGTCTGACTTAAAAGAAATTATTTGGTTAGCGTATCCTCATTATACTCCGCCACAGACGTTCCTGCCGTTTATTTTAGATGAAGGACTTTTTTATGTAAATGCGATCGAATGGGCGGCCAGTGCAATGGAAATGTCTGTTCTTAGTGGTAGAAACGCTGCACTCTGGACAGGGCGGTACTTCAAGAAAAATAAACCAGAGGCCTCCGAAAGAAAAGATGAACACAGTGAATTGTAGTTGTACACATACTGTGCCGTCTCCCCCACTTATAATATTAATTCCATTATTTTAATATTTAATTAAGTTATAACTAGAAATGTTATGTGAAAGTTAACATTCTTTTTTGCCAACATTTTTTTCACAATAGCTGAAAAACTCGATCACGCTTACGTTTATGAAATAGATGTTATATTTATCAAAATCATTAATAACTCATTAATGTTTAATTTTTTATTACTATACTTTGATTATTTTTTTTTCTGTCTGAATTGGGTTTAGTGACTGTGAAATCTCTCACATAGGAATAAGTTAAATTTCAACGTATCATGTAAGGTACACGTCAGCATGACGTTATCCAATCACAGAGTATGTTAAGCTCAGCTCAGTAGCCAATCACATCGGCGTGCTGTTATCCAATCACAGAACATATCTCCGTAGCCAATCGCATCAGCGTGCGGTAATCCAATCAGAGAAGATATCTTCGTAGCCAATCACATCAGCGTGCTGTTACCAATCACAGAGCATATTTCAGTAGCCAATCTGAGCTCGCGCTGGTACTTTTACAATTGCTTTTATAATTACAACGTCACAAATGATCAATTTCTTGTCTATCAGGCAGAATGGTTACGTCATGAACAAAGCTATCAGCTATTTCTCTGGAATTCTACATGCTTTTATGTTTCTTTGTTCTATCAATGCTTTTGATGCGATGTAAGTTGAATTTTAACTCATTATTTTGATGTCCATATAACTCGTATCTTTACATCTTTGCAAATAAGATGTCCTTTTTAATAAATTTCCTCCATATCACTGTGTCTAATTTTATAAAAAAAGTAGAGTGCTGTGTAGGCAATGTTTTAGGATGGAACAAAGTGAACAGGTAGTAAACTGCTTAGAATAGTTTTAATCAGCGCCGGATTTAGGACTGTGGAGGCCCCTGGGCGGTCACTGACCAGCACAATATATCAATTCTATTTCTGAACAAGATAATTTTGCTTTACGAACTAATACAACTTCAAAGTCACAATTCCCACACTGAATCAGGTTTACAATAACAACTTGTCAACTCCATCCATCAATCTGTCATAATCGTCATAGGGCGCTTTCCAATTGACAAGGTTAGACCGGTCAGTCCGGCCAGAATGGACTTGCTTTTGATTAGGACCAAATTTTCCAGTCTGACCGTCCTAAGCCTCAAACGAATTGTGTTCCATTTAACCGGACTGACCGGTCTAACCGTGTAAATGGAAAGCCCCCTATAGTATACACTTTTAGAAGTGACCCTATATATCATCCATATATCTTTTGTCTTGTTTTTGACTCATATTTTGGGCTCTCAAGATTTTTTTCATTTCAACACCTATTTCTTCAACTTTCAAGACATTTTTGTGGAGGCCCCCCCTTAATTTTGTGGGGGGCCTGGGCGACCGCCCAGTCCGCCCTGTCCTAAATCCGGCACTGGTTTTAATATGATAAGATGTACGTATGCATGTAGTGCACGCATGCATCAATGGTTAAAATTCAACCTCGTTCCCAGGGCCTTTTTGAAATTGGGAGGGCGGGGAAAAGCAATTTAGTTTAGTATGCAAAATCATTCCGAATAATGGCAGTCCCGTGGGAAAAGTTCATTCTAATGCCGATCCCATTGGTCCCGTTGGCGCATAAAACTATGCATAATTATGTTCTACGAGGAATGTTTAAGAAAAGCAATCAACCAACGAAAATGCAGAGTCCACCAGCCGATGCCAGGACCTTTTCCCGCCCGCCCAATTTCAGGCCCTGGGAACGAGGTTGGTTTAAAATTGTAAGTTTGTGGTACTCTTGCAAAAGCCATTTCAGGTATCCTGGCAAATAATTTTCTACTCTTATAGATCATACCCAGACTCAATACAATTCGTTCATGACAACAGTTCTATTACTATAAACTGTTCCGGTACTCTCATTGGACGAACATCTTGGCGGGAATACCTCGCTTGCAAGCGTTCCTACACTCATGGAATATGGCGTCCGCTGACCAAATGTTCGGCAGGTAAAACTGACGTCATTAGTTTTGCTGTGAAAGATGAAGACCGTGACGTCATGCCTAGTTTCTCCGAAACATTCTACTATATGTCAGGTTAGTATAATGGACCTAGTCAGTAGAGGCGCCATCTTGAATTTGCAATGCATTGTGGTCTATCCGGAAAGTTATTGCGTAATGTAAGGACTTTCTATTACAGTACTCTATTCGGATGACTAGAATACACTGCGTTCCTTATTTATTTTTAATAACTGTTTTTAGAAAGCCATTGTAGATCTAAGAATGTTAGGATGATTATTCATCGTTGCGATCCTGAAGCACCAACATGCAATAGTAAGTTGGTTTTATTTCGTGTTTATGTGTGGTGTGCTAAGTGGTATGGTGCAGTGGTGAGACATGGTGGTGTGTGATGGTGTAGAGTGTGGTAGAGTAGGGTGTGGTGGAGTGAGGCGTGGTGGGGTGTAATGTGATGGGGTACATGTGGTGTAGAGCGGTGTAGAGCGGTGTGTGATCTGATGGTGTGATGTGATTTGATATGGTGTGGTGTGATGTGATGTTCTGTTCTGTTTGTATGATATAAATTATATGTTATTTTTATTTAGAGTGCACACTTCCGTTAGGTATCCAAGAAGGACGCATTCCTATGAGTCAACTCTCAGCTTCATCCGAGACAGAAGCGTTCATTACAGAAAGTACGACCAGGTAAAACACGAACAGTGATCGCATTATCAACAACAACAACAACAACATCAGCAACAACAACAACAACAACAACAACAACAACAACAACAACAACAATAGCAACAACAACAACATCAGCAGCATGCAGCAGCATGCAGCAGCATGCAGCAGCATGCATCAGCCCTGTTCAATATACCGTTTTCCGGTATATTCGACCATGCTTGGTATATAGGCCGGTTTTGTATACCGTTTTCTGGTATTTTTCTCTCTCTCGTCCAGGAGATGGCCCAGCCTTAGTTGGTGCACAAAAATTATGGACGAAAAGCAATTTTTTCAAGTAGATCTGGGATTTCTAAGAGTCTTAACTGGTGTGGGAACAAGAAAAACTGACACCGCAGAAGAGTTTCTGTTGAGATACAGAAAAGAAACTCGTTCAAAATGGCGCTTCTATGAAGAAGGCGGGAAAACAAAGGTAGTGTGATTAATAGTTATAGTTTAACTCTTTCCTGTCCGAATTAGTCTTTGGTATTTTATTCTGGCTAACGCCAAACGATTTTATTCACCTCTGGGGAAAGCCCGCGGACAGAAAACGCATGGATTATTACATGTCGGTTAGTAGTATAGCAAAACCGGTAAACAATATAACGTTATTTGGGCTGTCACATCCCAGTTATATATTATATACCAAAAAAAATCCCAGCCATAACCTGCAGGTTATGGCTGCCATATCCCGGTTATGTTTCCTTAATTCATTCATTCATTCATTCATTCATTCATTCATTCATTCATTCATTCATTCATTCATTCATTCATTCATTCCTTCCTTCCTTCTTTCCTTCCTTAAGCCCCGCAGAGACGACCAAGTTTTCCTTGACAAGTTTTTCCTTGACAAGTTTTATTTGTTCGTGTGTAGGACACAAATTGACAAGTTTTTCCTTGACAAGGAACCTTTTTCAAAAGCTGGTCATGCCAGCTTTTGAACAAGGAAATTTGTTCGTGTGTATAGTCGTCAAGGAAAACTTGACAACTCATCTCCGAAGCTTATTACGCGATCATTACTGTCAAGGAAAACTTGTCCAACCGTACACACGAGCAATTATAACTTGTCAAGGAAAATTGTTTGAAAAAAACGTGTTCATCGTACACACGAGCAAGGAAAGTTACCAAGGAACTTGTCAAGAAAAACTTGGTCGTCTGTGCGGGCCTTTAGCTTTGTGTTTTCCTCATGAATTAGTATAATGAGTTTCTAAGTACTATTTACAAAATAAGTGGCCGTTATGTATCGAAGTATGCAGGCACTTCTGGACATACTTGATAACAGTCCAATTTTTTTCCCCTTCACCTTTTGTCTAACCTCATTTTTTTGTTTCAGCTGTTTCGAATCAATCGAAAGTCTAAAGGGATTTCATGTCGCCATTGGTTTTCTCATCAAATCCAAGCGAGATTCATAAGATTCCAGATCAGCAAGTCGATTGCTTCTCCTCCGTGTCTTCATGTAGAGATCTACGGTTGTGACGACGCCAAGACGTTCAAAATATCTAACGGCAAAAACCATCGAGTACATTTTAATATCAAACCACATGCAGGAAAAACTTTGAACAAGCATACGAAAATGAAAAAAGAAGAAGAATCCGAAATGAAACCCAAAGGTAAACTTGTTTTAAGGTTTACGAGAAAATGTTTTCTCTTCCGTTCATTAATGCATAAATAATTTTGAATATTTCGGCAACGTGCACGGCTTTTAGAAATTTTGGATGTAATTAATGAATTAAGTATTGTTTATATATTTTGTTACATATAATTTGTTCTAATTGTTATTGCACTATTTTTTATGCAAATTAATTAATTAACTAATTTAATTTTTGTTCTTTATGTATTTTGTTACATATAATTTTTTCTAATTGCTATTGCACTATTCTTTATGCAAATTAATTAATTGACTACTTAATTTTTGTTTTTACATCTGTTGTTACAATAAAAGACTTTCTTCGCATGGTTATACTGTAAATTTATTATGTAATAGATCAAACATGAGTCTGAGTGTTTCATAACACGAGAAAACAAATGAAAACCGATGGCGTAGCCCCGAGGCTACTCTATAGAGGTTATTGTTTTCGAGTGTTTGGAGTCCCCTGATGAAACACGATAAACGAGTGTTTAATCTTGCTTCTCAAACGAGTATTTGCATCGCGATTTGCGATGTTTTCTTCATTGATTTCAATATGCAGATTAAGAAATGTGATCCAGTTCACTAGGAAGATTTCTACAGGTTTTCATTGGGTATCAAACCTCATGCATGTGATGTGCCATACGTTCACGGATTGGTTACGATAATTCATGAATTATTAATGAGTTTGAGAAAATTACATATAATTTGTTCTAATTGTTATTTCACTATTTTTTATGATGCTATTATTAAGTCTATTTTCTTACTTTTATTTTTGTTCTAGATTATCGTAAATATGATCGAAGAGACGCGCTGATTGCGTGTTATGTTGTAGCTGTAATTATTGCTTTTCTTGGAATGATTATTGTTTGTAAATGGGAACACTATGAGCGTAAAATAAGACCAGATTATCTCAAATAAGCCAATCCATCCCCAGAAATTTGGGTGATTTGTGTCGCCGCTCTCGGTCGCCTAATATAATATAATTATGTATTCTAATGCGTTTGATTCTATTGTATTCTAGTGTATTCTCATTATTCAGGTCATTAAGTTCTTTAGAATTTGCCTAAATCATGCATGTATGTATATTTAGGACGAAGTAACCCGTTTAAGACCCGTTTAATCGGTTCTCGTTTTGTTTTCTGCTCTGATTGGGACTGGGTTCGAGATTGTAACCAAGCAACTGGTCACGAATACAGCAGAGCCTACTTTTCTTCATCTCTCTTTAAAATTAGAAGGCATTCAACTACACGCGTAAAAACGCACAACTTGTTCACGGTTGTCAACAGGCGTGAACAATGTTGTGCTGCTCGCCGTGAACAATGTTGTGCTGCTCGCCGTGAACAAGTTGTCAACAAGTTGTTCACTTATGGTTCCAACAACTTGTTCACGGATAAATCAACAGTCATGAACAAGTTGTTCCAACAGCACATTTTTATAGCCAACAACGTTGTTCGCACATGATACAACATGTTGTAACAGCATGACGAAATAACAACGATGAACAACAATGTTACAACAATGCATGGTGAACACAGTTGATGTATCAACACGTTCTTCGTTTGTTACAACATGCGTGAACAACGGTTGTTGTTTCATCAAGCTGTAACAACTTGTGGAAACAATGATGAACAATGTTGTTCATTTATCAATGTTGTTCACATATGTCAACAAGTTGTTACAGCATTGTTTTCAGGCAACAATGCTGTAACAACTTGCGAGATTTTTACGCGTGTAGACGGCAAAATCTCATCAGACTTACACATGGCCAAATATTACTCCTATAATATATACCCAATTCATTACCAGGGTTTACCACCATTATATATTTAACAAATAAAACATTAAGCTCCGTGCGTATGTACTCTTATAAAGGCACGTTTGACGTCATTTGAATACGAAAGAAGTTGAGTAGATTTTCAAGTTTGTAAGATTTGCAGTTTGCGTAACCACGATTCACGATAGCCTCCTCCGCAGGCAACTCTGTGTGGCTTCCCAGAACTGTGACGTTTTGATCAAGATCTTGACTTTATTTCAACTGTTTAACAGTTGTTGCCCGTAATACGGGCAATATTTTGATCGAGATATTCAATTTGGCCAAGCACGAAAGGGACAGGAAGGGATTGGGAGCGGCCAAATTGAATATCTCGACCAAAATATTGCCCGTATTACGGGCAACAACTGTTAAACAGTTGAAATAAAGTCAAGATCTTGATCAAAACGTCACAGTTCTGGGAAGCCACACAGAGTTGCCTGCGGAGGAGGCTAGGTTCACGACATGTAGAGAGAACTATACGTAAATGGTAAACCGGATATATGCTGCAGCGGGCACGGAAGGAAGTGTATCACCACGGCTCTCAGTAGTGCTGTAAACTCGCGTACTTCCTTATTCGAGACAGTCCATTGTGTGACGTCACTTGCGGGGTAAAGATGCTGTGCAGGTCACACTATTAGAGACCTACGTTTTATGAAGGCGTTTTCTGATTGGCTAAGCACCCCACCCTAAATTAATCTGAAGATGGAGGCCTAGAGGCCTCTCTACTTGGCAAGTAAAATAGTCTGGCGTTAGACAGAGTAAAATAGTCTGGCGTTAGACAGAGTAAAATAGTCTGGCGTTAGACAGAGTAAAATAGTCTGGCGTTAGACAGAGTAAAATAGTCTAGCGTTAGACAGAGTAAAATAGTCTGGCGTTAGACAGAGGAAAATAGTCTGGCGTTAGACAGAGTAAAATAGTCTAGCGTTAGACAGAGTAAAATAGTCTGGCGTTAGACAGAGTAAAATAGTCTGGCGTTAGACAGAGTAAAATAGTCTGGCGTTAGACAGAGTAAAATAGTCTGGCGTTAGACAGAGTAAAATAGTCTGACGTTAGACAGAGTAAAATAGTCTGGCGTTAGACAGAGTAAAATAGTCTGGCGTTAGACAGAGTAAAATAGTCTGGCGTTAGACAAAGTCAAATAGTCTGGCGTTAGACAGAGTCAAATAGTCTGGTGTTAGACAGAGTAAAATAGTCCGGTGTTAGACAGAGTAAAATAGTCTGGTGTTAGACAGAGTAAAATAGTCTGGCGTTAGACAGAGTAAAATAGTCTGGCGTTAGACAGAGTCAAATAGTCTGGCGTTAGACAGAGTAAAATAGTCTGGTGTTAGACACAGTAAAATAGTCTGGCGTTAGACAGAGTAAAATAGTCTGGCGTTAGACAGAGTCAAATAGTCTGGTGTTAGACACAGTAAAATAGTCTGGTGTTAGACAGAGTAAAATAGTCCGCTGTTAGACAGAGTAAAATAGTCTGGTGTTAGACAGAGTAAAATAGTCTGGTGTTAGACAGTAAAATAGTCTGGTGTTAGACAGAGTAAAATAGTCTGGCGTTAGACAGAGTAAAATAGTCTGGTGTTAGACAGAGTAAAATAGTCTGGCGTTAGACAGAGTAAAATAGTCTGGTGTTAGACAGAGTAAAATAGTCTGGTGTTAGACAGTAAAATAGTCTGGTGTTAGACAGTAAAATAGTCTGGCGTTAGACAGAGTAAAATAGTCTGGTGTTAGACAGAGTAAAATAGTCTGGTGTTAGACAGTAAAATAGTCTGGTGTTAGACAGAGTAAAATAGTCTGGCGTTAGACAGAGTAAAATAGTCTGGCACCGTCCTCAGAAAATTCTGCAGGGGGTGTGTGGTACGCTCAATTTTGCCGACTGCCTCATAATCGTCACTCGTCAGTACTAGTATTCGCCGAGACTGACCGCTGGCGGGTGCCGACTGCTGACTGAAATCTCTTGTCTACCGACTATAGAACAAATAAAGCAATTCTTGGGGGGTGTCACACACACCCAAATCCCCCCCCCCCCCCCCCATAGCTCCGGCCCTGGTCTGGTGTTAGACCAAGTCAAATAGACTGGCGACCGGCATTAGACACTAAATTCTGCTTCGTTCGGACACAAACGATACGGCAGGCAAAGAGTTATTTAAGGTTAAATGCGTTATTTTGGGTTTTGTTTACGGTGGTTAACTTGTTATTTTCATGAGTCAGCATCCCAAAATTGATCAATTAGTACCACTTGAGGAGACAAAGACTATAATGTTCAGATGATGAAGGTCAACATTCCTAGTTTACATTTTTGGATGATATAGCATTTTCCAGATGTGTTATTTTCAGAGGGAAACGGATATAATTATATAGTTTTCTAAACCTAACCCCAACAGGCAGTTTTCCAGCAGGAGAGCTAGAAATGCCATTACGTTACTTGTTTGATTCTACTAAACTTTACAATAATACTTTGAATATATTATATTAAACCTTTTACTGTAGGGTCTAAAAAAACATCATACCCACAGTACAACAAAAAAGGAGCCATTTTTGTCCATATTTTGCAAAATATTTTCTAGACTCTAAACAGATTGCAAAATAGAAGTTTGAATCTATCTAACATGGCGGCATAATGCAAAATAATGTGCTAAAGCGACTTTTCTGAAAATGATACAAGATGACACTTTGGCAAATGCTAACGCATAAGGACCTTTTCAAAAATGTATGGCACCATTTGTCCCCTAAAGTGGTACCAACAAACCGTCTGGCTCATACACTATAGTCAAATATTAAAACAGCGAAGAGAGAGAGAGAGAGAGAGAGAGAGAGAGAGAGAGAGAGAGAGAGACTGAGAGAGAGAGAGAGAGAGAGAGAGAGAGAGAGAGAGAGAGAGAGAGAGAGAGAGAGAGAGAGAGAGAGAGAGAGAGAGAGAGAGCCATGGACTAGGCTGCACTTTACAGGAACATAGCCAGGATTTTGAAAGGGGAGGAGCGAAACTTCTTGGGGGGTCCGGGGGCATGCCCCCCGGAAAATTTTGAAATCTAGAGTCTCTAATTAAAATGGCATTTCCTGCATTTTGGGAGAAGATTTTACACAATTCTGAAAGTTTGAAAAATCATAAAATACTAAAAAAAAAACCCGTTGAGTTAAGTTACATGCGTGCGATACATACGGAGACTGGATTAGGAGCCAATGAAGGTACCATTTCATATTATTAGTCACTAGCGCAGAAGAGCGACTGAGATCCAGTCAATAACCGCTGGGTAAATCACCTGTGCATCTACAAGTGTACGAGTGTTCAAAACAAAATTTCATCATGAAAAGGGGGGAGCGACCGCTCCCACCGCTCCCCCCTGGCTACGTCCCTGGCATTATAGTATTTAGGACAATTTTGCTTCAGTATCAGAATTGCTAAAAATAGCGTGGCATTATTATTACAATGTAGTAAGGAGCGGTACATATACCTGGAGGCTCTTTTACTTACGCAACTGTGGTTTATCTTGAAAAAACCACAAAGTTTATTTTTGTTTGATGATACAGATAATAAAGCCAAAACCTGACCACAATTTTAACCTTTTCCTCTACAGTGGTGCCAGCAATATTACTTGTCAAAGGTGTGGAGTGAAAGTGTAAAGGAACTGTAAAAAAACGCGGAAAATAAACAACCTAACCATTCTTGTGGTAACTTAAAAAACCAAAGATATGGGTCAAAACAAGACACAAGGATGAAATTTCGTTGGTTTTTTAAATCCACATTTTGAGTTTCTATTTATTTTTAGATTTTCTCTCTCTACTGCATGTAGAACTGTACATCTGCATGATGTACAGTACATAGAATCTCTTTAGTCTTAAGCCCCACACAGACGACCAAGTTTTCCTTGACAAGTTTTTCCTTGACAAATGTTATTTGTTCGTGTGTACGACACAAATTGACAAGTTTTTCCTTGACAAGGAGCCTTGTTCAAAAGCTGGTCATGCCAGCTTTTGAACAAGGAAATTTGTTCGTGTGTATAGTCGTCAAGGAAAACTTGACAAGTTCATCTCCTAAGCTTATTACGCGATCATTGCCGTCAAGGCAAACTTGTCCAACCGTACACACGAGCAATTACAACTTGTCAAGGAAAATTGTTGGGGAAAAAACGTGTTCATCGTACACACGAGCAAGGAAAGCTACCAAGGAACTTGTCAAGAAAAACTTGGTCGTCTGTGCGGGGCTTAACCCTTTAACTGGGAGTTATTTACACAAGGCCGGGCTGTTCTGGCTATAACCAGGCTATAAATCGTGTCAGGAAATCAGTTTTTCTCTGGGCCGGAAGAAGAGATTTGAATCATCTTTTTGAATTCTTCTTTGTAAATTTAAATGTCGAGTTTTAAAACTACAGTACATTTATGATAATAACTACTCCAGTGTCAGGTCAACCTTCTCCAGACGAGTCACGTCAATTACTCGTTTCATGTAATCGGCTTTTTTGACCCGCTTTAATTAGAAGTGACAATTCGGGAAGGGTTAAGAAGGGAAACTGGATAATGTGTGATAATTTATGAATTGAATTTGACACGGCAGCTAGAGGTTCAACGTTTGACGGCCTTTAGTCAGTATAGTGTAAGACAAGAACCCCATAGAGATACTAGCTCTAATGCCGTGTTTAAATTTAAAGAATCTAAAAGATGGGGTGTCTGAAAAAGGTTGTACTGCATCATTGCTGTTGTTGCCAAAGCTTCAACCGCAACACTCAATAAAGATTTTTAATTTGCATTACTGTGGTCGCCAATTCGTCATTGTACATTAGTACATGCACCTGTCAGTAGTTCTTATTATATAAATATAAATACATCCGGTTGCATGTCGTAGAGTGCATTCTTGTGGTAACAACATGGAGAGAGCCGCTACGAAAGGTTAACAAAGCGTCTGTTTTTAATTTATACGGTACTTATAGACCACAATTCTTACTGCCAAAACTGAACACGAACAAATACTGAAGCTAATATAAGTACGCGTTACCCATTTCAGGATAACACGGCTAACAAAACAGTGGATTAAATTGAAAAAGTAGCACTAACTGTCTAGCCTCCTTTTGCAGATGTTCTTATAGGCTTAGCGCATGACCGTAAAGCGCCGCACAGACGACCAAGTTTTCCTTGGCAAGTTTTTCCTTGACAAGTTTTATTTGTTCGTGTGTACGACACAAATTGACAAGTTTTTCCTTGACAAGGAGCCTTAAAAATTGTTCAAAAGCTGGTCATGCCATCTTTTGAACTACGAAGGAACTTGTCAAACAAAACTTGGTCGTCTATATGCGGGGCTTACGAACGTCTAATTTTGACTGCATGTATGACGTTTCCAGACTTCCAGTGGAGCACATATTTTACTCAGTGACGAAGGACTCCGCTCGAAACGTCAGTATTTCGTTATGAAAACTATTCGCAGCAGTTTACCATCTTTTCACTTTGTTCTATCTAAAACTTAAACACTGCCTATACGCAACACTCTACATTTTACTCTGATGAAGGACTCTGCTTGAAACGTCAGTATTTCGTTATCAAAACTATTCACAACAGTTTACCATCTTTTCACTTTGCTCTATCTAAAACACTGCCTACGCAGCACTCTACATTTTACTCTGATGAAGGACTCTGCTTGAAACGTCAGTATTTCGTTATCAAAACTATTCACAACAGTTTACCATCTTTTCACTTTGCTCTATCTAAAACACTGCCTATACTTTTCAATTTTAACAGAATTACGATACTTGTATAGAATATTAAATATTTTCTTTCATCGTTAAGATGGCTACTAGCCATGAAATACCGCCGCGGTTTTGTCATTTGTGGTCACATATGAATTCGAAACATGCTTGCAGCTTGCATGTCACAGCGTGTGAACTGCGACCATGCACGATGTACGACGCATGTATGCATGATTGCATGCACGCATCCAAAGATAAAGTTGAGTAGCGGCAAACGTGGACTTAAGGCCTGGCCAAACGCTTTCAACATTTCATGCAACATCGTTCAACATTGTTGAACGCATGTTGAACGAAAATTTGAACATGTTCAAATTTCGTTCAACATCTTTCAACACCATTCAACAACGTTCAACATCATTCAACAGGGTGGCCAAACGCTTTCAACATGTTGAATCACGGTTGAATTCAACAATGTTGAACGATGTTGAATGAAATGTTGAAAGCGTTTGGCCAGGCCTTCATATATAGTTATAGATCACTTGCACTTATTTCCTAGGCAGAGGATAAATATTTCTGAACTATAAAATTTTCATTGATTATTTTGCTTTGTTGAACATCTTTATTTGCAACACAATGGTCTGTTCACCGGCAAATCGTTTGCATATATAATCTGGGTTTAATTAATCTCAGAATCGCGTGATCCAACTAGTGTGTGATATCAACGAATATCACTCACGGAATATCGTATCAGCATAACGCGTTTATTATCTTGACAGGCCAGTATCTTAACTGGTATTTAGTTAGAGAGATTTCCAAAAGCAAATGCCAAGGTAACATTCCCTCAAAGCCAACATGTTTTCTAAAACATATATACAAAAACCTTTAGCTTGCTTTTCTAAAATGCTATGCATGCTTGTCTTATAAGCCATCAAGAGTGTAAAGTCAAGATGGTTTGAAGGGGAACAAGTCCTTCCGCGTCATCTACCGTCACATATCCCCATACACCGTCATATGACCATTATTGAGGCCCAGTTTGGACGTCGCTCTTGTGTCGAGTCAAATCTACACACGCAAAAACGCACACTCTGTGTCAGACCTGATGCAGAATGATGTCAGATCTGTTCAGAAAAATGTAGCGATCCCTGATACAGCCTGTTGCAGCCGTCAGCTATGATACACCTACGATATCATATCTGTATCATGCAGCTACAACAGACTGTTCAGAACAGATTCTGTCAAACTGTATCAGCCTGACACGGTCGGTGCTGTATATAACAGACTGAACAGGTATGTTGTCTATACGGAGCTGTCGCAGTCTGTTAGTAGAAATTCTAACTAAATGTTTATACATCAGCGCTGGTACATTCTGTAGCTGTATCAAGGGTCGCTACATTTCTCTGAACAGATCTGATATCAGAGCTGATCAGACTGTGCGTTTTTACGTGTGTAGTTCAGATTTAACTTAAATCTATCACAAATCCATCACAAGTCCAACGTATGCATGAAGACAATATCAAATCTTAAGTCAACTGAACTCGCTTCAAATCTATGAGAGCTGCACCATGGATTATCCAACACAAGAGCGGCGTGGTTATAATATATACAGTATGTTATAATGTATATGTTTCACGTGTATTTTAAGTTATAGATCACTTGTACTTATTTCCCTTGGTGGTGAACAAATGCTTATAAACATACAATTTTCATTGATAATTTGCTTTCTGTTGAACATTGGATTTTTGAAGTTGTCTTCCAGATCTACTGAGTTTCGACTTCATGTGCAAGAGGCGGGTTTATAAAAAGCATGCATCCATCGCCTCTAAAAGACGACGTATCTTCGATTAATAAACTAAAGCCTGGTTTCCATATAGCCGTAAGAGCCGGCGGCATGGCTGCGGCAAGGGGCGATGGTCCAATCATAGACAGTGTTGAATGAGCCAGCAATAAAATATGTGATTGGACCATTGCCCTTTGCCACAGCCATGCCGCCGGCTCTTACGGCTATATGGAATGATGAAACCAGGCTTAACAAACCAAACTAAAAGGTATATACATCTTATGCTTTTCCTTGTAATTTTAATGTCCTTCTGAAAATGTGGGAACGTTGACGTTGTATGTGACGACGGTGGACAGTGTTGGCTATGGTTGCTAATTATATTCACCGGTTTTTGTTCTGATATGCTATTGTACTTCGGTGACCGAGTCGTGTCTGTCCTTCGACTTCGTGTTGTGCTTGCTGCGTTTCGACGCGTGTGTTTACGTTTCACTTTCAAACGCATTAAGAGGTGATTATATAATCATTATAATGTATAAATTAAAGCTTGTGAACAAGTTCGTCATAGCTATATTCATAGCATAGCTATATCCATGATATATTTACATGCTATGTAATCGAGTGAAATGCCCAATATTACTTATAATATACCCAATTATTCTATCCTGGCATTACCACCTTATTATATATACAGAACTCTCGATCAAGCTCTCGGCAACGCCCTCCGTGGCTCAGTGGTCAGAGCATTATTGCACTAGAATCGCAAGGTCGTGGGTTCAATTCCTGCCGGAAGGCCTGTGTAGTTGAATTTTTCGCAACTGGTCCCGGTTTGGTCTTAAAATGTATATATTCTACACTCGAATTTTCCTTCACCCAAAATCCTTAGAACATGCTATGTAAAGCCCTAATCAAACGAGAACGCAAGTCATCGCAAGTTGGCAGTCAGAATTTCTGTGGCGGTCGTTCGAACACCCAAATTAACAAAATAAAGGTTTCATGAGTGTTTTAAACGAGTTTTAACTTTGTCACGGTACATGATATTTTCGGGAAACTATTCAGAGCGGCTGGCTGAGATAGCGTGACTGCCAACTTGTGACGACTTGCGTTCTCGTTTGATTAGGGCTTAATCGAGTGAAATGCCCAATATTACTTATAATATATTGACATATATTGACATATTAATTAAAAATATAACAATTCCAGAAATAGATTCGGTTGGCAGAAAAAACTGAAGAGTTGGATCAGAAAATGAAATATCAACCATGCGCCTTGACTACGGGTCAAGATCTGAGGGTGATCTAAGGGTGCTGCGTATAGGTGGTGGTGTTTTGAATAGAGCAAAGTGAAAAGGTGGTGCACTGCCGAGATACAAAATATTGTACTGACGTTTCAAGCCAATCCCTTCATCAGAGACAGAGTAAACTATCCAAAACTCATTAATAATCCATGAAGAAAACACAAAGGAAATCGGTACCGTGTCGGTGGTTTGAATATCGGAGGAAGAAATTACATAAATTAAGCAAACTTTCATCTTTATTTTCTCTTAAAATACTGATTTGTTTGAGATGCTATATCAAACACTCGGAGGAGTGTTTCATCAGGATATCCAAACACCTCGAAGTTTGTTAAAAAACCTCGGCTTCGCCTCGGTTTTCAACAAACGTCTCAGTGTTTGGATATCCTGATGAAACACTCCTCCTCGTGTTTGATATATTACGTAAAGTGCTGCCGTGCGTAAAGCCCTAATCAAACGAGAACGCAAGTCATCGCAAGTTGGTAGTCAGAATTTCTGTGGCGGTCGTTTGAACACCCCAATTAACAAAATAAAGGTTTCATGAGTGTTTTAAACAAGTTTTAACTTTGTCACGGTACATGATATTTTCGGCAAACTATTCAGAGAGGCTGGCTGAGACAGCGTGACTGCCAACTTGCGATGACTTGCGTTTCGTTTGATTAGGGCTTAAAGGCAGTATTTTAGATAGAGCAAAGTTGGAAAAGGTGGTGGCGAATTGTCAAGATTTTTAATAATGTCAGGGGCGGATCCCGGATTTCATTAAAGAGGGGGTTGACACCTCTAGGGGGGCCCGGGGGTATGCTCCCCCGGACCCTTTTTGATTTCTGATACCCTGAAATGTTATTTCCTGCATTTTGAGGACAATATTAAGATCATAAATAGTGATTTTTATACGCTATATTATACACTAAACACAATTTATATATTAAATATAATATAATATAATATACCGTTCAAAGAATACATATATAATAGGCCAGGGGGGGTTGCAACCCCCATAAACCCCCCCCCCCTTGGATCCGCCACTGAACGTAATATACTGACATTTCCGAAGCGGAACCATCACCTAATTAATCTGTTATGGCTTATAGACCTTAAGCTTTATATCAATTTTCATTGAGTATATAATTACTTTGCTTTCTAAGAAATATATTCAACAAACGGCCAAAATACTACCTGGTTATTTGATCTTAACGGTATATATACTGTATGCATCGGCTATATGTGGTCATCATGTAATCTGGAAGTGCACCCCGAAAAATCAAACTTTCATTTTGTAAAGTTATTTGACTCAGAATTGTATCATATAGTTGTTAACTTTGGGCATGATGCCAGGTTTTCACAGCTCACTTCTAATGATTTTCACCTAGTGCCTTATGTTGACAATTAATAAACCAGTCGTTAACCCATCTTTGCTTAACATTCCTGCCTGAGTTGCCAAAAATTGCTCCAGTTATCGTTTTACTCTGCTTAAAAGCGCCAGACGATTTTACTCGTCAAAAAAGAGAACCCTCAGAGATTCTATTTTTCCCTGAGCTGGACAAAAACTGTTCCTTTATTATTTTACTCTGTCTAATATTGTTTTACTCTAATCGTCATGAGGAGAACCCTCAGCCAGCTTAGGCCCCGTTCACACTATACCAGCAGGGTGTAAAACGGTAGGGGGCAGTTCTAACAATTAAAACAGTGAAATAAAAGTAGTGTGCTGCGTCGGCAGTGTAGAAATACAAAGCGAAATATAGTAAGGTTTGAAAAACTGCCGAAATTACTGAACGTAGATTTCTAACGTTCCGAATTAAGGCTCTTCGTCTAATAATTAGGTGGGTGAGCCTGAGGGTTCTGCTTTACTAGTAAAATAATCTGGTGTTAGACCGCAGTGTAAAATGATAAAGTAAAATAATCTGGTGTTAGATCGCAGAGTAAAATGATAAAGTAAAATAATCTGGTGTTAGACCGCAGAGTAAAATGATAAAGTAAAATAATCTGGTGTTAGACCTCGGAGTAAAATGATAAAGTGGTAATAAATAGGTTAACGACGTGTAAATTAATAGAATAGAGCGTGGCACAAAAGCTATCCGGTATAATGTGAACGGGGCTTACTTCGGCACAATATCGTGCCCATCGAATCTGTTTACACTATACTGGATATTTTTTGTGCCTTCACGAAATCACGCACCAGAAGGATTTTTACACTCTGAGTATGAATATAGCGAATTAGTATAAATACGCACGTGATTATAGAAAATCACGCGCGCTGATTGGTCGAGCTACTTCGGATTAATTCTCGATAATCACCTACAGCGTTTATTCAAAATGGCCGCCAGCCAAGTTGTCAATGCGACAGACGAGGAAATTAACAATTTTAAAGAAAATGTTGTTCCTAAAAGTACGAAAATGTGTATTTATACTAAAACAATTATTCGCCTCAGGCTCAGTGAATATCGGTGAATAATAACCTCGACTTCGTCTCGGTTATTATACACCGATATTCACCTCGCCTTCGGCGAATAATTGTTAATTATTGTGCATATGGTACATGTGCAATTAGCCCAATGTATTATAAGTATGTAACAGACGTTTCACGTTTTTCAACCTCAAAGACTCAGAGAAAATGTTTCTAAACTCCAGTCCACCATGCAAACGTCTGTTACACGCGCACATGCATGCATCACATGTACACCTCAAACGCTGCAAGGACTACATCGGCTACACGCGTAAAAACGCACACTCTGTGTCAGACCTGATGCAGAATGATGTCAGATCTGTTCAGAAAAATGTAGCGACCCCTGATACAGCCTGTTGCAGTATCAGCTATGATACACCTATGATATCATATCTGTATCATACCTGCAGCTACCACAGACTGTTCAGAACAGATTCTGTCAAACTGTATCAGCCTGACACGGTCAGTGCTGTATATAACAGACTGAACAGGTATGTTGTCGCAGTCTGTTAGAAATTCTAACTAAATGTTTATACATCAGCGCTGGTACATTCTGTAGCTGTCAGGCTGTATCAAGGGTCGCTACCTTTCTCAGAACAGATCTGATATCAGAGCTGATCAGACTGGGCGTTTTTACGTGTGTACACGGGCTAAATACCGCTTTAATAGGAAATTTATATCATAGTCAATCGAGATATGGTCTGGAAACTCGGCAAACTTCAAAGCGTCTATAAAGAGCTGTGGTTTTATGTTGAACCGTACCTTGCACCGTGCACATCCTTTGTTTTAGGTTTATTAATATTTAAATAGCATCGTTGAGTGATTGAACTGAAACGTTGCTATTGAACAATTCGTTCATTATACTAAAATACAATGTGTTCAGTGACCGTGCACAAAAATGCATAAAAATGCATAAAGGCGAACAAAAAGATAGACCAAAGACTTTAGCTGAGTTTCCAGACCATATCTCGATTGACTATGTTTACGTATATACATGACTATACGAATCTGACTATATGAAGTTGACCAGCTCTCCATCCGAAGTTCAGTAACTCAATAACTCAATAAGATCGACATTAGAGCGTCTAATTGTTCATTAGAAGGTCACTTGCCACTCAGAAATATTTTTGAATACGAGCTTAATGAACGTCTATAGGAAAATATCATGAATTCCAAATACTGCATGACAATAGGAGTAGAGTTTTACTTATAAATACTTCACTCTTGTTGATCGTCCTTCGAAGTGACTGGAAGCAGGTCTTTTGATAGTTTGTACATGCATGCGGTATATCAAAGTCAAACGTCTGGAATTCCACGGGGAATATTCCAAACCGACCGCATGACTATACTATATAGTTTTATTATGAATACTTCCCTTGTAATTTCAAGGATTTTCTGTATGTTATCATGTATGCTGTCGTATTTCGAAAGTGACTGGAGACATATAGTGTTTCTTTGATGAGAGACAAGAGTACACGTCATTAGTTGTATAAGTGCATGCTTGTAAACTAAAAGAACCGATCCAGATGTACTCTTAACAACAAAAAATCAACCATAAATTTCCGGGCATATAGCTGTATATATATATTTCTAGTATATATATATATATATATCATTCAGATTGTTCCAAGCTACACTGATGAGCTGTTGTACAGCGAAACACCGTGTCAAAAAAATGTAGATTGAACTATGAACTATATACATATATATATATATATATACTGTAGAAGATTTTGTAAAAACCTTTGGCAGAGTGCTCGATGGGAATCCAGAGCATATTATAGTTAAAGTTCAAAGACTCAACACGTTTGATTAGACATTTTATTACTATTTAGTTTCGTGCCACAAATATTGTGTAGTACTCTTCAGATAAAATGGTCTAAAAGACCAATGGTCTATAGACCATTTTATCTGAAGAGTACCACACAATATTTGTGGCACGAAACTAAATAGTAATAAATGTCTAATCAAACCTGTTGAGTCTTTGAACTTTAATATATATATATATATATATATATATATATATATATATATATATATATATATATATATATATGGCAAGTAAATACAATAAGACTTGCGAGATTTTAAAAACCTGTACAAAATTCATGTTTTACTTCAAATTTCCGATGTTCACTGACAAAACAAAATAATCAATGGAAATTTTATAGTTCAGAAATATTTATCCTCTGCCTATAGGGAATAAGTGCAAGTGATCTACTGTATAACTATATATTATACATTCAGCCATATAATTAACATATATAGTTTAAAAATCAATCACTGTCTGTGAATGCATAAAAGCTTATTCAAATATCAAAGCATTCTAACCGAGATCCCGTGATTAGGATCAAGTTTTGAATTACTAATTAACAGTTTTTACCTCACAGAGGATCGTTCTGGTAATTATTACCTGTACTATCGTTGCGCACAGCGGTTGCGACCAACGTTTGTCATGACGTCATCATCGGTTCACGCGTGATTCTGACCACATAGTTACCGGATCTACGTGTGGCCTTCGTGTGGCCTTCGGAAGTTATAAAAAACTTGAACGCCGGTATAGGTAATCAAATAGCGCTCCGATGTTGAAGGGAGAAGATCCAATCGACTGGGAACAGTGCATGGATGACTACAGCCAAATACACGATAAACCAGGCAATTTTTAAAGCTGCCAAACCCAAAGTGTTAAGCAACGAAGAGTTATTCATATATAAAACTATACAAAATATTTACACTGCAGCCGTAGACTCTGGGCTTTAGCAAGAAGGCAAAGGTATTGAATGTTATTCATGATGCTTACTTCAATATATTCAATGTAATTGTTTCGTATGGTAATGTATACAACGTGTATGCACGCTATATATATATGTATTTCAAGGCAGCACAATTTTAAGCCTCGCATAATATCTACGCTCAGTTTACTGTATTACATAGAAGCGATAGCCAGCATAGGGCGGTAGAGAGACTTGCAGGCAATACAGGTGAATTATCGCGTGCATTATTTAGGGAGGATCCTCGTCAAAACACAACTTGGTGCTTCTTCAGCCGAGTATCGTTTCGGACTATTAACAATTAACAGTCACACACATCACGAGATTTATCGGCACAAGAGCTGATGTTCTCTATACCTCTGCACACGAGCTCTTAGAAAAACAGAACGGGTCAGTCAGAAGTGAATATATGTTAACAATTATAAGATCAAATATGTATACTGTATATAATTATTTGTTAAGCTATTAAACACAGACAATTTTTGACCCAGTGGATGGACACGCACGTACATCTTAGTTGCCACAATGTAGTTTCATTATTCGCAAAGATGTAGTTATGATATCGGGAACGATACACTAGTCGAGTTCGTCCACTGTTGACCGTTCTGATTCACTGGTAGTAAACATGAACTAAATTTGTAAAAAAAATGGTTTATTTTATTTTGGATGCATAAATGAACACTAGCGTTGATTCAATATGTATAGTCTTGCAGCCAAACTGGAAGACTGATTTCGTGAAACGAGATACCCCTGTCTATGGGCTCATATAAATATATATAGCAGCCTTTTATAAAATACCAGTTTGCAACGATATGGACTATGTACCGACTGAAAGCCATCAGTGGAGTCTATTCCAAACCAATGCCATGGGCAATGAATACGATTTATATCTATATTCCTGAGTATAACTTAAAAATATTAACCAACTTATATATATAAATATAAGCGGATCTTTCTCACTGCCGACGCGTGCTTGTTAGCCTTTTTAACAAGGCTTTTCAACTTTACCAGATAATTTGGTCCCATGCATGCATTATATGCAGGCAGTTGCAGTGCATTTCTACCTCGGCTAGTTACTGCCTCATAGTTTAGATCAAACCCCACCGAAACAGGCCACTAAACTAGACTAAAAAAACAGGCCACTAAACCGACGAAGTTATTAAAAGTACTGTGCTATGTATATAGGCAGTGTTGAAATACAAATCGAAATCAGTATAGTAACGGCCTTCGCTCGAAACGTTATAAACTACGTTCAATATTTTCGGCAGTACTTAAACCTTATTATATTTCGATGAAGTTATTATACGATCTGATGATGTAGCACCATGCAGTGTAAACGTTTAGGATTTTCTCCGGTTTAATACGTTAGAACCATGCATGCATTTTGATCGATAAGTCATGCACTTGGATTCATACGTTCTCGGGTAAACGTGACTAATATTGCCCTAACTGTCTGTATGGGATGTTATATCGACATTGGGATATTTGAAGAATTAATTCTTACAAAAGAGGTGTTGATAGTTCGCAGGATTGATTAAGATGTTTGTCAAGTTCAAATATTTGGAAAATAAGTCCTAGAAATGGATTGAACCCTTGAGCGAACAGCGAACGCTATAACCATTGAGCTACTGCATGAGGCACGGATGGAAAGCTAAGGTACTTGCAAATTGATCAGCAGTCGTATCTGTTCCCGTGTAAGTGGCAGTGTTTGCATGTGAGATGATGCAGTTAAAGTGATGCCGTACATGAATACATGTCTGAGCTTGCAACAGACCCGCGGCTTTAGTGGACGTTGTCAAGCTTATGCAAATACTTAAAAAATGTTTCTGACATCCAGACAGCTATCAAACCTGCAACCGTCTGATGACCAGTTAGACACTCTAACCATTGAGCTACTGAGGCTTGGATGGAAAGCTAAGGTACTTACAAATTGATCAGCAGTCGTATATGTTCCTATATATAAAGTGCCAGGCAGTGTTTGCATATATGAGATGTTAAAGTGATGCTGCGTGACTCGGTTTATCAGTATACGTATACGGTATACCGAATACACGTGCGAGCTTGTAATGCTTTTAGTGGATAGAAAATGTTTCTGACCCCCAGACAGTTATCAAACAAGCAACCATCTGATGACTATGCAGTTAGACACTCTAATCATTGAGCTACCGAGGCTGGGATGGTGACTAATTAAGGTTGCAAATTGATCAGAAGTCGTATCTGTTCCTGTAAGTGGCAGTGTTTGCATATATGAGACGGTTAAAATGATGCCATGAGTTCATGTACGTATATGAATGACATACACGTGCGAGCTTATAAGACCTTTAGAGGACGTTGTCAAGCTCATGCAATACTTAGAAAATTTTTCTGAAGCCCCTGACAAGTATCAAACCTGCAACCATCTGATGACCAGTTAGACACTCTAACCATTGAGCTACTGAGACTGGGATAAAAAGCTAAGGTTGCAAATTGATCAGCAGTCGTATATGCTCCTATAAGTGGCAGTGTTTGCATCATGACTTCATGTACGTACGTGAATGCACGTGCGAGCTTGTAAGACGTTTAGAACTGAGACGTTCGTCAAGCTTATTACGTTTGGTAGACTTTTGTCAATCTCAAATAACCAGAAAATGTTTTTGAGCCTCGCCCAGACAGAGATCAAAGCTGCATGCTTCTAATGACCTGCTATATACTCTAACCATTGAGGTACTAAGGCTCAGATAATGGAAAGCTATACCAAACCTAGTCAAGGACAAGGTCTAGTCTAGCTTAGCTTAGCTTAACTTAATTTATGTTAGCTTAGTTTAGTTGGGACTACAATAATTGGCTAAAAGCTGTAAGTTTTGATTGCCCTGCCATCATCTATGTTATGTTATTGTATGTTATTGTATGTTATTGCATGTTATTGTATGTTATTGTATGTTATTGCATGTTATTGTATGTTATTATATGTTATTATATGTTATTGTATGTTATTGTATGTTATTATATGTTATTATATGTTATTGTGTGTTATTGTATGTTATATATTGTATGTTATTGTATGTTATTGTATGTTATTGTATGTTATTGTATGTTATTGTATGTTAATTATTGCATGTTATTGCATGTTATTGCATGTTATTGCATGTTATTGCATGTTATTGCATGTTATTGTATGTTATTGTATGTTATTATATGTTATTGTATGTTATTGTATATGTTATTATATGTTATTGTATGTTATTGTGTGTTATATATTGTATGTTATTGTATGTTATTGTATGTTATTGTATGTTATTGTATGTTATTGTATGTTATTGTATGTTATTGCATGTTATTGTATGTTAATGCATGTTATTATATGTTATTGCATGTTATTGCATGTTATTGTATATGTTATTGTATGTTATTGTATGTTATTGTATATGTTATTGTATGTTATTATATGTTATTGTATGTTATTATGTTATTGTATGTTATTGTATGTTATTATATGTTATTGTATGTTATTGTATGTTATTGTATGTTATTGTATATGTTATTGTATGTTATTGTATGTTATTGTATGTTATTGTATGTTATTGTATGTTATTGTATATGTTATTGTATGTTATTATATGTTATTGTATGTTATTGTATATGTTATTGTATGTTATTATATGTTATTGTATGTTATTGTATGTTATTATATGTTATTGTATGTTATTATATGTTATTGTATGTTATTGTATGTTATTGTATGTTATTGTATGTTATTGTATGTTATTGTATGTTATTGTAAGTTATTGTATATGTTATTGTATGTTATTATATGTTATTGTATGTTATTGTATGTTATTGTATGTTATTGTATGTTATTGTATGTTATTGTAAGTTATTGTATATGTTATTGTATGTTATTATATGTTATTGTATGTTATTGTATATGTTATTGTATGTTATTATATGTTATTGTATGTTATTATATGTTATTGTAAGTTATTGTATATGTTATTGTATGTTATTATATGTTATTGTATGTTATTGTATATGTTATTGTATGTTATTGTATGTTATTATATGTTATTGTATGTTATTGTATATGTTATTGTATGTTATTATATGTTATTGTATGTTATTGTATGTTATTGTATGTTATTGTATATGTTATTGTATGTTATTATATGTTATTGTATGTTATTGTATGTTATTATATGTTATTGTATGTTATTATATGTTATTGTATGTTATTGTATGTTATTGTATGTTATTGTATGTTATTGTATATGTTATTGTATGTTATTATATGTTATTGTAAGTTATTGTATATGTTATTGTATGTTATTATATGTTATTGTATGTTATTGTATATGTTATTGTATGTTATTGTATGTTATTATATGTTATTGTATGTTATTGTATATGTTATTGTATGTTATTGTATGTTATTCTATCTTTATATTTTATCTTATTCAATCTTATTGTATATTATTTTTTCTTATTGTATATCTTATTGTATGTTATAATATCTTATTGTAGATCTTATTGTATGTTATTCTATATCTTACTCTATCTTATTGTGCAAATTAATTGTTATTTTGTTTTTGCTTGTAATAATCAAAATGTGGCAAAACTTATAAAAATAAAAATATAAACGTTTTCTCCACCTATACTTCAATTACATTTCAAAAATTATTAAGAACTTGTTGTCTGTTTTCTATAGATCAAATCGTTTGCAGAGCTCTCAGCCTTTCAACAAGATTGTCAAAATTAATCCAGAAATTTTAAATGGTGGTAAGTTCTTAGGAATGTGTCAAATGTGCATGTCCGCTTCTATTTTGATATTATAATTCTTGACTAACGTTAAGAGAAAACGCTTTTCAAGGTTGTAAAAAACCCAACTTTGTTTATTTGCTAAGTTTTCGGCCTGTTGACTCATGCCTTCATCAGAGTTATTGCTCTAATGAAGGCCTGAGTCAGCAGGCCGAAAGCTTAGCAAATAAATATTTTACGCGGTGTTTCCACAAAACTTATCTATATTACATTATCGCCATGAAAACTTTCAAATAATTAGTCAACTTTGTTTATCTCAATATTTTGTTTGATGCATGCCAAAAAAGTTCCCCACTTTTTAACTTTTCTATCAATTAAAAACACTGCGCTTTCTATTTTTGCCAATAGAATGTTGATTTGAGTATTTTAATATAACTTTCTAGACAATATATTCAACCGCGGTGGCGTATGTCAGCAATCAATTTCCTTTAGTGGTAACTCATTTTAGGCCCAACGCCTTTATCGACTACACGATGGTGAACAACAGGGGATCAACACGGCAACGTGTGAACAATGTGGGATCAAAAGGACAACATGTGAACAACACGGGATCAATCACTACAGGTGTGATTACCCAAAGACGTGCAAGTGTCATTCAAAAAGTACCACAATATAACACGAGGTCGATTGCGCAAGAATACGACGAGCTGGAAGAAACCGATACTCCTCAAGCTGAAGAATTGAACTTTGATGAAATAACGCCAAGACGCACCAGACGGAAGCCCAAAACAAATGGAGTTCAGAAAAGGAATCCACATGACGACGAATGGAAACCTTTAGGTATAATCATCATAATCATGATGGTGGTGGTGGTAGGTGATGATGGTGGTGGTGATGGTGATATCTGTTGATGGTGGTATTGATGTTGGTGGTATTGATGGTGATGATGATGGTGGTGATGATTATGCTGATGGTTATGATGGTGATAATGATGATGATGATGATGATGATGATGATGTAGATGGTGATGATGATGGTGATGGTGACTTTTTTTCATTTTCTAGAGAACAAACGGCACAAATGCACCAACTGTTCAATGAAATTCAAGAAACCTAGCGCGTTGGTGATCCATATGAGAACACATTCGGGTGAAAGACCATACAAGTGTAAACAATGTTCCAAAAGTTTCTCAATTTCTGGCAATCTTCGTCGTCATGTCTTTACACACACTGGCGAGAAACCGTATAAATGTCAAGCTTGTGGAAGAGCATTTAATAACCCAAGCCACCTGGCAAGGCATTCCAAGAAAATCCACATATAATTTTTACAGGACTGATTAGGAATAAGTAGAAAACTGTATATTCTGGGAATTAGGTACAAGATAACAACATACTGATTAATAACAAGCTATATATGCATGCATCTTTAAGTCAAGGATATAATATATTTTGATCTATTTTATTAATTAAATCATTGACTCTTTCCTGTCCGAAATCCGAATTGGTCTTCTCATTTTATTTGTAGCGTAAAACCTTTTCTCAGCTCAGAATAGCGAGATACGCGTTTATTGTGATTTGGAAGGTCTCATACATTTATTTAACCTCAAATTTAACGGTCTCGTTCTCTCCCAACCTCGTTCCCAAGATAAGGGCCCTGGGAACGAGGTTGGTTCTCTCCCTGTCCCGTTACGAGATTACGCCCTATTTATACAAAACGTTGTTCATGTGAACTGTTGTAAAACTACAGTTATTTCACAGGGAAACTACGTAATATAAAGTAAATTTACGCAAAACTACTAATCCTACTTACAGTGGTTTTTACTGGGGAAAACCCGAGGAATATTAACCTACAGTCAGTGGCGTAGGAAGCAAGTTGATCTTGGAGGGCACAGCTTCAAAAGGGCACTTTGTTCAGGGGGTAGGACTTCAAAAGGACACTTGAAACACATGTTTTATCATAAAGGGTACTTTTCTGTTGCAAAAAGGGCACTCCATGACAAAGTGGGGGGGGAGGCAGATGGCCCGTTCCCCCCCGGTTCCTACGCCCCTGCCTACAGTATTATTACTAAGCGATAACTGATAGGAACTTAAATATCTACCTAATATCACGTCACATATTCCGCCCAACGGCAGACGATTTAAAGTGCCTATGTCATCCTCAGGGACTTTACATATTTGTACTAATTGGAACATTCTGAGAAGATTTGTAATATATCTTCTCGGGCGTAAATTTCATCTTCATGGATTTTTTTGCCGTTAAAGTTGACGGAAGTGACGTCAAAAGAGGAATCTGTAAAGTGGTTTTCATATAGAGAAATTCCTCTTTCGACGTCACTTCCGTCAACTTTAACGGCAAAAAAATCCATGAAGATGACATTTTCGCCCGAGAAGATATATTACAAATCTTCTCAGAATGTTCCAATTAGTATAAATATGTAAAGTCCCTGAGGATGACATAGGCACTTTAAGAGAAGCCCTAGGACAAGCTTTCTGCGTAGACGTTCTTACGACGTCTGCGAAGGAGGCTACCCCCGGACAGGAATGAGTTAATAATTCGTGAAGAAAATTTAAAAAAAATTAATGTGTAATCAATATCTGTAAATTCATTCTGATTTACATAAACTTTCCGTTTGATTTTCTAACAGCTTAAATATCTTCAAGATCGTTGATGAACCTGAACAATTATATGAATGTGTACATTTGAGAAACAATTAAGACTGATATGTATAATATTTGCGTCCAAATATATAATAATTTGGGATCACTTATTGTATGTAATATTATAATGTATATAATGTGTATGTATATGTGTTGTCACCTCTGTCTGTCTGATAAGCAAAACCGACGAAAAACCTTTGCGCGCAACGCTTTGCGCAAATGTCAGTTGGAAGAATAAAGTCCACGCATGCCAACATTTAAGAGCGATGATCTTTGGTGATCTTGGGTTCGCTGTGTACAAACCAAACCCGCATGTGTCGCACCCGTTTTTTTAGTCAGCGGTGTTGCCCATTAAAAATATATACCTGGAATGAAGCAAGGCCCTGAGCGCGCCTGAGCAGAGATCGCCCTCGAAATTTCGCCATCTTGGATGAGTAACGTCGAAGAAAGATGGTACGTTTAAAACTAGGTTTTTCTAGCGATCTATATGGAATCTATTAAATTACAATAGTTTATCGTCTATTTGTTTTAGAGCTTTTTGGGTTTTGGTCAATCCACAGACATCTACATCGATTTAGAGGGCTCGGACAAACGAAAACAAGTTGAAATCAGAAATGAGGAAGGAAGAAAGGATAAACTACTTCTTTATTATGATGGAGAGACGGTCTCGGGGAAGGTTAGTGCGATCGAAAGGTTTCTATGTAAAGTTTTGATACTGTAGATTGAGAATCGAATGTTGTTTAAACCTTCATTCATTTAATCTTGTCTCGTGAAACACTATTTAAATGGAAGGATGTTTCATATTGACAGTGGAAACTGGAGATATTATTTATAATAGCGAAAGTGCGAAATGGAATCGAGGCTTTTATCTTTAGTCTAACGATTGCATATTAGACGATTTATAGCAACACTATTTGCATTTGCGGGAACAAGCTAAGTTTCTTCTCTTGATAATGTAAATTGATTTTTAACATTTCGCGTCTCGACATTAGAAATCACATGACCCCATTCAATTTTTGGACGTGATTTACACGATAGCCCTTGCCTTTTTGACGTTTGCAATGCTCGCTTTAATAGCAGAATTCACTTATCTTTGCTCGGATGAAATCGATGTTCTTTAAACGGTGTGAAAGTATTATCAAACTGTATTGTTAAAGTTGAAACTGCCTAATTGCATGCCAACTGAGAGCTTGTCGCTAATGAGAAACCGGAAGTTCTAGTAACTACAGTAAACCTCCCCCCCACCCTTCAGTTGCAGTACCTCTTGTTATTATTTTGGTTGCATAGCTTTTTTTCTAAAATGGTTTGGTTAACATATTCAAAACATTAAATTTTTTATGCATTTATCTTTCAAACCATGATTCAAACTATATTTTCAGATCTGATTATCCTCCTGATGGATGTGATTTATCTACGATGTAACAACTATAGTATTGATGAGAATTTGCAAACAAATCACCCAGTACTCTAGTAAATACATCCACTAAATCACATCCACCAAGAGAACAATCGGATCATGTCACAGACACTGGACTTTTAGGGAGAACAGTTTAGATATAACTGATAGGGTTGTCCAGTATAAATAAAGTTAATTTTAATAGTTTAGTTTACTTTAGTTTATTATAATTTTTTTATGATTATAATTAGGTGAAAGTTAATCTGAAAAATCCTGGAAAAAAGCTTGAACACCATGGTGTCAAAATTGAACTGATTGGCCAAATTGGTAAGATCTATATCAAATAATTTTCTCTATCAAAATTATTTTTTTAATGTTAATATTTTTAACACAGTTTTTTCCTATTGCTCAGAGCTTTTCTATGACCGTGGAAACCATCATGAATTTACATCACTTGTGAAGGAATTAGCTCGGCCAGGGGTTATGACAGAGAATCAGTCATTTGAGTTTGAATTTTTGAATGTGGAAAAACCTTACGAGACTTACACAGGCACGAACGTTAGACTAAGGTAATAATTTGGTATAGAACTACTGTACCTGTACTGCCAAATTCTGACCAGAGAACACAAAACATCTTTCACTAAGTTTCATGTTTCTAACAAATCCTAAGAAATTAAGGGAAAATAAATAAGTTATTTGTTAGAATATTGTTAATTTGTACAAGAAAGTGTAGAAACTGTTTTGGTTTTTCAAAATCTTCTAGATATTTTCTGAAAGTTACGATTAGTAGACGATTATCAGACATGACAAAGGAAATGGAAATTGGTGTTCACACATTGGCATCTTACCCAGAAATAAACACAAGGTTATTAATGTTTTGTATAAAGGAATTGAAAGGAAGGAAGGAAGGAAGGAAGGAAGGAAGGAAGGAAGGAAGGAAGGAAGGAAGGAAGGAAGGAAGGAAGGAAGGAAGGAAGGAAGGAAGGAAGGAAGGAAGGAAGGAAGGAAGGAAGGAAGGAAGGAAGGAAGGAAGGAAGGAAGGAAGGAAGGAAGGAAGGAAGGAAGGAAGTAAGTAAGTAAGTAAGTAAGTAAGTAAGTAAGTAAGTAAGTAAGTAAGTAAGTATTAAGTAAGTAAGTAAGTAAGTAAGTAAGTAAGTAAGTAAGTAAGTAAGTAAGAAAGAAAGAAAGAAAGAAAGAAAGGATTTGAAAGAAATTATAAATATATGCCTTTTTTTCTTCTAGTATTAAAATGGAAGTAGGGATTGAAGATTGTCTTCATATTGAATTTGAGTATAACAAATCAAAGTAAGTCATGAAATAGCAGTGCACTGGAACTTTGTCCTGGCATAAGTAGCCATAAAATGTTCCTGGAAAGGCAACCCCCCCTGAAAACCTCCAGCATATATCCCATGAAACGTCTTGCAGACCACATCCCTCCTGCTTTGAATTCTTGTTTGTGTTTTCAATTCATTTTTTTAAACTTTCAGGTACCATCTCAAAGATGTTATTGTTGGAAAAATCTATTTCCTTCTTGTTCGTATTAAAATCAAACACATGGAAATTGCAATTATTAAGAGAGAAACAACTGGGACAGGTACATTATTTCTGTTTATAGATGTGCTATACAGGGTTTCCATGTTCCTAGAAATTCCAAAAAATCTAGAAATTCCTAAAAATCTAGAAATTCCTAAAAATTTCTTGAATTTTGAATAATATAATTCTGAGTGTTGAAAGTCCTTGAAAATTCAGAGGTCCTTGAATATTAAATTGATTTCAAACAGTGCCTTGCTTGCTGAGTTGACAAAAGGAATAACGTGGAAGTTAAGCCTATTTTCAGCATAAATAAAACATATTTCTTGACACTTCTTGGTTCTTGAATTTAGCGAAGAATTCTTGAAAGTCCTCGAGAAATCCTTGAATTTCTTGTTCTTCGAACAGGGGGAAGTCTTGCTATGGTTTTCCATAATTTTTCAGAACGCGTTTCGTTATTAGGTTTTGTTACATTTTCAAAAGCGAATACGTTTACGTACAGACCAAGCAAAACGAGTTTAACTAAATAATTTATTATTGGCTTTTGGTTTGTTTTATTTTAAAGTTTTGAACGTTGTTTTCGTCTTCAGAGCAGAATATTATTAAAGAACTGAGCTTTGACGTTTGCCGGTTTAATACCTTACCTGTTAGCTTTTTCGTGTCGCTTCTTGTGTACACCAGTTTAGCTTTCGTTTATCGTGTTTTCTAGATAAACAGCTTTAAAGAAAAGCAGCAGTAATGTTCCAGAACATTATATTGTTTGAAATATTTGAATGAACATACCTAGTTCACTTTTATTTCTCTTCAAATCAACTCAGAAATTTTCCCGCCGAAACTTTCAGCGCCGAGAAGTGGTTTGCCCGGGGGATCAATATCGGGGGATCAGTATCGTAGGATCCGACCGCTCAGCAGCCACATGCTGAGCCATATAATAATAGGAAAATTATAAGAAATTTTTATTTTTTGTTTATTTTTCTAGGTCCTAATTCATATAACGAAAGTGAAACTATTGCTAAATACGAAATTATGGACGGTGCTCCCGTACGAGGTCAGACCACGTGAAGTATTTTTGCGCCACGTGAAAGCGCCGGATAACACGCAACGCGCGATAACACATGGATAACTTCATCGAAATTCATATTAATACCACTTTATAAACCACACAGAACGCGCACTGCTTTCAGTGTCACGTGAGCGTCACGCACATTCACATGACGCAGCATTCTCGTCCCCAGGTCCCGTCACTTCCGTGCATTTTGCGCAACTAATTCAAAAGTCTGCGTCGCAGCCAGACGTAAAACGATGCGTCAAAGAAGCACTAGTACTGCGGTTACCACGCGGCTTTCAGTAAGCGTGACGCACACAGTGTTCACGTGCCACACACAGTGTTCACGTGCCACAGTTTCCATATTTTCAAACTTATTATTTTTTTTGTAAATTCTTACAGGAGAGTCCATTCCCATTCGTCTGTTCTTAGCTGGCTATGATCTCACGCCGACATTCAAAGATGTGAATAAAAAGTTCTCTGTTCGATATTATCTCAATTTGGTTCTCATCGACGAAGAAGAACGACGTTATTTTAAACAGCAGGTGAGGATGTTCAACCATAACAAGGGTGGCAGAACAGGGGGTTGGGGCGTGTAGCCTCCTCAATTTCTGCATAGTCAATCGAGATATGGTCTGGAAACTCAGCTAAAGTCTTTGGTCTATCTTTTTGCGCACGGTACACGGTCACTGAACACATTGTATTTTAGTATAATGAACGAATTGTCCAATAGCAACGTTTCAGTTCAATCACTCAACCGTGCTATTTAAATATTAATAAACCTAAAACAAAGGATGTGCACGGTGTAAGGTACGGTTCAACATAAAATCACAGCTCATTATAGGCGCTTTGAAGTTTGCCGAGTTTCCAGACCATATCTCGATTGACTATGATTTCTGATAAGGGGGCGATCTCCGCATTGTTTTAGTATCAACTATCGTTCAGCTAACAACTTGTGGATCATTCTTTAGGAAATCACATTATGGAGAAAAGGAGAAGTGAAAAGAAGGCAACACCCTGTACTGGTCGGAGATAGCGACAAAAAGGAATAACTCGAAGACAAACCTTTTTTATTATTAAGTCATCGACGGGATGGTTTTAATTGCTTCGAATAAGTTCGAGGACATTGCGAAACGAAGCCATGCTTGCTTATGGTGAACAATTTCAGAGGATACTTCGCGCTCCAGAGCAAATAGTTAATTGATTGTGAAAGAAATTAAAATATCAGTGTTGCCAAGCACTGTATGTAATGTATATCTCACGGACTGTAGTTAATTCTGGCGTAAAAAAGTACTGTCGTAGAAATACTGTAGTCAATGTAATGCAATAGTGATTAACAATATTTAACTTTTAAGCCTTGTTGTGTTGGTCTGACATGTGTCGTATTGCGGCTGCCAGGAGCACTAACAGATATCAACCACATTGATCTGCATCCTTTGCAATTGACAGTACCGAAAAAGACGGTGGCGGTAAATTTAACCACAATGCTTTGCGCAAATCAGCCCAAATAACAACTAAACATCGTTTATCACGCTAAGATGGATTAAGTAAGCAAGATCTTCATTCCTACCAAAGTTGATCGTTTTAAAACCATGGCTTCCAATAATTCTGCAAGAAACAAGATTTACTGCACGCAAAGGATTGTGGTGTACAAGTCGCCATCTTTTTTAGCCACTGCCTGCAAATAAGGATGGTTGACCCCCCTTTCCTTCCCAAGAATGGCAACATTTAGCGTAATGCGTTACACGGAAAACGTTTTCCGAAAGCACAACCATCGGATTTATTTTTTAATACCTATATTGTACGTCAAATTCAATATTTTAAGATATCAGTGAATCATGTACATATTGTTTATTTGAGACCGTGTAGTAACATTTGCGCCCGAGCGGTGCGAAAGTACTACAAGGGAAACTAATAAACAGTGAAATAAAAGTAGTGTGCTGTGTAGGCAGTGTTGAAATACAAATAGAAATATAGTAAGGTTTGAGTACTGCTAAAAATATTGAACGCAAACCTTACTATATTTCAAACTAATAAACAATATGACTGAATAAATATCATGGTTTTAAGTAACTACTTTGTATTGTGTAAATAATAAAATTTTCAGTTTGATAGTCAAGCTGCAAGTACTCCGAAAAAATCCTGACGGGCGTATTGAACCATTGTGAGAACTAGTCACAAGCTCTAACACGGATAGCAGCCATTACGGCTTGTATCCCAATCAGTACTTGTCAGACTCAAAAACGTACTCTCGATACCAGTATTTTAATACCCCAAATAACCCCAGTCTGCCGTGTGTCGACTAGTTGTCACACGGTTGCAGGTTTAGGATTTCCCCCGAGTATTTACAGCTTGAATAGTACTGAAAAGTTTAAAAATGTTCATTACGATCATCATAACCACCATTAATTGTCACTATAAAAAACATTAATTTCACCTAACCACCATAATTATTACCATGCATAACCACCATTATAGGAATCATACAATTCATGACCACCACTATCACCACCACCATCGTTATTATAAGAACCATTAATTTCACCATAACCACCACCATCACCAATATACAAGGCTAACGATACATGATCGACTATAGTCCGTTTCAGCTTGCTTTTGAAATCCGATATACGTATAATTGAAATGAACATTCCGAACGTACGTTGCAATGTTCCGAACTACGTTGCGAGGTAGATACAAATTTAAGTCGGCAATTTGTTTCTGCTTAACCAAGTATCTATTATTATATTCTATACAACAAATAATCTTCTTCTCCGTGATTTTACCAAAGGAATTCAATTCAAAGCTTATTAAATTCGAACTTCACGACGAACTTCCGTACCAAGTTCCCAACCTTCCAACGAATGTTGACAAACGAATTTCAAAAGCAAGCTGAAACTGACTATAATAGTGAGCGCGCTTAAACGTATTTACGGCCTTACTGGTGAGTGTTTTTAAGAACGATGTTTGACATTTGGCCGTGACATTTGACGATATAGTATAGTCATTTGATGTGTGCAAGCGGTGTCTATTGATCAATTTTAAGTCATTTCATAACCTAAACATACTTGTGATTTGATTTTAAAACAATTTGATAGCCTAATTATTGCATACGTGAATTGTAAAAAAATACGATAGATTTGCCGTGTTGTCAGCTTCTACTCTTTTTCATCCGATTTCGACTTCTTCGAAACAGGTTCGTGATCCGGTGAATTCTTACCATTAGTGACTCCTGTTTCACCATCTGCTTTCAGGTGCAATGACTTTGACGCATAAAACGTGCGTCTATGCACACTTTCCTCAAGCCCCTAGGAACAAAATAAAATGAGTAATGTACGTATAGCCTAGCTTTTCCCTTGGCCTTGTAACTATGTTCATGGACGTCTCCAGCCGGTCAAGTTATAATTTTATCAAGTCGATACTTGTTGTTTGTTGTTTTCAACCTTGAAGCAACTTATTTAAGTGCAGAATTGTTGGAACAACTTGTCACAATTCTGTTAGAGTCATCAACGTTGTTTATACAGTAATGAGTAATGAGTAATGATTTATTTAACGTCGTAAGCACAGGATGTGGTCCGTCGCCCAATCATCCGAGCCAGAGGCTCATGTTAAAAGTGCACGACATAAGCTAAGACCTAAGTGTTGATTTTACGGAGGGAGGAAAACCGCAGAACCCTGCGAAAAGCCCTCGAAGCACAGGAGAGACCAACTAAACTCTACTCACATGAAAGTCAAGTTCGAGAACGGGGTTATTCCCAGACGGTCACCCATCCAAGTACTAACCCCGTCCAACTGGGCTTAACTACAGCGATGAGAGGCAGCGCCCTAACAGCACACGCCACCCGTGCTTCCACTACAAGTTGTCAACAACCTGTTACAGATTTGTTAAGAAACTGGGAACAACCAGTGCAAATGCATCCTGGTGATAACAACTTGCTTTCAGGTATGGAACAATCTTGGCGTTTTTATGTGTGTAGTATTTTGGTGTAGAAAGTTTGATATTTATAGTTCTACCTACCTCACCAGCGTAGCTCAACAAAGGTGATATTTCACACTGTACTTGAGGAATTCTGCATAGTCATAGAAAGCAATAATAGTAATAAGTTTTTTGATTGTATTACTTTGCTTTTTGACACCCGGAGACAAAAACAGAAAAAACCCCGAGAAGTTTGCGATATATAAAATGCGAGCGTTACTAAAATGAAAAATGTCGTCATGAAAGCATTTAAACCAATGAAAACCAAGGGATTTGTCTTGTACCCTTTTCATTGGCTGACACACTCGCAAATGACAACAGTTTAATTTTGATTGGCTGAAATAGTCACAAACAAGAATTTGTTGACTTTTGATTGGCTAAAACACTTACAAATAAGAACTTTTGCCATTGCCATTGGCTGAAACGCTCGCAGTGATAACGGCTTGACTTTTGTTTGCTAAAACGCTGACAAATGACGACGCCTTCATGATTGCCAGAAACGCTCGTGGACATTTATCTCCGAAAAACGGTAATAATTCCATGTCCTAAATAACCCAGGTACTTCATGAAAGCCTGACCCCAACACACACCCTAATCCTAACCAATAAATTCGTGAATATAGGACATGGATTTATAACCCGAAAAACGCTGTGTCTCCAAGCTCAACGAAAAAGTGCAGCATTGATTTTATATCACCAGCAGTAATCAGAAACAATTTCGTAGTTCAAATTTGATAAAAAATTAGGTCATTGGTTTTTAATAGCATTAGCAATATAATTTGTTTAATCAAAGTTTATAATTAATCTTTTAAATGAATTAATATTGTCGTTATTGTCATTGATGATCAATGATTACCTATTAGTTTCAGTGATGGATCCAGCTTGATCTGGTAGGGGGGGGGGGGTGCTGCAGGGACGGATCTAGAATGTTTTTTACCTTAGTCAAACCATTGCTAGGGTTTTTTTGAAATTTATGAAATTTGGACCTCTGAAATGGCATTTCCTGCATTCTGACGGTACTTTGAAGAAAGATTTAAAAGTTTTAAATCGTGTTTTCAATAGCGCATTTTATCAAACCTGGAAGGTGTCAAATAAATTTAGGGATAAAGTGGACGTTTTATTATGGATTTTATTAGGGATATCACAAGGAAGCTAGACATTAGAAATGTGATTGACATTTTCAATGAAATCCACGTCGCATCCCACTGCCGCAAGGCACTAATTAAGTAATTGTCACCCCCCCTGCACCCCCTTGGCCAAGGGCCAGGGGGGTGCGCACCCCCCACACCCCCCTGTAAATCCATCACTGATTAGTTTCATTATAAGCAAGCTTTATCCATTAGAATCACTGTTCTTACAATCATATTAAATTTTTATATTTATTTATTAATTCTATAAGATTTTAGTTTTAATAACTCACCCAACTGAACCGTTTAAACAGTACTGTTTTCCATCACTACAGAAAAACATTAGACGATGACTTTTAAATAATTATTGTTGAATATGTTTACAGTGTACTTGAATGACATTACGACCTAAATACTATATGTTATGAGTAGTTAACGTTTTCTATAGTTAAATAGGAAAATAATTATAGGTAAAATACAACACCACCAACAACAGCAAAAACAGCATCATCAAGCTGGACAACAACAACAGCATTGACACAACCACCACCACCAACAACAAGATCAACAACAACAACATCACCAATGAGATCACCACCACCACCACCAACACTAACACAACCACCACCACCACCACCACCACCACCAACAAGATCAACAACAACATCACCAATGAGATCACCACCAACAACAACAACACTAACACAACCACCACCACCACCACCACCAACACCAACAAGATCAACAACACCACCACCACCAACAACATCACCAATGAGATCACCACCACCAACACCAACAAGATCAACAACATCACCAATGAGATCACCACCACCAACACTAACACTAACACAACCACCACCACCAACAAGATCAACAACACCACCAACAATAACATCATACCAATGAGATCACCACCACCACCACCACCACCACCACCACCAACACAACCACCACCACCTGGCACCACCACCAATGTGACCACCTGGCACCACCACCACCACCACCAATGCAACCACCAACACCACCAATGCCAACACCAACACCAATGCCACCACCAACACCACAACCAACACCACCACTACCAACACCACCACCACCTTACCTTGGTATATCTGGTAGAATATCTCCATTATCATCCATAAATTTCCCACCAGAATTGACAAGGTACTGATAATGAAGGTTACACAATGCATCTCTAGCCATTTCTGGGGTGTCTTTCGCAGCCCCTGGTGCGTTCTTCAAAGGTGAGAACTCTTCCCCCCGTATCACCTGGAGCACAGCAAAGTGTCTAAAAAAACACCCAGATGAAAAACTAAAGATTTGAAGCAGCCCTATAGTTTTATGTATTTCTTAGGAGTAACCAATTCTTATGGTCAAGCTATTACAGAAGTGTATACAGTGCACAATTATAGAAAAACTTACTCAGAAAATTCAAATACATCAAAAACGAATTTCTCAAGCTTTATACCATTCTCCTTTGTTGGTTTTATACTGAGATAAGAAGACAAAATAGAGGTTACTAAAGATGAACAGACAGACAGACAGACAGACAGACAGACAGACAGACAGACAGACAGACAGACAGACAGACAGACAGACAGACAGACAGGCAGGCTGGCACTGGCTGACTGACTGGCTGGCTGACTGACTGACTGACCAGCTGACTGACTGACCAGCTGACTGACTGACTGACTGACTGACTGACTGACTGACTGACTGACTGACTGACTGACTGACTGACTGACTGACTGACTGACTGACTGACTGGCCAGCTGACTGACTGACCAGCTGACTGTCTGACTGACTGACTGACTGACTGACTGACTGACTGACTGACTGACTGACTGACTGACTGACTGACTGACTGACTGACTGACTGACTGACTGACTGACTGACTGACTGACCAGCTGACTGTCTGACTGACTGACTGACTGACCAGCTGACTGACCAGCTGACTGTCTGACTGACCAGCTGACTGACTGACCAGCTGACTGACTGACCAGCTGACTGTTCTGCTTGACTAAACTACATCCATGCAGCAACTCGGACAGATAAAGAAAAAATCAGACAGGCAAAGAAGGAGTACCATTTTCCATTACTATCCACATAGGTAATTTTCTTCTTTGCAATGTGAGGACGCAATTCATCTTCATGGTCTCTGGAAAAAAGAACAAAATTAATGAAAACACAGAATACAAGCCAGGACACAACTAGATACTAGCTGTGTTAGCAAGAAAAACATAGTGCACACCAGATTATTATTATAATGTACTGTACAGTGCTTACCGTACTACATTTTTAAGGAAATTTAGTGTAAAGAAATGATTACAGATGTTCCCAGCATTGAACACAAGGTGTCCTGAATTGTCTCTCTTCTGAGCTGTATCAAGTGAAATTTCACTATATTCTACAACCTAACAAAATAATTTATACAATACACATTAACTGTGACCTTATACTGTAATATTAAAATAAAATAAAAAATAACTAATTATTAGAATTAATACTATAAAAAAATCAGATGAAAAAATATCTAACTTACTTGAAATCTACCATCCAAACGACATATTACACCAACTTTTTCAGTTGGAAGTTGTTTTTCAACCACCTATAATTTGATATAGCATTAAGAAATGTACAAACAGCATCCAACTCAAAAGCAAGCAGTTAGGCATATATAGCAGCCCAATTCTGTTTTTGGGCAGAGGTTTTTGCCCAAAATATTTAGGGTTAAATATTGATTTTTAAGTTGTAATTTTCAGTCTTACCTGTACCTCAACATATGGATTTTTCTTGAATATTTCACAACAATACATGTCAAAAGTGCCCGAATTTCCTTTTTCAAATATTTTGGAAGGGCAATTGCCCCCCCCCCCCCCCCACCTGCCACACCTATATATAAGGCATGGCTTACACAAGGCACACCTTATATAAGATGTGAAACACTCATATAAAAGGTGCAAAGACTTATGTTCGCATCTTACACAAGTTGCAGTTTGTTCAAAAATACTGTATAAATGGATCACGTCACATAGATCTATATCTATGTAAGACACGTCTTGTGTAAGCTGCATCTTATCAGCTCTCATATAAACAACCCTATTGTGTAACATATAATGGCATTGCATACTAACCTTCGCACCACAATCGGCACCTTTAGACTGACAAAACCCAATAAAAATAGGATCAGCCATTTTCACAAGAATATTATCTACACAATAAACATGAACACATTCTATGCCACGCTCTTCCATATCTTTCAAGATTTTCTTTTCAGCCAATGCTTTATAAAGACCTCCATTGCCATCAGGAGCTTTGGCTATCTTTCCCGGAGCTGACAAAATAATTTTGCCCTCCATGGTCAGACAAGGGAATGTATTCTGCTCAAACAAAACAATGCTCTCTTTCTTCAGCCCAAAGTAATCATGTTTTGCAAAAAACTCCTGGGTGGATGTTTGTGTGTGTTCACTTGTCATGATATACCTAAAAACATATTTAATAACAATTTTACCCAATATATAGTTCCAGAAAATATCTACATGTACAACTTACAGTAACCCCCCCTGAAAAGCACTTGGAAATTCTGGGGAGGGGATGTTTGACACCAAGATTGGTGTGTCAATGCTTCATTGCCATAAGGAAAATCCAGGGAGTCAGGGGGGAAATACTATACAAATTGTCTTCCATGAGAGGTTATGGCTATTTTCAACTTTACCCTTTGTTACCTAGGATGTCTCTCTTTGATGAGTAAAATTAAATTGTCTGGTGTTAGACAGAGTAGAACAATGAACTTCCTGCTCAGGCGGGAAGAGTTAAATCAGTGCCAAAAGAAACATGACCAGGGCTCAAAATAACGGCCGGTCACCGGTCAATGACCGGCCAAATTTGTAATGTGACCGGTCAAATTTGTATAACGCCGGTCATTTTGACTGGTCATATTACTTGCAATTAATTTTATTACTTCCATTTGAAGGAACTTAAAATGATTATTGTTGTGCTGTTGTAGACCCGTTTCATAATGTCTGATATATATTGAAGTGAACTATGCATGCATTTCCTTTTTATGACAAACGTTCATATCAGTACTAGCTTATATATATAGCGTAGAATATACTTTACATGGGTTTTTTGTGTTGTGTTTGGTTTGTGTTTTTTTGTTGTGGTTGTGTGGATTTTTTGTGTTTGTTTGTTTTGTTTGTTTGTTTGTTTGTTTTGTTTGTTTTGTTGGTTTTTTTTTTGGGTTTTTTTTTTTTTTTGGGGGGGGGGGGGGGGGGCGTCGTGAAATTTGACCGGTCAAAAATTGCCTTTGACCGGTCACAATTGGAACTGACCAGTCACCATGACCGGCGTAACATGAAACGTTATTTTGAGCCCTGCATGACAGTGAGTGGTTTGTCAACAGTTATCAATATTAAGCCCTAATCAAACGAGAACGCATGTCAATGCAAGTTAGCAGTCAGAATTTCTGTGGCGGTCGTTTGAACACCCAAATTAACAAAATAAAGGTTTCATAAGTGTTTTAAACAAGTTTTAACTTTGTCATGGTACATGATATTTTCGGGAAACTATTCAGAGTGGCTGGCTAGCCTGGCTGAGATAGCGTGACTGCCAACTTGAGATGACTTGCGTTCTCGTTTGATTAGGGCTTTAGATGACCAGCTGTCAAGTGCATGATTTGGTCACATGACTCAAATACTTGGATAGACATTTTTCCTAGAACAAATTATGCAACATCTCGTAAGTCTTGTGACTCAAGTCACAGAATTTTCACAGATTCTATTTTTTTTTATTCTAGCTTCTCTTATCTAGCACATATTATAACCAAAATATTTTCCAATTATAACGCTTAAGTTGCTATAGATACTGAGAAGACTCCAAACAATTTATATTACGATTGCTACCGGCAAGTTGACATCACGGTACGTGTCAAATATATGACAATATCAAAGTTCAAAACACTGTAGCCATATGCATAAAATCAAAAATTAACATGCCACGTCGATCACGAAAACCTGTGATCACGCTGTGATAAAAAAAAAACACTGCTCACGTTTTATTTACAAAATATAGAAGATATTTCTACAGAATAAATCTGTTTACATCTTATATTCGGTATTAAATATTCATAAGACCAACTTACCACGGCACAGTGCAACGTTTCCCGGTCTGTTTCTCGGCCAATTGTTGTACTTTAATAATTCTTTCTGCTTGGATCTGGTAAAGAGTTTTACCAGAAGGCAATCCGACAGAATACATTCCTTTAGGGTAAGGAACATTCAAACGTGTTCCTTGTCCACCAGCTAACAACAACACAGCCACCTTGTTGTCAGCGATTGCTTTTAGACCAGTTTCTTGCCAACATTTTAACTTCTCCTTACTAGCTGTTGCAACGCTATCTTGTACAGAACTAGGAATCGGTTCGAGTCGTTCATCTTTCCGACCAGAGCCCTTGGAATGGCTGCTTTGTTCAAAATTGTGCTTCACTCTGGCGAGATCCAAGGCGTAGAGCTCGTTGTAAAGACCTTCCTTCCCGGCATCATCTAGACTATCGTAAAACGCAAGTAAATGCTCTTGTCCAAATTCTTCAAGACGAGATCTTAGTTTGGCGACATCCATCTTCTGAAATCGACCAAGAATGCCCAGTTCAAGTGAAATGACCACGACTAAAATTACTAGAAAACCTACCGGAAGCTACATTATGGGCACTACTCCCCCAGTTGGTATTATTCCCCTATCATTAACGCAGAAGGGGAGGGTGGGTAAAGAGGTGTGCAACCCCCGTACTATTGTGCAGGTGAAGGTTGCCTGATGCCTGATCAATTTTCTTTACGCGGGCTGCAAGAATCCAAGATGGCTTCCCTATTTGAACAGTACCAAGAAGAAAAGGTTGGAAATTTAGCATCAAACCGACCCATACTTCAAGATGAACCAGTAAGTCGTTTTACATATATATACTGTTTTTCATTTATTTTAATATATATACAAAATTTTGTGTACTTGTGGAGAAAATGAACTCAAATTTGTCCAATATACAGAAAAGTACACAAAATTGGCAATTTTACAGAATGAAATTAAAATACCAATATTTGGCGACTACAGGTGCTGAAATTTTATTGGCTTGAGTTAAACTGCATCTGATAACTTTGCGTGTCCATACTAGCAAGTTGAGAGTTGTAGTTGTAATTATATTTATGTTTTCTTGGAAATTTCCTAATTTGATACAATGTGTGTTGCTATTTTTAGATTGCTACAGGTTATATTGATTTTCGGACTGAAGAAGTACCCATGTTTAGAAGAGAGAAAATTAATTTCAGGTGAATACGAAAAAGATAATTATAAATCATAACCCTGTTATTATAATAAATATATATATATTTAAGAAATAGAAAATGGCCGCCCGTGTTTATATAGCCTGATGCAAACATGAGAGTGAGTTGGGAGAATTCGAAAGTTTATGTGAACCCGAGCCGTAGGCGAGGGTTTACATAAGCACTTTCAAATTCTCCCAACTCACTCTCGTGTTTGCATCAGGTTATATAAATACGGGTGGCCATTTTCTATTTCTTTTATGAAATAAGGCTAAAAAATGTGCCGTGACATCACAACTGTGTTTACATAGCCTGATATAAACACGGTAATTGACCAATCACAGCGTGTGTAAGATGCAACCTATTTTATAAATATATATATTCAAACAAACAAACAAAGTGTTGTTCGCAAAATGTCGAAAAGTGCTCAATACCGTAAAGATAGAGCGAATATACTATAATTGGGCTTACCTCAAATGCTAGCAACCATCAACATTTGAGGTAAGCCCACTTATAGTATATATATATATTATACTTATATACAAAGCATGAAGTATAGTTACCTTAAAGTCTTCGCTACCAGAGGTTTCACCCTAAACGGGATCATCAGTCACTAATGATCCCGTTTAGGGTGAAACCTCTGGTAGCAAAGACTTTAAGGTAACTATACTTTATACTTTGTATTTTGCTCTATCTATATATATGGTATTGAGCACTCTCTAACATTTCGTGAACCAAAACTCACTTATTATACTTATATATGTATATACTGTATATATATATATTTATTATATATTTTATTAATTTATCTATAGGCCTCCATCGGCCATTATGGATTTGTCAGTCAGCAACAGTACTGTGATCATTGGTTTAAACAATTCCATGATGAGACTGAATCTGATGAACACTGAAGAAATAGACAGTAAGATATTGAGGAGAAAAGGGCCGAGAAAAGATACTGTATTTTATGTAGCCCATGGTCCCATAGGGATTACTAGAGGGGGTATAAGCCTAGAAGACCAAAAGCACATTCACACTAGGAGACTTGGACTGGATTTGCACTGAAAATGAGTCTACATAATCAATAAGAAAGGACTCAGATTTTCATCATAATTATTTTACTCAAATCCATGCAGAGCTAGACCAGTCTTAATGTGAATGCAACCAGTAACTCCTATAGCAGTCCAGTCCTTGTCCAAATCTGCTAGTATGATCCACTAGTATGAATGCATAAAAATCAAACAATTACATTGTACATGAGCCTATTTAATGTATATTTTAATAGCTATAGAAGTTTCAAGAAGGACAGATGATACGGTCTATAAAATCTTTCAAGATCCAACTGCTAGACACTCCATTATCTGCTTGAAATCTTTTGAATCACTTTATTTATCAAGAAGCAGTAAAAAGCCAAAACCAATTCCAAAATTAAAGGTTAGTGTGAGTTGAATAATTAAATTGTCGTTTGATCCAAGAAATTCCAATAGGTCATCTACAGTGTCTGAAAATATTGTAAACTTCTCTCAAACAATGTGTGAATAATTAGGTTTAGTAAAGGCTTCATTCTTAATACTGAAAATGACTTGATCATTAAATGATGTTTGTAGGGTCATCTGATTGAGTGTGTAGCCTGGAATAAAACAAGGTTGAATGAGACGACCACTCAGGCAATTTTGATTGGAACTAGTAAAGGTATTAAATTAACCATTTTAAAATTGATAAGGGGATTATAGTCCCTAAAATGTATGATATCATATTTTTTTAAGAATTTAGTTCATTTTTAGCTGTCAAAATTGATGTTTAAATAGTTTAGAGTTCAGAGATTTTAGAAGTCAAACTTGTTGTTTCATATACTTTCTAGGACTTATATTTGAAACTGAACTTGACAATGAAGAGAAATTCTTTCAGGCTGGTTTGGAAAAGTATTGTAGACAGGTTTGATAAACATTTATGAGTTGAAAGCACTTTAGGTTTGAAAAGTTAAAAGACTTTAGTCAACTCATGGCATTCTGTACTTACTATACTATACTATACTATACTATACTATACTATACTATACTATACTATACTATACTATACTATACTATATATACTATATTACTATACTATACTATACTATACTATACTATACTATACTATACTATACTATACTATACTATACTATACTATACTATACTATACTATACTATACCATACTATACTGTACTATACTATACTATACTGTACTATACTATACTGTACTGTACTATACTGTACTGTACTGTAGTGTACTGTACTGTACTGTGCTGTACTGTACAGTGCTGTATTGTACTGTACTGTACTGTAATGCACTGTATTGTATTGTACTGTACTGTACTGTAATGTAATGTATTGTAATGTAATGTATTGTAATGTAATGTGGTGCACTGTATTGTATGCACTGTACTGTTTGCTTTGTGTTTCTAGTTGCATAATATAAATGATGGTGACAGGGATGATTCAATTACTGGTATGATGTTTGACAAGTTTCCAAGATCAGAACGTACTTTTGTTGTGATGGTGACAACCCAAAGGTGTGTGTTATTCTAGGTAACTGGTAAGCAGTATGGCATTTGCACACAATGTCATGTATGAAGAATCAGTTAAACACTCAGTAATCTTATCCCAAATCAATCCTTCATCCTTTTCTTATAGTCGGTTGTTTCAGTTTATTGGAGAGGCATCTCTTTCAGAACCACCACTTTTTTTACCACTCTTCAGTCAATTTGAGACTAGTCCAGGTATGGTGATGTTTGAATGTATTAAGTTTCATTAGTTCTAGCTGAACAGGCTGCTGTTAGTTATTACAGCCCATACTCCATAGTATTCTAAAACGTTTTATTTCTGTTGTTGGACAGCCAGTTTTTTAGAACTTCCTTCAGACAACCTTGATTGGAGTCAGTTGGTGTTTTACTATGCTAAAGCACGAGGAACACCAAGTTCATTTGCTTGGCTAACAGGTATCATTTTTTTGAAGTGAATCACCACCACCATCACAACCACCATCACTACTGTCAACACCACTATCACCACCATGATCACAACCACCACTACTATCACCACCACCACCACCATGACCACTACCACCAGCACCACCACCATGACCACTACCATCACCACAACCATCACCTGCACCACTATGACCACTACCATCACCACCACTACCATCACCATGTTCACAACCACCCTTATCACAACCACCACTGTCTCACAACTATCATCATCAACACCACTTACATTTAACTCTGCAGTTCATCACCTTCCAATACCTGTACATCTTTGCAGACTATCAATGCATCACCCAAGTGTTTTACAAAATTATATTTTTAACCTTGTACATATAGGTCCTGGTGTTTATTGTGGAGGACTGAATTTTGATCTACCAGATTTAAGTACAACCAGTATTACATCACAAGAACGACTACTGCCGTATCCTTTTTGCTTTAAAAGAAATATTGATTTATTATTAGCCGAATGCAAGGTCTTTGATTATGAAATAATCTTTAACCTAAGTTAAGTTATGTGTCTGCAGATGGTCAGAAAAGTGAGTCACCAATAGCATTAGCAATGACTGAGTTTCATGTTCTTCTTCTGTACAAAGATCGGTGAGTAGGGTAGCAACAAAAACAAAGTGAAAAGCAAGGAAATGAAATGAAACAAAAAAGTTAATATTACTGTTTTAGGTTTGAAGCTGTATGTTTATTAAATGACCAAGTCGTTTTCCAAGATTTGCTACCAGAAAGGGTAAAGTGTTTCCATTGATAATCTTTGGATAATGTATTCTTGTTCAGAAGGAGGTGAGAGTTACCGGTAGTTTTATATGTTTTGCCTTATTTCAGCATGGCCACATGCTTGGTATGGTGACAGACCCAGTTAAGAAGACCGTTTGGATATTTTCAACAACAGCCATATTTGAATATCATATTAATAAAGAAACAAGGTGCTTATTAGAAAGAGGGGGCCTAGTAAAGAGAGGGGTACTTAATAGAGAAAGGGGTGCTTAATAGAGAAAGGGGGGGGGGGGGGTTTAAGCTTAATATAGGGGGGGATCTAAATAGAGAGAGGGGGCTTAATTTAATAGAGAGAGATGGGCTAATAGAGAGTGGGGCTTAATAGAGAGAGGGGCTTCTAATAGAGAGGTGGCTTAATAGAGAGGGGGGCTTAGAGAGAGAGGGTGGGGCTTAATAGAGAGATGGACTAAATAGAGAGGGTGGGGCGTAATAGAGATGGTGGGGCATAATAGAGAGATGGGCTAAATAGAGAGGGTGGGACTTAAAAGAGAGATGGGCTAAATAGAGAGCGGATGGGGCATAATAGAGAGATGGGCTAAATAGAGAGGGTGGGGCTTAATAGAGAGATGGGCTAAATAGAGAGATGGGCTAAATAGAGAGGATGGGGCATAATAGAGAGATGGGCTAAATAGAGAGGGTGGGGCATAATAGAGAGATGAGTTAAATAGAGAGGGTGGGGCTTAATAGAGAGATGGGCTAAATAGAGAGGATGGGGCATAATAGAGAGATGGGCTAAATAGAGAGGGCGGGGCTTAATAGAGAGATGGGCTAAATAGAGAGGATGGGGCTTAATAGAGAGATGGGCTAAATAGAGAGGGCAGGGCTTAATAGAGAGATGGGTTAAATAGAGAGGGTGGGGCAATATAGAAAATTAGAGAAAAACCAGCATTGCCTTATTACTATGTAGGCATGTGTGGAAGCTGTATATGGATAAAGGAATGTTTGAAGAGGCTAAAGAATATGCCAGGGTAAGCTAGTAGTGTTTTAGTTGAGTAATTATTAATTGGAATGGGATTGGTCCACTTAGATTATGTTCATCTTCGAGCATTATTATATTATATATCTACACGTCCCTATACAGGATAACCCAGTACATACAGACGAAGTTCTCAAGAAACAAGCTGAAGATTTTTTTATCAACAAAAAGTAAGTTATACATAGGAACATTTTGTTAAAATGAAATTAAGAATTTAAAAAAGGCCAGCTTTTTTAAAAGGTATGGTCTGTTTTTTTAAAGGTATCGTGAAGCAGCAGCAATATTTGCTTTAACCAAGGCATCATTTGAAGAGGTGGCTTTAAAATTTATTCAAGTTTCTGAACAAGAACCTTTGAAAGTATTTTTAGTAAAGAAACTGAACCATATGGACAGTAAGGTATGACATCACATTTGTTTTAAAATAAATTAATATAAATTAACATAAATTAATATAAATTAGTTTAAATTAATAAAAATTAATATAAATTAATATAAATTAGTATAAATTAGTATAAATTAATATAAATTAATATAAATTAGTATAAATTAATATAACTTAATATAAATTAGTAAAAGTTAATATAAATTAATATAAAATAATATAAATTAGTGTAAAGTGATATAAATTAAGATAAATTAGAACAAATTAAAATAAATTAAAAATTCATAAATTAATAAATGAATTTTTCTCATTTATTTTAGGACAAAAGTCAGATAACTATGATCACCATGTGGCTTATTGAACTTTATTTGAATGAGCTTGGAGAACTAAAAGACGATGGAGAATTAGAGAAAAGGGAGGAGGCTGAGAGAGTTCAAGATGATTTAAGAAAGCTGCTGGCCACAAGCAAAGTGAAAGTAATATATTTTATAAGGCACAACGCTGTACATTTGGTGCGGTGCTATTACCGTTACGATGCGCATATTATACTGTGTGTTTGTTGTATACTTATTTTATATGCGTATAATGCGCATATTATGTGTGTATGACTGTATGTTATACACATACAGGCTTTCTGGCAGGTGTTGGTAAAAAAGTAGGACAAAAGTAGGACTAAAATTTTCTAAAAAGTAGGATTAAAGTAGGAAAACGTACAAAAAGGTAGGACAAAAATAGAATTTTTTTGTGATTGAATGACAATACCACAAAAAAACAATTTCACCCCATTTTTACTAAAATGAAATATACAAAAGTGGCCTCCTCTTCCCCTACAGCCAACCGAGTTTTACTTCTGAGTTTTACTTCCTCTTGGCACTATCAAGTCAAAACATAATGATTCCACGAAACAGTTTTCAAAAAAAAACTAGGAAAACCGAGCAATTTTGCATAAAAAGTAGGAAAAGTAGGAGAGTGCAGAAAAAGCAGGAAAAGTAGGATCGCCAGAAAGCCTGCACATATGATACGCGTAGGATATATACATGTACATGTAGTGATCAGTGCGTATGATATACGCTTGTCAAACACGTATCATGCGCGTGTCGTACTTGTTTTCAGTGGCGGATTACCTATAGGGCAAAGGGGGCATTTGCCCCCGGCCCCAGATTCTGACCGGCCCTTAAAAATGAGTGAATAAAAAAATTATGCAGTTTCTCTTTGAAAGTCCGAACTAGCCTGAGAAAATCACACGCTATCTCAGCCACGGGCCCCTTCTGTTTGAAAGCAGGAGGGGAGTGGCGCCTGAGGTAGCCTAAGTACGAACCTCCAATGATCCGATCAACCTCCGCTTTCAATTCACCGTACTCCGGGGATGGCTCTCAGTTTGTGACCGACCCCAAAATATTTTTGCCCCCGGCCCTGGGAAGGTCAATCCGTCACTGCTTGTTTTATACAGTACACGTATGATACGCCACTACGCGTAGCGTATGTTATTAACAAATACGTGAGCGGTACTATCAATGGTGACTGATTTACTACGATTTCAGTAAAAATAAACACAAAAATTAAAGTATTTTAGCATTAACTCATTCCTGTCCGAGGGCTTCCCCAGAGATGAATAAAATCGTCTGGCGTTAGCCAGAATAAAATACTAAAGACCAATTCGGACAGGAAAGATTTAAAGTAAAAATGTAGACAGTAAAAACAGAACTGTTGATTTTCGTGCGCTATTCATTTTCTTACCTTGAGAATAATCTACACTTTCATGTTGACTGGAACTCGGGAACAGTTTTTGAGTATTTGAACTGAACAGACTTCTACGAAATGTCTGTTGCATTTTCTTCTTTCTCTCGCGTTAATATTTTGTGATCTGTTTAGACGTCCTTGGATGCCAGTAGAAGGACTGCGTATGAGTTGATAGCTAGTCATGGAGATGTTGAAAACTTGATATTCCTAGCAATGTTAATGAAAGGTTAGTACTTGCCAGTACACAGTATACACACGTAAAACGTCAGTATTTCCTTATCAAAACTAATTCAGTTCAACAGTTTACCACCTTTTCACTTTGCTCTATCTAAAACATTGCCTACGCAGCACTCTACATTTTACTCTGATAAAGGGCTCTGCTCGAAACGTCAGTATTTCGTTATTAAAGGACATTGGCAACAAAAATTAAGTTTGTCTAATTTTAAAGAACTCATAAAATTGTAATAGAAGATCCTTTACAACTTTTTCGTATCTTTGTAAATGAGATGGGCTCTGACGTCAAGAGCAGGGTACAGTATTTTTACACAAAGCAACATCAGTTATGAAGTGTTCAGTGTCACAAGGCGTTTTTATGTGCACAGTTTCAAGTGATTTCGTTGAACAAATTTAGAGATATAACTGATTTTTCTATGTGTGAAAATACTGTACCCTGCTCCTGACGTCAGAGACCATCTCATTTACATATTAAACAAATTGAAATATCTTGAAAACGAAGAAAGATACGAAAAAGATCTTCCATTACAATTTTACGAGTTCTTTGAAATTAAACAGACTTAATTTTTATTGCCAATACCCTTTAAAACTAATTTCGCCAGTTTACCACATTTTCACTTTGCTCTATCTAAAACATTGCCTACACAGCACTCTACTTTCTTACAAGTTGTGCGTTTTTAGGCGTGTTGCACAGTAGTATAATCTCCTTAGATTTTCATTTAAAATGTTCTTTCTATATTGCGGATTTCTTTTTTGTTTCAACAGATTTTGAACGCGTGATTCACCATCACATTCAGCATGATGATTTCAGAGCCGCACTGGAAGTACTAAAAAAACAGGTAGTTTTACTGTACTGTTAAAAATTGGTCATTCCTGAACTGTACATGTAGCAATAGAAAGGTGGCACTTTAAACTTTGCACTAGGCGTGATTATTGACGTCATCAGACATGGTTTAACACTACACATGTAAAAACGCAGTCTGATCAGCTCTGATATCAGATATGTTCAGAGAAATGTAGCGACCCTTGATACAGCCTGACAGCTACAGAATGTACCAGCGCTGATGTACAAACATTTAGTTAGAATTTCTAACAGCGACAGCTCCGTAGACAACATACCTGTTCAGTCTATTATATCAAACTGATACAGCACTGACTATGTCAGGCTGATACAGTTTGACAGAATCTGTTATGAACAGTCTGCTGTAGCTGCAGGTATGATACAGATATGATATCATAGGTGGTCTATTATCAGAAGCTTATTTACATCTTGTCGATAGATAACGTCATCAATGGTTCTATGAGAGTATAAATATGGGACCTGTCTTCAGAATGATCACCCCTGATGAAGACACTAGATCGGAGTGTCGAAACGTTGGGTCATTAACAGTAACTGTTCAAGCTACGTTCAAAATACTTTTAAGCCAGAGTAGCGTTAAACACTTAAACTATGTCTGATTCTCCACCTGGCTGCGAGTTGGCAATATATTTATTGACGTCATGTTTTGGCTAGTGCAATAGTATTGCGCATTTCGCTAGTTGTAAATACTATTAGATGTTCATGGTAAATTTTTTTTTTTTCAGAATGACCCTGACCTTTATTACAAGTTTTCGCCTGTATTGATGCAACATATCCCAGAAGAAATGGTGAACGCTTGGATAGAGCAGAAAAAGAGACTGGATCCCAGAAAGCTGATCCCAGCTTTAGTCTACTATGAACAGAAAGAAGATAAAATTTTGGTAAGCACAGGGCCTGAGTAAGACGCTGGGTACGGGGGTCTGTTTCGCCGGGAGCTTGACTACACAGCTATAGGCCTAGTCCCCCGCCCTTCCCTTCAGATAGAAAATACAAGGTTCAGGCTGAGACTGATGGCGTGTAGCCATTGGCCATTTCCCAAAAGAGTTGAAGACTGGTGACGGGTTAGGAACGCTAGGGTACTTGGGATCGTTTGGAGGGACAGATTTCACGCTTGGTAGCGTAGCACAATGAAACTGTCCCTCCAAACGATCCCAATTACCCTGGCGTTCCTAACCCGTCACCAGTCTTCAACTCTTTTGGGAAATGGCCAATTATCTCTCACGTCATATTATTTTACGTCTTAGATTGAACAAGCTGTTCGTTACTTAGACTTCTGCGTGGAGATGTTAGGAGTAAGAGATCAGGCCATTCATAACTATCTGCTGTCACTCTACGTCACACAACTTGATGACGTGTCACTTATGAGATATCTTCAGCTGCAGGGACAGGTAGGGACAATTGGGTACTTAGGTGGAAATACAAGAACAATTGCTGCCGCTCTCAGTTTACGATTTTTTTGTTTATTTTTTTTTTGTTTATTTTTTTTGTTTATTTATTTTGTTTATTTGTTTATGTTCTGTTTATTTGTTTATTTATTTGTTTATTAATTATTTGAAAGTTTTTATGGCGATAATGTAATATTGATACGTTTTGTGGAAACAGCACGTAAAATATTTATTTAAAATATTTATTAGCAAATAAATATTTTACGTGAAAAAAACTTATCTATATTTATTTGTTTGTTTATTTGTGTATTTGTTTGTTTATTTGTTTATTATAATATTTATTTAGGCTATTATAACTTTTAATACTATTTACATGCATTATTGAATAATTTTTCTAATTTCTTGTGTATTCTTAGAATCCAGAAGAGGTTTACTATGACTTGGAGTATGCATTGCGACTGTGTTCTGAGCATAATCTTAAACCAGCTTGTGTTCATATCTACAGTACGATGGGATTATATGAAGAAGCAGTAGACCTGGCATTGCAGGTAGACCATGCAATCAATCAATGAATCAACCAATTACTCAATCTACCAACCATCCATCCATCCATCTATCCATCCATCAATCAATCAATCAATCAATCAATCAAATAATCAACCAACCATCAATCAATCAATTCTTTCTTGTTTAGTTTGATGATGAACTTGCTAAACTTCAAGCTGCGAAACCCGAAGACGACGAAGCTTTACAGAAGAAACTTTGGCTGAGGATAGCAAGACATGTCGTTGAGAAGCAAGAAGATGTTAAGAAGTGAGTCATTGTTCATGCAAGGGAACAGACTAAGATGAGAGATGATGAGGATGACAAGATTAGATGAGTGGCAGAAACTGAACTGACCAAGGCTAGAGTGTGATGAAGAAAGAGATGGATGGATTGTGTGGAGGAAGATGGAAGAGTGGTGGATGTGGGATAACGAGAAGACTCGATATTCCTCAGAGGACAAACGGGGTGGTAGTGGTACATGTGGTGGTGGTGGCGATGATTATTAATTTCAAACATTTTTTGTTTCAGGGCTATGCAATTTCTTAACGATTTCCAGTTGTTAAAGATCGAAGACATTCTCCCGTTTTTTCCTGATTTTGTTACTATTGACCATTTCAAGGTAGGCTTTATCTAATGCGTCTTATTCACTATGTTCTAATACTTAGATGTTCGTCAAGCTTTTGAAAATACTTATAAAATATTTGTTAGAACCTGCAGCCTTGGGCGGTTCCATTCTGAGGGAGCATCTGCCAAACGTCAGCTCTTGCAGTATATACCAAGCTCGCACATGCACCACATGTACAGCACTCTTAATTAAGAACGAAATATTTATTTCGTTGTATAGGAAGCAATTTGTTCTTCTCTAGAGGAATACAACCAACACATCAACGAACTTAAAACTGAGATGCAGGTACCAAACATGTTTCATAGAAATTCATTCTCTGGAGTTATTTATTCAGATCAATAATTTTTAAAGCTCTTCTCTATTGAGTTTGAATATATAGAGGTTGAATATTTTTTTAACGATCACATATTGATGATTCCAGGAAGCCACTGAAAGTGCTGAAAATATTCGACAAGATATTCATGAAATGAAAAACAGGTGCAAAATTGACGATCAATATACAACAGTTGGCTGGATGGCTGGCTGGCTGGCTGGTTCGTTACATGGATAGTTGGCTGGCTGGCTGGTTGGTTGGTTGGTTGGTTGGTTGGTTGGTTGGTTGGTTGGTTGGTTGGTTGGTTGGTTGGTTGGTTACATGCATGGATGGTTGGTTAATTGGGTGGTTGGTAGTTAGTTGGTTAATTCGGTAATTGGTGTTTGAATGATTGACTGGATTATACGTGTTTAAGTATTTTTTCATATTTCTGTTCAGATACGGTGTTGTAGAGGCGGACAAAAAGTGCATAACTTGTTCTTTCCCATTGCTAACAAGAGCTTTCTATATTTTCCCTTGTCATCATGGTTTTCATTCTGATTGTCTTATTGAAGAGGTATGAAGATATGCATCTGACCAGTAGTAATTTAGTAGGTATTTTGTTATGCACGACCCCACAAGCTTGTAGCTTAAACATTTGTCGTGTCAAAATAAAGGCTATCTGTTTACATGTATCTACCTATCCATCTATATCTACCACATAAGATGGCTTATGTAATGTTTCGAAGCAACTGAGATGTGTTTGCCGTGATCAAATAACATCTTGGTTATTATATTTTAAGGTTTTACCGCATCTTAAAGGAAAACAAAGGTAACTAACAATTAACTCTAAGTAAACTTCATGTTATGTGAAATTCGATATTTAAAATGCGAATTTTTAGCAACTTGCCGTGTACCGTTTGCAAGTCAACATTGCAATGTTGCTGTCAATATTGCAAGGTCGCGCGGGAAAGAACATTCGGTTTGCCTGTAATATACACCGTGACATTTGCAGTTTGAGTTACTCTGGGTATTTGTATTGTTTTAGGGCAAAACTTGAGGAAGTGAAGAGAAGATTATTTCGTGCTGATCAATCCAGTCCAAGGAATGGAAACCGGAATCGGGAAAACGATCCTAACATCGCGGCTGAGGTTCCATTAGACAAGTTTAAGGTGCATTATTATTTTTATTAAGGTGTTGCACTGCGTTTTACTGTACTCTACTGCACTGCACTCCACTCCACTCTACTCCACTCCACTCCACTCCACTCCACTCCACTCCACTCTACTCTACTCCACTCCACTCCACTCCACTCCACTCCACTCCACTCTACTCTACTCTACTCTGACCTTATTTTTCTCGTTAATCTAGGCCGACCAGGATGATCTCATAGCTTCAGAATGTGTTTTGTGTGGTGAATTTATGATAAGGTACCTTGCCCCCCCTGCAATTTCTCACTCCCTAGCCCTTCTACAACTCTTTCGCTTCTGTTTTTCCTAGGTCTATTGACAAACCTTTTATAACAAGCGAGGAATACGACGAAGCAATAAAGAGCTGGGAATAGATTTGATATGTATGTTCACTGTCTTTAGACTTGACACATACACATTAGGTGCTGAAAAATTGACATAATGATTAATGCAATCAATGAAAATAGTTAATTGTAATATTTATTGTAAATAATCAATAGAAAACGATTGACGTATTATTAGTAGCTTTCAATTAACGTAGTTTGGTTATGTTAGGTCCTATATGTAGAATAGTATAAATATGTTTTCAAAAATAACAATTTGGAAAGGATTTTTTACCAAGGACTCCGATTTCAAGCTTAATTGAGGAGTAATTTGCTGAACATTTACAAAGCATTCTTGTTTATTTAGTAAAGTACTATAGTGTTTTCAGCTTGACGTTGGTAAGACGTCTAGAGCTCTGAGTTCAACAACGTACGCGGTACGAAAGCTTGTACACCAAAAACAAACGAAACTTTACATAGTTTCCTCGCTAAACGACTTAATGGTGAAATTCCAAGTTGTTCAATCTTTGTATTCTTCAATATGAGTTCAGAATTTCACAAAATTCGCCAACTGTGCTTTAATGAAATTAAAGCACGGCCAGCGCTATTAAAGCATGGCTGAGCATTGCCACACTATAACAGGGTGTCACGTGCTGCACATTACCCAATCAGAACTCAAAAAACACGTCAGTGTACGAAAATTGAATATTAAGATAATTTACATTCTGTGGGATTTTGGCAAGCAGAACTATTTAGTTGGTTTTATATGTTTTGTACGGGTTATTTTATACTAAATAAAAAGAAATAGAAAGAAATGTTTCTAGTAAATTGAGTTTTAGAGAACTCGAAATAGCTGTGTAGAATAACTTGCGCTTTATTTTCTCGTGTCCACGCTGCCATTGCAACCCGCTGAAGTCGCAGAACGCGCGTCCCACTTCATGTTTCTTCGCGCAAATCTCGATCAGGGGCGCGCATTTTTGCGCAAGAGAATGCGTTGAAAATGCTGCTAAATATATACATTTTTCGCGCTTTTTTAAAACATATTAAAATAATGAGTGCAACTGAGCCTCTCCTTATGTTGTGTAGACGTATGAATTATAAATTAGCAGCTCAAATTCTGACTCCAATGTTTATTCAATTTCCTGCCGATCGATCAAAGCTCCGATAAGCTGCATACTGCATTACGTTTGTCGTCGACGCATATCTCTTTACTTATAGCTAGCTAACTCAGGCCAGTTCTTGCCACACTTCTTGCCATTTCTTGCATTGCAAAATAAAAGCCTTTTATTTCAACGATTTAAAATGACCCACCCCATGAAACATTTGCAAGAACTCTTCGAAAAGTTCGCCGTACGTGCCCGAACGTACTCCGGATGCTTACCGAAGTATGTGCGATGATTATCGAGCGGAAGTACTCCCTTGTCCCCGCGGGAAATCAAAGCCGCATAATTTTTTTCCACGAAGGCAAATTGTAAGCAAGGGAATCACCAGTACTATGGCGTCTTCAAGTGGTGGTAGGAAGAAACGACTCATGTCTAGCTTGGATGGCGAAGTTTTAGAAAGATTATCAATGAAACTCAATCCAAGGATGTTATTAAAAGACTATCAATCTTTAGCGGGAAGACTTAAATACACATATGAGTACATTCGAAATTTCGCCAGAGATCGGGATCCAACGCTATCTTTACTACAGCATTGGTGGTCGAGTAAAAGAGGCAAAGAAAAGACCGTTTCTGTATTGATTGAACATCTGAGTGATATGGAACGAGACGATGCTGTGGAGTTACTGAGACCGTACGAATATTACAGTTGAGTAGCTCTTTTATGATTTTGCACAGCAAATTTCGAGTACGCTGAACAGGTCGTGGCATGCAACTATTGAGCAGCGAGTCACAACAATGAATAAATAAATGTGTGTTTGTTTTAATGTTTACTCACGCTTTCGAATGCTGTTCTACTATAAGCGAGAGAAACGCTCGGGTTAAGACCATACGTCCATTGCCAAAGCGATATACTTCAAAAAGACCAGTGCGTGATCGACTTTCGCGAAGACATCTAAATTTGTGTTGATCTATTTTGGCCCTTATCAAAAGGAAATCAGCTTGTCAAGCTTGTCTGTATTTGATGAATTACTTGAGACGTAGAGATGGGAGGAATTCTTCTACGCATTCTTTTCAGCTGTCCTTAATAAACAATCAGGGGGTTTTTCACCACGAGCTTGCAAAGAAAGTCTAAAATGTTTAAATATAAGGCTACCTCTGTTATTAACACTGGGTTTCATTTTTCGAGTTGCCTAAGTGTTTTGAAGTTGTAACCGAAAACCCGGTGTAATCCTTACGAGTTAATTTAATGTTATTGATCACATACCAGCCGTAAATAAGTTATTGCACAATAATATTCCAACTAAGACACGCGTTGTGGTGCTGTGCACAACTTAATAATACTTTTGTGTGTTCATACATGCTTCGTTGCAAAAGACTTGTGGTTTAAACAATGTGCATTTCTTAATTGTATAAAAGAGATTTACATTTCTAAGATGTGTTTTGTTGTGTATAATTCGAGTTGATTCAGTCATGTTCCGACCGTTTTAGCATCATATTAACAGGTTATAAACTCCTCTACGAAAAAGCTCAAAGCTCAACGCTTCAAGCCTAACAAGTGGTTCACAGTAGTCTTTCTCTTCTATCACAGCTGTCGTATCGTTCTGCCAAAGAATTTCGAAAGTTATCCTTGCACGGTAATAAGCAGTTAACGCGAATTTCGTTTGAAATGTGTCAGGAGGGGGTCAAATTTCATTGTGGAGTTAGTTTGTTTTGTTGGCTGTAAAACCCAGACTTCGATTTTTGTTATTCCGCCAAATGCGTTTGAGTGGCTTCCAAATGTTGCAAATTAGTAAATTCGAATTCTTAGAAAATTCCTAGTTTGTTGGTTGTATTCGAAAGATGGGAACAGCTAGTTCTATAACATGCTTTCACTTGCTGTCAGTTTATCTTATGGGGGCATATTAACAAGGATCTTACAAACCTGTCTCAAGATGTGTTGTCATAAAGACAACTTGATTAAAAACTGCATTGTTTTTTTTTTTGTTTTTTTATCGGACAGACAAAAACAATGTTTTAACTTGTCGGATCTTAGGTATCCAAAACAAAACCCCACAAAGGTCAATGCTCTGGAATTTTAAACATATTATATTAGTACTGCATAATAACTTATCTTTTGAAGCTTGTGTGAAAGAACAAAAAATGATAAGAATCAAATTAGTCACAAAGAATGATAAGTGTTTTCAGTTTCACTTGAACAAAATTCTTTCAAGACACCACATTTTTGAACTGCAATTACATAAAAACTGTTAAATAGAAATGATTTATTTCAGTTAATCATTTTCTAGCCTAAATTAAATATATTTCTAGTATGTACTAGATACCAAACTGTGTTACTATATATGGCTTTTATATAAAAATAGAGACCTCCACTCACAATATGGTACAATATCACTGTGTATTTAAAAGCCCACTGGCATTATAATATTGTTATATTTATAAAAAGTATTTAAAAAATAATTTGTAGGAAGCATGTGAGTGTTTCTTAAACTGGATTTATTTCCAGAATTTAAAGCTTATCAGCATTATTATAAGTAGTTTGTATAAACTTCAAAACAGAAATTTGTATGGGCAAGATCTGATTTCAAGTGGGGGCATTAGTATTTTTTTTTGGATTTATTGGCACTACTCTTGTTACTTAAGACTGAAATTTTTTCACCATTATTTTCACATATAAATTTGCTGAATACTGTACATAATTTTGAAGACAAAATTGGGTGTACATGTAGATAATATGCTCTCAGCTTCCTACAGTATTAAGTCCTTGTACAGTACACTTAAAGTCAGCGATTTCAGGTGTGGTAAATTGTGGTTTCTTTTTTTAGGTTCTCATGAAGCTTCTGAATATGATGAGAGTCTTGAGCTACCTGTTATTACTGTCACTGCAGGTAAATTTCTCAGTTTTAAATAATATATGATTATTATTTTGTGTAGGTTTAATTAAGTTACTGTTATTACATGCAGTAATACCAGAAAATATTCTGTTTTATTTTGCAAATTTGCAAATCATTTTCAATTGGTCAATACAGTGTGCAGTATATTTATTTGTTTAGTCTTCCTTTATTTATCTGCAATGTCACAGCTGATAATGCATTTCTTTGGAAAATACATGTACATGTATATAAACACTTCCCTCTCTGAAATTTATATAGAATATGTTTTGCATTTTGATATAAAAATAAGAAACTTCTTGTCTGCTCAGCATCTTCAAAAATTGGTAATAAGAAATGAAAATTATTTTTTATAAATGACCAGTATAATCCTATTTATTGCATGGCTAAACCTTTTGTAATTGAAATATTGAGAAGCTTAATTACCATATTAAGTGAGATTGTGTTTCTTTACAAAAGGTTAAGCAAGCACTAAATAAAGATGACCTTATGGCTTAATAAAAAAAATTGCCACCAAGGTTTGTCCATCTGATCTCCTATTCAAGGCTGTTTCTGACAATAATGTTTTAGATGTGAACAGAAACTATGGCAGGGAAAATGATCACCGGCAAATGGCAAGTGCAGCACAAGTAAAGAAGTCAGGTCTGTCTAATTATTTCTTCAGACTTTCGACAATTTTTCATTGTTTTATTAATAATAATTGGAGGTATAATATTTAGGCCCCCCAACCCTGAACATATGGAGGATGACTTTTATTATTCCTGCGTAATTATCTTCATGTATATTTGTGATTATTTTTAAAGACATGTATAACTGTATGTACCTGTACTGTATTAAAAACTAACAAGACAAATTATATTTTTTGTATATAGATATGAATAGATATATGTACTCAAGACCTCCAGATCAGAAATTTGAAGTAAATCAAGGAGCAAGCACTTGTGGATTTCAAACAGGTTCTCATAGGCGTAACAGCCCAATTCTGTTTTGGGGGGGGGGGGGGGAGAGATTTTTGCCCAAAAAAATTAGGGTTAAATATTGATTTTAAGTCATATTTTTCAGTCTATTAGTGAACATTTCACAGCAATAAGCATCAAAATTACCTGAAATTCCCAGCAGAAAGTACCTGAATTTTCCTTTTTCAAATATTTTGGGGGGGCAATTGTCCCCCATGGCCCCTCGCCTAATACGCCTATGCAGGTTCTGGTGCAGGTATGAACCTGTATTATAAAGCACATGTCCCAACATGCCTCAAAATTCTTGATTTTTGAGAATTGTCATGGAAAAACCAAACCGTTAAGAAGTGCATCTGACTATTTCTCATTTTCAAAGCTCCCTCACAGTCAACAAAAACATGGAATGTATCTTTTTCCTTATCCTATTGCTGCCTAGGTTTTCCAAAGGTTCTCCCCTTGAAGATTGAAAATAAATATAAAAATTTAAAAAAGATATTTTTTTATCGAAATTTAGGTATGACTAGGAAATACTCGAGACTAGCTCCAAGGCAAAAAAATGATCCAATAAATCATGGAGCAAGCACTAGTGGAACTTTGCAAACAGGCCCTGGTGCAGGTATTGTGCTGTACATGTACATATTTAGGGCCATTTAAATGGGAGAAAATACAGTAAGTCGTAACTTAAGTTGCAAACACACTTGTATAAACGGTCAATTTCTAGTAAGTCACAACTTATTTTGGAATAACAATCGAAATATAGTAAGGTTTAATGTTTCGAGCGAAGGCCCTTCATCACAGACATTTCTACTATATTTCAATTGTTTGTTCGAAACGTTAGACTTCTACGTTCTCTGTTTTGGCAGTATATCTAAGCTTACTATATTTCGATTGTTGTTTCTACACTGCCTACGCAGCACACTACTTTTATTTCATTATTTTGGAATAGCTTTAAACCCTGTTCTTATTTTAGTCATGACTAATTACTTTGATCATGAACAAATTGACCATTTATACAAGTTTGTTTGTGACTTAAATATAAGTGACGTCTTAATTAAGTTGCAACTTATTTTCTCCCCTTTAAACTGCCCCAATTGTCTATTTTGTGAATTGCATTTTAGCATAACCATTTCACAGTTGATTTAATTAATTAACACTTTGATTCCAAGACTGGTCAAAACCAGCTCCTTTATACTGTAGTAATAAATTATTTTGTTAAAAAGTAATGAAAATTATCTTTTTGAAATTTGTAGAAAATACTCTTGGACCCATACCTATGAGGGCTTCTTTTAATAATGGATCTCTTGGTTCAAGTAAGGAGAATATAATTTTATTTCATTTATTGTTAATTTACTTGGATACGTGTAATGGAATTGAAAGTTATGATTTTTGTACTTTGGTCAGGAATTGTGCTTGACTTTAAGAACATTAACCTTTTGGCAAAGATACCGGTAATAATAATATACTCTTTGTTTGTTTGTTTGTTTGAGGTACATCGACTTTGGGCAGTGAACAGTTTGGAAGGCAATTTTCAGAAAAACAACAAGGTTAGCTACTAGGAATTACAAATTTTATGGTGATTTAATTAATTATTTTTTTTAGCAGGGACAATTTTAAACTTTTACAAACTGTATATTCCGTTTAAAATGTCAGTATCTTTTTTCTAACAATCTCTTTGCTTTGAATACATGATGTATGATTCTGATATTCTTGATGTAATATATCATACACGAGGAGGAGTGTTTCATCAGGATATCCAAACACCGAGACGTTTGTTGAAAGCCGAGGTTTTTGAACAAACTTCAAGGTGTTTGGATATCCTGATGAAACACTCCTCCGAGTGTATGATATAACATCTCAAACAAATCAGTATTTTAAGAGAAAATCAAGATGAAAGTTTGCTTAATTTATGTAATTTCTTCCTCCGATATCCAAACCACAGACACGGTACTGATTTCCTTTGTGTTTTCTTCATGAATTATTAATGAGTTTGAGATGGTAGCATACATACTTAGCTGCTTGATTTCTAGCAAGTATAAACTAATTTGAAGATCTTATTACAGTAGTTATCTCAAAGTTCAATATATATATATATATATACAATTAAATATTTATAATATATATGTACTGTATTTTGTGTTTTTAGCAAGTGGTCCAGAAGACTTTGAACAAGCAGTAGACAAAAATCTACAACATATATGCAGTGATCCATCAAAATTAGACAAACACAGCATGGACCCTTTCTATAATCCCACTCAGTTTGATGAAGACTTTGCTGAGGATAATGACTTTTATTGGGCTAGGAGAGACATTCGTTTGCAGAGACCTCACACACTTGATGGCTCAAGTGCAAGCTCAGTAGATGGGGAATATTATCGTGGAACAAATATTGTTGATAATCTCCATAGTGGATCGAGATTAATGAACTATGAAGGAATGATGAGGGATTATGGTGAACCTGCTAATCCGAATGAACAATTTCGAAGAGATATTTATCCAAGATATGTACCAAGTGGTTACAGACATCATGAAGCCGCTGCACTAGCTGAGGGACACACACATACAGGTAAAGCATTGTACAGTACTGTACCGTACAATAGGCGCAGATGGAGTTGCATTTTTTGGTGGTTTTTTTTTAACTCCATATTTAAAGACAGCCATTGACTGCTAATTTGGTGATGCAGATAATTATACTATTTACACTCCTTCAGTTCTGTGTTGTTGAGTGCTCTGTATGGTTCAATGGTGTAGGTGTCTGTTAGTTCAAGCACTCTGGCCCTATACCAGCTCATGCTCTCTGGATGTGCATACTACCAATACTTTTACCACAAGCAACCTCGTACCTAGGGTCTTACCTCCACTCCCCCCTCCACAAGCAGTTGTCACTAGCAATTGCTTGGGTGTAGATAAGTGGTGTTCTCACATCTAGACTGGTCCAAGCTACACTCTGATGAGCTGTAGTACAAGCGAAACATGTGTCTGTAGATTGAACTACTGTATTTCTGTTTCACAGCTGCTGCAGACAAGGTTGCCTTAGTGATTGGTAATCAAGATTATGCTCACCCAAAACTGGGAGGTCTGCAATACCCAGAGCAAGATGCAGCTGATGTGGCTGCGACTTTGACACGTCTTAATTTCAAGGTACGGTCACAGAATAAGGGTCTGGCAAAAAGGATGATTTTTCTGTCAAATTTGTCACACATTACTGACAGAAGGTATTGATTGAACTACAGAACTAGAGGTTCTAAGATTTTACCATTTTTTTCTTCTGCATTTTGTGTACTTGAAGAGCAATAGTTATTTGCAGTGATCTTCATTTGCAGGTGGTGTCTCTTGTCAACTTGACTCTGGCTGAGATGAGGACAGCAATGCTGGCTTTCTGCTGTTTACTAGGTTACCTGAAATTAAAATTTTTTTTATAGTTGTTGTTATTGCTATATAGAATTGATGGTGGTGGTGGTAATGATTGTGATGTCATGATGAATGATGATGGCTCTGATGATGATGATTATGATTATTATGATGATGGTGGTGGTTATGATGATGGTGGTTATGATGATGATGGTGGTGGTGGTTCTGATGATGGTGGTTATGATGGTGGTGGTGGTTATGATGGTGGTGGTGGTGGTGATGGTGGTGGTGGTGATGATATGATGGTGATGATGATGGTAACAATGATGGTGATGATGGTAACAATGATGGTGATGATGGTGGTGGTAATGATGATGATGGTAATAATGATTATATGGTAGTGATGGTGATGGTGGTGGTGATGATGGTGAAGATGGTAACGATGATGATGATGGTGGTGGTGGTGATGATGATGGTCATTGGTGGTAGCTATATAAGATGAAACTTATGGTCTTATAATGATGGCTATGATGAAACAAATGGTCCTATGATGGTGATGATGGTGATGATGGTTTATAGATTGAAATTATGAAGTTATAGTAATGACAGTGGTGGCTGTATGTAATAGTAATTATATTTGATTAATTTGTTTCCTCATAGGAAGAGGTGTTTACGGGGTTGTTTATTACGCTGGACATGGTTACGAAGATAGTGGAGAAAATTTTCTTTTACCAGTTGACTCAGATCTGAAGTACAATCGTGAGCACAGTCTTCGTACGCAGGAAATACTTGAAGCAATGCAACAGTGTGAGACATCACTGAACTTGCTGATTATTGACGCCTGTCGCGTAAGGTGAGTTTCAAATGTTTGATAGAATGTTCTTCATGGCAACAACCCATATAAATACTGTTAGAATTTTGACCGCCATTTTGTTTTGACTCTTCTTGCTGTTTTTCCCGCTTCTTTTCAGCTGACGTCAGCAGAAACCAAATTTGAGCGGTTACTAAGTTTTGAACGCTTTTCTCCGAATAGAGAAAATTGTTGGGTTTTTTTTAGATTTTCTTCTTTATAATGAATTTGTTTTTATAGTTTACCCAACAAATGTGGGATAACGGTACCGCGTATAAAAAGAAACGTGAAAGGCAATAATATTTTCGCTTATTCCTGGTAAGTTTTTATTCTTGTTGATGTTTTTAAGAGCGAATTAAATGACTGAGGGAAGTGAGTGTGTGGCGCCATGGCTGTGGTGAGCTATACATTTTCCGCTTTTTACACACTTTTTCACACCCTTCAAAGAAGATGAAATTCAGTGACTTTTCCAAGAATTTTGAGGACCTTCTAAAATACATTCAAGAACCGAGATTTGCAAAAAATATGAAGTTTGTTTTATTATGCTAAAAATTAGGCTAAACTCTCACGTAAACGTACTTAAATCAATAGTTAAACTATCGCCAACAAGCAACACGCATCGTTTTCTCCTGTATCGATTTTCAAGGAATTCTATTTTTCAAATTCAAGAACTTTCCAGGATTTTTAAGAACCGATCTGTCGATTTTCAAGGACCTTTCAGGCCTAGTATTCTGTTTTTCAAATTCAAGGACTTTTCAAGATTTTCAAGGACCTCTAACGATTGTCAAGGACTTTTCAGGCCAATAATCAAATTCAAGGACTTTCCAGGATTGTCAAGCTCTATCGATTTTCAAAGACTTTCCAAGCCTGGAATTTTATTTTTTGAATTCAAGGACTTTCCAGGATTTTCAATGACGATGCGGAACCGTCTTTTTAGTTTTAATTATCCTTTTAGTTGCAGTCAACAGGAATCATTGGAAGAACCCAACTGTCGTAATGGTATGTACTGTAGTCATTTATTGCGAAAACTGACTGAGAATAGAAGAGTGGAGAACATTTTAATGGATATTGCTACTGGTGAGTTGTAAGTATACTACTTTGGGACCGCGTTAGGGATGGGAATGTCCGTTGATTTTAATTTGATTTTGATTTTAATAACTTTATTGCCAAAAGCAACTGGTGGTCAAACAGGGCGAAATGCCCCAATTGAACATGACTACCATGATGTAGGTGTTGATTTTACGGAGGGAGGAAAACCAGAGAACCTGGCGAAAAACCGCTCGAAGCACAGGAGAGATCAACTACACGCGTAAAAACGCACAACTTGTTCACGGTCGTCAACAGGCGTGAACAATGTTGTGCTGCTCGCCGTGAACAATGTTGTGCTGTTCGCCGTGAACAAGTTGTCAACAAGTTGTTCACTTATGGTTCGAACAACTTGTTCACGGATAAATCAACAGTCATGAACAAGTTGTTCCAACAGCACATTTTTATAGCCAACAACGTTGTTCGCACATGATACAACATGTTGTAACAGCATGACGAAATAACAACGATGAACAACAATGTTACAACAATGGTGAACATGGTTGATGTATCAACACGTTCTTCGGTTGTTACAACATGCGTGAACAACGGTTGTTGTTTCATCAAGCTGTAACAACTTGTTGAAACAATGATGAACAATGTTGTTCATTTATCAATGTTGTTCACACATGTCAACAAGTTGTTACAGCATTGCTCCGGCAACAACGCTGTAACAACTTGCGAGATTTTTACGCGTGTAGCTGACCATGTACATGAAGATCGCGGGTTGGAATCCCAGACGCGATCGAAGAGAGTTTTTTTCTACTCAGCCGGTATGGTTCGTCACTCGGAATAGCACCTGATATAATTATTCTCCACCTTCGCTGTCTTACAATAATTATTCCATTTACAATATTGTTAATAATCGTTGTAGATTTTGCGCGGACGTACAATCTGAGTCAACGTCCTTGTTTGGAGACGGACTGCATGATGGACTTTCGACTAACTGATCCAATTGTAAACGAATTCCTTTCCGAAGAGTTCATGGAAAGATGTCGACGATGGAACGAGGCTAAACGTAAGATACTATAGAACTTTTCTATAAGTGGCAGTTTAAATGGAAGTAATAAAAACTGGTTAACCCAAAGCGATTTACCAAGTCATGGACTATATTGCTTCGCGGCCGTTTGACAAATTTTACTCTGATGAAGGGCTCCGCTTGAAACGTCAGTATTTTGTTACTAAAAATCTCGGCAGTTTACCTAAGCACAGAGTTGGAAAAAGTATTCAACCTTCCTCCGGATGGGTTTTTAAGTTTAGATAACCTTCCTCAAAATATATAGCGAGAATTTTGTGTTTTGCAACGTTAATAAATACTGCGTGACTTTTACAGTACCTTGGTTTTCTAGGTTTTCCTAGGTAAGCTTTGGCATACTACAATAGCTACTAACTACCCTCGACTGCTGTGAAGATACAGACATCACAGCAGACATCAGCGTACATGTCTCACGCATGTAACTGCTGCCACTGCCAGTGCTGCATAATTGTTGGTTAGCCAATGTTTTGCTGCAAATCGCATTTCTTCTCGACACCTTGCTTGATCAATTGTAACTTTCTCACATTACCAAATGTGTTGTTTCACGTGTTTTCACTTTAACCCTTCCTCACTAAAGTAAACCTTCCTCCGGGTGGTACCCGCATACCCGCAGCTTTTTTCCAACTCTGCCTAAGCACCTTTTCACTTTGCTCGATGCAAAACATTACATACGCAGCACTCTACTTTTTTACTCTTGCATTATTTTAGATATACCTAAGGTTGAATTACGTACATTAATTTGGTCGTCTTCGTGCATGGCCAAATGATGTTTTTTTGTCTATCATTCCCACTAGGTTATCCTCAGGAGTTCCGTGTTGAATCTCCTGCTCTACAGTTCATCTTCACTTGCCAAGCTCCCTTCAGCAATGTACTTCGTGTAGTTGTCACTACAGTGAAAAAGACAAAAGAATGTGTAACGGAAAGTTACTTGACATTAACTCTGAAAGACGTAAGTACAGAGCAACCGCGGCCATATCATCATTCATAGACCCACTTAGACCTATACCTAGACCTACCTAGACCTACTTAGGGCGCTTTCCAATTGACAAGGTTAGACCGATCAGTCCGGCCAGAATGGACTTGCTTTTGATTAGGACCAAATTTTCCAGTCAGACCATCCCAGGTCTCAAACGAATCGTGTTCCATTTGACCGGACTGACCGGTCTAACCGTGTAAATGGAAAGCTCCCTTAGACCTACTTAGACCTGCTTAAGTCTACCAAGGGTCCAGTAGATATTGGTAGGTCTAGAAGGTTTTAGGCTCAATAGGCTTAAGTTGATCTAAGTAGGTCTGAGTAGGTAGGTCTGAGTAGGTCTGAGTGGGTCTAACTACATGTAGGTCTAAGTTGGTCTAAGTAGGTCTGAGTGGGTCTAAGTAGGTCTGAGTGGGTCTAAGTAGGTCTAAGTGAGTCTAAATAGGTCAGAGTGGGTCTAAGTAGATCTAAGTAAGTCTAACTATGTCTAAGTATCTCTAAATAAGTTTGCTTAAACATACTTTAATATAAAATGTTGATTATAAAAAGCTGTTTTACTTTTTCAGCCGCTCCGTTGTCTCGAAGTGGAGTGCGTAGACTCCGAGAATGGTGACATAATTTCAAAGCAAATATTTGAAATAATAAACATTCAGAAACTTTACAAATTACAGGTAAGTGAATATTTATTATAGAAGCTAGGGAACACCACTGTGAAACGTTAGCTGCAATCACGACATCTCGTTTCCAGAGCCCTTGCGCAGCGCAGCTTGCTATTTGCAGATACAATCTCTTTATATTCTGTCTGTTGAGATTTTGTCGGATTTTTTTAGATTTTTCTGAGATTTTGTCGGATTGTTTTTGAATTTTTGCGGATTTTTGAGATATTTTTGGATTTTTGGGGGATTTTTGGATTCTTAAAAGCGGTACGAGTTTTTTGGAGTGATTTGGCCCCCGAATGAAAGGGTTAATCAACAATGTGTTTAAAGACCTATACTTAGACCTACTTAGACCTATACCTAGACGTATACTTAGACCTACCTAGACCTGCTTAGACCTGCTTAGACCTGCTTAGACCTGCTTAGACCTGCTTAGACCTGCTTAGACCTGCTTAGACCTAGACCTAGACCTATACTTAGACCTACTTAGACCTACTTAGACCTATACCTAGACCTATACCTATACTTAGACCTGCTTAGACCTATACCTAGACCTATACTTAGACCTACTTAGACCTGCTTAGACCTGCTTAGACCCGCTTAGACCCGCTTAGACCTACTTAGACCTACTTAGACCTGCTTAGACCTACTTAGACCTGCTTAGACCTACTTAGACCTATACCTAGACCTATACTTAGACCTACCTAGACCTGCTTAGACCTGCTTAGACCTACTTAGACCTGCTTAGACCTACTTAGACCTATACCTAGACCTATACTTAGACCTACCTAGACGTGCTTAGACCTGCTTAAATCTACTAAGGGTCCAGTAGATATTGGTAGGTCTAGATAGGTCAAGATATGTCTAAGTAGGTTTTAGGCTCAATAGGCTTAAGTTGGTCCAAGTAGGTCTAAGTAGGTCTAAGTAGGCCTAAGTAGGTCTGAGTATGTCTAAGTAGGTCTGAGTAGATCTGAGTAGGTCTGAGTAGATCTGAGTAGGTCTGAGTGGGTCTAAGTAACAATGCGAGTGAAAGGGTTAATCAACATCTCCCCTTGGCGAGTAGAATCGTCTGGCGTTAGACAGAGTAAAAAGATAAAGTTGTTCCACATCAACAATGCGAGTGAAAGGGTTAATCAACATCTCCCCTTGACGAGTAGAATCGTCTGGCGTTAGATAGCTGAGTAAAGAGATCATCATTTTGTTTAGGAACCATTAATACTTGCTCTTGAAGCCATGCATAAAGTGGACGGCAAGTTATGCACCTACAGCAAAGACATTGAAGTAGGCTGGCCGCTTGTCTCCTCAGTCATGTGTTTGTGGGACAACTGGTTGCTAGGCGACCGTTGCAAGACGACAGCAGTGTAGCCCAAGAGTTGCAGTGTCTGAGCAAAGACACTACTCGAAAAGATAACATGGTTGCCCATAACCTTGGTGTCTGGCCGCGTGCTATTAAAGGAGGAGAACACCCCAACCCCCCGTGTGGTATGTAAGTAATGTGAAATGTGCCGGGGGTGCACCAGAGTCGTGTATCCGAAAGCTGACGTATGTAAATTTAAACCTTTTACACGAGAATATAAACTCTGACCATAATTCCAACATATTGGATTATGACACCATGGTAAGCAGTGGGCCAAATTTAGTCTTGTTTCTGATTGGTCCGAATCAGACTTAGACTCTGATTGGTCGATTCCCTCAACCACCTAGTTAATTTTGTATAACTACGAACTTGAGCTGTCCATATTTTGTGATGCTGAAAACAAAAAAATATTATTGGACGAATGACATCAATCGTCCAATAATGGAAATTATTGGTTGATTGACGTTATCAAATGACGATCTCGTTCCCAGAGCCCACGTTCCCCACCCGGGAAACGAAAGACTCTGGGATAATCCGTTTCACATCGATATTTCATTGGCTGATGAACATGATTACTCTTCTTCCGGATCACAAGAATCCTGTGATGGCGTGAACGGATTATCCCAGAGTCTCTCGTTTCCCGGGTGGGGAACGTGGGTTCGGGGAACGATATTGATCAAATGGGCAAAGCATATTTACTGACAAGGGACGAGATTTCCAAATTCATGTAGTATTTTGATTGAATAGTAAAGCAATTATTGGATTCTGCAATTGTACAATATGAAGAATTATATAGACTTTATGTGAGTATTTATCATGGATTGTGTAGAGAATAATACATGTGTGAAAATATATAATTTATTTCGGGTGTTGACTAGGATATCCCACGAGTCAGCAAAGCGAACGAGTGAGATATCTTGGTCAACATGAGAAATAAATGTCATATTTCCAAGCATTCATGTATTGTTCTGTTTATTATATAAAAAAAATAGTCCTATTTCCCCGCAAAAAATAGAGCAGTATACTATAATGCGTCCCGTGATAATCGACACATGTGAGATTATAAATAATCACACATGTGAGATTATCGTTTTTATTAGTGGCGAAAAAATCAATAAAACACTCTATTTTATATAATAAGAAATAACAATCATCAGATAACACTCACCTCGTTCTTCATATCATACTCAGCCTTTTCCAATAATTGGTTAATGTATACGACTAAACATACTGTTTAAACGATGCCAATTTATTACAATTATTGTAGTCGCAGATATGTGTGCGCGTTGTTATAAATTGTCCCTCGTCAATTCTGAAATGGCGAATTCAAGCTGATTGACGTAGTCTGAGCTCCACTGCTTGCCTTATAAATGTAGAAGTAAATATATAGATATACATAGTTTGATATTTTGGTTGATGTTTCGTGTATCGGTCACACGAAATGAAATCCCTCTACCCCCAGTAATCGTTTGGTGACCGTTACATGAAATATCATCCAATATTTTACAATTTATGCCATAGTTTGGCGAATTTTTAGGAAGAGATAAAATTATGGTTAAAATTCTACCCAAGCCATACCATTTTTATCTTACAATTGATCGTTTTAGAAAAAGATGGTGATTGTCCTTTTAAAGCCCTAATCAAACGAGAACGCAAGTCATCGCAAGTTGGTCAGAATTTCTGTGGCGGTCGTTCGAACTCCCCAAATTAACAAAATAAAGGTTTCATGAGTGTTTTAAACAAGTTTTAACTGTGTCATGGTACATAATATTTTCGGGAAACTATATTCAGAGCGGCTGGCTGAGATAGCGTGACTGCCAACTTGCGTTCTCGTTTGATTAAGGCTTAACAGCAATTCTTTTCGCTTAGTAAACATGGTTTTAGTTTTGTAGAATTATCAGAAGATAGGACTTTATAAAGATTAAGTTTGGTTACTTGGTAGGAAGGAAGCTCTTGATCTTTTATGTAAGCATGATCAACAATGTTTAGCTGTTATTTGAGCTGATTTAAGGTCACAAAGCATTATGGTTAAATGTACAATCGCCATCTTTTTCGGTACCGTCAATTGGCGAGTTTCCAAGTATTGCGCGCGCATCATTTTAGTGGGTTCAAGCCAGCAGTGGCGGTTAGAGGAAGTTCATGGTTCTTGTAGTTCCTGGAAGTTTATTTGTAACAGTGTTATTTTGCTGATCCTTTTCCCGCTTGTCCGCCATTGTTGGCTTTGAGTGGAGCCCAGCAAAATGATGCGTTGCTTGGAAACTCGCGAATAGACCATTTGCACGATGATGTGACATGGCGTTGGGACTACAACTACTCCTTGCATATCCTCTCATCTAGAATTCAGGATTATCCTGAATTGTCAAATGGTCTAGAATTCAGGATAATCCTGAATATTAAAGAAATTAAATCCCCATCCCCGACTCCCACCTCTAAACCTGGCCTTAAAGTGCCCATGTCATCTTCATGGATTTTTTTGCCGTTAAAGTTGACGGAAGTGACGTCGAAAGAGGAATTTGTCTATATGAAAACCACTTTACAGATTCCTCTTTTGACGTCACTTCCGTCAACTTTAACGGCAAAAAAATCCATGAAGATGAAATTTTAGGAAAAGAAGATATATTATAAATCTTCTCAGAAGGTTCCAAATATCCTAAATATGTAAAATCCCCAACCATGATATAAGCACTTTAAATCTAACCACAACCCTCCGGAATCCAATATTGTCTTTTAAACAATGCACAAAACATAGACTATAGTTGGATAATAAGTATTATTGGATATCCAATATATTATTATAATTTCTTCTATAACTTGTAGTATGGCCTTTCAAAATTTTAATTGCATGCTGGTCTTAAAAAAGGTCAGCCGGCAGAATGATAGCAAACCAAGTTTATATTATATTTTCAAAAATAAAATAACGATTTTGTCGTGTGATAAATTTAAAAACGTATTTACCATGGTGAATAGTAATGTTGGAAAAGGCTAAGAAGATTCAGAATAAAAAAAGAAGTTGAATAAAAGTATTAAAAAGAAGCACGATGCATACTTTTATTTCATTTCTTTTTCCATTCTGGATCTCCTACACTTCTAACAGGTTTTTTCCGAACTTTCCAACATTACAACGTTTACATTTCAACGTACAAGTTTTCCTTGGAATCATATTAGCGAGATTCAGACCACACTTCCACTACCGCTACTGCTACCGTAAATGTGGTTAAGCTGATGTAATGTTCGTTTTTTCGTTCTGTAGTCGTAGTTGGTTTTAATCCTAGTATCGTAGAACGCTTTCTTTTTGCACTAGGTTTGAGACCTGCGACCATTACTGAACGTAAAAACAATATTTGACATGCTTAATTATATTTACGGTAGCGGTAGTGGACATGTGATCTGAACCTCGTTACTATGTTAGCCCCTTCGACACGTACACGCAAAAACGCACACTCTGTGTCAGACCTGATGCAGAATGATGTCGGATCTGTTCAGAAAAATGTAGCGACCCCTGATACAGCCTGTTGTAGTATCAGCAATGATACACCTATGATATCATATCTGTATCATACCTGCAGCTACAACAGACTGTTCAGAACAGATTCTGTCAAACTGTATCAGCCTGACACGGTCAGTGCTATCAGTTTGATATAACAGACTGAACAGGTATGTTGTATACGGAGCGGTCGCAGTCTGTTAGAAATTCTAACTAAATGTTTATACATCAGCGCTGGTACATTCTGTAGCTGTCAGGCTGTATCAAGGGTCGCTACATTTCTCTGAACAGATCTGATATCAGAGCTGATCAGACTGTGCGTTTTTACGTGTGTACATGTTCGTGCTCTTAGCCAATCACGTCTTGCCAATCCCACGATGTCAATTTCAAAACGGTTAACTTTGGAACATGTTTTGAACATGTTTTGACGGGCGGTGTTTCCACTTAGGTGCCAACGACAGTACCATTCACCATGGTAAATGCGTTTTCAAAGCTATGTTCATCAAAACAATGAAGGCATACCACCAGTTTTAGAAGGAAAAAAATTTGATAATCAAATTATTTAAGATGGTATCCATCAATGAATATTCTAGTATCGAACGACTTCAGATGAATTTATTTCTACTGGAGCAATTTGTAAATATGTTTCGCGTTTTATAGTTTGTTATAAAACTTTCATGTAATTAACTAAAAACGAGTTTACACTATTATGAATTCCGATAGATTCGTTGCGCAATTTTTCACGAAAATGTTTCGTGTACGCCTTATTTTTGCGCAATTTTCCTAACAAAATTGCAGTGGCCGCGCAATTTTGCAAAAAAATTCCTTTTGGTCGTGGAATTTTAACGTAAATTCGGCGGAAAATGCATAAAAAATCGGGTTATACGTCCATGTCCTATTTACACGAATTGCCATCCTTAGGTTAGGTTGTGTGTTGGGGTAAGGCTTTAATGAAGTACTTGGGTTATGTAGGACATGGAATTATTACCAAAAATCGATCGTAACCGCCATTTTATTCGCGGCTGCTCTGGAAACTAATCAATTTAGTTTTCAATACATGGGCGCCGCCATCTTGAATGATGACGTCATCAACTTGTTTTTCGTGTTTTCTTTAAATTAATTTGAATTGGAGCATCACAATTTATATCAATTTAAAAAAAACCCATTCAAAACACCAAAACAACAAGGTCTGAAGCTTGCCGTTACATAATTTTTCATCCATTTTGACCATTTTTTCAACTTTTGAAAAAGGTCAAAATTTAGCTAAAATTTTGACACAATGACACATATGAGATTGTGAGCTACCAAAAGGCTTCACTGTCGTATTTTAACTTTATTTTAATAGTCAAAAACTTGGTCAAAATTTGTCAAAAATTTGACCGACTTTGACGATTTTTTGATAACTTCTTATACACTTACCAACGACGAAAACGCCACAGAACTTTCCCCACAAGACGTACGGCAATGGTGCTTGGAAATTCCAAAAGGTAGAAGCTTTAAAATGAGTTAAATTAAACAAAAAATGATGAACACAGTGACTCCCCCCGGATAAGCACGCCATATTGGATTTAGGTGAATACGGGACTATGGGGGATACACGGGAACACAAAAAATATCATAATAGACCTACATGAAGTAGTGTGTTCGCCAACAGAGAAACAAAATGGAGGATGAACGTTGTCCCTTGCAGTATTATGATTTCAAATCTTTGGACCACAACAAGATGTGTCCTTCGTATTCAGCCGTCTTGGAAAGGCCAGTAGAGGAAGGAGTTTCTACTGAAGACCTAACATTGCTTCAAAGTGACTTGGAAACTCTTTTAGCAGGAGTAAATCGCAGGTCCCGACTTCTTGAATCTGAAAACAAAGTTCTGACGGAATGGTGTGATAAAAAGGAGAAAAAAGGAGTAAGGCAGAAAGAATTGGAAATATTAATGTCACTGAAGCGATGTAACTCGACTTTAGTTGAAGAACGAGGAAATAAAAGACAAAAACTAGATGAAAAAGCGCCAATTATTCCAGTCCAGTCTGCTCAGAAATTAAAAGGGAATAAAAAATCGTCTACTTTGAAAACCCAAGACGCTTATGAAACTGAAGAAGAGGTTAATGCACTGACATCCAAATCCTCGGATACACCTAATCGGTTTTGGGCAACAGTTGAACCATATTGTGCAGACATAACACTCGAAGATCTTAAATTCTTGGAAGATTCAATAAAGGCTTCAGATGAGGATCACGATTATTATAAAATTCCACCATTGGGGAAGCATTATAGTGAAAAGTGGGCCTTGGAGGATCTGCACGAGGAACAAGAGTTTGGAAAGAAAGCAGTCGAGAAGAAACGATCGACATTGAAATCAATGGATAATATAGCAGACACCGCATTGAACGCCATGATGAAAAAGGCATCAGAAAACTTGAGTTTACCTTCGGAAGAAGTATGTCCATTTGGACCACTCACACAGCGACTGATATCGGCATTTGTGGAGGAAAATATTATTGCACCCATAACCGAGGAGCCGTTAGAGCCTGGGGCCAAGAGTTTGAATGAGGCTAGTAAGAGTGTTCCAGGGGGGAGTAAGAGCATGCATGTGCCTCATGCACGTACACTGGAGACACGGATTTGGCAAGAGCTTGCAAAACAAGACATCCTTGAGAAATCTGACAAGAACATGGAAGACGATGAAAGTGATGAGGTGCTTTGTGAGTTAAAGAAGCGCCAAGTTGAGCTACAAGCTCTAGTCAGCCTGAATCAAAGCATGAAGCATGAATTACTAGAAGCAGCACAAACAGAAATCAGAAAGCAGGAGCTACGACATAGGGTCCAGTCTGCTGATGCTGAAGTCTTGGAGTGGTTTAGAAAATTCACTGTTTACAAGCAAAACAAGAAGTCCCCCTCTAAAAGAGAACGCGAACAAGCTGCCAAGGCCTTGAAGGAACGTGAGACTATTCTACGGGTCCTGAATTCAGAAGAACTATAGACCTTGCCAAAAAAAGCAAGAGCTACTGTACATGTATTGCCACTGTGGCAAAACAAGTGAAAATCACATTATTGCCATGCCCCAAACTTTTACCAATTACTATTGTTAAACGTTACAATGAACAAATATAAAAACAATTACCCAACTTTGATTTTAAAGAATGAATTAATGTCAATATACACAAGGCTCAAAATCACGTTAGTTTAAGACTCCGTTTACACGATGGCGGTACAATTTGAAAACGGAACAAAATCATGCCGTTTAGGCCTTGCGTTTACACGATACTGGCACAAAAATGACATGAAAACGGCACAAAATGAAGACGTGTTCCTTGACGGCATGAAATGAAAAGGAACACTAACGGTATCGTGTAAACGCCCGTGCCGTAACAGTTTGATGACGGTAATCACGATATATACGACCACAGTATTCGGGTCAGCAGTATTCACAAAGTCTTCTCAATTCTCATTGGAAGAGAATAGTCACATGCTAATCCGTCATTATATTATACCGGCACCGTGTAAACGCAAGACTTTTTGGCCTGTATTTACACACCGGCATGATTTTGTTCCGTTTTCAAATTGTACCAGCATCGTGTAAACTGGGTCTCAGTGACACAAACGTTTTTCGTTTCCACGAGTTTTGAGTTTAAAGGCAGGGAATTGTATTGAAACGTTTCATTGTTGAAACACGTGCATTGATATCCATGCACTAATATGCGTTACCAAAGGTCATTTGAGACCTTCACCTCTATAATATCACTTTAACTCGTATGCAAACGGCACATGACTATGAATTTCCAACCTTACTGAACTTTCCATCCGAATCTCAGTAGCTCAATGATTAGGTTCGATCCCTGTTTGGGCATTTGAGCTTGACGAATGTCCAATGAACGTCTGTTACATTACACCAAGCTCGCAAACGTATCACATCACATGCACTAACTACATCTCCTGCAAACGCTACATGTATCGCTTAGAAATCATATACGATTGTGAATTTACATCCTTAGCTTCCCACCCGAGCCTCAGTAGCTCGATAATTAGAGCATCTAATCGGTCATTACAAGCATGCAAGTTCGATTGCTGTCTGGTTTTGAGGATTTGAGCTGGCCTACGAGTTTACGCATGCGCACATACAGTTTGCCAGCAAGGAACATCCAAGGTCACCTTGAGTCATCCCTGTTAGCCTCAAAGAGAAACAAGATGCTGCTTACTTACGTCAACCAATCATTAACGAGAAACAAAAATAGAAATGGGATTATATACGGTACTTATTCTTTGTTATGATAACTTCACTTTGCCCAGGAGTCCAGCCGTGCTGATGAACAGATAAACGCTGGGAAAAGATCAAGCAATTAATACTTTTGGTGGTCTTAAATGGTTTCCCCACCAAGGCAATTAATAAAAGCTTTAGGTTCTTAGCTTTGGAATGTTAATTGGAAACGTTTTGCTTTATTGAATTCAAGAAGAATTTTAAGTTAAAATCTCTCACGCGATTTCCACGATTCATCATCTAGATTGTTCTGGCCTTTCAGAACATGTCTACATGTTAAATATGAAATGCTTAACCTTTTATTTCGATGAAGGGCTCTCTCTCGAAACGTCAGGATTTCATCAAAACTAATCTCAGCAGCTTACCGCCTATATATAAGTATGCAGCAAGCACCCTACTTTTTTCCTGTGAAGGGCACCGCTCGAAACGTCAGGATTTCATCAAAACTAATCTAAGCAGTTTACCACCTTTGCTCTATCCAAAAAACTGCCTATATATATAAGCATGCAGCACCCTACCTTTTACTCAGATGAAGGGCTTTGCTCGAAGCGTCAGTATTTTGTTATCAACACTTATCTCGGCAGTTTACGATACTTTGTTCTATTTTGAAAATTGCCAATGGAGTCTGGAGAACGATTTGAAAATATGCGTTATACGTCGAGTACGTGGACGAAAGGGCCTAAAGTTAAAAACTATAATTAATGCGTTTACAGAGCATAAGGCTAAGCTCTCCTTTTATAAAGCGCAGCTATTTTATGGAACTTGGCTTAATTGTTTAATCGCTGTAAAATTGTGTTTTTTTTACATGTGTTCAGCAGAAGAAATAACCTGCTGTTATGCGTTTAATTTCAGCTGGCCAAGCATGTTTCTTTGATTAAAGGACATCGTTTTGACTATTTTTGTCAATTTTCTTTAAGATCAGAAAAAGAAGTATATACTTTACTTCTTAGTATAATACAATGGGAAATAATGTCATGAATCCGCTGTTTGAAAGATCGTTTCCAGTCCTGCTGCGTTGAGTAACCAAGGATGCATAATGGGAAGGGGAGGGCGAAGGCACCAGTGTTGTCATCCAAATACTCACGTGTTCTGGCCGACATCACGTTGCATTTTTACGCGTCGACAGCTGTCGTGAGAAATTGTTCCAGTATATTAACACGAGAGGTATGTTAAGTGGTTAGAAGCGGTTCCCACACTGATTTTGCTGGACTTTTGTATCAATGTCTGGCACTTGCATGCATGGTCAACGTGAGGGCTAATTAGCTTCTTAACGTCAAACAAGTTCGCAAGACATCCTGGAGTTAATGAATTTTCTTACACGACGGAATGCCAAAAGGGGAGGAGGACGAAGATAAAGAAGAACAACAACCACGACACAACAACACCAACACAATAACACCAACACCACCACTAGAACAACACCACCACCATGTGTTTCTTCCCAGAGATCTAGAAATACCGGTTGACGCCCGGCGGGGTATAATCTGTCCTCAGCGTCAGCAAGAACATGCAGAGTATTTTATGCCAAATTATTCTCAAAATGAACGAAGAGAAACAGGATGTTTAGGCGTAATTTAGGATGCCAGGAACACAAAACTATGGAGAAGGAAAATTCGGTCCGCCGACCCCCAATGTATTATCAATAACCAAAAATAATTCATCACATATATACGTTTATTTGGCTATCCATCACTTTATAAGGAATACATTTACCATATATCATATGATATAGCGAAGAAAATCTACTCTACAGAACTTGCCGTCAAAATTCTAAAATCTAAATCACAAAGGTTCTTTTTACATTAGTAATATAAGCCTTCGTGGGATATTTAAAGTGGATATTATACAGTAAAAAGGCTCGTGTATATGAACCTAGTGGTAAGTAGTAAAGCTAAGCATATATAGCAATATAGGTCATGCTATGCTATAATAGCTTGGCCACAAATAGTGGATTAAGAACATGGACATTGAAATTTGGAAATAGAAAAAGTTGCTTCTATTTTGGTGTCATATATATAAGAACGCATCGAGTTTTTAAGCTTGATGAAACAGTGTTGTATATAGACCTTATATTCATGAATGGCCGACGATTTAAAATCCTTTTATGTGCATATAAATTAGCCCCTCGTTTTAGAGTAAAGATTCCTTTGAATTTCCCACATGAAAACGAGTTCAGAGGGGCTAATTTGTATGCACATAAAAGAATATTAATTCCACGACCATTTATGAATATGGTCTATTGTTTTATAACCCTTTCATTCCTAGACTGCATGTCAAAACTGACCCATATACTATTTTATTCCGTCTAACACAAGACGAAGTGAGAACATTGTAGTTAAAGGGTTAAACTTCACTTAATCGTCGGGATGTATGCAAGTCTTTATATAGTATAGGATGTATGCGGGTCTTTATATAGTATACATCCCTCGTTCTCGGGATTTATCTATTACTTCATGTTCAGAGAACATTTCTCGCAGTTGAGTTCGGTGGTCTTAGAAAATCATGAAAATCTTCTCATGTTTTTCTAAAAATGATTATTATAAAATCGAGAAAAAATAGCTGCGGCAAAATTACAAAACCACTTGTTTGTGATTCTAAAATCGAGAAAAAGAAATATAGTTGTGGCAAAAACAATAGTTGTTTGGATTATAACTGGTTCTGCTACGCAGCTCAACATTGTTTGTTTTTTCTGAGGCTCTGTTTGTAACCATCTTTCCACTTGGTTATGGCATCCACATGTAGTACACCTCTCACGTTACGACCTATTACCAAGTAATTCTCTTCTCGATGTCCTTTCCTCTTTCTCTTTTGCGATTTTTGCGCCTTTACTTTCAGCCTGCGACATCGACATGACCGTCTGTTATACACATTCATCTTTATCACGGATCTCGGCTTAAAAAGCCTTGGTTTGCTTGTCTTTGAAGAGGGTTTCATGGCCCGAACTACCTTGACTCTAATTTCGTTTTGAGTGGACCATGTTTTAGGAATGTTGAGAAGTACAGCACGGATTACTAGAAAGAAGAAAAAAAAGATTGTAAGTTTTGCTCTAATCCAGGAATTCGTACGCATGACTGCATGGTTTCCACTCAGGAACGTTTTCCACAGGATAGGAACGGACAGGAAAGTTTCCTTTGTGTTAAAAGGGACTTTAAAGCCTGGTTTCCATATAGCCGTAAGAGCCGGCGGCATGTCTGCGGCAAGAGGCAATGGTCCAATCGCATACAGCTGTTTATTGCTGGCTAATTCAACACGGTCTATGATTGGACCATCGCCCCTTGCCGCAGCCATGCCGCTGGCTCTTACGACTATATGGAAACCAGGCTTTAGATCCACGACGGCAACCTCAACGGCGACGTCCTTTAAACAAAAGAATTCTTTTGGCAAAACAAAGAGAATGAATAATTTTTTGTCCTAGAGTAATCACAACGCCGTCCTCGTTCTTTATACAACGCCACTTAGCGCATTTTCACGTCTTCAGGACGACGTCAACGGCCAAAAGATGACAACTGTTGCTAGAGATTGACTTCAATATGGACACTACAATCATTTTAGCAATACCGAGGATAATAGTTAACCGTGACTTCTTTAAATTGTAAAACTTGTCTTGCTTTTTAACCGCCATCATCGTCCTCGCATCTGAAAGTCCCTAAAGTCATTAGTTTCGACCGCGAGAGCTCACAAGACAAAGAAAACTTCCCTACCAATCTTCGTTGAACCAAAACAAGAACAGTAAAATGTTGGGGGTATTCCAGGGATACGTGGAGAGATTGGGGACACGGAATTGCAAAGCGCGCGAAGTAGGACTCAGTGAACTAAATTTTCATAACCGGAACGCTAACTCCGGGTCAGAAAGTGAAGTCAGTTATATTACGTCTCTTTCAGTCCTACAAACTAATTCCCTACGTGCTCAAAAGGTAACAGACAGTATATTTCCGGGGTTATGCCGACCATATGTGAGCCGGCTAAAATAAACCCAGACAGGTACCCAGACAGTAATTAAGCGGAAACTCTATCTTAATGAACTTATTCCTGCTCAGACCTCTTGGAACAATTTAGACACATGGATGAAATCTTTATTGAATCTTGGGTCGTGTTTTAAAATCCATATCCTGAGCTTTACAAGATGTTGTTTTGGATTAAGAGTTGGTTTTTTTCATTTTTATTTTGTTAAACGACCGCCTGCTTATGATTTCTGACTATATAAGCATGCATGTTGAACTAATTGCTTCTGAACAGGGGTTATTACAAAATTTATATTGAGTAGTTCACTGGTATACTGCACTTGGTGCATGTGGTATACGTTAATTACGAGCTTGGTGTAATGTAACATTGAATTGAATTTATTGAATTTACCACACGTTTACAAGCAAAACTTAAAATAACTAAATGCAATGAAAGAAGGTGGTGAGGAAGGCTAAAATGAAACCATTATAAAAGGCTTATAAAACTTTTAGTGTTCCTCCTAAAAATCTAAATTAAATTGAAGTATATAAGCATAATATGGCGACAATCATTGAATATATCACAGTAATTGTAATTTTAATAATTTATGAATATAAACTTTTACTGAGATTCTCATTTATTTAGTAATAATACTTTTAGTTTGGACGTAAATAGTTTTAGCGAAACAGAGTCAATAATTTCAACAGCAAGTGAGTTAAAGAATTTTGGGCCTTTGGTATCTTATTGAAACAGACGTTTGTCAAGCCCAAAATACTCAGAAAATGTTTCTGAGTCTCAAGGGCCCAGACAGAGATCGCAAACTTGCAACCTTCAATGACTAGTACTTAAGTACTTAAACAATAGTTGGACAAACCGGTCATTAGAAGCTTGCAGGTTCGATCCACTTCACTCCCTTTCCCAATCTCGTTCCCAGAGCCCACGTTCCCCACCCGGGAAACGAGAGACTCTGGGATAATCCGTTTCAAATCGTTACGTTATTGGCTGAATAGTGAGCATGAGTTGGTCTGAAGTGACCAGAAGTAGAATTAATAAAACCAAAATAACAAAGATGTCGGACGACAAGACTCCAGTGAAGACGTTGCCGCGATCGATGCAATGTGGCATCTCTCATTAAACGATCTGCTTATAGATTATTAATGAATATGAGAAGCACGTGGCGGCCATGTTCAATGCAAACGAGATAGAAATCAACCGTAGAGTGCTGCGTAGGCAGTGTTTTAAATAGAGCAAAGTAAAAAGGTGGTAACTGCCGAGATCACTAATTCTGATAACGAAATACTGACGTTTCGAGTGGAGCCTTTATCAGAGTAAAATGTCAGATAGAGCAATCTGGACTAACATTCTCAACTACAATTCATTATCCATGCCGGAATGGGATACTTCATATAAGATTAAAAGAAAAGTCTAGACTTGAATTTCGTCATGTACTAATAATTCGCGTCCTCTCGTCTCGACAGTCAATCACCAATACTGTGCTTTTTCTACTCAAATAAGGTGATTCCTGATCAGTATAATTCTTTCTGTAATAATTATTCCTGTATACTAAAGCTTCCTAGCTAGGCTTATAGTCTGTGACATACTCGTATTAAAAAAAGAGCCAAAAAAATAACTGTATAACTGTGGAAATACCGTACCCTGCGAGCAGAGCCTTCTTTTCCTTATTTCTTCGCTGAGAGAGAGGGGAAGAAAAGTAGGCTCTGCTGTATTCGTGTTTTAAGACACGTTTAACCGGTTCTCGTTTTGTTTTCTGCTCTGATTGGGACTGGGTTCGAGATTGTAACCAAGCAACTGACATGCATGCGCAATGGAAACCAGTCACGAATACAGCAGAGCCTACTTTTCTTCCTCTCTCTCAGCGAAGAAATAAGGAAAAGAAAGGCTCTGCTCGCAGGGTAGAAATACCGCGATATATTGACCCAAATACGAGTTACAATTACAAATCGCACTTCGCGACCGTTATTTAGCAAAATAACTCGAAGAAATTGCTCAACTTTACTCTCATATCCGAGCTAGCATATTCATATCTTCTCTTAGCAAAATACATTACGACATCATACTTGCACATGGCAGTATATAATGTCATACATCAAACTCCACCTAGAGCGTCTCACCGACGATCAGAAGGTTGTGGTTCGAGTCCCGCTTGGCAGTGGCGTGGTGGCAGGGGGGGCCGGGGGGGCCAAGGCCCCCCCAGCTGGGGTTGCAGAAGGGGCGCCAAAACTAGCAAGGGCGCCAAAACTTAACAAAATAAACCTATTTCTTTGTATAGCTTGGTCTTGGTCAATGGGGGGATATAAGGATCTGAAATCTTTTGTGTTTTCTATGAAGTTTTATAATCTTCAGAATTCTGTAAAATCTCACTCCAAAATGCAGGAAATGGCATATCAGAGACTCTAGATTTCAAAATTTTCTGGGGGAGCATGCCCCCGAACCCCCCTAGAGGTTTGGCGCTACTTCGCCGCTTGCATTGGCGTGGTCTTTGAGAGAACCCGTTGTTTGTTTTAATATTATATATTGCTACTTGAGTTATTTTAAAACAAAAAATGTGATCATATATCAAATACAGTAATGTCTTTTTTTCTGTTTTACCATTATTTTTTTTTTTTGGGGGGGGGGGGGGCGCCAAAGCTAATCTGGCCACCCCAGCCTGAAACTTGCCACCACGCCACTGCCGCTTGGGAACTTGGAAAAAATTTTCTGAGTAAAATAGTTCGAAAAATAAATCTATTTAGTCATTAAAAAAAGTATTTTCCCATGTTTTTTCGACATGTTATTTAACGGATGCTTAAAAAACGTAAAATATGAAAGGGATGATACCTTCTCCTTGCTCAAAATTGCCTTCAATCGCTCCTTCGTCGATCAGGTTTTACAATATCATTCGAATGGTGTCAATTAAAGGTTTAATTTAATATTGAGGGTCGTTTCGTTGATAAATGGGCGGGTAATTGGACACGGCTGGCTGCATTTAATTGATAAAGATACTAGGAGGAGGAGCATGATTGTGTACATAAAATCCACTATCTGATAATAGTTTATTGCGTGAATTTGCATTAGATCAATGGTAATCATTGAACCGGTCATATTAAATTGTTATTTAAAACAAAACAATCTGTATTACTGTTGCATAAAAGATCGCGTCAAGCGCTTGTAATGATTTACACTGAAAGAGGTTTAGATATATAAATGGCGATTGCATTTCAAATAAAGATAGTTACTGTAAAAAATTGTCAGCCTTTACACACACGATGCATAGCCACATTTGGTAATTGATGTATTTAGAAAACCTCTTCAACTATTAAATAAGTAAGTTATATACCTCGGATGTCGGCTTTATGCCAGATACATTCCCTCGGGGGCCCCTCGGGGTATGTTCTGGCATAAAGCCTCCATCCTCGGTTAGAAAACAACCTATTGTAGTAGTTTGAAAGCCCTAAGCACTTCGCTGAACCCACAGATGCGTAAAACACACGGTCTTATATACCTGGGAAATTAAGATAACTTGAAGTGTATGCATGGTGAAAGTATTTAAAAGCTTTTTCGCTTCGTTTAACTTATGTGCTGATTAATTTATAACGCAGCGCTTTTATAGGGCTTGCAAACTACTACAATAGGTTGTTTTTTAAGGGTTCAGTTTTTTTTGATACACACTGTATAACTCTTACATATTGATTTCTGTGCTGGGAAACGTCTTGTCGTCGTTGATTGAATCAAGTGTTAATAAATTTAGCCCACAAATACATTTACGCTTAGCATAGTTTTGTCTGACTCATATAGCCCCAACCTGGTGGCCCAACGTGTGAACCCATACGACTTTTTTAAATCCAACAAAGTGAAATGGTCATAAACTGCCGAGAATAGCCTTTAGAAGTTAAACTATATACAGTTAAACTTGGAGAAAAACTCTGAGCTCCAGACGGGACTCCGGAACCCACAACCTTCCGAATGCCAGCCAGATGGTAGAGCGTCCGGCTGGCATTCGGAAGGTTGTGGGTTCGAGTCCCGTCTGGAGCTCAGAGTTTTTCTCTGGGGGGCTGTTCACACGAGACCGGGTTATCTTGGGGGTTAGGGATAACTCGGGGGTTAGGGATAACTCGGGGGCTAGGGTCAAAGTTGACCCTATTTCACATGATAAAACGCAACTACCGAGTTGTCCCTGGCCCCCGAGATAACCCTAGCTTCATGTGAACGCTTCACCCCGAGTTATCCCGAGCAACAGCATAAATACGCATGCCTAAGTCCGAGATAACTTGGGTGAAAGCGTTCACATGGAGGTAGGGATAACTCGGGGGCTAGGGTTACCCTATCGCTCCGACCGAGTTATCCCTATCCCCCGAGTTATCTCGGTCTCATGTGAACGGTTTACTTTTTTAACATGGAAATAAACTAACACCGAGTTATCTCGGGGGGTAGGGATAACCCTACCCCCCGAGATAACTCGCCTCATGTGAACAGGCCCTGAGTTTAACTTACGACAGTTTGTACAGCGAAAGCATATACGAAAAAACTTTGTTAGAGTTTTAGTTGGTATCTGCACCTATAGAAATGTTCTTTTGCAATAACCGACACCATGTATATAGTTAATAATAGATATAATGTGACTACATCTTTAGAAAGGTCGTTATGACTCATCTAAGGTCGTTTTGGAGTAATTTGTCGCAGCCTCCCTGACGCGCTAAACGTCCTACAATAGACGATTTTAATCCGTGAGAAATTAATTGGAATTAACCACAATATGAGGTGATTATGCAACGTTGAAGTTCAGTCAAATTTCCTAATTGATCACATCTGGAAAATTGAATTCATCGCACTGATTTGGCACCCCCATTATCGACAGTTTTCCCTTCGTCTATATGTCTTCGCGACTCGCGTTGTTAGTATTTTTAATTGCTGTCCTCTCTCTATGTCCCAAACTTGCACGCCTCCTTCGCTGTTTCAATTCTCCATACCATCATTGAGCTACCCACTTTGTATAGACTATAGAGTGTAAAAAAGTAGAGTGCTGTGTAGGCAGTGTTTTAGAAAGAGCAAAGTGAAAAGGTGGTATTACAGTATTTAATACACCAGCCAAGAATATAGTTTTGAAAACGAAATACTGACGTTTCGAGCTAAGCTCTGGTCTTCATCAGAGTAACATGTAGAAAGCTTTATTCAAACAACATAAATACCAGATTTGGTATATAAGATACATACATATAACATATAAACTAGACTACGTGCTCAACTATAAACTTTCAAAACTTGTTAAAACATTAAAACAGTATTTAGCTACCAAAGTCATAATTGTTTTGTCTTGCATAGCAATGACATACATAGCAATGACATACATAGCAATGACATACATGTGAGACTGTACGCTCGAAACGTCAGTATTTCGTTATCAAAACTAATCTGGTCAGTTTACGACCTTTTCACTTTGTTGAACTCGCCTGTTGTACACGTAATCATATAGGGTTACAAATCGAAATATAGTAAGGTTCAGTCAGTACTGCCGAAATTATTGAACGTAGTTTCTAACAATACAATACAATAAATTGTATTTAAACACGATTGGAATGAAAGCATACAGCTTGTGGGGTCGTGTATTTAAGTCTATAAACTCAGTTGCACCAGGTTATATTATGTCCATAGCTAGAGGAACTAACGTTTTCTCTCTGACGAAGGGCCTTCGCTCGAAACGTTAGAAACTACGTTCAATAATTTCGGCAGTACTCAAACCTTACTATATTTCGATTTGTATTTCAACACTGCCTACGCAGCACACTACTTTTATTTCACATCTAGACTAGGGTTATGTTACATGAACAACTACCGTAGGTGCGAATGAAAAACCCAAGGTTATTATAGCTCATGACATGCACGTGTACGAGTTGTGTCAATATCCTGTAATACTATAGCTAAGAGACAAATTATAGCGATAAGCTTACCAAAGTGAGCCTTGCAACTCAATGATTTCAAACTATGATGTTTATAATCTTTCTTGCAGGAGCATCGCTGACTCTGTGAGGACCCTAAAAAGAAAAACATTGTTAATGAATATATAGTACGTCTTTTGCAAGGTGGGTGACAAAATGCTACACCAATATAAACAAAAACAAGGCGTTAAACCAATACACTACACACGCAAAAACGCACACTCTGTGTCAGACCTGATGCAGAATGATGTTAGATCTGTTCAGAAAAATGTAGCGACCCCTGATACAGCCTGTTGCAGTATCAGCTATGATACACCTATGATATCATATCTGTATCATACCTGCAGCTACAACAGACTGTTCAGAACAGATTCTGTCAAACTGTATCAGCCTGACACGGTCAGTACTGTATATAACAGACTGAACAGGTATGTTGTCTACGGAGCTGTCGCAGTCTGTTAGAAATTCTAACTAAATGTTTATACATCAGCGCTGGTACATTCTGTAGCTGTCAGGCTGTATCAAGGGTCGCTACATTTATCTGAACAGATCTGATATCAGAGCTGATCAAACTGTGTTTTTACGTGTGTAGACGAATGTGCGTAATTTAAACACTGATATATATTCACTAGTAAATCATTATCTTCACAGTATATGGGTGAGAAACAGATTAGAGATCATAAATCTGGTACTTTATGAAGTAATCTTTATTCAAACAACATAAATACCAGATTTGGTATATAAGATACATACATATAACATATAAACTAGACTACGTGCTCAACTATAAACTTTCAAAACTTGTTAAAACAGTATTTAGCTACCAAAGTCATAATTGTTTTGTCTTGCATAGCAATGACATACATGAAAAGGTCTTGATAGCTAAATTTAGAAAATGAGTTATTTATTTTACAGAGACTTTCCATAAAATTAACTCTAAGATCGGCGAACTTTGTGTTTCTGCATGACATTAAAAGGTGTTGTTCGTTCCCAATCTCATTTAGATCACAATGTTTGCATAATCTTTCACTGTATGAAACATTTCCGTATCGACCAGTTTCAACAGGTAGTTTATGAGCTGAAATTCTTAATTTTGTAACCGCTTGACGATGTTTAAAGTTGCGAATTGAAGAAAGATATTTTTCAAAGCCAAAATTTATTTTCAGTTTTTTAAAGACTCTTAATTTGCCATTATTTCCACCTTTATGAAGTATGATATTTATACAGGATGCCCACATCATCACCAAATCACCAAAGTGTTTCTCAGTAGGGTCCTGTAAAGTAAAGTGTTACGCAGCCCTCAAAAACGAGGTCGGCATTCGGCAATGCCGACCTATCAACCTTTCAGGTCGGCAAATTTTCGCCGACCTTAATTCAGCTAAAGAAATAATTTTTTTGGTGCTGATAGCTGTTAAAAAGTCAGCGATTATAGAATTCGATTCGTACCTCGATTAACTAAACATACTTCGGTGTAAGGTTTAAAAATTGACGGGTATTATTCTATACAGTATATAATTTAGTATTTTAAAAAATGCCGAGACGTGCCGACCTACATCAGATTTAGGTCGGCATTTTTTTGCCGACCTCAATTTTGGCGGTTTTCGAGGGCTGGTTACGGTATGCATATATACATATACAAACGTTTACATAAAACGAGCAAAGTGCAGTGATGTTTATAGGTGACGAAACTATGACGTTTTAAGCCACTAAAGCCCTTCATCAAAATAAATCGTCACTCACAAAAGGAATTTGGCTCGAAACGTCTGTATCCTGATCTGACATCTCTCTATCATGTTATAAGAGAATTCAATTTTTCACCATCAATTTAATAGGAGTTACAAGTTGTAACAATGTGTAGAAAGTTTTAAAGGTGGTGAAATGCAGAGATTTTAGAGAACGGCGTGGCTGAACACCTTCATTGTTTACTCTGATTAAATTTAAGCCTGAAGGGATTTGGCATCGATATCGATCAGTACTATACACGCATTTGCTTCTCTGAAATCTCGGCAGTTGGTCACCTTTAATTTCCTATACATACATCGTAATATACTGCCTACGCAGCACTCTACTTTTATATTACTCCATGATTTACTCCGATGAAAGGCTTTGCGTTCAAACGTCAGTATTTCGTTCTCTAAAATCTCAGCAGTGCTTTAAGATTTCCTATACATGTTACATCGTAATACACTGCCTACGTATAGCACTCTTTTATATTACTCCAGCATGATTTACTCTTGCAAAGGTGCGAGTTCAAATCCCGCTCGAGTCACCCGAAATTTTTCGGTTGACTTTAGCCGTGTAAGACATCATGAAAAAAATTATTTACTCTGATGAAAGGCTTTGGGTTCAAACGTCAGTATTTCGTTCTCTAAAATCTCAGCAGTTCACAACCTTTAAGGGGTGGATTACATGGACCGGGCTAGCTCGGTTAACCAGGCTAGCCTCGCCTTATATATCAAACGCATGTTGTTTTAACATTTCGATTACATGGCAAGCGGGCTTGCCGGGATCCCGGTTGTCGCAACCGGGCTAGCCCGGTTAACCGGGATGAAAATGTCCATGTAATCGTTTTCATCCCGGCAAACTGCGCTGAAATACTGTTGAACTCGCTTCGATACGCGTTCGTTTGCTTGACTGTGAAAAGAAACTGAAATAGAACATCAAAACGTTGTTTGTGTGTTTCGTGATCATAGCGAAGATTTAATAAATTAATTAGTCTTCGTGAAGACGCTTTCGACTGGGTTAGCTAAGACTTAAACAATATTTTTATTAACGATGGGCTTACAAAATAAATAATAGACTAATTAGTGTAAAACTGAAGTAAAACTAACGTAACTTTACCCTTATTTACTTGATAATTGCGAATTTCGGCCTGAAATCATCCCGGCTTACCGGGCTAGCCCGCTCCATGTAATCGTTTCGTAAACTCATCCCGGTTAACCGGGTTGTAATCGCCCCCTAAGATTCGCTATACATCGTAACACACTGCCTGCGTAGCACTCTACTATATTCTTTTCAAATCATAACACATGGCATTTGGATTTACAATACAAATTTATGGCATATTTAGACACAATTTATAGATACAGTTACAGCACTCACTTTTAAGTTAGACTAGGGGGCGATGCATGCATCGGAATTTACAATACAAGTTTATGGTGTCTTCAGAGAACAATCCAGACACGTAAAGTACTCACTTCTTGCAGATTTACCACGAGGTTTGGCCAAAATTCCCATATTGATACACATGTGCGAGGCATCGTCCAAAAATCTGTGTTTCAGGTTACAGTTAAAGACGCTGGGCCAGGAGTAGTTATGCTGGCGCATTACCGGTTCACAAGCCTGGCGAACAGACTGACACATCGACTTGCACGGTGGGATCAGTTTGTTTGTAGCCTTGTTATCGACGCACACAGGAGCGTACGTGAAGCAAAGGAAATACTTCAACTGGTTGCCAGCGTTGCATTGCTTCGAGTGGAATAAACGGTACCATAACGCTATGTCCCCAGCCACGTCTTCGCGTCGCGTGTGGTTCAACATATTCGGGAGATGCATATGAGTGTAATTATCACTGATCAACTGGAAGACATAAAATAAAGTAGAAAAGAAACTCCTATAGTAAGTATTTTAACATATATCATCATTCTTGCACATAGCAACATAATCTCAACCTACGTTCAAATCAACAATCGAAATATAGTAAGGTTTGATATACTGCCGAAACAGAGAACGTAGGAGTCTAACGTTTCAAGCGAAGGCCCTTCGTCAGAGAGAAACGTGAATACGTTGAAATCATCTGAGTCCCAGTAGCTCAATGGTTAGAGCGTCTCACTGGTGATCAGAAGCTTGTGGGTTGTACACATATTCAATCTACGTTCAAATCATCTGAGTCTCAGTAGCTCAATGGTTAGAGCGTCTCACTGGTGATCAGAAGCTTGTGGGTTGTACACATATTCAATCTACGTTCATATCATCTGAGTCTCAGTAGCTCAATGGTTAGAGCATCTCACTGGTGATCAGAAGGTTGTGGGTTCGAATCCCGGCTTGAGAACTCAGACATTTTTCTGAGGAAAATAGTTCGAAGAACATTTACACTCAATTCTCATATCCGAGCTAGCATATATTCATCTCTTCTCTTAACAGTATCTTGTAATACAAGTGAGAATTTGTCACCATACAAACATTCAAGGTATCTTGTAGACTTAGTAACGACGAATTGATATAAAACGATATTAAATATTTCAATATCTAACCTTATAACACATGTCCGGTACTTTCACACAGTCACCAGTTCCCGAAATGGTGTAGAAAACACTCTGAAATAACAACAACAGAACCAGGACGAGATCTGGTCCACGCACCATGGCAAACTTCTTTTCTAAACAGTCTTTTCTTTCTTCTGAACTGCTTCCCGTCTGACGAGCTGGCGACACTGATACCAACTCATCAAAACTGTTGCTTTATACTCATCTTCCATTAGTAAGTCCTCTATAGACAATGGGATTAAATAGCTCATGCCTTTTTCAACGCGTCGACGCCTTAATTGGCTTTACGACTTTTAAATCACAGCAGGTCATTGGGCATGTTGTTGCATTAAAATAACTTCATACTTTTACTAATATCATCTTAACTTCTCAACTACACCAACCTCACCTATCTGTACTGTTCATGTGGTATACCTAGGTCCTAACCGAATCCTGTCTCCGTATAGCTAGTTTGATTAAACAGTGGCATATACGAAAGTAATTAGCGAAGATTAAATGCCTTGGCCATTAGCACTATGGTGATGAAATGAGAAGCGTTTGGGAGCGTTCTTAGATAGTCATTAACACGTGTGATTCCTGCTGCACTGGCAGACTATGAAAAAGATTTCACACGTAGTTAACACTTGTCATACAGAGTGATAATTTCCCACAACTAGTGCAACGAAACACGCTTTGAAGTTGATAAACGACAATTCACAGTCGCCAGCTAAATAACTACCGCTTAATCAATAGAGGTAAAGTGCTGGGATTAGTTTTGATAACGAAAACTACTGACGTTTCAAGCAGAGCCCTTTATCAGAGTAAAACTAGAGTCAGCGTAGGCAATGCTTTAGATAGAGCAAAGTGGTAATTAAACTGCTATGGTTTTTAGTAACAAAATACTGACGTTTCGAGTGGAGTGTCCTTCATCAGAGTAATTAATAGTTTTTGCACCAGACAAAAATTATATTTGTGCGCAAGGAAAAGGAATAATATTCTGAAAACGTTAAAGAAATAAGTCATTAGAGCATTTATCTTCTGAAATAAAAAATTATATTTACTTCAGGTTTTGAAGTGTGATATTCACCCTAATTGTAATCACGTTGGCTTGAATTTTTTCTCACGAGTTTTTTTCTCAATTTTGCGTCCTACTATGCCTTTAAGTAGCTACAGATGTTTTAAGTCTGTTCTTGTGTGGTCAAACCTCATATCGTATGCAGCCGTTTAGTGCATACGATAGACGGCGACAATCTGGTTTCCTTTCCAATGTATGACTTGGGATCGCAGTATCGCACTCAAGTATCTGTGTAGACGACTAGACTTGCTCTCAAGTCAGCCTCTTGATCGTTACGAGCCAGGCTCGTTTTCGAAACGAGTTTGTTTTGAGCACTGTTGGCAAACGAATAATAAAGGCCAATCGAAATATAGTAAGGTTAGATATACTGCCGAAACAGAGAGCGTAGGAATCTAACGTTTCGAGCGAAGGCTCGAGAGAGAAACTTCGCCCTTCGTCAGAGAGAAACGTTTCTCTCTGACGAAGGGCCTTCGCTCGAAACGTTAGATTCCTACGTTCTCTGTTTCGGCAGTATATCTAACCTTACTATATTTCGATTGTTGTTTCTACACTGCCTACGCAGCACGCTACTTTTATTTCACTATTTGAATAATAAAGGCTTTGGCTTTGGTTTGATTTATAAGAGAAGATCCTTATATTATAATTTACCACTGATAACTTTTATACTTTAAGTTTTTTCATGTTTCTCTGAGAGTGATTTTAAAATAAAATGAATCGAAGCAGTGTACACATCCGCGCAAAAGACAAGCGTCACATTTTCCGAATTTCATATGCATTTAAGTAACTCATACCCAGGCTCTTTCTTTATCCTGCTTCATCTGCAAGCCCTCGAAGTATCATTCATCTGCAAGCCCTCGAAGTATCATGGGAAGGTCACGTTTGTGAAAGACTAGAAATTCCCATGAACTGGCGGCATAGCTATCAGAACTCAGACGTCAGGGCAGGAACATGGGCCTATGTTGCTAGCTCTGAATCTGAGACATTGAAAATACATAGAAAATTTAACAGATAGTTCTACGGGAAAACGAGACCTTGTCCACACGTATCCGCTTTCGTTTGAAAACGCAACAAAATCCGCGTCCACACGAGAACAGGAAAATGGCGTTTTGAAAAAGCAGTTCCACTTTGGAGACCTTCGAAAAGTTCCGTTTTTGATAACCGCTTCATCAGTTTACGTGTGGACGGAAGGCCAATCCGGATACATGTGGACGTAGCCTGAGATGACTGTCTCAAAAGACATAACAGATTGTGAAAGTCTTTCGTCACCACAAATGCACAATCTCCCATAACACCCACCTAGCCTTGCTTTCTCGATCTCACACTACATATGCCGAGTGTCCGGACTCCTGTGGAGAGTAGACCTCATGTGGGGAGTAGACACATACTTTTTAGAATACTTCAATAAAGAATTCCCCACACCACCAGCAAAAATGTGATTGAAGTGAAAATTATTTCACTTCAAAGTGATATCATTATTTCTGAATTCTATACGTCTTTTGATGCATGAGGAAAGTTAAAAATGTACTTTTCCTTGAGTGGTCTTTTAAAATTTCCTGCACGTCATAGTCTACTCCATTTAGATACACATATTTTGAAAAAATAGTACGTACATTAAAATTCATTTCTATATTAATAAGATTATTTATATTGACGTCAAACGATTAAATAAACTCGTATTGATAGAATCAAGAAGTTGTGGTAACTCCAGGCCAGTTTTTTGTTCTGATGAAGGCGTGAATCAACAGATCGAAAGTTCATCAATAAATTAAACAAAGCAATTTTCTCACTATGCCAACAATGTTATATTAAGTTAATATGACAGTAACTACCTTCTTGGGCTTGCAACATCACTAATTTAGATGTTGTGTAGTGGGCTTGAGGGGGTATATATTGTCCATAGTTTGTTAATTATTAATGTCTATACTACTAAACTAGTTATATTTTTTATAAAAGGGATCTACACAAACAAGCAAATCTTGCTTACTTATGAGATCATTCATGTAATTCGCCTCTCATGAGATGCACCATCACTGTAAAATTATTATCAGTTTCTTCTTTTATATCTATTTGTACTATGTATATTATCTTGTGATGAAATAAAAAATATTATTATGTTACGAGGTGTTACCACAAATTTACGCTCTATTACAATTTCTCACCATGGATACATTCAAAGAATTTATTAATCGAAGTCGTATTATTTCTTAATACGTATTATTTCTTAATACGACCTACTTTTGACGTCAATAGATGTAGTATTATGGCAATCACTTCTTGTTTACAAGTATCAACATCTTCAAAATTAACAAGACAGAAATTCCAGGCGAAAAATGTAATTCCATCAAAGCCAGACAATTAGTTTGAATAAGCCTATTATATTACATAGACGAAATGCATGGAAGTCAACGCAAGTTGGCAGTCACAAATTTCTGTGGCGGTCGTTCGAACACCCAAATTAACAAAATAAAGGTTTCATGAGTGTTATAAAAAAGTTTTAACTTTGTCACGGTACATGATATTTTCGGAAAATTATTCAGAGCGGCTGGCTGAGATAGCGTGACTGCCAACTTGCAATGACTTGCGTTCTCGTTTGATTAGGGCTTAACACAAGACCCAAACTGACCTATTTCTACGGCGTTTTTGAACAAGTCGCGGATTGTGTAAAACGCGAACATAAGTCCTTTGTATACCTTTATACGAATGTTTTGCGTCTTATGTAAGGGGCGAGTCTTATCAGCTCTCGTATAAACGGCCCAAATAATTTGTTTTTGCCTTTTCTACGACTGCTAAACAAAGTATTCATGATATAAACTCATCGAAGACGTACTTTAAGTTCGGCTCGCCGTTGTAAATCCCATACAGTTCGGCCGCTCCTATTTTAACTATCACATAACATATTACACTCTATCTTAAGCCGTAATCAAACGAGAAGGCAAGTCATCGCAAGTTGGCAGTCACGCTATCTCAGCCAGCCGCTCTGAATAGTTTCCCGAAGATATCATGTACCGTGACAAAGTTAAAACTTGTTTAAAACACTCATGAAACCTTTATTTTGTTAATTTGGGTGTTTGAACGACCGCCACAGAAATTTCAGACTGCCAACTTGCGATGACTTGCGTTCTCGTTTGATTAGGGCTTTAGACGTAAGTCGAGCGCGCAAAATTTTACGCCTATGATGAAAACTCGACTTCAAAGTTTAGACTTTACTGTTCCATTCTTGACATGCATCTCTCAAAAACAATCCCGCGAGAGAATTATTAGAATTTTTGTCTCGCTGATGCCAAAGCGCTGACAGACAAAAAACAATAGTTTGTCTTCTACGTCAACTCAAGGTCAGTCCAATTTTTCAATCTGGTTTGTTTCAACTGAGTTACCGGCATTGCAAAGATGGCGAATACGCTTACAGCCTGGCCAGCAGAAATTCTCTTTAATCAGCGACAAACGCGTAAAAAGAAAGCTCTCACTTGGTTTGTGTGGTTGGCGTGAGTCCACTTTCTTGTTCTGTCGTTTCTCCTTTCTCGACATTCTTCAGTAGCCGGAAAAGGGCGGCCGCTTCTCTGATCCGACTGAAATCGATACAGAATGCCTGAACCTCGATGAAAATGTCCTTGAAAAAAAAGAAAATACAGCGTCGTTAGCTGGAGTCTTATCCTGTCAATTTGATGCTATAAATAAAAGTTTCAAACAATTGGGAAAAAATTGAATTGAAAAATTTTCTTCCTTCGGAAGCAATATCGTAATTACTACCCGTCAAAAACCCACCTTAACATCAATAATCTTATTCCGAATCAGAGACTGAAGAAATACACAAACCTGGAAGAAGAAAATCACATTCTCTGAAGAAAATAGAGAATTTAAAAAGAAGAAGATACAGCGCTAAAGAGCAGTGCCCTGTTTGGCGTCGAACGCTATATAAACGTCGCTTGCTCTTGATTCCGAACGAACGAACGAACGAACGAACGAACGAACGAACGAACGAACGAACGAACGAACGAACGAACGAACGAACGAACGAACGAACGAACGAACGAACGAACGAACGAACGAACGAACGAACGAACGAACGAACGAACGAACGAACGACTGTAGAACTTACCAATCTCACAAGCCTATTTTGCATGTACTTATCCTTGATGTTTTCACATGACGAGATACAGTTAGAGACGTAAAGATGGACGAACTCTTGAGGAAGATCAACAGCCTGTAAAAAAACACAAAAACATATAAACGGTATAACCCCGAGAATGGAGGAAGGGAGAGAGAAGGAAGGAATGAGGGAAGGAAGGAGGGAAGGAAGGAAGGAAGGAAGAAAGGAAGGAAGGAACAAACAAACAAACAAACAAACAAACAAACAAACAAACAAACAAACAAACAAACAAACAAACAAAGGAAGGAAGGAGTGAACGAAGGAAGGAGCGAACGAAGGAACAAACAAACAAACAAACAAACAACACAACACAACACAACACAACACAACACAACACAACACAACACAACACAACACAACACAACACAACACAACACAACACAACACAACACAACCAACACAACAACAGTACTAACCGTTGTTAATCTGTTGACGACTTCCATTGAGTGAAGCGACATTTCCATGTTGACGAGAACTGAAAAATATCTACAGAAACGCAAGAATAATTATGAGGAATTGTTTTGCGAAAAGAAAGACCCAAGATTAGAAAAACATTAAAAATAGAAAAACTTGTCAACCCATAGTGACGCATTTTAATAATGTTGTGAAATCATTAAAATACTCTCTGAAAACTCAAGTGATTCCGGCTTCTGGCGGATCAGATCGAATCTTGAAAAGAATTTACAAACAACTTCAATGCTAAATCTCCAAATATTTTTCTTGCATATAATCGACTTTTGTATAATTATATATAAGCGATATGCATATAAACGGATTAACCCTTTTTATTATATAAAATAGAGTGTCTTATTGATTTTTCCGCCACTAATATAAGTGATAATCTCACATGTGCGATTATTTATGATAATCGCACATGTGACAATTATCGCTGAATCAGCATTATAGTTTAATGCAATTTTTGCAAGGCAATAGGACAATTTTTTTATATAATAAACAGAACAATACATGGATGCTTGGAAATATGAAATTTATTTCTCGTGTTGAACAGGATATGTCAAGAGTGAGTTCGCTCACTCGTGAGATATCCTGGTCAACACTCGAAATAGATTTCATATTTCCGCACACCATGTATTATTCTCCAATTACTTTTAATTTGAGTTACTTACTCAGTTATTTGGTTTGATTGCATAAGTTTGAGCAAAACTTCAATAGCAACTAACGGATTGCTTTCAACAAGTTCAGGTAACTGCAGAAAATATAACAATGTACAAAGATGAGTGATGGCATAGTATCACAGTCAAACCGGATGTTCGTTACCGCGCAACATTGGAATATTGAGAGCGACATGGCAATGTTGATTGCAATCGGTACACGGCTAAGTTGCTAAAAATTCGCATTTTAAATATCGAACTTCACATAATATGAAGTTCTATTGAAAGTCAGAATAACTAACTCTAAGTAAACTTCATATTATGTGAAGTTCGATATTTAAAATGCGAATTTTTAGCAACTTGCGAAGAAGTCACCGTGTACCGATTGCAATCAACATTGCAATGTTGCTGTCAATATTGCAAGGTAGCGCGGTAAAGAACATCCAGTTTGACTGCAATCCATTCCTGCCCAAACCGGCCAAAAACGGCCCTTCATTGCTTTACTCTAACGACAGAAGATTTTACTCATCAAAGGATGATCAATGGCTTAAAAACTGTCTACTAATCTTTCACTTAAGTCAGTATTGCTATGTACATAAGAATCGTTGTTTACCTTGCTTGGGGTGAGTCCAATATGATAAACAAAATTTGGATCGTTCTCTAGTTCTGTGAGCACTTGCTGAAGAAGAAAACATGCAAGCATATATATATATATATATATATACATGGCAAATAAACAAACGTTATTCTGTCTGTCTGTTCGTTCATCTGCCTGTCTATATGTTCTTTTGTCTGTCTGTCTGTCTGTCTGTCTGTCTGTTTCTTTGTTAGTCTGTCTATATGTTCATTTGTCTGTCTGCCTGTCTATCTGTTCGTTCATCTGCCTGTCTATCTGTTCATTTGCCGGTCTATATGTTCTTTTGTCTGTCTGTCTGTCTGTCTGTCTGTCTGTCTGTCTGTCTGTCTGTCTGTCTGTCTGTCTGTCTGTCTGTCTGTCTGTCTGTCTGTCTGTCTGTCTGTCTGTCTGTCTGTCTGTCTGTCTGTCTGTCTGTCTGTCTGTCTGTCTGTCTGTCTGTCTGTCTGTCTGTCTGTCTGTCTGTCTGTCTGTCCATCCACAACTTGTCTGTTGTAAGAGAAAGATTATAGAGATCAGCACCTGTTGCTGTTGTAATGACAAGCTTGTTTTGAAAGCTTTAGCCATCAATTGATGAACCTCAGAACCTGTAGGAATGGAAATGCATTTCACAAAAAAAAAAACATACTAAATTATATAATAATAATAATAATAATAATAATAATAATAATAATAATAATAATAATAATAATAATAATAATAATAATAATAATAATAATAATAATAATAATAATAATATAATAAAATAATATAGAAAATTATGTAATGTTATTATAATAAATTATGTAATAATATAATATAATAAAAAACTATACCTGAATTACTTGAAGCACACAGAGATCTATCCCATTCAATGGAAGGTCTTTCTTCCTGAGGGTTCATCCACACAAACTAAACAAAACAGCAGAGGACAGAATAAGAAAAAGATGGAGCACATACACTACAATCACTAAACAATCATTCTTAATCCAGAAAAGCTTTATATTCAGATTACATGGTGTTGTAGTCACAAACATATTCAAAAAAATATACCAACCTCATCTTCACATTGGTATAATGGTGGAGGAATTCGAATAAACTGTGGTTTGAATGACATTTCACTGGGAGCATTTTCTCCTACAACATGTCAAGACATTATGGTTAGATGGAGAGAGAGAGTGAGACAAACAGACAGACAGACAGACAAATCATCCACCTGTAACAAGTGTTTCAGCAATTTGCAAAGCAGCAGAAGAGTCAAAACCAGAACTAGAAACATAAAAAATATATATTATTTTGGTGTTCAAAAACTCATTAATAATTCATAAATGAAAAACATCCACTGACTCCATGTGGAAATACAATCATCAATCATGAATTTTCATTGCATATCGGCACTTACCTGTTGTCAATGTCTGGATCAGCAATGACTGCTGGTTGTCCTGACTTTACAAGATGAGGAAGAGAACCATGTTGTTGAGCCAGACTGGACTGGATTGCACTTATATCATTCAACTGTAAATCAATATATAATTTAAATAAATAAATAAACAAATGTATATTAAATAAATAAATAAATAAAAATAAATAAATAGATATATAAATAAATAAATAAATATAAATAAATATAGATAGATAGATAGATAGATACAGTAGATAGATAGATAGATAGATAGATAGATAGATAGATAGATAGATAGATAGATAGATAGATAGATAGATAGATAGATAGATAGATAGATAGATAGATAGATAGATAGATAGATAGATAGATAGATAGATAGATAGATAGATAGATAGATAGATAGATAGATAGATAGATAGATAGATAGATAGATAGATAGATAGAATAGATAGATAGATAGATAGATAGATAGATAGATAGATAGATAGATAGATAGATAGACAACTATATGAATAAATAAAATAAACAAACAAACAAACAAACAAACAAACAAACAAACAAACAAACAATCATGTATATATCTATTTAACAATTTTCACATACCTGTACTCCTGTAACATCCATAATTAAGATTTGACGAGGAGTCTTCTTTAAAAGCTAAAAAAAGTTCATTTTTGCTGGTGAAGATTAACCCTTTCCCTCCTAGGGGTTCTCACTTGATGAGTAAAATCATCTGGTGTATGTTAGACAGTGTAACATAACAAAGGAGCTGGTTTGGGGTAACATAACAAAGGAGCTGGTCAGCCTGTAGAGAAAGGGTTAATGGACAGATAGGCCCAGTTAAGTAATGTAGTTTACCTGTCCATACTCTACCTGTAGTTAACTTTTGTTGAACTCCTATTAATCCATTCTTGAGCTGGCCAAAAACAGTCCATTTATTGTTTTACTCTGTCTAACAACAGATGATTTTACTCAGAGGGAGAACCCTCTGACATCCTAGGCAGCAATGCCTGCCTCACCTGACCAAAAATGTCCCCTTTTTATTAATACCTAGCTTTCTAAATACAGTATCAATATGAATCAGATTGACCATTGAACTTACATCTTTTGATGGCACAGTTAGCAATTGGGATAAAAATAATTTTTCTGATGAAGTAAGAACTGGTAGACTGTTGGATTGTGAATAATTCTCATCATTTGATTGGTTATTCTAGAATATACAAAATATAAAAATACACGCATGTACATTGCTAATACATATTAAGACCTAAGCTGTAATATATGTTATTTAAATAAAAATATATACAGTACATTACTGCCTTAGTGGTTAATTTATAAATATATAATATAATTATACAGACGTTGTTTGCACCTAAGCAGAAACAAACATAAAAGTTTCCCTTAAAACATATTTAATTTCCCCTCAAAAACTCATTAATAATTCAGAAAACACAAAGAAATTCAGTACCATGTCTGTGGTTTTATACCTGATAAAACTTCTTGACGTCAGAAAGAATACTAATGAACATACAATTTTATATAAAGAATACTAATGAACATAACATCCAATAACAAATCGTTTTTGAAGCCATTCAAAACACTTGCATCACGTGTTTTATGAGATCTAAAACACTCGGGCTGTGCCCTCGTGGTTTTAAATCTGATAAAACACTCCTGCTTGTGTTTTAAATATCACTTCAATACCTACATATTTGTGACCTCAGCCACACCTCAGCCAATCACGTCTTGCCAATCCCATGGTGTCAATTTCAAAACGGTTAACTGTTGAATATGTTTTGAGGGGTGGGGTTTCCACTTAGGTGCAAACAACTGTACCTTACAACATGCTTATATACAAGTACTGTTGTAGTACACTAGAATAAATTATATTACTGTTATACCGGTAGTCTACAGTATACTATACATACTACCAACTCACCAATAACTGAATAAAGAAAGGACTATAAGGATTGTTTTGTGGTGGCTGTGTTTTATACATTTCATAAAGTAAAAACAAAATGGATAATCGTTGACTTGCAGCAGGAAGAAGGTCAGGCTGTTGCGAAAGTAACATCTTAAAAACGAAGTAGAAAAAGCTTGTTTTAACCTCTTAGAATAATGAAACAGTAATACCACATTTTGCTTGATTCAGTGCTGCACCACCACTTAAATAATCATAACAAAACTTTGTAATATATAACAATATTACACCACTAAGTATGACCCATATAATAACAAAATCTAAAATTAAGAAATAGAAAATGGCCGCCCGTGTTTATATAGCCTGATGCAAACACGAGAGTGAGTTGGGAGAATTCGAAAGTTTATGTGAAGCCGAGCCGTAGGCGAGGGTTTACATAAGTACTTTCGAATTCTCCCAACTCACTCGAGTGTTTGCATCAGGTTATATAAACACAGGGCATCCATTTTCTATTTCTTTTATGAAATAAGGCTAAAAAATGTGCCGTGACATCACAACCGTGTTTACATAGCCTGATATAAACACAGTAATTGACCAATCACAGCGTGCGTAAGACGCAACCTATTTTATAAATAAGTATAGTCTCCGTAATGCACATAAAGTAAATGTTCCGCGCTTCAATACATATTATATGAAGAACTCAATCACCTATAGGGGTTCTGTTATCTGGAATGCGATCTCTGCAGACCTTGATGATTCTGTAACAAATGTTACCATCCTAAGGCTTATAAATTTTGAGGCGGAATCTGTGCAAACCGCACCTAGGCATGAAGATTGTTTTAAATTTTATTGATATGTACAGTATTTTCTTTCTTTTTTCCTTTTTTCCTTGTAATATGATTATTTAGTTTTAAATTTTATTGATATGTACAGTATTTTCTTTCTTTTTTCCTTGTAATATAGACTTAAATACACGACCCCACAAGCTGTATGCTTTAATTCCAATCGTGTTTAAATAAAATTTATTGTATTGTATTGTATTGTATTGTATTGTATTGTATTGTATTGTATTGTATTGTATTGTATTGTATTGTAAACAATAACAATTTGCTATTAATTTTAATGTATTTATATTTGTTATTTATTTATTAATAATTTTACATATTTGTTAACAATTTTGTTTCAAATCCATCATGCCCACGTCTGAAGAAGCCTTACCAAGGATGAACCAACACGAAAGTGATCTTGTCTTTGAAAGGTATGGTGAAATGTAGAGGCTATACCTTCAAATGATGACTGTAAGAGATTATCTTCGGATAAGATACTAGACAATAAAAATACAGGGAAAACTTGTTGACAAGAAACTACAGTGTACCATGTATGCTTTTGAATGGTGAGGGTGTCCTATGCCCCACAATTATACCAATTGCATGCACAGACCAGCCTTATACAGTAGTCAGGTGTCAAGAGGAAGCTACAAATGAGGGCACCACGCAGCTTCAAAACTTTACAATCTGGTGCAATCTCATGGCTGTACCAGGCTGGTTTGGCACATGTGCTCTAACAAAACACCATTTTCTCACTTTTTTGCGAAGAAAACAGCCTTTTGCTGTATATCTCGTTACTAGTCTTTTAAACACGTAACAAACTGAAGTTTAGTCTGGCCAATGTACTTCTGATTTCAGCCATTGCAAGCAAGAACATACTTAAGCTCAGAAAGATTCTTATATTTTATTGCTATTTTATAGAGGACAATAAATCCCAAATTTCAACCTGAAAGAGACTCAAATTAATGAACTTATTAATATGTGTATCTCGTGTCTTTTTTACGTACCCAAGCAACGAAGACAGCTCTTTTGAAGTTAAAGACATAGTGCTTCTTGTTCTGTTGTTCGTTGGATACAAAACAAAAAAATTGTAGCTCCCCAACTGAATAAAAATTGGACAAAAGTGAAAACCCAAACACTTTTAATCCACCATTTTGGATTTTACTGATTCCGGATGCCCACCCTGATTATACCTCACTTACTGGTTATTTACGGGGGGTTATCATTTTGAAATAGTAAATTATTATTAGTATTCACAATTTATGTATTTTAACAGTTCATCGCTCCACCTAACATGCCAGGCTGGCTTCGTCAATAAAATTAATTTTATAATTTACGATAATTTTTATGATTTTTATATCCGAAACACTTTGAGGATGTCACCCCCCTGACTCCAGCCGATTTTGTGGACGTTTTTGGGTGTCTTCGCAGAGGTCCGCCCCGATGACTTCGTTTCACCCTCTTCATTGACTGTGTTTGTTTACAGTTTAAAAACGCGTATATCTCCTTCAAAAACATCCTTATGATACAAATAATTGCGAATACTACAAGTACTTGTATAGTACTAGCTAAAACAACAGTAATTTTGTTTTTTCGTTTCGTTTCTAATGGTATTTTTGGCATTTATGTTGTTTACTGCCCCAAACTTCACAAGCTCGTCCACCTTCGAAGCTTCATAACTCGAGTTTTAAGAAAACATATTAAACTTTACCTGCATTTCCAGTTAAACGACGTTTTGTCTTTGTTCCAATTTGTACAAAAGTACCGAAACTCAAAATCCAAACGCGTAATTCTTACGGAAAATATTAAAAGAAACACAACGGATCAAAATTTTTGGAGACGAAGGTCGGCGGATCAGTGAAAAGGGCCAATGACAGCTGTCAAAAACTGACCAATAATGAGCAACCACGTTTGCTATCAACCAATCACAATCGATTATTGGGAAGCGCGCCACTCTTGGGAATTCTTGAAGTTTTTTTTCCAAATTTTTGCCCCGCACTTCAAGTTGGCATCGTCGAAGGAAATATTTGTTGTGTTTGTGTCGAAATTCAACGTCAAGTACCGGCGGGAATGAAAAGAAACCTGACGGGAAGCCTTCTCCACAGCAAACTTAGGTATATATTTGCATTTCTTGTGTGTGTTTCTATAATTTTGCCTGTTTTTTTTGCGGTGTAAGTCGACTCGTTCGGGTGAAGTCTTTGTGTCGTGTGGACCAGTCCATTCAACAACCTTGGTCTCGGATACTCCAGCTTTTCGCTTCTTTGACATTAATTTTTTTGGTTATTTGCCGTCGAATAAGTCTTGGGAAGCTTCGCTGAACATTTCAAGAGAATTCTGGTCAAATTTAGCCAAAAATTCGCGTTGTTTTTTGAGCCGAATGTGAACTACAACTCGGGAGCTTGTCAGCTTTGCATTCAGGACTGTCGACTGTTTTTGCTTCGAATTTAGTGTTCGTTTATGGCGATTTATCGATGGAGGAATTGTCTGCAAGTCTCTGCAAGTATAACCAAACCGATAAGAGCAAGAATGAAACCCGACCGGAACAGAAATGAACACGAACACATTAATTAATTAATATATTGTTTAATTTGGGGAATTTTAAAATTTAATTTTTGGTGCGGCATCTTAATTTATGTATGTCTATATATAGGTATAATTATAAAAATTAAATTTATATAAAACGTTGTGTCTGATTATTTTTATCTTGTGTGTGTGTTTCTGCGGTATTCGTGTTTGGGTTCGTGTCCTTGTTCGTGTCGTATTCATGTTCGTCTTTTGGTTCGTGTTTGGGTTTCGTGTTTGGGTTCGCTTCCATGTTCGTGTTTGGATTTGTGTTCATGTTTTGATTCATGTTTAGGTTCGTGTTTTTATTTTGGTTTGAGCACAGGGAGCCCATCTTGGCAGCGCGTGGGCATCTGTGGCGGACTCGAAAGACGCGCGGGGGACTGTGGCAGGGGATTTAAAAAAACGAAAAACGGTTACCGGAAGCGGGAAAAAAGGTTGGTGTGTTAAGTTTTTCCTCTCCCTCCCCCCCTTTCCCCTCGTTTTCCGCCTTTTTTCCCGCTTCCGGTAACCGTTTTTCGTTTTTTTAAATCCCCTGCCACAGTCCCCCGCGCGTCTTTCGAGTCCGCCACAGGTGCCCACGCGCTGCCAAGATGGGCTCCCTGTGGTTTGCGTTTGTGTTTGGCCGGTTTTGTGTTCGGGTTTCGTGTTCGTGCTCGGGTTGGTGTTTGGTTTCGTGTTTCTGCTCGGGTTCGTGTTTTGGTTTCGTGTTTGGGTTCGTGTTTGGGTTTTGTGTGTTTGGGTTTCGTGTTTGGGTTCGTGTTTGGGTTTTGTGTGTTTGGGTTTCGTGTTTCTGCTCGGGTTCGTGTTTATGTTTAATATTAATATTTTTGTTTTCAATTGTATTTTAGGTTAATGTCCCGACATGGTTCAATGATTTATGATAGGGTTTTATGACAAAATGAGTAAATGACCAGAGTGTATCATGAAAATATTTATTGTACTGCTCACAGTTTAAATCAATAAATATTGATTACTATGAATGTACGCAAGTATACTTATTGTACTGTCAGCAGTTTAAATTAATACGTATATATATTGATCAGTTTTTGCAAATATTTGTTTCGTGAATAAATATTTAATCTTTCGGTTATATACAAATACTTATTGTACTGTGAGCTCCGTTTAAATCAATAAGTATTGTTTAGTTTCCGTTTATACAAATATTTATTGTACTATCAGTAGTCTAAATCAATAAATATTTATTATTTCGAGTCATAAGTATGGACGATTTTCCAGTTTATGCAAGTATACTTATTGTACCGTTCGAGTTTAAATCAATAAGTATTAATTGTCCCGTCTTTATAGCAATATTTATTGTACTGTAATTAGCAGTTTAAATCAATAAATATTGATTTTTCATGCAACTATTGTAAGATTTTGAGAATAAACATGATCAGATACCATCCAATGATTGACACTCTTGTTTGATTGTTTTGTATTAATTTGGCATTTTGGTTGATTTTCTGGTTCGTCATGGGCAATACTGGTTTATTATCTGCAGTCAGGGATGGTTGTTCTTATACTATCTGGTTGGCAGGCATAAATTTTATTATTTAGTCTTTTTAAGTTAGCTAGGATTAAACATAAACCAATTAAACCTTAAATTTAAGAACTTAAAACAGATTTAACTAGGATTAAACACTAGCTAGGTTTAAAATAAAACAACAAAAAAACCGTAGCCTGTATTAAATGCCTAAATAGAAACGTCCATGGTTATCAAACAGGTGTGGGAGCAATCATTCTTGATCGCAGGCAATAAATCAATGTTTTCCATGACGAACCAGAGAACCGATTAATGTATCTGAATACAAAACATTTGAACAAAGGTGTCAACCACTGAATGATACCTGGTCATATTTAATTTTTTTCCAAAATCGTCTCGAATTTTCGGTAGTGTATTGTACTGTTTAGCAGTTTAAATCAATACTATTTTTTCCGCTCAATAGTGATCTTTATTTCTTACAAAATTTCAATATACAGAGTGTAATTTCTATGAGTAATCAGTTTACAATGACGTTAAAAACATGTAAAAAATTATTTTCTTTCAAGGACAAGTTCCAAAAACATAATTAAAGTCTTGTTTTAAGTCCTGGCATTAATTCTATTTAAATTCATTGTTTCAAAAGAGCATATGAAATTGTTATCGATACACCATGTATATATTTTGGGGGAGAACCCTTTGCCACAAAGATTTGCATCTTGGCCAATTTTAACCATTATTTTCCTGGGATTTCTGGTTTCAACTGGATTCAACTGGATTTATATGGTCATTGGAAATACGAGTGATGGAGCGAAAAGCCTGGGTACGAGGTTGGGTGGATGTCAGACTTGGTCAACCGGATGGAAATCCAAACTGGGTTATGAAAGCAAGGTTAGAATCCTGGTGGCGAAAGTATAGTTGAAACTTGTATACAGTAGCTAATAATGTAGATAGAACAGAATATAGATAGATTAGACAAGAAAAACTATACCAAACAAACAGCTTGGTAAAACATAGCCTGCCTCCCAGATCATACACTCGAAACATGTGCTAGGGAACTGTGTCTGGGGGACAGGCTAGGTTAAAAAATGCCTATCTGTGGTTGGCATAGGATTCTTGGCCAACTAGTTTTCTGGGTACAAATTGTACCTATCGATCTGGTGGATAACAGCTATGGTGGACATATCTTCATGGTGGACAGGTATTTTTAAGTACAAATATTGATTTAACGTATTTTTTAGTCTAAACTTATTGTTCTGTCAACAGTTTAAAGCAAGAAGTACATGTTAAATCAAATGATAATTTCGGAGAAAATTATACTTACAGATATTGTACTGTCAGCAGCTTAAATCAATATCAATTATTAATTTTTGAGTGCATGGAAATATTTATTGTACTGCAAATAGCAGCAGTTTAAATCAATAAATATTTAATAATTTCAAACCTTATGCAATGAATACTAGTTTTCAGTCAAATTTCATCCGTTTAAATCAATAGCAATTGTTTTGAATATATATGCAAATGTTTATTGTACTGTATTTAACAGTTTAAATCAATAAATATTGAACAATTTCAGACTTTATGCAAAATCAATACTAGTTTTTAGCCATTTAAATCAATATCAATTGTTTTGAGTATATGCAAATGTTTATTCTACTGTATTTCGGCAGTTTAAATCAATAAATATTCTGCAGTCAATTTCTAAATTTGGAAACCAACAAGCAGATATTGTACTGTCAGCAGTTTAAATCAATATCAATTATTAATTTTTGAGTGCATGGAAATATTTATTGTACTGCACGTCGGTTTAAATCAATAAATATTCTGCAGTCAATTTCAGAATTTAAAAATGTTTAACTGATGGTTTCCGTTGTGTAAAAAGTATATAAACGAAAATTATTTAGAATTTACAGTAATAGAAGTAACATCTAGGTAGAGTTTTTTTTAGCTTCCATGGATTCTCGTCGCCATTTTGGATCCCAGGTGTGTACTTTATAAATTTTTTTAGGCAGCAGTTTAGTCTACAGTTATTAGACAGATTAGTGTTAGTATTTATAGCTGCTAAGCTTTATTGAGGGAACTGGCTTAACTGAAGTTACTCGGAGGGAAATGAGATTCATTTCCCGATGATGCGGCTTGGAAAGATGTAATTGTTGCGCCACCAGGATTGGTAAATGGACTAAATTCATGAATTCCACCAAATAATGCATATTTTGAAGGTTATTTTTCTGTTATTTTGCACTTGGAATATTTTTCTTCCCCGAGGCAGACTGTTAAAATACATGCATTAAGTTACAAGGCAAAAAAAATGACCAAAAAGACTTATAATGGTGGTATTGGCGAGTTTGGTCCGTACACCATAATTATAATGTAATTTTAAATAGTAACTATAATGGGTATACAATTTGTCTATACCCATTCCAAAAGAAAGTTAAAATTCTGTATCAAAAACTTGTTTTACTTTGTAAACTATATACAAGGTAAAATATGTCAATGGTACAGAAATTACAAAAAATGCGCGACAATATATAGCCATTATGCAATACGGATACAACAAAACCGTACAGCATTTCAGATACATAGAATTTAAACGTATAGACTATATACCAGCTGCAATAATTGCTCTAGAATAATAAATATTCAGCTCTCCGGTCATTAGGTTTGTTCTCCGGCCAATATTCACACGTACTCCGGTTTAAAATTATCATATATGCTGATGTACAACATGGCTTTTTTTAAGATGATTTTGTCCCAATTTCTAATAATAAAATAATTTTATTTTTTTGCTACACTTGTAAACAGGTAATGGTAGTAAATAAAAGCTTAATATAAATTGTTTTGTTTCTTTATTATACTGGTGCGCAGGCAGGCATCCGGCCTTTGTGATTTTTAAAGATTTTGCCTCAATTATATTTCTAACTTAATAATTTTTTTTTCTTATTACACTTGTGAACAGATAGTTGTAATAAATAAAAAACTCAATAAATCTTGTTTGTTTCTTTATTGCTGCGCAGGCAGGCATCCAGTTTTTGTGATTTTTTTAAAGATTTAGTCCCAATTTCTCATGACTTACTAATTTTCTTTTGTATTTACACAGTGTAAAAGTAGTAGTAAATAAAAAGCTTAATAAATTGTCTTTGTTTCATAATTGCTGGGCAGGCAGGCATCCGTCCTGTGATTTTTTAAAGATTTTGACTCAATGTTATTTCTAACTTAATAATTTTCGTTTTTAATAAAACATGTAAACAGGTAGTTGTAGTAAATAAAAAGCATCCGGCCTTTGTGATTCTTTAAAGATTTAGTCTAATTACTGTACTGTACTGTACTGTACTGTACTGTACTGTACTGTACTGTACTGTACTGTACTGTACTGTACTGTACTGTACTGTACTGTACTGTACTGTACTGTACTGTACTGTACTGTACTGTACTGTACTGTACTGTACTGTAATGTGTCTAGAAAGTTGTTTAGCTACAAAACGACAAATAAAAGTCAAACTGATGTAAACAAAAACTCACAAAAAGCGACACAAAAAGCCTAAAGCCAATACAAGAAGTTGAAAATAAAATAAAATAAAGTCCTAGAATAGGCGGCGAGAAAGTAGAGATCAAAGTAAATTGTTGATAAATTGACTTGAATAATATTTGTGTAAAGCGGACACAAGTTTTAAGGGCGCGAACAATTAACACCGGCCAAAAAAGATCAACAGTTTCTCTTTTTCTTAAATGTTTAATGAATATACTATTCTTTTGAAAAGATATGGCAACAAACAGACTTAAATAAGAGTTGGTTAAAGACACGAGATTCGCTGTTGCTATAAGAAAGGTAATTGTAAAACAACCGTTTAATTTTGTATTTAAAGTGTACGTGAAAAACTGCTATGACTATGTAAATCCTTAAGACTAGTTTCCGCTTGACGGTGTAAACGCTGTAATATCTGTTGAAGAAATCAGTAGCTAGAATAAACACTCTAAAATAACAAAAAAATTAGAGTTGCCAGATTAGCGGATAGCCAAATTACAGTTGTTAGGGACTTTACGATGAACGATGCGGTAAGCTCGACAGCGAAGCTTTTAAAATGTTAAAATGTAAGTTAAAACATTTAAAAGAAGTCACGGTATATATTGACTACCGTATTTGAGGTTTCAAGCTTGGTTTACGACTTGACGACCTTTAAAACGTTGCTGGAGTTATGTTAAAACAATTTGGTAGTGAAACGGAAACAGCTCCCTGTCGCCTCCTGAAGACGTAAAATCCTCAGAGTGGCGTTGTTTACATAACAAAGGACGGTTTTAAAAATACTTTCTGTGATACAAGTACTCATTTTATTAACAATTATTTTCATTTGAAGGACGCGTCACATAGATTTTAAGCTATTTGCAACGGCGCTATTTAATTGACTATTCAGTCACCCAAAAACTGATAGCATTAATTCGGTTGTTATTTTAAAGTTTTTTTAATTTTAGAAAATTAAACGTGAAAGATGAAGATTTTGTTTAATAAATTGGGGGTAGTTTTGATCCTTGCGATGATAACACTAGTGAGGGTAAGTTAAGTAGTAAGAAGTTGGAGCCACATTGCTATTTAATGATAATGATAATGATAATGATATATAGATATATAGATATATATTGTACGTGAAAAACTGTCCCATTTGCGGGTGTAAAAATATTACATTAAAAACATTCCGAAGATTCATATAATGCAAGTAACAAAAATCTAATAACATAATGTAAGATTTGATAAAAAATAATTTACAAACGTTTTTTTTAACACTATACAATAAAAGATGATAATATATATATATATATAACATAGGGTTTCTTTTTATCTTTTAGATACCTGATGCAAAAAGGTTTTGGCGCCGTAAATTAACCCGTAAATTAGTTTCTAAATTAAAGAATAAAATAGATGAATGCAAAATATTGGCAAAACGGTAGGGTAATTTCTGTATTAGCCATAATAGAATGCAATGCAATTAATTACATAGACAGGCAGACAGGCAAACAGAGAGATAGACGCACAGACAGACAAACAAACAAACAAACAAACAAACAAACAAACAAACAAACAAATAAACAAACAAACAAACAAACAGAGAGAGAGAGAGAGAAATTTATTTAAACTCGGAATTTCTTCAGTGCAACGCACTGCTTTACAAGAAAGCCGGAAAAAAAGAAAAAGAAAAAGTATTTAAAAAAAAAGTAGTTCAAAGAACTACACGGGCTGAGGAAGCAATGATTGCAAGTGACTCATTAAAAGTATTCAAATTGTCAATGCCCCTAATACTTTCCGGAGAGAGAGAGAGAGAGAGAGAGAGAGAGAGAGAGAGAGAGAGAGAGAGAGAGAGAGAGAGACAGACAGACAGACAGACAGACAGACAGACAGACAGACAGACAGACAGACAGACAGACAGACAGACAGACAGACAGACTCCGCCAATCTGTAAACCTATCACCTATGCACACTGTCTTTGCCAGGGCACGCGATCTCTTGCCTCACCGCATGTCCAGTCACGAATATGCATATAATTTAGCCCTTATGACCTCGTTTTAAAGTTAAAATTATTTTGAATTTCCCACATGAAAACGAGTTCATAAGGGCTAATTTATATTTATATAAAATAATTTAAATTTGGCGGCCATTTTTGAATAATGTGTATGTATATATAGAGTTTATAAATTCATAATATTCTTTGCTTATTATAGTAACCCCACAACAAATGAAGACAAGGAAGACTTGAAGTTTTTCAAAAAGTGTATTGTCACATATTACGGGTTTCAAACTACTCTTGACAACAAACGCTTCGTGCTTCTAGCAGACTTTGAACCCCATTTTTTTCAAAAAGAATTAGAGAAGCATTTTGAAATCGTAGCAAAACGTGTGGAACGCTTCTTTATTCGAAACAATGATTGGGAAACGACAATGAAAATACCAGAGTTCAAATATGCGCCTTCTCAAGGCTGCCCAAATATTCTCACCATCATGGCTGCCAGGTATATTTCTATTCATTTATTATTACTATTACTCTTCTTACTCGTGCTCTTGCTCTCGCTCATGGTGTTGCTGTTGCTTGCTATTGCTGTTGCTGTTGTTACTACCACTACCACTACCACTACCACTACCACTACCACTACCACTACTACTACCACTACCACTACCACTACTACTACCACTACTACTACCACTACCACTACCACTACCACTACCACTACCACTACCACTACCACTACCACTACCACCGGCCACGGCCACTCACTACTACCACAACCACGGCCACTCACTACTACCACTACCACCACCACTACCACTACCACGGCTACTCACCACCACCACTACCACTGCCACCACCATTACCACTACCACTGCCACTACCATTGCCACTGCCACTACCATTGCCACTGTCACTACCACTACCACGGCCACTCACCACTACCACTACCACCATTACCATTACCATTACCGCTACCGCCACCGTCACCCTTACCATTACCCTTACTATTACCATTACCATTACCCTTACCCTTACCCTTACCATTACCACTATTATTATTATAGGTACCTCTATATAGTGTATGTCATGCGCCTCCTGAGCGATGACTTTTCCTTCCGACCTTGCAAAAAGACAAAAAACCAAAGAAAAGAGAAAATACGTTACCAAGTAGATTCCCACGAGGTTTGTCACATCCAGCCACCATTGTTTGAGTGTAATTATGATTACGAAATGAAACTCCTCGGGCAACGATCAGGGACTCTTACGGCGCTTTTCAATCAGTTTTTTCAAGAACCACTTGGAAGAGAGCGAATCGTACCAGGATTTGGAAAAACCCCAGAAAACGTTCTCGGGGTCAGTATCGTCGCATTCAAGCTAGAGTACGCTATGCCGGAAACATTCCCTCTAGCTTCATGGCCCGAATGGTTCCAGGACAAAATGAAAGAGACAGACGAGGACATTAAATTTCAGATCTTGGAAATCGTCGTCGCCCTTTTTAAGATGAAGAAATATTATCGTCGATACTTCAACGACCTCATTAGCGATCAGATTTATCTGAAATCCGAAAAGAATCCAACGCTGAAAGACATTTTCCAGGGCTGGACGATACAGTTAAAAGTATTTAAAAAAAAGATTAAGAATTTTATGACGTCGCCGCATTACGCCAAAGACATAGGTTTTAAAAGAAAGCATAATATCGCATATGAGCTTGTACTAGGAACGATTGAAAGTTCTCAGATTGCTTGGGCAAAAGGATTAGCCGAAGATGCCATGGCGCTTATTTATGGCGCGGAAGTGTACATGACTCGCAGTGCAAAGCGCCATGTAATAGGTGAAATGGAGATGGGTCTGATTCCTGGGGAAAATGGACAAAAACCAAGAAGTTTTGACGTTCGTTCAGACATTTATTGGCTCTCGATGTTGGAGAACTGGGCAGACACAAACAAGCAGTATGGAAGAGAATGCGTCAAAAAGAGCTTACCAATCCGAAAATGTTTTCTCAAGATTTCGAAATACTTGAGAAGAATGATAGAAGCCATGTACAGTGGGGGTAGATTCCTGTTGAAGAGATATATGCTGTTCAATATTGTTTTCCAACACAACGGAGGAAACTTAAGAAAGGTCGTCGAATATTGGGAAAAATTAAGAAAAATGGGTATTACCGAGATTCCGAAAGAACAACAGCTAATGGGACGATCGAAAATGGCTAAGAAAGAACTATACGCAGAATTCAAACCCACGAAGCGCCCAAGTTACAAAAAACCTACAAAAAATACGAATCGGAAATTCAAAAACAGAAAGCGGCCAAGCTACAGGACAACAAGGCGGCGAAGGACATACTACGCGACAAGGCGGCGAAGGACATACCATGTGACAAGGCGGCGAAGGACATACCATGTGACAAGGCGGCGAAGGACATACCATGTGACAAGACGACGAAGGACATACCATGTGACAAGACGACGAAGGGTGACACACTCCGTGACAAGACGACGAAGGACATACAAATACCGCCCAAGGCCAAGACCAAAGATAATCCCCATTGCGCCCAAGCATGTATTCAATAAAAAACAAAGTATTACAATATTCTTGACATCGTTTGGTTGCAGAGTTGCAAAAAATCTGAATAATATGCGCCTAACCCGAGATTGCATGGATCTTATTCATAGCAAAATACGAACATTCAACAGGGAATTTTTCTTGACTAAAGTCCTCTTGAATCAGACTCCCTCTTCTGGATAAACATTCCCTTCCGTTGAGATGAAAAAGTGAATTACTGTTTACACGAGCAAGGCTAGACTTGCATGGTTAGGATCGTACTGTGTAGTTCTCAAACTTTAAAATTTGCGCGGAAAGTGAAATTTATTCTGAGTGTTGACCAGGATATCTTACTCGTTCGCTTTTCTCACTTGTGAGATATCCTTCCTGGCCAACACGAGAAATAATTTCATATTTCCAAACATCCATATGTTGTTCTGTTTATTACATAAAAAATAGTCCTATTGCCCCACATGTGAGATTATCATGAATCAGGCACACATGTGAGATTATCGATTTTATTATGGCACTCTATTTTATATAGTAAATGTAAATAAAGTACAGTGCATATTGTGTAGGCATGCAGTGTTTTGGTTACAGTAAAGTGAAAAGGTGATAAACTGCAAGATTTTTAGTAACGAAATACTGGAACAAGTCTGTCAATTGGTAGGGACTTAGTCCATGTTACACAGCCATATTACACTATATAGTTTTCATTTTCCCCTGCAACGTACATGAAGTTTCGGTTTATGAATTTAATTATATAACACACTTTTAGAATTATATAGACACTGTAAATCAAGACATTAAATAGAAACTGTTACTCTATAATGTTTCTAGGCGCCGGTAATCCGGTATCCGACTCTCAGTCAAGTCTTATGTATATTTTAGAGTGTAAAAAAGTAGTGTTGTGTAGGCAGTGTTTTAAATAGAGTGCATGATTGAAAAGGTGGCAAACTGCTAAGATTTTTAACAACGAAATACTGGCTTTCAAGCAGAGCTCTTTATTTTCTCACAAGGTTAACTAGTGAGTGGCTAGTGCAATAGCAATTCGATTCAACCATTCTTGTTACGACTGTATATTGTAATTAAAATATCTTATTTAACATGTATAATTTTATCTCATTTAAGCACTTATTATAATTTATACGGAGATTCTGTTCTATATATAGGCTGCAAAAAGAGATTTGAATCAACGTTAAGATCTGCCGCCTACATCATAGCAAAAAGAAGCCCCTTACATACACGATGTTGTCAGTAACATTTGATATATTTTCCAAAACATTGCATGTGGCAGAAAAAACATCCCCTACATTTATTCATTACATATACGTTAAAAGTATTTATGCTCACATGAAACGTTTTATATATCTCAACTTGTTATATATATATACATATATATTCAACTTGTTATATATATATATATATATAACACAAGAATTGTCAAAAATAATACATGCCAATCAACAACCGGTTTTCGGTTTGAGTGTCGGTTACTCAGCGGATTAGGATCAAAGACATAAAGTTAATCCTAAATGCACGCTTCGTTGATTTTACCCGCACAATTAATCGTCAATAAGGCACCGCCTTAGTACGTTATTGTAAGCCAAAAGTCAACAAGTTTTCTACAGAAGGAATCTCAGAATATTTCTGGACTTTAAAGGTAAGAAAACGTATTTACAAACAAATACAAACTTTATTTACATATATAATTGTTTAATTGTATAAACTTTTCCCTTCAAATCGGAAAAAAATCTAGAAGTCTAGCACACTTATAATTTGCATTGAGTTTACTGGAAAGTAAGGCATTTACTTTGAACTAAGAATGTGGTGAGAGAAAAAAACTGTGAGAATACAAGCCGATTTTTAAGACAAGACAAGACCAAAATTAGAATAAGTAATATTGGGCATTTCACTCGACTACATATCATGTTCTCAGGATTTTGGGTGAAGGAAAATTCGAGTGTAGAATATATACATTATAAGACCAGACTGGGACCAGTTGCGAAAAATGCAACTACACAGGCCTTCCGGCAGGAATTGAACCCACGACCTTGCGACCTGGTTTCTTTTTGTTGTAACACTATAGGCCAATGAGAGATGGTTCTTACTGGATCACTAATAAGAACAGTTCAGATATATCTAATAAGGTTATGCTAGCTTGAAATATAATATATATTTCTTTTCTTTTTAGAAAATGAGACTTTACTTTTGTTTTCTCATATTTATCTCTGTACTGGAACCAATTGTAAGTAATAAATTTCCCTTTTCATTTCCTTTTAATTTGATGCAGAGTTCTATGAATAACATTATTTTGTACCGAATTGATATCTTTATTATTTTAAAAGCTCTTAAATATATAAAACTTAATTTTTGCTTTGTGGTAAGAAATTTAACTGACAAAATTACAAGCCAATAAAAGAGTTGTCACTTTTATCACCATGCAATTACTAAACTTTCATATTAAATGTTTAAGATGCCATTGACGATTTCCAGTAAAACTGGGGGTATTAATGTTGACAAGAACATGACCCAGTCTGTTGAGACCCAGTCAAAAGATTGGCAAAAGAGGCAAATCCAACGAACATGTCCCGTAATAACACCACAAATAATCGATGATTGCGCAAAGAAGGCATTATAGTAAGTATCAATCTCGTTCCCAGAGCCCACGTTCCCCACCCGGGAAACGAGAGACTCTGGGATAATCCGTTCACGCCATCACAGGATTCTTGTTATTCGGAAGAAGAGCTATATAGAGTTCACTGTGTTCATCAGCCAATGAAATATCGATGTGAAACGGATTATCCCAGAGTCTCCCGTTTCCTGGGTTGGGAACGTGGGCTCTGGGAACGAGATTGAGTAAGTATATATACCATCATTCCACGCACGCTCTCAACTTGACCAATGACCATGTAGTCAGTCGGTATAGCTAGAGCGTCGGACTGGTAACTCTCTCCTCCGCAGAGGTTCTTTTGGAGATCGGCTATGTCGGGGATCGTCGGAGATGCGTCGAAATCGTCAGATGTACATAAGGAATGCGGGCGGAGCTGACGCCTCCGAGCATCTCCGACGACCCCCGAAACCTCCAATCTCCGAAATTTAACCTCTGCGGAGGAGAGAGGGACTGGTAAACCGAACGTCACGACTTCGAATCCCAGCCGCGATCGAGTAGAGTTTTTCTCTACTGACTTTTTATCATGAAGTACACGCTATTGCGGTGTCCTGAAAGAAAGCTTGCGGGCGCAGCTAACTTCAAACCGCTTTATATTCTGTGTGCGATTTCGTTCGTTCGTTAGGAATCAATAGCAAGCGAGATTTTTGACGGGACATTTTTAACGCGATGTTTTGAACGCCACAGGGCACCGCTTTGTAGCACTGTGTCTGGTTTATTTCTGATTCAGTCGGTTAACCTTTTCCCATCGGTGGGTTCTTTCTGTGACAAGTAAAATCGTCTTGGGTTAGCCAGAGTAAAATACATACGACTTGAGAGTCTGATATGCCATCCATAAAGAGTTTAAGTGTTTCAACTTGAACAAAATACTAGACAACCCAACCAAGATGCGTCCAACTGACGTAAAAACATTTTTTTCAGCAAGCATGAGTAAAGTGTACGTCATCAGTCATCACTGATGTCATATTGAGAGTTTTTTACAGGAAAAGTATGACATAAAAAATAATTTAGTCACATTGATTGATACATCACTACACATTAGAAGTTCATAGTTTATTTCTTATTTGGTTTGAGTGATGGTGAAGTTAATTTTTGTTGTTCTTTTTTTCCAAGTGTTGGCAGTATAACTGATAGCACCACACAAGATTTGGCCTTTTTCAAGCAATGTATAGTGGACTACTTTTGCTTTGAAAAAAGTGAAAGTGCTGATGTTTGGACAAAATTGCCAACATTTCGAGGTTTCATTGATACGCCATACTTCACTAACGTTGCAAAACGAGTTCAAACTTTTTTCGTTCGCAACAACGATTGGTCATCAACAATAATACAACCATCATTTCGCAATGCTGCCACAGGACAATGCACAAACCTACTCTATATCATCGCTGCCAGGTATCTCTATGTTACATATGTTCTCAACATGCTTCGAAGTGATTGGACTTTTGGACCATGTGATGTAGATAGTGCAACCAAGAATGTGGTTGTCCCATCAGGCGGCGTCTGTTTTATGACACCTCACGGTAGCGCGACGTGCACATCCGATTTCGATATCGCCTTGATCGGAGCGCGCTCGGGATCACACACAGCTCTGTTCAATCAGTTCTTCAAACAGTCAGTCGGAAATGATCCGAAAATTCCCGGTTTTGCAAAAACGGTCGAGCAACTGTTAGACACAAATGTCTACGGCTTCACGTTGGAGTTTGCCATGCCATATGCTTACGCTGGACTCAATGCAGACTTTGTCACCGAGATGACTACATTAAACAGCATGTTCACATTTATAGTCCAAGACATTGTGAGCGGTATTATAAAAATGAAAAAATACAGCCGCAAGTATTGCAACGACCTTTTAAGCGACCAAAACGAGTTTACGAAGCACGCAACAAAACATAACTTGGGAGGTATTTTCCAGACTTGGTTAGAAAAGTTTACTCGGTTTGGCGCCGCGTTGGGATCCCTTGCCAGCTCCTATCATTACATCGCGGAGATCAACTTTAGAAGACAACAAAACATCGCTTATCAGTTTATATTGGGCATCATTGAAAATCATGAATTGTCAGAAAACGCAGGTACTGTAATAACACAAGATATGTATATATATAGTATAGTTTAAGTGGGCTTACCTCAAAATGTTGAGTGTCGCAATTCACGCGGGGCGATCTTCAGGCGCCCCGCGTGAAACTGACAGTTGCGACGGACACTCGACATTTTGAGGTAAGCCCACTTAAACTATACTATATTCGCTCTACCTTTATGGTATTGAGCACTTTCCGACATTCCGTGAACAAAATCACACATGCTCGTTTGTATATATATATATATATATATATATACAAAATCACACAGTTTGTATATATATATATACATACATACACATGACTATGACAATAGATAAGCTTTTAATTTTTTTTAAACTTGATTTTTGTTTCTGCTTTCTTTATGTCCATTGGTATTTTATGCCATAAATCACATCCTTTACATTTAACTGAAAACTTTCCATAAGTTTTTCTATATATTTCCTTATGAATATGAATATGAATAGAGTTTCTTTCAACTTTTGGTGACAAAACATTGTTCACGGTCAATTGACCATTTGCAATCACGTAACATCGGACGCCATCTTGTTTGATTTCATTTCCACGGTTAATTTCCATACATATAAATAGCCCTTATGAACTCGTTTTCATGTGGGAAATTCAAAGTAATTTTTACTTTAAAACGTGGTCATAAGGGCTAATTTATATGCATATAAAATAATTATAATTCGGCGGCCATTTTTGAATAAGGTCTATACGCTGTTCCAAGTTTGTTAGCAGTGTTTGCTAACCAAAAATCAACCAAGATGGCGGACGTGACGTCATTGTTTCATTCTGTTATTGTATAGGTAAAACTTTGAGCGAGGTAGCCATTGCACAATTGTACGGAACAGAAGCTTACCGCACGAAGGGAGCAATCCGCCACGTGATCGGCTGGACGCAGTTGAGACGCCAGGATGTTTTAAATAAAATAACCTTAAACGATTACTGGGTCTCCATTCTTGAAAATTGGGCCGACTCTATGAAGGAGTACAAGAGAGAGTGCAGAAGACATTCTCTTCGCATCACCGCTTGTCTTCCAAGGATGTCAAAGTACTTTTGGAGAATGCTAGATGCCATGTACGCTACACGTTCTCGCCTCTTGCCCACGCTACGACATGGCCTCCTGGAGGTCGATAATGATAATAACAGTGGGCTTCGGAGTATCATGTCGCACTGGTTCATTAATGTAAAGAAGAAAGGCTTGACAGCTATCCCAAGTGATGATCGAATACCCAATTTACCAACAGGAATGACTACTCTTGATTATTTCTTGCAAGCATTTCAATGCCGTTCTCAACAAAAAACCCAACCTTTGTCTCGCCACTGTCTGAATTTGATTCACGCGCAGATAAGAAAGTATAACCGAATGCTATTTATTAACCTCATATACAGTGACCCTGTATGACCTGTATAGATTTATTGCTGACTGATACTTTATTCTAACACGCTCAACAACAGTTACTTATGGATCATTTCCACCCACGTGATCGGTGGCCCCGTTGAGGGTGGTGAAACAATAAGACTGATAAATTTCCATAGGATAAAAATGGTGCACGACCACTACGGCCGCCATTTCATTGTTTCGGTGCACCAATATGACCGCCGTCACATCAGATGAAAGCCAAGTATAGCCAATAAGAAAACTCGTTCAAATTAGAAAAAAATAGGTACGCAATGCGTGCATGTGTCCACAGTAATGGATTGAATGATAGCCTTGAAATTACTTGACTGCAAGTAACACAATATGCATGACAGAGAACAACACATTAATGACTAACAAAGAGTTTAATGGTTTAACAACTTGTAATAATATTACAAACAAAACATCAATTAACTGAAAAAACAGTTTGTTATGATAATTAACTACGAAGGCGCGAAGCAAAAAAGTCAATAAACCGGGACCAGTCGCAAGAATACAACATCAAAGCTCCCCGACTAGAGATGAACCTGCGATCTCGCGATCCAGTGCACCATGACCTGCAGAGGCTGTTGCCGAGAGCCAGTGCTGTAAAAGTTACATAATTTTTGTAACTAGTTACAGTTACATCGTTAGAAAAGTAACTAGTTACCGGTAAAAGTTACAATGAAAAGAAAGTAACTAGTTACAGTTACAAAGTTACTTCAAAAATTACATTCCTTTGTCCGTGTTATTAGAATCGACAAAGAAATTACTGGTTTTTAGATGCCAGTATCATAATTATGTTTCACAGCTAAATGCCTAAATATAGTTGTCACTAAGCAGAAATAGTCAAATGTGTACATAATGTACTTTTATTATTGTATCAAAACTATTTTTATCAAGAAAGAATGACATCCTCACTGAATATCAGTAACTATACTAGTCACATTTTTGAACCAAATATTGTAACTAGTTACAGTTTTTTAAAAAAGTAACTAGTTATAGTTACAGTTACTTCTTCAGAAAAAGTAACTAGTTTCAGTTACAGTTACTTAAAAATGTAACTAGTTTCTTGTAACGAAGTTACTCACAGCACTGCCGAGAGCTTATATTTTGCTTATATATTTAGTTTTCAATCTGCAGACGTAATGGCAGACGCGTGTTTCGCTGTACAATAGCTCATCAGTGCAGCTCAGAACAAGTATAGATTGATATAGGAACAGAGTGAGTGGTTGTAGTACGACGACAACTTCAACGACGACGTCTTTTAAACAAAATAATTATAATTGCGAAACAAAGAGTATGAATCATTTTTGTCCCTAGAGTAATTTCAACACCGTCCTCACTCTTTATACAATGCCACTTAGAGCATTTTCACGTCTTCGGAACGACGTCAACGGTCAAAAGATGAGAACAGTTGCTTGAGATTGACTTTAATACAGACACTACAACCATTTTGGCAGTACTGAGGCGTTTTGGAAGTCATTAATCTTGTCTCAAATATAAAATATAATAGTCAGTTAGCCGTGACTTTCTTTAATTATAAAATTCATGTTACTTTTTATCCGCCATCGTCATCTTAGCATCGTAAGGTCCCTAATATTTAGCCTGCAGTCCTTCACTACCGAGGGCTCTTTCCTTGGCAAGCAAAATCGTCTGGCGTTAGATAGATAAATCGTAGATAGATAAATCGTTTATTGAATAATCACAACACTTTGCAGTCTAAGCGACTGAATTACATGTGAAATTTACAATATGAAAAAGGAAACTATAAAAATGTATAAGAATATAAGAATAAAAACGTGTTATATATATACAGTAATAATATATATAAGAGTAAATATGTATTATTTACAAACTATGGCTTATTATAAAGGAGTTCTTATATCGATTGGTTCTACACACAGGAGTGTTAAAAGTTCTCTTTGATCATAACTGTCTGATATGTCCTGCTTTAGGTGGAAACAGGACAGCCAGCTTGTGGTCTTTCGTGTTTTGTATATCGTTGAATAGATCAGCACATAATTTCTCACGTCTTGCAGCTAAGGTTATAAACTCTGCTTGGTTCGAGAATGAACCCTACGCTAGGCAAAGAGTTGATCTAGTAAAATGCCAACTGAAAACCCCCCAACATAAAACATTGTTTTACTTTAACTGTTTTCAATCGGTAGCATTTGAAACTATTGTCAAAAACCCATAGCGCGTGTGAGCGTTTTTGATGTTTTTCACAACAATGCATGGTGGTCAACAAAAACATTGTGATCCTTCACAAGATACCTTATAGCTGAATCAGGGAACTTGACGTAATGTTTGACTGATTATATATAAACTAATATAAAACACAAGAGTGGATCCAAAATACAATTATAACAGCTCGGATTATAAAGAAAAAACGAACAAGCAAAGTTTTGTATCAAATACAAATTTCCTTGACCAAGGACACGGAGGTAAAAGTTACTGTGACCGTCTTTGACAAACGCTTCATTGGATATACCGGCATAGATATTCATTTTCCATCCTCTGGAGTTGTATAGCATGTTGTGGGACATGAGTTGTATAAAACTCTCAACAATAGTTTAATTGCACATCGCGTAGTTAAATCGTAAAAACTTCTTAAATGCTGGTCCTGACTGGCTAGAATTAAGCTCTAAGTAAGACTCTAGGAGTTAGTTACCAAAACTAAAACTAAACTAACCTTATTTATACTGAATAACTCTAGCTATCAGTTATATCTAAACTGTTATCCTCAGAGGTCCAGTAAGGGCCCACCCTCATTGGTCCAGTATTACTACAGGAGGAAACCGGAGTACCCAGAGGAAACCTGTGGTGTTTGGTAGAGTCAAACTGGAAGCACTCTTCTCACATGCGGCCAAGGTGAATTTTTTTGATCAGATAACTGCACCCTGCAGGAATCGAACCCGGGTCGCAGTGGTGAAAGGCACGTGCACTAACCACTGTGCCACCAACACCCCCACCGAGGGCGAGACGGAGCTAGTAACTAAGCTAGTTAGTGACCGACTTCGAGGTAACTGACTTTTTTAGTTTTTTTAATTTTAGACATAGTTTCAAAGCAATATAGTAAGTCATTTAATATGCAAGGTCACTGAACCTATATATTAATCCATAGTCAATCGAGATATGGTCTGGAAACTCAGCTAAAGTCTTTGGTCTATCTTTTTGTTCGCCTTTATGCATTTTTGTGCACGGTCACTGAATACATTGTATTTTAGTATAATGAACGAATTGTCCAATAGCAACGTTTCAGTTCAATCACTCAACCGTGCTATTTAAATATTAATAGACCTAAAAAAAAGGATGTGCACGGTGTAAGGTACGGTTCAACATAAAATCACAGCTCATTATAGGCGCTTTGAAGTTTGCCGAGTTTCCAGACCATATCTCGATTGACTAGGTATTAACACACAGGTATTTTTTCTACTGGGAAACCGATATTTCTGCGTTCTCAAATAAAGATCATATCATATGAATATCCAGAAATTCACAGGTATTTCTAAGATTTGTCTAGTTTAACTTTAACTTTTACTATACACATTCATTATGGTAAATATATATTTTCCGAAGTAATTGTCTTCGAAAGTTTTAATTAGAATGATGGCGTATTGGATGGCGTAATCTATCCATGTTTTCCATAGAGTTATGAATACGGCTTTTATTAACGCTAGCGTTTTCAAAATGTTATTTTATGAACGTATATTAAGTACTTATTAACCGAGCGCGAGGTCCGTACGGGAAAATATTTTGCTTGAGATCTTTCTGTACTCAAAAGATCGAAAGCAAAATATTTTCCTGTACGGACCGAGCTTGTGAGGTTAATAAGGAATTTATTATATGTCTCCACAACAACGGGAAATAATTTAGAGAAAACATTATCGTCTACAGTACGTCTTCCTGCACGTCAGCGCAAGCGGAGGCTGAGCGGTCTCATAGTCGCGATTCGATATAATTGACAACAAAACAACCAAAAGGGAAAACATTTTGAAAAGAATATAATTTTTAAGAATATAATTTTTTTTATTTTTTTTTTAATAATTTTTAAGAATATTTTTTTAATTTATTATTTTTTTAATTTTTAATTTTTATAATTTTTAATTTTTTTTGTATGTTGTTTTTGTGCGGGTCCGTACACCGAGTCCGTACGGTAAAGTACGGACTCGCACGTTAGCCAATCAGCGTTCAATACGCCAGTTCGGACTCGCAAGACATATAATAATTAAATGTATATCAGTTTAGTTTTCTCCAGTGTAGCATTTATTTACGTTTCTTCCTTTCAGGGGCGAAAAGATGAGGGGAAAAGGTTTACGTGTTACCATAATTATTTTCATATTAGGATCTTTCGTGAGTTCCGTGAGTATATATTAATGGGTTATTAATTAATATTACTTTACTTTAATTTGATTTATTTCATCACAAGATAATATACATATAGTACAAATAGATATGAACGAAGAAAATAATAATTTTATAGTGATGGGAAATCTACAAGAAAGCAAAATTTGCTTGTTCGGCGTAGATCCCTTTTATAGAAGATAGATATAGACATTGATAATTAACAAACTATGGACAATATATACCCCTCATGCAAGCTCACTACACAACACTAGTCTAAATTATTGATGTTGCATAATAAGCCCATGCAAGAAGGTATTTACTGTCATTAACTTAATATAACATTGTTGATATAGCCTAGAAAATTGTTTTGTTTAAAGTACATTTACTATTTCAAATACAGTATACATAAGAAATAATATATAAACTTTAAAACATATGCTTTGGAATACTCTTCCATATTTTTGCACCAATTTTAGAAAGCATGAAAAAACACTTAACAAATAATCTCTCATTTTTCAGATGCCAAACGCAGCTCTGGCCCATAATGGGGTCAGGGTAAAAAAAACTCACATAGACCCGTCCCTGTCTTCTCCGATCCACAACTCGGATCACAGGCCCCAAAAGCGTGGTTGTATACAAAGTCTGGCAACCACGTCGAACTGTCTGACGGACGCAAAAAAGTAAATATTATTTGTTTTTCATCCTGAGAATGAATGAATGAATCTGGAATCAATCAATCAATCAATCACTCAATCAATCAATCAATCAATCAATCAATCAATCAATCAATCCATCCATCCAATCATCCATCCATCCATCAATCATCAATCAATCAATCATTCATACAATCAAACATACAATCAATCATTTTATTACAGTTTGCCTAAAACATCAAATGTGGGTTCGAGAGATTCACTTTTTGCGTAGAAACCCTTAATTTATGGGAAGTAAAGACTCTTTTATCTTTTCATTAGAACCGACTTGTTGGACGACAATGAGGATCTGAAATTTTTCAAGAAATGTATTGTTGAATATTACTGTTTCAAGAAAACCCCATTCGCCGACTCATTGTATTGGCTGCCAAATTTCCGTTATCTCATTGGAACAGAATACTTTAACAAGGTCGCACAACGCGTCGAACTTTTTTTCATCAGGAATAACGACTGGTCGCAAACAGTAGTAAATCCAAAATTTCGCAATATCCAAACAGGAAAGTGTACGAACCTCCTGAATGTCATTGCCGCTAGATATTTTTATGTCGTATATGTGCTCAACGCGCTTCGAGGTGAGAGGACCTTTGGGCTTTGCTATCAGCCGACGGGCCAAAAATTGATTGCTCCCTCCACTGGTGAGTGTTTAGTGAAGCCTCACGATGTTACGACGTGCAATTCCGACTTTGATATCGCCTTGCTCGGAGCGCGTTCGGGATCCTTAACAGCGCTTTTCAGTCAGTTTTTTCGGGAGAATCCAGGACAGCTACAAACAATGTCAGTGCCAGGGTTTGGAAAGACTTCGGAGGAGGTTCTTGACGTAAACGTGCATGCGTTCACGTTAGAGTTTGCTATGCCCTCCATCTTTCAAGGACTGTCAGCGGGATTCCTGACGCAAGCGACAAAAATGAACAATCACATCAATTATAAAGTCCAAGAAATCGTAAGCGCCATACTCAAAATGGCCAACTACAATAAAAAATATTTCAATGATCTGATGAGCGATGAGATTGAGCTGAAGAGCAGACCGACAAAGCATAATCTTGACGTAGTTTTTCACACCTGGGCAACCCAGTTTCAAACGTTCAAAACCGCCGTCGAAAGCTTTACGGTCTCCTCCGTGTACACCTCGATAATGAGTTTCATACACAAAGTCAATGTTGCCTACGAAATGATCCTGGGAATTACCGAAAAAGCAGGTACACCAGCACATGCTGTAAAAGCGATCTCGGAGACGGCCATTGCGCTCATGTATGCGGCACAAACTTATCACACCAGAGGCACCGTTCGTCATGTAGTTGGAAATCTCCAGTTGGGAACATACAATTCCATAACTATGATCGACTGCTGGGTCTCCATGTTGGAAAACTGGGCTGATACCGTGAGAGAATATAAAATCAAGTGCAAGATTCCGGGAAGGACAGTCGTTGCTTGTTTGCCAAAAATATCGAAACAAATGTGGAGGATGTTACACGCTATGCATCGCATCCACCAAGGTCTTCCATCATCTCTCAGACATGATCTCACGAAAATGGACAACATAAAAAATTCCGGTGTTCGTAGCATTATGAAACACTGGCTAAACAATGTTAAACAAAAAGGTTTGGATAAAATCCCAGCAAATGACCCCCGGCTAAATTACTTGACGAGCAACCTTAACAAGTTTAAAACAGACTTCAAGTGCACATACTTGAAGCCTAATGAGAAATTTCCCGGAAGCTGCATGGATGCTATTCACGCCGAGATCAGAAAATATAATAGACGTTTATTCGTTTACATATCTGACAAAGATAAAGTGTAGACTAACCAATGTAAATGCCGAAATGGACCTGGGCCCGGTTGTATAAAAAAGTGATTAACTTTAATTAACAATTATTCACCGAAGTGGAGGTGAATATCCACACTATTCACCGACACTGAGGTGAATAATTGTTTTAGCATATACCTCATAAATGAAATAACAAGTTTAACATTCTTATATATTTTCGGTATGTTTATACAAGAGTATAAACAAGACACGGCCGTCGCCGTCGGCCGCCAGCAACTCGGTGTACTCAATTAATTATTTGTCGACAAAACAGTTTTTACAGCTTTTGAATATATTAATGGCTAGAAAATTGTAAAGAAACATACCTGTGGACACTCTTCTACTTAATTTTGTTGACTTTTCTCGTTATTCTACTACATCAGCCTTGTTTATCAACAAAATCTCCTGCCTCGGTAAACAAAGCAAAACTGGTCGCCATCTTGTTTTGCCTGCAGGTGAATAGTGCAGGATATCCCGAGCTAGAGGAACCAATCAGATTGCGCGAAAAGCACTATTCACCTGCGAGGTATATGCTAATCATGATTAGTGCTTAATTCTAGCCAATCAGGACCAGTGTTTGAGACTTTAAAGGGCATATGACTCGAAAATTAAGTTTGTCTTATTGAAAAGAACATTTAAAATGATAAAATAACATCTTTTGTAGTTTTTGGTTTCCTTGCTTCGTTTTTGAGATATTCCAGCTTGTTTGATATGCAAATGCACAACTTTTTACGTCACATGTGCATAATGAGTTATCAGAAAAGGTTACATATCTTTGCTATTATGAAAACATGGGCTTAACTCAAAGGAAGCTTGTGCGTGTTTCTACCCACAACACCAAACATGTAGAATTCCAAGTGATTTCATTTCACAATAGCAAAGTATGTAACCTTCCCTCGGTAACACATAATACTCATTATGCACGATGCTTGACCCGTTCTGCGCATATTGCTTGTGTATAGCAAATTTGAATTTTAAGGGAGATGAGGTAGCCTTCAGTTTAATTCGGCACTGAGGAAGACTGTGGGCTGGCGGTATAATATGGTTATTTAAACCAAAGATTTGGACAACAGGACGCAGAGGTTGATGCTTCCTGAAATGTTGAAGTCGTGTCAACATCTATATTCGTACACTTTGCAGTAAACTATTTTAAAAGTGTAATCTGCTTGTTCTCGAGTGCTGTTGGAAGTCGAGCCTAGATCGTCACTGCCTACACGTCGTCCTTTCATCCAGAATTCAGGAGCATCGTTTTTTTTAAAGGAACAGTGTCACTAGGATGCAAACTTGAAAAAAACACTGGCGATGAAATTCAAGTCAACATGATTCTTGAAAATTATGGTGAATATCACACACTTGGACTAAATTATTTAGAAAAAAATGCACAATGACTTTCACGCCATGTCAGGCACACTAATCCGTTTTCGTTTGAATACGGAGACCTCGTATCGGAAACATATAAAAAGTTTACATACTTAAGCCCTGTTTACACGGCCAAAATTTAAGCGGGATCTGAGCCACATCTGACTTTAAGCAGGCTTAAAATGTCCGTGTAAACAGATCGGCGTAAATTAATCCCGGTTAGTTTGCACCACCTCAAGGAGGTAGATTAAACTGAGCACGATCAGTTAATCGCACTTAACTTGGCCGTGTAAACGCAACGGGATTGAAAAACGCTTGCTATTAATACGGTGTTATTAATACGATAAAATGCATTTTTTTGCCCTGCTTTAGAAGCTTCCATCTCGCTATTCTTTGTTCCTTTGTTTGTTTGTTTGTTTGTTTGTTTGTTTGTTTGTTTGTTTGTTTGTTTGTTTGTTTGTTTGTTTGTTTGTTTGTTTGTTTCTTTTAGCTATTACTCTTTCTCGTGTACCGATGTCTTCCGTCGTTCTTTGACGCACGCTATACCCATACGAAGCTTCCAAAACCAAAAATATAGCTCGTCCGCCATGTTGAATAATGGTGTACGTGTTTTAGTAAGGGATTATTAAATGACCGTGTAAACGTACCAAGGTGGCGCATTTTAAGCACGCTTAACTTAAGCGTGCTTAAATTTTGGCCGTGTAAACAGGGCTTAAGATTATACATGTAAATGAGGATAAATGTTTTAAGAGGAAAGTATATAGCCAATCTCCGACCTAAAACATGCCCTCTTTAAGTTCTATTGTCGCCTTTAAGTAATTCTTCAAAGTCCGGAGTACATACAAGTCTTTGTTTGACGTGACCAAGAGTTAGCATTGACTTTTTTTCTTCCTCAGTATGAACTGAAACAAGATCCTAAAAATCAGAACGAAAACTCATCTCAAGATGACGTCTACTCATCGCTCCCTTTCCATTTCCAAAAAACAATAATTTACTTATCTATTTATTTATTTACTTATTTATTTATATATTTATTTATCATCTTTTAATTATAAGAACAACATACAGACACAAAGAAGATATATGCACAAAATAATGACATTAAAAATGCTGTTACCATAAATATTTACCTGTAAAAAGTTGCAAGGTGTTCCCATGGAAACATCTAAAGCTACACCACCTAGAATAAGTCTGGATAAATACAGAAAAATTAAATCGATTATAGAGAAAAAATAAGTCTGGATAAACTACAGAAAAATTAAATCGATTAGAAAATTGAACAGGATATAATACTTTTTATAATATTCTTCAATACAGATTTACACGTATAGAGTAGTAAAGTTGACAGTAAGATTGTTATTTATTAAAAGTTAAGGATTCGTCCAATAGACTACAAGTATTTGACAATACAGCATGCTTGCAGCAGACATATATACCTTGTTTTGCCTGATTTATGAACCTGAATCTTTCCAATGTAGCCTTCGGAAATATCTTTAAGATAAAGGGATTTTTTGTCGCTCTGTAAAAGAGAATTGAACTCGTGAAACATGCAGCGAAACCTGTTAGTTGAGTTTGACTTCAAACTATCTGCGACAAAATCCTTTTAGAACTCTATAAGCTTTTGGATGTCGAAAAACATTATACTTTAAGTATTCAATACTACGTAAATGATTCGTGGTTTCTGCTAGATACTGAACTTTGGATTGCCGTTACTTTGGATTTAGCCTGGTACCCTGGCCCAATTTCAAAAGAAATATGGGCCAGGTAACCACTAATCTCTTTCTCGCGTCATCAGGGCTAAATCCACTTATGACGATTGCAATTTCACTCATAGCCAATAAAAACGCGCGAAAATTCAACCAATAGGAAAGCAGAAGTCTTTAGTGGTTACCTGGCCCATATTCTTTGATTGGGCCAGGGTACCAGGCTACTTTGGATTAAGCTCCCTTTTGTCACAAAATGAAAATAACATAAATGACAAAATGTTTTTGTTGAGAGTGACTACCTTTGTCTGTGTTTGTTCATCTTCAAACACTTTGGTTGGTAGAGAATCAGGAAATTGGAAGAATAACAACTGTTCTTTCTTTTTCTAAATAAATAGGTGCACATATAATAAAAAACTCTCGTATTTTAAAGTAGTCTTAAAAATAATTAAGGTCTCACGAAGTAGGTCATACAATGTAACGTATTAAGGTCTAACCATGTAACATTATGTAATGTAATGTAATGTAATGTAATGTAATGTAATGTAATGTAATGTAACGTAAAGTCTGAATGTAACGTAAAGTCTCACAATGTACTGTAAGATCTGACAATGTAACGTAAAGTCTCATAATGTAACGTAAGGTCTCACAATGTAACGTAAGATCTCACAACGTAACGTAAGATCTCATAATGTAACGTGAGGTTTCACAATGTAATGCAAGGTCTCGCAATGTAACGTAAGATCTCACAATGTAACGTAAGATCTCACAATGTAACGTAAGATGTCACAACGTAACGTAAGGTCTCACAATGTAACGTAAGGTCTTACAATGTAACGCAAGGTCTCACAACGTAACGTAAGGTCTCACAATGTAACGTAAGGTCTCACAATGTAACGTAAGGTCTCACAATGTAACGCAAGGTCTCACAATGTAACGTAAGGTCTCACAATGTAACGGAAGGTCTTACAATGTAACGTAAGATCTCACAATGTAACGTAAGGTCTCACAATGTAACGGAAGGTCTCACAATGTAACGGAAGGTCTCACAATGTAACGGAAGGTCTCACAATGTAATGTAAGGTCTCACAATGTAACGTAAGATCTCACAATGTAACGTAAGGTCTCACAATGTAACGGAAGGTCTCACAATGTAACGGAAGGTCTCACAATGTAACGCAAGGTCTCACAATGTAACGTAAGGTCTCACAATGTAACGGAAGGTCTCACAATGTAACGCAAAGTCCCACAACGTAACGTAAGGTCTCACAATGTAACGTAGGGTCTCACAATGTAACGTAAGGTCTCATAACGTAACGCAAGGTCTCAAAATGTAACGTAAGGTCTCACAACTTAACGCAAGGTCTCAAAATGTAACGTAAGGTCTCACAACTTAACGCAAGCGGTCTCATGCACAATTCCTTTTCCAAAATTACTTTAATCCAGTTTCAGTACCGTATCACTGGTTGCAAAAAGTCTTTCACATGTCATTTCTTGCTCGTCTAAAGTTTTCTTTTTCATGGGCATTGCGACAGGTTTGACAAACGGTTTCTTTTCATCAGTTTCCATTGATTCAGCTGTGTTGTATAAAGAATGACAGAATGTATGATACAGAATAATATATATAGTACAACATACTATACTGTGATAAGTTGTACGTATACATGTAGTGCATGTGGTACGTTTGCGAGCTTGGTGTAATGTAACAGACGTTTTTGTAACAGACGATTACGTCCACCAAACGTCTCTCTGACGAAAGGCCTTCGCTCGAAACGTTAGACTCCTACGTTCTCTGTTTCGGCAGTATATCTAACCTTACTATATTTCGATTGTTATACTATACTATGTCTAGACTACAATAGTATGCAAGTATAATATACATATATAAAATATGGGACCATAGCTAGCATTCTATAGTTTACAATTTTCTGAGTTTTAAGTAAGGACAGCTTGCACAGTAAGAACTAACAGAACTTTACAAACTCCAAGCTGAAAGTACTATACTAACTAACGACAGCTTGTAGAGCAAGAACTAACAAAACTTTACAAACTCCAAGCTGAAAGTACTATACTAACTAACGACAGCTTGTACAGTAGGAACTAACAAAACTTTACAAACTCCGAGCTGAAAATACTAGTCTAACTAACAGCAGCTTGTACATGCAGCAAGAACTAAACTCCGAGCTGAAAATACAATCAATACTAACCAACATTTAGTATACGTTCTCTTACTTTTAAATAAAGATGTAATCTCTTCTTCTTCCTCTTTTATGCGGTCATGAAAAGCTAATGGTAGTTGAATTGGTAACATTCCACATTCAAGTTTATCTTCATCCATCTCCATTTCTCCCTGTGTAGTCCATGAGTAAAACAAGAGTATAGTTTATCAATCATAATATCAAAAGTCTTTTTGTAGATATTATTTACTTCAAAAATTCGTTTGTATATTATATTAGAAAGAATCCTTTAACCCTTTACTGGCCACAGTTGCTTTTTGTCTACTTATTAATTCTACTCTGGCTAACGCCAGACAATTTTACTATGGCTAACACATCAGACAATTTTACTCTGGCTAACACCAAACGATTTTACTCGTCAAGGGGAGAGCTCCTGGAAACCTGATCAATAAAGGGTTACATTCATGGATTTAAGCGGAAATTAAGGGCAGTTATAGCCTCTTACATCATCATGAAGCATTTCCAAGATTTTGTCTGGGTTTCCAGTATCAAAATTATTTTCTAATCTAAAGAAAGAAAAAGACGGAAAACGTGAAACAAACAAAGAAAAAATCAATTAATAAATAAGTTATTTACCAAACATAGTTTGTACTGAAAAACGTTGTCTTCAAACTTGACTGCACAAACCTTATGGCTTGGTCCATACAAAAAGGAAACATTACCGGCCTATATAGATCTGCCATTTGGTAGAATATAACAATGTACAGTATTTGCAATTACATTGTAAACCAGTACAGTATACATGTATTACAGTTGACAATTTTTAAAACAATTGTGATAAAAGAAATTCATTTAGATAAAAAAGTCATTAATCTCAAGCACAACATATAATTATGTATATATAATTCTTTGAAAGTTTGCATGGTGATAATAGTATTCAGGATAAGTTTTGTGGAATGTACACCACATTTAATATTTATTTGCTAAGCTTTCAGCCTGTTGATTCAGGCCTTCATCAAAGCAATATAACAACAAGCTGTTGGCTAACGTAGTTTATAAACTGCAACTGATCAATTAAATCATGCAAGCACACAATAGTGTATCACATAGTATAGCATTATATATCGATCCTTACTTCATTGCTGAGTTTTTGGAGTCTCCCCCGCCAAATCCTCCTCCTCCACCACCACCACCACCACCACCACCTCCATAACTAGGTCTGCTAGATCCAGCACCTTAAGAAGCAATAAGGGTCTTAGTAATACCATGCAGTTATGGTCACTGATATGACCAGCGTGTCACAGGGATCAACAAGCCCTGGATAATTTACACTTTGAAAATATTAAAAGGTTGGTACTCATAAAGGAGGACTGTCTAATATTTCAAGCAAGGGTTGTACAGTACAGCACACCAAGGGCCACAAGGTTATCAGTAATTTTATACTGCCACGTGTTTTACCCTCGTGAAATAAAGTCTTTCATTCATTCATTCAATAATGTTTTAAAGATAAAATATCCATAGTAAGCTTACCTATATTTGGCTTGCCAACAGGGCCTTCAGAGAAGATAGATGTAGACCGAATAACATCAGATTGACCTCGACCACGGCCACGACCTCTCCCTCTGCCTCTTCCTCTACCTCGACCACCCTCTTTCTTTGGTTTATTCTGGTTAATTTAAACATGATACAAAAATTTAAACAAAGCAAAGTTCATTTTTGTAAAACAGTTTTTGTGTTATGTGTTGTGATTGGTGCTACAGCTCATAAACCGTCAAACTAACGTACCTCACTTGATGCATCTTTTGGTCTATAATAAACATTATAATTATAATAATTATTATATTTATTAATTATAGTTGTATACAGTACAGTATCCTAATAATTACAAATTACATATACTGTACAATTTTACATGGCCAAAAATAGCCTTAATACTAAAGAATTTTACTCAATCAAAGAGAAGATCCTCAGACAGCATATATGCAACAATGAGTTAACAAGTAATTAAGTGTAAACTTATTCCACCCTGAGTTGACCAAAAACAATCTATTTTAGATGGTCTAATGCCAGACAATTTTACTTGTCAAAGATAACATCCTTATAAATCTTTATACAACCTAGGCAGCAATGGGTTAAACATCAACATGCATTGTTATTGCTTACTCGTCTTTGATTCTCCTGACTGGTATGGTAGGCTGATAGGTTCGCTGTAGCAATAAAACAGAGAAAGTATATTGATATGAAGAATTATACAGACCTCATTTCTATATATTTATATTTCATTAATTATTCATATATTTATGGTTTGGTATACCAACTCTACAATACCTTTGCAGATCCTCCAAGTGTTAAATCTCGGGGAGATCGTAATGACTGAAGACGACCACTAAAAGAGTATTATTATATACATTCATAAATCAAGAAGAACAGTACAAATGTATGAAGTCACAATTTTTTTAATGTTTCAAAATCTATTTGTTGTGATGGTATTTACCTTGATAAAGATGTTCCTCTTTTGGTGTTCAGCCCTAAAGTCATTAAACCAATAAAATTAAACTAATCTATGCACACACAGGTTAATTTCTTAGCAGTTGGTTTTCAATATCACAGGGTTGGAAAGATTCAACATTTTTTCTCCAAGGCTAAGTATGATCTAGCTTCCTGATGTGTCTAGAATATTTAAAGGCCAATTTTCTTTTGGGTGGTTGTGTGGCTGGCTGGAAAAATGGATGGATAGAAGGAAGGAAAGATGGATAAATGGAAGGAACAAAGAAAGGATGAATGGATGGGATGGATGGTAGTCATTGGATGAATAGATAAGATAGATGAATGAATGGATGGATGGGGTGCATGGATGGGATGGATTGGGATGAATGAATGAATGGATTGAGAACTATGGATGGATGGATAAAGATGGATAGATGGGATGAATGGATGGATTGAGAAGGACAGATGGATGGATGGATCAAGATGGATAGGTGGGTGGATCACAATGGATGGATGGATCAAGATGGATGGATGGATCAAGATGGATAGATGGGATGGATAGATGGGATGGATGGATGGATCAAGATGGATGGATGAAGATGGATTGATGGGATGAATAGATGGATTAAGAAGGACAGATGGATGGATCAAGATGGATGGATCAAGATGGATAGATGGGATGGATGGATCACAATGGATTGATGGATGGGATAGATGGATGGGATAGATGGATGGAGAGGATGAATGGATTTGAAGGAGTCTAAAAAGGTTCAGTGGAAAACCTGGACTCATAAAATACAAAAACAAGAAAATACAATTTGCAAAAATTCACCTGTCTTTGGCGGCGTGAATTTAACTTCTGGCTTCTTCTCTGACATAAAGATCCACTTATTTTTTACAATAAGACTTAAATATCCTCTATATTCTTACCAGTTTCACGACATATAGTCATATAAATATGCCAAGGGGCTATAACGAGTAATTTAAGAAACTTGTACTCCCACACAACGGCCCCATGTTGTCAATTTCAGGACTTGTTTGTTCACATGTAGCCTGCGTGCAGACGCCCGATTTCTAGTTCACACGCCCGATTTCTAGTTCACAGGGGGGAAGAACAGCTTGCAAAGTTGTCCAAAGTCAAATTTTTGGTCAAATAGGACTTACTCACAGAAGTGAACCCATTAGTATTTAAAAAAACAGACTTTGTTTTAATTATAAATAGTCTTCAAAAGATTATAGGCGAGTTTTATTTTATAGAAAAAATAAAAATTGCGCTCATAACACAATCTTAGCCACCCCCCGTGGTAAGACATCCTCGATGCATTGCTCCCCCAAATGGAAACTCAGTTGGGCAAGGCAAAGCTCAAGGAATATATAATTTTTACTGTATGTATTGTCTTTGAAAGTGTTTATTAGTGTACTGTGGTTCCATTTTGCGATAAAATACCAGTCTGGTGTGAACCAAAAGACTTTGTAAGACTTCATGTCCTCAGAAACAGTTCAAAGTGCTCGTCGCCGAGGGAAAGATACAGCACTTTCGGCACAGAACGGTGATAAAGTGGATCAAACGAAAATTGAGGAGACATTGACCATCTCAAACGATTCTATAAAACCACAGGAGGTGAGCATGTGTCCCCAGATCCTAATCACTTTAACTTTAGTTCACCTCACAAATAAAACTAAACTAGTTGATCTCTTCTGCAATCTGTTGAAGAGAATTGTGTTGTTTTTTAATGATAAACGTCAAAGAATCAAAGATGATATTGAAAGGAGCAATCGTGTCCTAACTTGCAGTAATTTGAATAATCGAAATGACAGCTGCATTTGCTGCAAGATATTGTTTATAGGCCTGTCCTTTCCACTTGTCTAGCTACTGTGGGATTACATTTTAAGATCAACGTATAATTTATACTCAAATTGTTTGGTATAAGATACAAGATACAGGCTTGAATATTTGTTTTTGATAAAATTGTTGTAATTAAAGGATTATTATATATTGCTTCTTTTAGCCCACGTTTTCTCAAAACAAATTAAAGCAATTTGGAGTATTAAAGTCGACTTTTAAGAAACGAAGCAACTATCAATGTGGCTACCAGTTCTGTTGTAGTCTAAAATAAAATACTAGGAGGACAGTGCAATTGAAATGGTTCAAATCCCTGTGCACTGTTTATCCTTAGTTTCAAAGAAGTTTAATTGTTTAAAAACTGTAGTTTATGCATGCAGTTACTAAATTTGGGAAGCCTGTAAGTGTCATTAAAATTAGATACAATTTGTTGCAAATTACAATGCACTTGAGTCAAGGATACAAAACTCAGACTTTTACCTTTTTGTGACATGTTTCAACATGTTCTGAGCACATCCAAAGCACAGAGTCAGGAATTGCAAATTAAAGGTGGGAGCTGAGAGTCAACTACAAGAGGTTTCACAGGATGCAGATAATTTGGTGTGTGGTTCTCCAGAAAAATAATTCTGTATTTCTTATAGCAAATTGCAGAAAAATAATTCTGTATTTCTTATAGCAAACTGCAGACAAAGACCACTTCCTGGCGAACCTTAACCCAAAGTAAGTCCTGAAATGGAAAAAAGTATTTCCTGAAATGTTTCTTGACCTGTTTTATTTGTTATGTAGAAAATTAAATATTATGTAAGGAATAGAAAATGTTGCCCATATTTATATAGCCTAAGGCAAATATGAGAGTGAGTTGGGAGAATTTGAACATTTATTTAAAATTTTAAATGTATTTTATTTGATAGATGGAGGAATTGGTGGATCCGTTCCATTTTCACATGGTTTATGATTGGATCATTCTTCTTCATTCTTTACCTTGGTCCTCTGGCTCTCATTGCTTTGGTAAATTTTTCTTTTTGTAAATTTTTTAATTATTCATATTTCATACATTGCTTTCTGCAATTTTCAATAAAAAATCTACAATTTTTTAAAAATTATCAATTGTAATACTGCTAATGGTACTGTAGTGTGCATAGTACACCTATGGTAGTGTATAAATAAGAAACTCAGCACATAATTATTTTTGTAATTTTATATTTTAGATTCAGTGCATTCAAATTAAATGTTTTCATGAAATAATTTCAATTGGTCATAAGAAATATCAAAGTTTAAGCCTCCCATGGTTTCGCACACTGAGCTGGTACGTTAGCCAGCCTACATTAGGCAGCAATGGCTTTCTACTAATATTTCACTGTACAATATACAAGAATTGTTTAGTTTTAAAACAAGTGCTACAGTTATCATCGGTTGCTAATTTGCTTTCTGCTTTCTGGATTTAGGTATTTTCTTCTTTGTAGTAATTATTTCTTTTATGGAGAAAGTATTTCTGAATATTTCCAAGGACTTCTTACCCATGAGGTGTGTGCAGTACCACAATCACTTTTGTTTGCAGTCAAATAAATTTGCAATTAATTTTATGGATTGACAGAGTGAAGGAGGACATGAAGGCGATAAGGGGGCTAAAAGTACAGCTAGATGAACAAGACTGAAAAAGATGGTGACATCTAGCTGCTGTTACTCCAGGCTGACCCCATAAAGGGATAAGGCATTACAGAAGTAGACGTTTTAGAATTTATGTTTGAAAATGTATTGAATCCAGTGATTATTCATTTCTTTCATTCTTTCAGCACATTGTTTTGCAGTATCTAATTCAGTATCATCGACTTATATCATATGGGCTATATCTCCTGGGTGAGTTGCCAAAACATGCATGGTGTCTGACCCATCTCTCTTTCTGATGTACATTGCTGTGCAGTGATCAAGTGCAGTGAGTTTGACTCAGCAGTCAATGTCCAGTGTTGTGTAATCTGATTGATCTTGCTCCTTACTATTTTCATCTTAGGAATAATGATGTTTGTTGTCACCCTGAAAAAAGATTTTTATAAAAAACAATTTACTCTAGTAAGTACTTACTTTGGACTTACTACTGTGTCATAAATATGGTCTTTCCTTTTGAAGTGTTACAGTAGTTTCTTGAGGCTTCTACAGTACAGTATTTCCCATTCATGGTGGCATCTCTGTTTGCAATTTATAGTTTGGATGGACACATATAACTCTGCTACTCATTGTGACACAATCTCATCTTCTCATCCAGACATTATTTGAAGGAATGATGTGGTATGAATAAGCTAGAAAATTATTGATCATGGTTAAAGTTTGGTCACTGCATACAATGACCAAAATAATGGAACAAAATGTGCATAAATTCTGCTTTTGGGATTTTAAGTGGTTTTGAAAAACCATGGAATTACTTCGCATTTTTCATTACTAAAGGTTTTTCTTGCCTGTATCCATGGTGATTTGTAATGATATTTGGGCTTATATATTTGGTAAGTATTGTACATGTACATGTACATATTATCATTAATTATTATTATTTATTGAAACTATTCCACAGTATTGAGACTTCATTGTTAATATTATTCTGACTACTGTAACAGATCTAGAATGGGAACTGTAAATAATGTTAAAAAAATATGAGAATAATAACATAATTTTGGCAGTTACAAAATGTACAATTGAAAATGAAATACTTGTTCTATAATTGTAGGATTTTTCTTTGGCAAAACACCACTTATAAAGGTAAATGTTATTTTCACATAAAAAAACAATCATAATTAGTAATGAATATTAATTTTTAAAGTTGTTTAATTATTAATATATTAAATTATTAATTTCTTTACCATCACAACCAGCTGTCACCTAAAAAGACCTGGGAAGGATTTATTGGTGGTGGACTCATGACAATTATATATGGATTTGTTGTATGTTTTTGTTTTATTTTATTCAAAAATAATATTAAAAGAAATTATGACTACTCAAAATTTATCATGTACATGTATATTAACTACTTAATAACCGAGAGTGAGGTCTTTACAGTAAAATATTAAACCGAGGTCTTGTTGTATTGACTGAGCGATAGCGAGGTTAATACACTCAAGACCAAGATTTAATATTTTACCATAAAGACCGAATGGTCAAGGTTATTATTTTAAGTAGTTTATTATATGGCACTTTTTATTTCAAAATCAATCTTGTATTTCTTGGTCTTCACTTCCTTTAACTTCATCAAAACACTGAACTAGCATTTTTCTTTCTCGTCTGGATACTAGAATTTACTTTTATAATGTTCATCGTCGTCTATTTCATCTATTTTTGTCATTTTTCAACAATAAAAGTTTCTTATTAGGATTTTTTGTTTGTTTCCAATCGTAGGGCATTAACAATTTTCATAATGCCTGTGGGCATTACCGAGAAATCTCACCCCATCAGCAACCAATCACAGCACGTGATTTTGCCAGAAGTAATCTGTGTCATATAATAAATGTACAGTACTAGCTGATGTCCAGGTGGGCCTGAATCTGATATTTATACTGTTCCCCACATTACCAGAAATTTATTATGAAAAATAAAAGTAATTACATGTCATGTTTCTTTTTTAGGCTGTATACTTCATGTGTAAATTTCAGTATTTTACTTGTCCTTTAGAGGTAAAGAAGGCTATATGCTTATCAGGACCTGAAGAAAATAGAAATCGTACTCAGATGTGTGCTGTATCTCGAATATTGATGAGTCCCCTTTATTTTGAATTTTCTCTTTTTTACTAGTACAACGTTGAAAGTAAAACATTCCTTGTCTCTTGTACACCTGCTCCAATTTACCAAATAACTTCGTACCCTCTTCCACCAACCTTTCACTATCCTGCTTCATTGGTAAATGTGACAACATTTTGAATCATTGCATTTTTTTAACCCATTGATAGCTGAGTCAGTCAAAAACAGCCTTTTTTTTTTTGGATTGTTTTAGCTTGGTTTTGAAAAACCTGTAATTTGGATGTATCCAATGCAGATTCACTCATTATTCCTATCTCTGTTTTCATCATTGATTGCTCCCTTCGGAGGTTTCTTTGCCAGTGGTTTCAAAAGAGCATTCAAAGTTAAGGTATATACTGTACTGTACTTTATTATTTTGCAAAAGGAAACTACTCACTACTGTAGCGGACACTTACAGTACAGTGTATTACAGTCTACACTAACATAAGATGATTTTTGTCATCAAAGGAAGAACCCTAAGTAGTAAGAGGAGGCAGCACTTGAGTTTCATTATTTTGGGTCTCTTCTTGCCATGGTTTCACTTTACAAGAATGGGGTATTTTTGTAGGATTTTGGGGATACTATTCCTGGACATGGTGGCCTAATGGATCGATTTGACTGTCAGTTATTGATGGGAACATTTACCTATGTGTACCATTTCACACTTATAAGGTAAGGGGGGTTGATCATATTTTCTTTGTATTTTGAATTCCCAACAGGAGTAATTTAAAGTTTAATAAAGTTATTTTCAATGCAAAATAATCCAATCAGTTATTGCATGATTTATACCATACATACTGGATGTACCAACAGGGCAATGAGATTTGCAGTATCCCAATACACTATTCACAAGAATCTATATACATATGTTACAAATGGTTTGGAAACTGTCCTGAATCTTTTTTTATAGGGCACCAAATCCAGTAAAGATTCTTCGTCAGATTTTGTCCCTTGGACCAGCTCAACAACTTCATGTTTATAAAAAGCTTAGAGAGGAGCTACTGGAAGCAAAGATTTTAGATCAATGAAATATTTTACATCCATTATTATTTATTGTAATTAGCAAGCTAGGTTGTTTTACAATGAAACCATCATCAATTAATGCATAGATAACGGGGTAAATACAGTAGTCTGGTTAGTTTCAGTTTGGTAACAAATACAAAAGCCTTTGAGTTTATTTGAACAGCCATTACCATGCAAACTACAGTGCATGATGGTAGTCTGTACAGTGGTTGTTGAAATACCAATTTGAAGAAAATCATTTTTACTCTAGTGTTTACAACCAGATAAACTGGTGACCCCCAACCCTGCAACAGCGTACCAGGAGCTATCTGAAAGTGCTCAGTAAATTCTTTATAGTTAATCTGGTCTATGTAAACAAAGTTTAATGGTGTACCTTAGTTTATTCATGCATAAATTATCTTTGTGCTGCAGTTAATAAATAGGTTATTGACCTTGCATATTAAATGACCAGCACTATATCGCTTTAAAACTACATCTAGAATACCATTTTTTGGTTAAATAACAAATATCGTCTGTGTCATGAATAAACTAAGTCGGTTAGTGACCTTAACCTCAGTCACTACACTGGTTATTACCCTCGGGGTTAATAACCAGTGTAGTGACCTCGGTTTCGGTCACTAACCTATACTTATTAAATGGAAATACCAATAAACTTGTAGCCTAATACTAGGTACAGTAATAATTACAACAGGTAATTATATTTAAAAAATACTAATAAAAACATACACTGTCAGTTAAAATGTTATTTAATTAGGCAAATGATTATAATCAGTATTTTAATAACTGAAAGTAATTTAACATTGGAGGACCTGCTGTATGTAGTTTAAATTTAGTTAGTTGGGATGTTCAGATTTTGATTTAATGTATAATTATTTTTTGGTCATGTAATTCAGTATTTCAGTGTAGTCTAAATTGAGGTTCATGTGAAAATAATATACAACCAGAGCTATTGTAAAGGTGGTTGAGCAGGGGGTAAAAGGTTACATGTATAAAGCATTTCACAATGGCATATGCAACATTCAAGGTACAGCCCTAGTTGACTATCCCCCAAGGCCAGGGTATATAAATCAGCTCTTGTACCAGAAAGTACATTTCATGTCAGTTCTTTAATTCTTAAACCACTATCGTATTTTACACAATGTTGTACTTAAAAATAATATAATACATTAAAACAAGGCTGCCTGCAACATATATGAAATTTAAACAAGAACAGAAGGGAACTGCATCCACAATCTTTATGTATGTATTTTGCTTTTTTTTTGTTGCTTCATTACTGTGTGTTTTCCATTTCCTCATCATCGATTTTGGGAGCAAGGTAGAACCTGAAAAAATAAATCATGGTTTTAGTGTTTTTGTGGCCAAGGTTATTAAAATTTTAGTTAACCAAATTAACCCTGATAGCTGTACATGTATGATTGAGTACTTACTTTATTGAACCAATATCACCAACTTTGTATTCAACAACTAAAAAAAAATAATTACAATTCAACAAAATTACTAGGTGAAACCCTGGGTTAAGGAGCTAAATATTTGTTTGGAGTTAAAAGCTAAAATTACTAGACTTACCCAAAGGTACATCAGCCTTTAGAGAAAGGGTCACAGAGTTTGAAAGTGGTGTTGCTTTAGTGAACAAGTTAAGGTAACGCGATGCAAATGTCAGGTTGCAGCCCTCGTTGAGCTCGATAGACACCTAAAAATATGCAATAAAGTGTTTTAATTTATAGAGCTGGCACATCACATTGGAGCTGTGGTAGGGACATTTTTAGAGATGAAAATCTTACTTGGTCTTCTTCCTTGTCCACACTGGCATTTTGTCTTAAGCTAATGTTTCCTGTTCCAAGATCACCACTGCACGAGAACCTCACACCTTCCTTTGTGCAAGTAATGGTCACTAGAATTCAAAAGGAAACACAAAATAAACTCCAGCTTTCCATTCACTACTTGTGGTATCCACACTGGATAATACTGGTAATATCCACATGTTACTGAATTGAGAATTAAGCTGTGTATAGGTAAGGGGAATTGTATTTTCAACCAACATTTACCTGAATCACCAATCTGGCTTAGATCCCGACATATTCTTTGTAATTCACCAGATGGCATTTTAACAATCGCTGAATATTGTGTCTCCTAAAGTATGAGAAAATAATTATAAGCAATGATGCTGTGTTTTACACAGATATTCATTTTCAAAACAAAAAGAAAGGTTGCTGGGTGTCAAATGGTTAATATTATTATACTTACAGGAATACCAAGATGTTCACTATCAATGTCCATTAATTTCATGCTATAGTCAGACACTTTTTCTTGGTCTAAAAGGCAGGGAGGAAAAACAAAAGAAAACATTACAAAATACTTAAACTTCATGAATTAGGTCACACTATTGTGAAAAATAATGAATTTTATTATAATACATTTTATTCAGATAAATTTAATTCATATTAACTTCATCAAAAAGTTGGGGTCATGTAATGGGACAAACTTATAGTTTGGTCAAAGTACTCACTTGGACTCTCAAATATTAAGTTAACTGCATCAGCATTATCTTCTGATCGAATTGTGACAACATCATCATTGCTAGCACATTTCATTATCTTTGAAAGACTAAAAAAGATACAAATAAATTATTAGATATAATACATGTATACTAAATTAAAGAATGTTTTTTGAAAATTTTTTGGGGAAAAAATGTTTTCTTCAAAAAAGTTGGTGCACATAGCTAATCAGTTGGAACCAGGCCAAAATAAATATATAGAGGCCTACCTGTTAATATCCATGCCAAGTGTTATATTTCTATCACATCTGTATGGATCAAAGCCCTCTGATCTCAGGTCGATGAAGCACAAGCTGACGTGAGCACTGTCCATGGCTTGCATACACATGCCATTGCTTGAACAGTCCCAGTTGGCTTCCTTGACCAAATCTTTGATTGCATCAAGAACCTTTTTGAACAAACTTCCTTGGACAAGACGTGCTTCAAACATGATTAAGTTGAGTGGAGAATTGGGAACTGGACTATTTGTGAAATGTTGCCTGGCAGCCTAATAACTGTAAATATAGAAACAACAGCAATGAGTACATAAACGGTATAGGAAAGCATTCACGGCACCCTACAACCAAAGAAACATGGTGGATTGATATTTGTAGATTCCTATCCAAATCTGAGTACAGTACATATCAAGCATTTGACATCGTTGATGTTCCCAAAATTGATGTTTCATGCCAAGTCTGTTCATATCATACCAGATAGGTTTCATGCCAGCACAAAAACCTATTCAGTACAGTATAATGGGGCCTAAAATTCAAATCCCAGAGTATATATATATGCCCAGGGGAACATGTTACACTTTCAAATTTATCAACACTTGAGGAATAGCTTTTCCATGAAATGACAGTACTATTTTAATAATTTCAAGTTTTATAAGCCAATCACCAAATAGCATTTTCATACACCTATATTTCACTGACAAGAATATGAATGAAATTTAAAGAATAATGCAAGACATAAATCCATAATTCCATCAAGGAAAACTGCATTTATAGCATATTAAATTTATATACTGTACATTGACCGTAAATACATTACAAAAATTCCCTTGCTTTAAAAAAAACAAAAGTTGACCTAATTTAGCAACCATATAGACATATATAACCATATTTAGTAACACACAACAGCTTCGCTTTCGCTTGGGAAACATTAGCTAGAATGTAATTTAATTTTTGCATTTCGCGCCAAATGTTGGCGACTTGGCGCCATCTTGAAAATGGCTCAATTCGTCGCAATCGCTTCTCTGTATAGTGTCTGCGTAGAATTATTGGCAGAAGAAGCCACTACAAAACACCTATCTTCGAAACAGATTTTTAACAATAGAATTGCAGTTCCAAGAAGCTTGGTTAGTCCCCAAGGGAATTGGTCTAAATATGGCCATTCAACTCCGCCATAGCGCAGCCTGGCAGTTGAAAGTTTATATTAAAATGAAAGTCTTCATATAAAGATTTAGCAAATCAAAAGATTACAAGGGTTGAATGTGGCTTGTAGATACTGATTTGTGTCACAAGAACCAAGAAAGAGAACTTATTATATCAAAATAAACGAGTTCATCGATCGACGACTACAGCTACACAAGCCAAGGCTATCTCAACAAACCTATGCCATTTAATGCGACAAAAACGCAACCAAAATATCTACCATAGCATCTAGTACTCTATATCTACTTCTATGTTAAAAATACAAGCAAGGAGAGCCAGGTTTTAAGGAACAAAATACAATTTAACATCTTACCTTCTTCCTCGTCGAGCACGTTATGACGATGGCGGTAAAATTGTGTACATTACGCGCCAATTTGAGTGAATCCTATTGGTTGATCGCGATCACATGGTACACATTCGAGTGAGTTCCCGCGCGGAAAAAGAACACGCAGATTACCATAATCACATGACTTTGGGCAAGCCTGAACAAGTTTACCAAGAAGAAAGGCTAATTCGCGATAAATGACAAAATTTGACCTTATTTCAAAATCGGTCAAAATGCATAGGGGAGGGCGAGGGCTTATTTATTTTGTCTGATGTTGGCCATTTTTTAAACTTCCAATATTTCGTCAAAAAATAATTGTTTTAATCAGACAAAGCGTTTTTCCACCTTTCCTATGGCAAATTAAAAAATGTCCTGCCTGCACTCAGGCTAATTAAGTGATAATCATGTCCGCTCAAAACTAAGCCTTCCTGGATGGAAATTCAAAATAGTACATGCCATTTATGTACATATGTATATACATAAGTTGCCTTATTCATTTTCAGTACATTTGATTGGACAGATTTTTTGCATTGATGGGGCTTATACTCGGGAGAGCTTTAATAACCTATTCCAAGGGGAAAACAGTGTCTAGTACATCCCCTAGTGTATATAATCAAGTGAAATGCAAAATGTTTAACAAACTGTGATGAAGACAAGAAAAAGAAGTTCTGAAACAATGTTTTTTTTGCAGACCACTTTATTGAAAGTAGGATATCATTATCATAATTTACAAACGTCTTCCACGTCGACCACCCTTGCGTCTTGTACTGTCAGATGGGATTGGTGTAACGTCCTCTGTAAATTAAGACAGGTAAATATTGATAAGTCAAAATTTAACAAAAAAACTATAACTGACTAATTATAAGTCTAACTTCTGTAACTGCATACAACGTTTAAAATTCTCACCAATTCTTCCAATCTTCATTCCAGAACGTGCAAGAGCTCTTAGGGCTGACTGAGCTCCAGGACCTGGGGTCTTGGTTCTAAATTAAAGTTAAAAAAATTCATGGAAAAAATATTAAATATACATAGTACTAATAATTAGTCTGAAAGGCAGTATTTTCCTACTGTACCTGTTTCCCCCAGTTGCCCTCAACTTAATGTGTAGGGCAGTGATACCAATTTCCTTGCACCTGACTGCAACATCTTGAGCTGCCAACATAGCGGCATATGGAGAAGCCTGCAAACATTAACGACAGTGTGATTAATTTGGAGTACACTATGTACACTTTAAAGTAAACTTTGAGTTCTCACCTCATCACGATCAGCTTTGACCTTCATTCCTCCAGTGACACGAACAATTGTTTCCCTACAACAAACATCAGACTTTCATCAAACTCAAACATTTCTAAGCCCCAGACAGGGATCAAACATGCAACCTTCTGACCATTAAGCTACCAAGGTTTGGATAGTGAGCTAAGGCTGTATATTGGTAGTCATATAATTATGTTTCTAAGCTAAAGCGTTTGCATATTAGATGTAGTTGAAGTGATATGTTTGTAACATGTTTCATAGACCACTTTCATAATAGCGACTAATTTGAATATTCTTTTATATGCATCTTAATCAGCCTTTCTGGCCTCATTTGTGTCTGCGATTCAAAAGAATCTTTGCTTCATAACGAGGCTAGGAAGGCTTATTTAGATGCACATAAAAGAATATTTAAAGCAGTGCCCTTCATGAAAGTGGTCTATAGATGTTGCTCAAGCTCAATGTGTTCTAGACTTTATTTTACCAACATTGTAGTTTCAAGTGATTTATTCTTGTCAATACCAATCAAACATTAGTTCATTGATTACTATTGATAATCAATACTAATCAATAATCACAATAACATCTCCATTGATTGCCCATTAATTTTATAACCAATTGATTAATCAATATTTTTTGATTGGTATAAATTTTATTGATTGCATAGGCTGGGAATCAAACAAAAGAATTTGTGAATACGATTTGTTGATCATTGATCAACTGATATCAATAATATTATTAAATAGATTATATTGATTGATATTCTGATCAATAACCATCGATTGCACACACGTGGATACTAATATTACCATCGTTAAATCCAAGTTAGATTATAAACGGCTTTCAAAAAAGTTGATCCAGTGTTATAGACTTACTTGCCAGATAAATCAGTAACGTGAACAAACGTATCATTGAAGGATGCAAAGATGTGGGCTACACCGAAAACATTTTCACCTTCTGGGACCTACGACCAAACAACAACAATAGTATTATTTCTCTATTTAAAAATTATTTCTTTATCATCAAAATTTCCCGAAATATTTCTGCTCTTTTACCTGGGGACCGAGAGTAATTTGTGCCTCTTCTTTGGGAGCCTTTCCTTTTCGGGGAGCCATGCTAAAATTACAAAATAAAGTGCTCAGGAGAAAGAAGGGTTATTTTTACATATGATATGTGATTTTGGGGGCCAAATGACAAGAAATACATGAAAGATGGAAGGGATTTTAAGCAATACCTCAAAACGTATTATAACGAATGATAGCAAACATCAGAAAGAACGTTTGGAAAATAGAGAAAGACTGGAAACTAGTCCATGAGATCCATCAAATACGTCACGCCGGGTTTATTAACCCCCATTTATAAACTTTTAATTTTATGACAATATGTTATTTTTAAACGAACAAAATGCCATTTTTTATAAAGACTATGCTTAACTGTGTTTTAAAACGTTACCTTTTATGTTGTTAGTAGTTTTCTTTGTTGATAAAGTTTTCTGAGAAAAACACTGAAGAACTTTAGTCCCTAGTGACCAGTACAACGGGGTTATATACCCGGCAATCAATTATTTGTCCTTTCATGCTGCCAAAGATAGTGAAAGGACTTGAATTCTAAAAATGCCAGTGGATAACAGACAAATTGCTCAGCTTATTCAGTTAGGTCTACTCAGCGCCTTGTTATTTTATGGCATGAAATGGATTATTGATAATATAGACCCTACAAAAAAGAGAAGGCAAATGGCCCAGAAAGAAGTAAATATTAAAATGACTTGACAATACTTTTACCCAGTGTATATACATGTAGCCTTGTGTTTAATAATTACGTTTTCTTAAAAGGCAGAGGAGTTGCTGAAAAAAATTGGTGTGACTGGTGTTGAGGTATGGAAATTTCTAAAATGATGTCATCATTCCCAGCTTATGTAACTCAATGAAATAGCTTATCAACAGAAATTTATCCTCAATCAATCAATAATGAACAATCAATAATATTGATAATTGATAAACAATCAATGAGAGGTTTCCTTGACTTTATAATTTATTTATTGATTGATTGGTATAGCAATTACTTAACCCATTCCTGGCCGAGTTGGTGCTTTATTCTGTCTAAAACTCTAATCAAACAAGAACGCAAGTCATCGCAAGTTGGCAGTCACACTATCTCAGCCAGCCCCTCTGAATAATTTCCCGAAAATATTATGTACCGTGACAAAGTTAAAACTTGTTTGAAACACTCATGAAACCTTTATTTTGTTAATTTGGGTGTTCAAACGACCGCCACAGAAATTTGTGACTGCCAACTTGTGATGACTTGCATTCTCATTTGATTAGGGCTTAATACGAAACAATTTTACTCACCAAAGAGAAAGCCCTCAGACATCCTAGACAGTATAAATGGATATTAATGACATAATTGAATTGATTGGTCTTTAGTAATTTGCCATAACAAAATTTTAGGATAATGTTAACTGTTTTTTAAACTAAAAAATTGATCCCAAGATAACACATTTTTAATATTAGTTTATTAACTTGTAAATTGAAGCTGAACGACTACGAGATGTCTTTAGCATCAACGTTGATTGATCCATTGTCAATTCCTGTAAAGTGGAGTGACATAGGTGGTCTGGACATTGTGATAAAAGAGCTGAAGGTAATTTTACTCTTAAATTTGATGAATTAATAACACATACATGTATACTGCAGTACAGTAAATAATACTCTTACAGTAAGGGAAATTTATTTTTCAACTCAAAATTTATTATTTATATTTATTTATTGTACAAAATAACTAATTTTCATGTTTTTTCACAAACAAATCACATAAAATAACAGTGACTGCATTTTTAATTTCCATTGAACAAATTGATGATTTTTGTAGGAAACTGTTATTTTGCCAATGAAACAAAAGTATATTTTTGGTAAATCTTCACTACTTTCAGCTCCAAAAGGTAAATTAATAATGAGTTCTACATAAAAATGAAAATACTACTTTATATTATTAATTCCTGCTTTCATGCATAGTACCATTATCAAGGGAAATCATAATTATGAGTATTAAATTTAATTGATTATGAGTTCTATATAAACATGAAAAGTGTTATTTTCTGCTGGCTGAGGAATGAAAGAAGCAGAAAATGTTTTCTCTCACACTGCTGGGGGCATGATGGGTAATCAGGTGTATAGGGGGTGCGGGTTATGTCAGCACATTTTTTGTTGTGGCTTCACCATGCTTGACCTCTAATCCCACCCACCCTTCACCTTGTATGCTTCATAGGTTGAAGTTTATTGTTAGGTTACTGTATGTGCTAAATACGATGAACTGTTATTACTGTTGTAGTCATCCTGTATTTAGTTTAATTCTAGTTGAGCTGTAATAGGTAACAGTAATGTGATGTAAAGCTGTGATAGCTGTGGTTAAATAAAGGTTAAGCTTGCGGCGGATGCTGTAGCAGCCCCCAGCTGTGTGTGAGAATACTACTTTGTATTATTAGTTCCAGCTTTCATGCATTAATAGTACCATTATCAAGGGAAATCATAATTATGAATTATAATTTAATTAATTATGCATGTACTGTAATTATTCTAGGTGTTTTGTTGTATGGTCCACCAGGATGTGGTAAAACAATGGTGGCTAAAGCCACAGCAAAGACTGCAGGTTTAAATTATCACTTTCACTTCACTTCACTCCACTTTACTTTACTTCACTTTACTTTATTCACTCCACTTTACTTTACTTTACTTCACTTTACTTTATTCACTCCACTTTACTTCACTTTACTTTATTCACTTCACTTCATTTTACTTTACTTTACATTACTTTTATCACTTCACTTCACTTTATTCACTTCACTTTACTTTACTTTACTTTACTTTACTTTACTTCATTCACTTCACTTTACTATTAGTTATTGTAATATCTGATGGTTTTCTTTCTAAATACAAAGTTTGTCCTCTGGAACTTTGTAAATTTATTTACGCTATACTTTAGGATGTCGATTTATCAATGTTCAAGTATCAAGCTTAACTGACAAGTGGTATGGAGAGTCCCAAAAACTAGCTGCAGCACTTTTTTCACTTGTAAGTCACTAACATTGTTATGGTGAATAGGAAACTGTTAAAAGAACCATAGGTGTATGGACCGGGTCAGCCCTCCAGTTGTTGGAGAAGATAAGCCAAGTAGGGCAACAACGACCTCAGACTTAGCCTGCTTGCAGGCTACCTCAGACTCAGCTTATTTCATGCTAGCCCACTATTATTATGATTATAGTTATAAACCAATCATATAGCCATAGGCTATCACATATATAGATTTCTAAAACTCATTAATAATTCATGAAGAAAATTCAAAAGAAAGAAATATTTAATCAGTGTTTTGAAATAAGAGGAAGATTACGGCCAAATTTCATCAACTTTAATCTCGATTTTCTCTCAAAATACGGGTTCGTTTTAGAAGTAAGTTCAAACACTCGTAAAGAGTTCTTCCTCCGTTTTCAAAACACCTCGAAGTTCGTTAAAAAAACTCGGCTTCGCCTCGTTTCTTCAACTCACTTCTCGGTGTTTTGAAATCGGAGGAAGAACGCTTACTCGTGTTTGAACTATTACTTACAGTATGCCATATTGTGCAAGTAGTGTTGTATGAACTATTGTGCATGCTGATGAACTATTGTGCATGCTGATTACAGTAGATTGTATTTAGTATGATATAAAAAGTCGGGCACTTTTTGTTTGGGCAAATTCTTGGCCACCCCCCCCTGGAAATTTGTGCCCATACACCTATGAAAATAACTAAGTACTGTATATATTGGGTCCTTTGGTCAGTTCACAAGTACTGTATATCACTTCTACAATTATTTATTAATCCTTTCATCAGTTATTCATCCTAATTTGTACAGTAGATGCTTCTACCCATCGATTTATGAATATGATGAAATGCATGCATTCAACTTTACAATCTGTTCTAACTTGTTTTATAAATTTCACAGGCAAACAAGCTAGCACCATGTATAGTTTTTATTGATGAAATAGGTATGTTTTGAAAGGAAATATACCTGGTAACTACATTTCAAACAAACTGTTTTCAGCTTTTTTATGAATATCTATAATTCCATGTAATCTTTTCTCTATAATTAGATTCATTTCTAAGAAGTCGTGCCGCAAATGATCATGAAGCCACAGCCATGATGAAGGCTCAGTTTATGAGTCTGTGGGATGGTAAGAGTTTCATCAGAGAATTGTCAACGGAACACAGTGCTGCAAAGCGGTGCCATGTGGCGTTCAAAACATCGCGTTGAAAATGTCGCATGCTATTGATTCCTAACGAACGAACGAACGAACGAACACACACACACACACAGAATATAAAGCGGTTTGGAAGTTAGCTGCGCGCGCTGCTAACTTTCAGGGCACCGCAATAATTTACTGATGTGCTTACTTGCGATAAGTTACTGTACCATGCTTGTTGCGCGATCGCGCGTGCGCACTGTTTAAAAAAGCCTCCTTTTGAAGGATAACGTCGTAGTGCAACGTCTTACAACGTAGAAGCGGAACTTTTTGTAGCGTAGCGGAACGTTTAAACGCAGCGCAATGTCTTATGACGTGTCCTACTTACATCGTATATAGCCTATAAATCATATGACCTCACCAGGCCTGCTGTACCAGGCAAGAATTATAATTTTACACTGTAAAAATTATTAGGTCTACAAACAGATGATAGTTGTCAAGTAATGATTATGGGTGCTACCAACAGACCACAGGATGTAGATAAAGCTATTTTGAGAAGGATGTCAACAACATTTCATATTACTCTTCCAGTAAGTGATATCATAATTGTTACAATTTGTAACTATCTAAAAATACTAAATAATTAATTTAAATGTATTCAAAGCTGTAAAAAAATGCTTTATAGGGAGTGATTTGGATATAGCAAAGTAAAAAGTTGGTGTACTGCATTAGAGAGACGCATTTATTTCAAAATGTTCACACAATTTCATCATCATCGTACAGTAATCCCTATAAGTAGAAGTAAACTTTTAATTTAATTTCTGTTAACTCTTCTGTCATTATTATAGAATTCTAAACAGCGAGAAGCAATTTTAAGAATAGTATTAACTAATGAAAAGGTTTGCTTCCTAAGAATTATTTTATTTTAATTTACTTTTGAATTTATTGAATCATTATGGTCTTTAAGAGCGCGGGGTTGATACGAGTTTTGCTTTGGGATGTTTTTTCCTACTGTAGGTAGAAGATGACGTAGATTATGGCTACATTGCAGAGCTGACTGAAAATTGTTCTGGCAGTGATTTAAAAGAGATATGTAAGTTCATGAAGTGAATTAACTATTTTCAGTACCACACAGGCTAGTGTTCTACAGCCATGGATGTATTTTCTTAAAATTTTGTTACAGGTCGTAGTGCTGCTTTATTTTGTGTTAGGGAATATCTTGGAAGCATCAGTTGGTGAGTGAACAATTTCACTTATATTAACAATTAACCTAGTATTTAACTAAGATGGCTTTTTGATAAGTTAATCTTGGTAATTTTCTTGTATTTTCCCAACCCTCCCCCGTAAAAAGAAACTCCAAAAAAATTTGTGCGTCCCTACGGTAAATGCGACGATATCCGTACATGGCGTATTATTTGTCCTTTATGTCGTCAATCTAATTTATCTTCCGTTTGTCATTGCTAGTTGTATATTTAGTTTATAATTTGTATTTTTTATTGTATATTTAGTATTTGACTTTGTACTTACATTGATTTTGTTAACATTTATTTTTGGAGGATAACCTTGTATAAGGGACCTAGAGTCCTACAGTATTGTTACTTCTCCTGTTACCGCTAGCTACAAATGTTGATAAATAAATGCGTCGAAGTCAACACAAATACAGTACTTCGTATACTGAAGTAGTGAACCAGTAATTTGGACAAAGACTGATTTTATTTCTTTTCTATAGTGATGAAGATTATGGTAATATTTCAGATATAAATGTAGATGTTGAAAGCATCCGAGACATTAGCACAGCTGATCTAGAAATTGCGGTGGGAAAATGCAGAAGACAGTTTATTCATTGAATGTAAATTGGCGAAACAACTCACAATCTGTGGCTAACGTCAAGACAATTTTATTCTGACTAATGCCAGATGACTTGAGAGTCAACACAGGGAAAGGTCAGGGTTATAAAGACTTAAACACAATCTCCTCAACAACTGAAAATTCTGCCAAGAAAAAGCAAGAGCATCATATCAATCACTTCTCTCCTTCTGTATATATATATACAGTATTTTTATTAGCCTACGTGTAAGTGTAGGGGGTCTACAAGTAGGCTATATTTATTTTTTATAAAATATAGACATCCAATTAAAAAAATACGTCACATGGATACCCGTATAAACTCAAGATAAAACCCGCAATAAAAATGCTAATTAATTACAACCACTTGTGCAACTTGGAAAATATATATATTGTCATGAAAAGAAAATCAATTGCAAACAATATTTCATGTACATCCCCCTTAATGCCGGAATATTGTTTGTAATAAATGTTTTCCTCGTGAATTATTGAGTTTGAGAAGTATATGTACACGACTTGTGTATGCATATATACCTTATGTCTAGACCATCTTGTCTAATAACTCTTCTAACAAATTTGAAGACGACTGGACTATAGTGTCCGTCATAGTGAAAAATTTGACTATGAGAACGACTATGATAACATATAGTTTAAGACGTTTAATCCGTTACTCTTCGGATGGCATTGCTTTCGTTTTAAATTTCCCAACAACAACTACTCAAATTGATTTTAATTTAGAACTAAAGACTGAAGAGATGTCAGAAAGGAAAAAAAATTTTTTTATATTTGTACCAAGCTCAATATAATATAATTGAAATATAATGTTAGATATACTGCCGAAACAGAGAACGTAGGAGTCTAACGTTTCGAGCGAAGGCCCTTTGTCGTTTCTCTCTGACGAAGGGCCTTCGCTCGAAACGTTAGAATCCTACGTTCTCTGTTTCGGAAGTATATCTAACCTTACTATATTTCGATTGTTGTTTCAACACTGCCTACGCAGCACGCTACTTTTATTTCAATATAATATAACTGAATAACACACAATAATGTTTACAGAAAAGGTTTTCTATACAACTCAGTATTTTTTTCTGTTATAATACACACATATAACAATTTCTAGAAATTCATTTTTTTCAGAATTCGCAGAATAATTCAAAAGGTTTTCTAGAATTCAGCTTCTTGAAATTTCACACGTAATAGAATATTATAGAATTTACAAGAAAGGTTTCGTTAGAAATGATTTTTCAGATTCAGTGCCGAAAACGTCACTTTTTTCTCATTCCCAACACTCTGTTTAAGAGAACATAATTCAATGTCCAGTAGTTTGACATTGGAAACTTCACACTCACTTTTGGTACTGGGCAACATAACAATCTAGTGTCCAGTATTCAGTTTGACATTTCACTGTCTTAGATTACTTCTGGTACTGGGCAAGACCTGTAGTAATTTTCTGCCATAGATCTTTCTTCTTAGACGTACTTCGTCGAACAGATTGCAGTAAGTCATTAAATTGCGTCATGCCTCCAGGTGCCATGCAGTAGGCACCGCGCGCGTGCATGATAAGTTCTACAAACTCCGGATATTCAGACTTTGGTAAGTTCGTTAGGTTTTGCTGCACGCACTGGCTGAACTTCATCAGGCACTTCTGCACCAACGGGCTCAAGCTTGGCGAACGTAAATGAAAAGCTATTTGACTCGGGTTGGACTTCGCCATCAAACCAGCGGCCTCGAGTGCTAAATCGTGCAACACAAAGGGACTGTGGATGGCGTTTACACTCGTTCTACAAAACTGCTGTAATGACGACATTCCAACTTTATTGGAAATCGAGCAGAGCCAATGAATATCTGCGGTGCAAGGAGGATTCTTGGAAAACGCTGAGTTGGGTTGATCATCGGGTGTTCGTCGGCCTAATGTTTCTAGTGCCAACATTCCCACGCGGTAAGCACTCGCTAGCTGGTATGCCACCTGAGGTTGTCCTCCCCAGGCCCCCGATGACTGGTAGTTCTCGACCAAGTGCTGGACCTGTTGTGAAACTTGCTGCTGAACCATCTGCTCTGGACTAGGGAATGGAACACACACGATATAATCTCCGTGCCCATGGTGGGCACCAAGGCCCATCCGAGCCATCCTGAAAACAACCGGCTGTGTTGGTGGGTGAGGGTTACTTGACGAACGTCCACGCGTTTCGTCAGCTGCGCGTTGCTCGTGGGGCACGCGTGGTTCGTGAGACGCGCGTGGTTCGTGGGATGCACGTGGTTCGTGGGATGCACGTGGAGCAGGATTGCTCTGTTGCTCTTCGTTTTCTTGTGGGTGAGTTTGCTCGTAGAGAAACTCCCAAAGTTTAGCAACCTCGAAAAGCACTTCGGGATACACGCCGCCACCTCTCGCCGCTGACTCAATAGCCAGACAGGCTCTTTCCAAGAGTTCGGCGCTTTGTTCCTTACATTGAGTGAGAGCACGCTGGATGTGGCCTGGGTTCAACGTGTGCGCCATATCCAGACAAGATAAGGCCAACTGCGCAGCTTTTTGCACAGTGCTCTGGTCGTTCGATTTCGACGCACGATCGGCAATCGACGCCACCTCCGACGGAGTCAAATTGCCTTCCCACTGCTCCAGAAGAATGGTCAACGCAACATTTCCCAACTCTAGGGCCTGGACCGAGATCCACGACACATGCGCAGAGTAGGTGCGCGAAAGCCAGTTAACACACGTGGTATTATGCAACCCCAAAGCGCACAGACCTAACTCGAATGCGCAAAGTTGCAAGGAGCGGTTACAGATAGAATGCGTCACGTTGTTCGCTTGCTCTACTTGACCAAATATGGAAGGTGATGGAGTGGCTCCTCCAGCTAACATTAAAACTTTCTTGGCAAGTTCAAACGTGAAATGTGCCTCAGCTTCCAGCGATCTGTGGGCATGGTATGATCTTCCTTTCTTCTTTCTTCCTTTCTTCCCTTTCGTCTCATTCGTTCGTCCACCTTGTTTACCCTTACCGAAACGCGCTTCATTCTCGTTTTCCAAATTATCCTGAAGTACGTTAGTTTGATCACCATCCGCATGTTGGTCTTCAGTCCTATCAGATCGCTTTTTATCACATTTGTTCCCAAATGGTCCACCACTACTCTCCTCCCATCCCGCTTCATAATCATCAATGCTCTGCTGATTCGCTCCAGTCCCCCACTCTTCTCCCGGAGAATGGTCCCTCCAAGAACCTACTTCACCGTCGCTACACTTCTCCCGGGACGATTGTCCTTCAGTAACAATATCCGCATTGACAGCTTGGTTGGATTCACGGGCATCACTATCCGAGTCTCTCCCACTGTCGGCTCCGTGACCCACTCGGAATTCATCGTGAAGCGACGACTCGTCGGACAAACACGAACTCAATGAGCTTTGTCGCGACTCTGAGGAATCAGTGTTGGATGTTGAGAGTTTTAAGGAATTCGTTTCCGATGTAGCTTTTGATGTCGAAGGTTTGCATTCAGGAATGGCGCTAGAAACATCTTCATCGCCATTAGACGTATGCCTTCAAAACAAAATTGATGACCAATTAAGTAGAAGCCTAAACAACTAGGAGCTTTTATTATTCTACGCTTCATTGCACTGTAATACTTTACACTTACTTACACTACACTACGCTACACTACGCTACACTACGCTACACTACGCTACACTACACTACACTACACTACACTACACTACACTACACTACACTACACTACACTACACTACACTACACTACACTACACTACACTACACTACACTACACTACACTACACTACACTGCACTACACTGCACTGCACTGCACTGCACTGCACTACACTACACTACACTACGCTACACTACACTACACTACACTACACTACACTACACTGCACTGCACATCACGCTTCATTACACCACACTGTACATCACACAACACCAGACGACACTACACTCCATCGCATCACCCTACCCTACATCACATCACCCTACAACACACCTCCTCAGCCTACAACACACCACCTCACCCTACAACACACCTCCTCACCCTACAACACACCACATCGCCCCTACAACACACCTCTTCGCCCTACAACACACCACATCACCCCTACAACACACCTCCTCACCTTGTGGATGGAACTCCAAACCCTCCTCGTTTCTCTACCACACTTTTATTACTACGAGTTTTTCGTTTTCTCTTGTCATTTCGTTTACGCTGTCCGCGCGAATGCTTTTCTAAACGGTATCGTTTTTCGTCCAGTAGACATTCCTTAACTTGCTGTAAGCAGACAGGATTGTCCTTTGCATAATCCAGTAATGCTAACGCTAGTTCTCCACGTTGACGACGAGTGCCTTCGCAAAGCATCGGGTACTCAGTTTCCAACACGTCTGCCTTCATCCCTAAACAGAAGAAACAGGTTAGTGCAGCAGAGTATGGTTTGGTGTAGTGTGATATGTATGGTAGGTTTATAGTATCCCTTTGTACGGTATGGCGAGGCAGGTTATGGTAGCGCAGGGTATGATACTGCAGGATGTGGACCAGATTATGGTAGTGTAATGCATGGTAGGGGTACGTTGAAGGTTATAGTAGCCCATTGTATGGTATGGTGAGACAGGTTATGGTAGTGCAATGTATGGTACCATGTATGTTATGGTGTATATGGTATATTAAGGTTATAGTAGCCATTGTATGGTGTGGTATGGCATATTATAATAGCGCAGGGCGTGGTACGGTATGCAGCATGCATGGTAGGGGTAGGTTTAATGTTATGGTACAGCCCGTGGTATGGTAAGCTACTGTAGGATTATATGTGCATAACACAACGTAACCATAGAGATCATATAAATACTAGAGGGGGCATCCTATCTTAATTTCAGCCAACCGCGGGTAACCAATTGAACGCCGCCATCTTGGATTTTTTTGGAGGCAAACACTAGGCGCGTTGGTTGGCAAAGGACTGGGTCTAGTACATTTGCCAACCAATTGACTGAAATATCATAGGTAATGGCGGCTGCCATGTGGTTACCAAATTTTCCCGCCAATGCCCCCTCTACTATTTATATGATCTCTATGAACGTAATACTAAAGCAGTGTAGTTTTACTGATACATACTCAAGGCTGATAGAGCAACTTTGAATCCCAGTTCCTTATCCTCCTCAGATTGTTCAATGCTCTTTACCAACACTTGGAATAAAAATATCGCTAACTTAATAGGTAGCACAGCTTTTCCTCGATCCAGTCTTCCCTGGCACAATAATTCTGCTCGTTCTCTCACCACCGCAAGCTCTGCTTTTCCCAGTGGTAGTTTCTTTAATAAACCAACCAATTCTGTTTCCCGGTTGGCTAGTTTGACCTGAAAATACAATGATAGAATCACAGTGGTTAACATTGATTATAAATTACGGGAACCACATCAGTTTATATACCATAGTTGTATGAATTAAATAACAGACACATTTTACTTTGATGAAGGGTTCCGCTCCAAACGTCAGTATTTCGTTGCTAAAAATCTCGGAAATCACGCAACACTCTACGTTTTTACACACTCTAAATAGGGAATGAAGTTTGGTTTCCATTTGGTCGTAACGGTCTCGTAACGGTCGCGCAAGTGAAGCGTGATGTAAGCGGATGAGAAACTAGCGGTGGCATTGTTTAGGAGGATGGGATCTTGTCTCGGTAATAACTTGGAATTGTCTGCGTTTTGTGTGATATATATTGTACGCTTTTTGCGTGTTATTGCACCTAACTCGCACCGTCGCACGCCATACGGCATGTGAAATGGTAAGCGTCATAAGAGTCGCTAGAACCATTACGTGGTTTACCTCTAATGCTTTGCTCTTGGCCGGTTTCCTTGGGACCTGCAGACCAAAAATCCCAATCTTGAACGCCAAGTGATGCTTAGAAGGCTCCAGGGACAACACCGCACACAAGAACGCAGCTTTCACTACCGTAGTTTTAATAAAGAAGTCAGCTTCTTCAGGAATACAGCCACTGTTCTCTTTTGGTTCCTTTCCAGAGCCGTTCTCAGCAAGGATCTTCTCCGCAACAGACGCAGCTGCGCAACTCGCTTCTGGGTATCCATGAACCTGACGTGAAAGAGAACAGAGGGTTTAGTGTTAGCACCCGCCACCCGTGCTTTAGGGGAGTACGGGTGGCGGTGCTGTTAGCGCGCTGCTTCTCACCAAAACGTTAAGCCCGGTTAGACGGGGTTAGTACTTGGATGGGTGACCGCTTGGGATTGACCCCGTTGTCGAGCTTGGACTCATGTGAGTAGAGGTAGAGTTGTAGTTGATCTCTCCTGTGCTTCGAGGGCTTTTCGCCGGGTTCTCCGGTTTTCCTCCCTCCATAAAATCAACACCTAACATCTTAGCTGTGATCCGTGGTCTGAACTGTGTCGTTGGTGGCTGCTTGGAGCGCCTTTGATATGCCTCGACACGGCTACGTTGATCTGCGTCCTTCGTAATTCAGCCGCTGCATGGCTGCAAGTAAGGATGATTAGCCACCCAGTCCTTTATCCTTTATCCTTTAAATATTACTTCAAAAACTCATCAATAATTCCTGAGGGAAATACAAAGGAAATCAGTACCATATCGGTGGTTTTATACCTGATAATCATAAATAATCCCCCTGATTTACATAAACTTTAGCTTTGATTTTCTCGGCTTAAACATTGACAACGTTGTTTTTCAAACTTACTACGCAAACGAACTTACTAAATGGGTCGCTTTTGAAGCTATTCAACACACTTGCAGTTTGAAATCTGATAAAACACTGTACCTGGAGCGCTTCAGTCCTCGCGCAGAAAATGTCGATGTCTTCATCCAGGTCCTCTATAGGCAAATGGACTTTGACAATCGTTGATGCTAGTTCTGACTTCTTATGTTCAGAAACACTCGCGATCGTCGTATTCTCCAGACTGCAAGAAAAGTTTCTTAATCACTATTGGAAAACATGTATATGAATATAATACTGACTTCCAGCAAGAAGTCTTCAATTGACTCTACATTTTACTCTGGGGCTCTGCTCAAAACGTCAGTATTTCGTTACCAATTTTCCCACTTTTTCACTTTGCTCTATCTAAAACACTGTCTACGCAGCACTTCAATTCACTCCTAGTTGTCTTGTGTGGTATCTTCTGTGCCTACCTTTCAATCGAATCATTACTGGAATGAGACGATATTCTAGCTGTCTTTCCAGGCTGTGAGACAGTATCCTGTCTGGTTGGTGAATACACAACGCCATGTTTGCCCATTTTGTGAGTCTAAATGAATGCAGGACCAGTCCAAGGAGCAAGCCTCGATGGCCATTGTGAATCCTGGGAAATGTTCAACAGCTCGGCCAAAAGCATGCACACGTTCTCCAAGGAAACGAGCTAGAAATGTGAAGAGTTTAGGTTACATGGATGAGGAAGGAAGGAAGGAAGGGAGGAAGGAAGGAAGGAAGGAAGGGAGGAAGGAAGGAAGGAAGGAAGGGACGGAAGGAGGAGAAAGAAGGAAGGGAGGAAGAAAGGGAAGGAAGGAAGGAAGGAAAGAAGGAAGGGAGGGAGGGAGGGAATGAAGGGAGGGAGGAAGGAGGGAAGGAAGGAAGGAAGGAAGGAAGGAAGGAAGGAAGGAAGGAAGGAAGGAAGGAAGGAAGGAAGGAAGGAAGGAAGGAAGGAAGGAAGGAAGGAAGGAAGGAAGGGACGGAAGAAGGAAGAAACGGAAGGGACGGAAGGAAGAAACGGAAGTAAGGAAGGAAGGAACTACAGAAGGGAAGGAAGGACGGAAGGAAGGAAGGAAGCAACCAAGTTCCTTACCATTTTTTGCTTTCTCAACGGTTTTTCTATGCCATTCCTCCAGTTTCTCCTTCAAGTTCTGCCTTCCAGAAGCCGTCAAAGTCGGATCAAGACAAGCAAAACGCCAAAGAACGACAAGCTCATCACAAAAACTTGCACAAGCATGTTTTGTCATTTCCGTGCTAGCAGTATTAATATTATTTCTATAGTTACGATTATTGTTGCTGCTGAAAAATGTGTGACTTCTACCAGACACCTGGCTTCGGCTACAGAACCACCACGCAATAATCTGTTCCAATGACAAACACTCTTGTGTCAGAAACGTTAACAGTTCCACGGCATTGGGATCCCTGTGTTGAAACAGCTCTCGTACAATAGATAGCAAGTTCCACATGCCTTCAGGCTCACGACCTGTCAGTGATCGCAAAAGATTGGACCTGTTGGAAAAATAAACACACAGAATAACAAAATGACATCATATTATGTGTCACTGATCTCGATGACCCAAGGTGCATGACAATGCACGCATGCGCAAATTTTTGTCCTTACCATTCAGCAGCTGTTGGAGGAGCAGTAGATGCAAATTGCAAGTTGTAGATTTCTTCTAAAACAAACGGACCTGGGCCACAAAATTTGGACAACATCTTCCTGACATTGTCACGAAGAACTTTCTCATCCATCCACCATTGAGTTTTGTGTTCCGCAGAAGGACCAGCAGTTGGGTCTAGGAGAAGAAATATATAAAAACACTTATTTCCTTCCCTCCCTGCCTGCCTCCCTTCCTCCTTCCTTCCTTAACTTCCTCCCTCCCTCCTTCCTTCCCTCCTCCTTTCTTTCTTTCTTCCTTCCCTCCTTAACATCCTCCTTCCCCCCTCCTTTCTTTCTTCCTCCCACCCTCCCTCCCTCCTTCCTTCCTTCCCTCCCTCCCTCCTTCCTTCCTTCCTTCCTTCCTTCCTTCCCTCCCTCCCTCCCTCCCTCCTTCCTTCACCCCTTTTCCCTTCACCACAGAACTTTCAAATTGTTTTCTTACCAGGAGCACCAGACAATGTGTTGATTGATGACTCATTTGACAGAAGCAGTTGATCCAGCAACTGTTGAGCATAAGGCAAGAGCTAAAAAGGAATTAACAAAAACAAGCAATGAATTTCAATAGAATCATTTCTCAGCCTGGAACAATCAAGGGTATTTAATGTTTGTAAATGTATGAGAATACCAGACAAATAGCTTCTACTGCAGAATCAACACACCACAATCTCCTGAAGTCTGCCAAACCATTGTACAACCTCATTTAAAGGCCCTGGTGTCGCCTAATGGCTAATAGTACAAACATACCTGCTGGGGCAGCTCGCTGATGAGATATTGTGAGAATTTTTGCAGTTGATTTCTCTGTAGTCTTGAGAGGGATTCAGAAACTGGTGGTCTTAATGATACACTTTGTGGCTGATGTATTCTGTGCAAACACAGTGCAACAATATGGCAGCACCACGCAGCAGATGGACTGCATGAACACATACATGAAGTCACATGACCTCGATCAAATACCACTGCTGGTTTATACGACTGAGCATGCTCAGAACTGTTACCTGCAACCCAAGTACTTGGTGTTGGTGGAAAGACCTTGCCACTTAAATGAAAACCTGAAGCAAAGAATATTTCAGAATCATTCCTCAAAAAACATAAAACAAAAAAAGGTCCACAATGCATACATGTGACTATGCATATTGTCGACTATATGGCAATCATGTCAAGTATCGGTCATGTCAAATATCTGGTGTTGAGTATGATGCAAATGCAGTCAGGCAAGCAAGAAACACGCTGACATTATGCCTACCACTGACCTTCATCAGCAGTAGTCACAAAAATTGATGACATTGACTGGTTTGAATGGATTATCTTCAATCCTGCCCCATTCTCCTTCATTAACCCATTCCTACTTGAGCTGGCCCAAAACAGCCTCTTTATTTATATTGTACATTACGCTGTCTGACGCCAGACAATTTTTACTAAGTCACAATCTATCCACCCACCCTCCCTCCCCTTTGCAAATAAACACCTGCAATGCAGGCTACCTATGCCTGAGTTGTGCCTGACTACAAAAGACAAACATCCAGTGAAAGATGTCCTACAAATACATTTTCATTTTATTCAAAATCTACATAAAATATAACTTTAATTTTATAAACACTTTAGTTTTTCGACATTTGTAATTAGAGATTCATTAATTCTATATCTTGAAATGTTCAAAAGAGAAGAATATATTTTTCAATGGCCAACTTTCGTGCGACAAGGACCAGCTGTCATTTCTTTTGGAAAGAAAGTCACATCTCAAATAGAAATTAACAATTTATAGAAGTCTCCCCAGCTATACTTACCTATCTGTAACGGTTCATTGACGGCTTTAGCTCGATACAGTTGCTCTCCTTTCTGAAATTCTTCGGCGGAACCATTGGCTAGACATGAATACAATCGAATATTATCATCATTACGAGGGAAAGACCAAAAAGCTATTCTCAACTGAAGCTGTTCTGGTAGATTTGGATAAGTCTTTTCAACGACTTCAAATGAGACAGTTGCTGCAACTAGTTTTGAACATAGTTCAATTAAAGTCTCAACGTTTGGTTGGGTGTATTTTAATGGAATATTATTCTCCGTAGCCGCCGCATTGGAGATGCTTCGTTTCCATCCTCGCCAATTTCCACAAGAAATTTCGGGTTCAGAAATCCATGAACATAACGACATCTCGTCAAACCTATCACTGTCGTCAAAGGAAAATGTGCCGTCATTATTCTCCCCGGAATCGGTGTGACCCAAATCCACGTCAACATCCATTTTATGCTGTGTTTTTTTCTTCACTTTTATGGCAACAAATTGTCAGATTTTTTTACAATCTCTGATTTATGTACTCTAGTTCCAGGCCAGTGCGCTGTCATGCACTGATGCACCAAAACTGGTTATAAATCCATGTCCTATATTCACGAATTTATTGGTTAGGATTAGGGCGTGTGTTGGGGTCAGGCTTTCATGAAGTACCTTGGGTTATTTAGGACATGGAATTATTACCCGAAAACTGGACATATGATACGTTTTTCTTAGTTGGTTGATTGACCAATAGATCTATTATAATTGATGATCAGTTGATCAATCTATCGATTGATTAATCAATCTATCGGTTGATTAAGTGATTGACTGTAAGTTCCTTCCTTCCTTCCTTCCTTCCTTCCTTCCTTCCTTCCTTCCTTCCTTCCTTCCTTCCTTCCTTCCTTCCTTCCTTCCTTCCTTCCTTCCTTCCTTCCTTCCTTCCTTCCTTCCTTCCTTCCTTCCTTCCTTCCTTCCATCCTTCCTCCCCCTCCCCCTCTAGCGTTTTCTCTGAGATGAGCATATGGCATTCATTAACGAAGGGCATTCATTATGCATGTATTATTGATTGATCCTTGCGCAAATCAATCAACTTGATCCGCTAAAGAACTTTGTCAGACGGTTGCTAAGAGATCATCTATCTTTGTGTACCAATCTTACTACAAACAGATTAAAAGCTACATACAACCACATTTGCTTGTAAACCTATAAAGACATTTCTCACTCAAATAAACTTGGAGGAAAGCGCAATAATTTAATAATGGCAACTGCTAATCTGCCGGCTATTTCGCATTCTCTCTCTCGATTGGGAAACCCAGAGAAGATAAATGTGCGCGGAATTTCGCGCGGCGAAGGTGCATCCTCTCAACTTCATCATGAACTTGAGAAAGTCAACCGGTTACGGCCTATCACCGCAGAGCAAATGCCATGGAGGCTAACAAAATCTTCACACGGAGCAAGAAGTGTTGCTAAAGGTGCGACCTTACCAGCCCTTGGTGCTTTACCAGAAGGAATTGAAGTGAAGAAAGCAGATGACCAGTCAAAACCCGCTATTCCAATATTCGGTATGAAACCCATATTTATTGTGTAAATATTGAGATTTGAGTTAGCTGACAGTGAAGTCAAATATGGTTGCATGGTCTAGCCATAGTCTAGCAAAATTATGAAAAATTGCATCTAAGCACATGTAAAAGATATAATTGCATTTGTAAAGATATCAGTTCAACAATCCAATGAAAATTGTGCTTTTTTTTATCTTCAAGTGTTGTTGGTGTTTAATTATTTAATATGTAATAAACAAAATAATACATGAATGCTTGGAGATATGAAATTTATCTTCTCATGGCAGATCAAATTGAATACTCAAAGATAAATTTCTATTTATTTCATATCCGAGTATTGCACCAATTTGAGTAGACTTGATTCTAACAACATGAACCCCAGCAACATGCACTAAAATATTTAATAATGCTTTATTTATTAATTTTTAGGGAATAGAGCTGATCTTGCTAGTCGTGCAGAAAGTCACCAGTCACGGGTGAATACTGCTGGGTCATATGAAAGACCCTTAGTTGATGAGGTAACGAAATAAGAAACAATGAATTAGATGAAAAGAAATTAATAATAAATAGTGAATCTCTCTCGACAACTCCATATAATCATTTTTTATTTACAGTTTGAAGAGTTAGTGAGAGAGAAAATGAAAACAAGTTATTATGTTGTGAAGCAAGCATTCAAACAGTATGACCCAGAAGGCAAAGGGACTATTACAAGGTAATAAAGGGAAGACAATAAACACATAATTTTTACTCCCTGATTAAAGTAATTTTTGTTGTTGTTTTTAGAGAGTCATTGGCAAGAATTCTCAGCAGTATAGTTGGTAAAAATATCAGCTTGAGTCAGTTCAATCGTTTAATGATCAGGTTTCATTCTAATATATTTTTTGTCATTTTTTTAATGTCTAGCTTTCATAATTTTGTTCTTGCTATAAATGCCTTAATAATAACATTTCTAAAGTTGCTATAACAAAATGTTTTAGGCTTGGTCTAGATCTGAAAAAAATGATTTCAATTGATGAATTTTATGCTGCCTTCCGACAATCTAAGGTACATCTGCTTCAATGACTGGGTGAATGACTTGAATGACTCTCTTATCAAATTCATTAAATATTCATTAAGAAAATTCAAAAGAAATGAATGTTTAATCAATATCTGTAAATCTCATTTTTCCTCAATTTACTTAGCTAAAATCACTCCAACTTGAAAAATAGTTTGAAAACATGGCTATTTAGATGCATCTATTTGATAAGTACGATAAAGCGTTCACAGCCGATCTGTATCTGATTTACTGCGGCTCGCTTGAAGCTTGCCTTGTAAATCAGAGACAGATTGCTGCTCATTCTTTATCAATTACCATCTCTCATTATTATCTCCATCTCTCTAATATAAAGCTCTCTCTGTAATAAACACCCCTCTCTCTAATAATAATCTCTTTTTCTAATAACACCCGTGGACCTCTCTAATAAACCTCTCTCTCTAACAAACCCCACTCTCTCTCTCTAATAAGCTCCTTTTCTAACCCCCCTGGCTCCCTATTAAATAAATCCCCCCTGTCTAATAAACCCCACGCTCTCTAATAAACCCCTCCCTCTCTAATAAACCCCTCCCTCTCTAATAAACCCCTCCCTCTCTAATAAACCCCTCCCTCTCTAATAAACCCCTCCCTCTCTAATAAACCCCTCCCTCTCTAATAAACCCCTCCCTCTCTAATAAGCCCCTCCCTGTCTAATAAACCCCTCCCTCTCTAATAAACACCTCCCTCTCTAATAAACCCCTCCCTCTCTAATAAACCCCTCCCTCTCTAATAAACCCCTCCCTCTCTAATAAACCCCTCCCTGTCTAATAAACCCCTCCCTCTCTAATAAACCCCTCCCTCTCTAATAAACCCCTCCCTCTCTAATAAACCCCTCCCTCTCTAATAAACCCCTCCCTCTCTAATAAACCCCTCCCTCTCTAATAAACCCCTCCCTAATAAACCCCTCCCTCTCTAATAAACCCCTCCCTCTCTAATAAACCCCTCCCTCTCTAATAAACCCCTCCCTCTCTAATAAACACCTCCCTCTCTAATAAGCCCCTCCCTCTCTAATAAACCCCTCCCTCTCTAATAAACCCCTCCCTGTCTAATAAACCCCTCCCTCTCTAATAAGCTCCCCTTCTCTAATAAACCGCCCTCTCTAATAACCCCACCCACTTCAGATAACCCCTTCCTTTCTGATCATCCCTTCTTCTCTAATAAGCCCCCTCTCTCTAATAATACCTCCCCCATATAACCTCACCCATCTGTGATATAAGTTCTCTCTTTCTGGTTATCCTTTCTATTTTCCTGACTACAAAAACGTACGTTTATAGAGAATGTACTCAACATTCATTCAAGTGATGACTCATTTTACTTTGTTGCATTCAGAAACAAGACCAACCCCCTGAATGGTGGGAACTCCAGACAAGAACTGTTCATTTCATGACAGCAGCACAAGTCCATGCACACCTGAAGGAGAAAGCTAAACAAAGGTGAAAACACCTTTATACTGTATATGATTATTAATATCACAAATGTTCGCCAGAAGTACACTTTAAAAAACAACGTACAAGTCTTCGGTATATATTACATGTTTTACTTTTCCATTCAAGATTTCTAGATCTTGGTGATCTTATTCCCCAAATGAATCCTGGTGGTAGTGGACGAATTTTAAAACCAGAATTACACAACACTTTAAACAAGCTTGGCTTTCCTATGGAGGACAGCGAGTTTGATAAACTTTGGCAGAAATACGACACAGAGAACGTCGGAGTGATAAAAGGAGAAAAACTACTCAACAAACTTGGAATTACTTTAAAAGGTTTGTTAGAAAAACCAGAAATGACGGAAAAAGAAGAGTCAAAGTCTCCCAGGAGATTGGAAACTGAAAGGTCTCAATCATTAGACGTTGAAAGGTGGCTAAAGAAAAAGTTTCGAGAAGGTTGTTCCGAAATGAAACACGCTTTTCAGGAAATTGATGTAGACAGAACAGGACGCGTGACGAAAGAACAGTTTCAAAGAGTTTTAAAGGAATACGGTTTAAAATTGACGTCAGATAAGCAAACTGATGATTTTCTTGCAAGGTTGGTCTGCGTTTGTTTGTTTGTTTGTTTGTTTGTTTGTTTGTTTGTTTGTTTGTTTGTTTGTTTGTTTGTTTGTTTGTTTGTTTGTTTGTTTGTTTGTTTGTTTGTTTGTTTCTGTCTGTCTGTCTGCCTGCCTGCCTGTCCGTCCGTGTGTGTGTGTGTGTGTGTGTTTGTTTGTTTGTTTGTTTGTTTGTTTGTTTGTTTGTTTGTTTGTTTGTTTGTTTGTTTGTTTGTTTGTTTGTTTGTTTGTTTGTTTGTTTGTTTGTTTGTTTGTTTGTTTGTTTGTTTGTTTGTTTGTCCGTCCGTGCATTTGCTTGCCTGTCTTTACAATTATTGTATTTGCGTCTATATGTGACTGTGTTTGCGTCTGCGTTTGTCTTTCTATCTGTCTTCTGTTTGTTTCCCAAACTCTATAAAGCCTTTAATCTTAAGACACTCATTCAGAACCACTAATATCTCGGCTTGACTTACAGATGTGGCGTGGAATTTCAAGGGAAGGTGCCATACAAGGAGTTTCTCAGGCGTTTTCAAGATAGAAGCGAGAAAGGAATACCACATAAAATTTTAGCAAATCCGTTGCACAGGTAACGAAGCCTCCTTTCTTTCCTCAATACTTGAAGAACATTAATATCAGTTTATATCAAAGATTGTGTGTAAAAACGTAGAGTGTTGTATAGGCAGTGTTTTGGATAGAGCAAAGTGAAAAGATGGTGAACCGCCGAGATTTTTAGAAACGAAATACTGACGTTTCGAGCGGAGCCCTTCATTACAGTAAAACGCGACGAAGGGCTCAAAACGATATATTTCGTTGCTGAAATTATCTCGACAGTTTACCACCTTTTCAATTCAGTATATAATATCAAGGTTTCTTGACCCGGTTGCCGCGTTTTTATCTAGATATCACCAAAGCGAAATCGAAAGCAAATTCTCAACAACGTCAGCAATTGAGGCAAAACTAATGGATATGTTTCAAAAGGACTTCTTGTCACTGCTTGGGACACTTCAGTAAGTAGACAATAACAATATCCATTTCTTATTCCTTTTCTGGTTGTTTTACATTGGTTTCAGTGCTCCTTTTTCAACTTGCTCTTCCTAATATTTCTGTTTCATTGTTTCAGTAAAATTGACCAGAATGATCAAGGTCTGATAAGTCAAGAACAGTTCCGAGCAGCTGTCGAGAGTCGTTTTGAAATCAACATGACGGACGAAGAATATGAGCAGTTTCTGAATTCTGTTCCTATTGACAACAATGGAATGGTGCAATATGTAGAGTTCATGTCTCGCTTTGACACCAAGTAAGAGAAAACAGAGTACATTATATTACTTTACGTTACATTACATTACATTGCGTTACATTACATTACATTACATTACATTACATTAGTATTTACATTAGATACATTAGTATTTACATTACATTACACTTTACATTACATTTTATTCATATATTAGGGAACAATTATCTATTTTCGACACAAAATCAACCATCCCGGAACGAAAGTACATCGACACCGAATCACCTCCAAAATCTCCTCGGATACGTCCAGTAAAGTCTGTGGAAACTACTATAGTGGATGAAGGACGAAGTGTTGAAGAAATGAAACAAATTATCCGAAAAATATTGAACCAGAACTTTCAGCGAGTACAAGAGGTAAGCTGTCATCACCACCATCACCACCATTAACATTATTCACCATCACTATCACCATAATCACGATCATCATCATAATCATTATCATCATATATTCATCATTATCCTCCAGGAGTTCTACGACATCGACGAATTTAACAGCAAACGACTCACTCAAGAAATGTTCCTGCGACTTATGAAAAGGTAACTGGAAAGACGTTTTGCTGTACATGTCCTACACCACTATCAATTATAAATTCACTGTTTGTAAATTCAGGATTCTACCACTGGACTAAATCATTAAAACTACCCCTGCACTCGCATGGATTTATCACGCTTCATTTTTTCCCCCTTTTATTCTTAAAGGTTTTCAGTGGATCTTAGTGGAAACGAAGTCAAGAGGTTATGGAACACGTTGCTTACTGACCAAAAACGAATGCTAGAGTACTCACAGTTTGTTCGCCATTTCGGATGCGCTTCTACCGCACAAGGTGAAAAAAGAAAATTTAGTCTCAGGGCTGCAAATACATTTTTTTTCTTGACAGGACATGTGTCTGATCCATTTCCAATTTTGATCAGACATTCCTAAAATTTGTTCGGACATAAAACCATTATCACTACATTTTGTCGGACATATAATTCTTCAGAATACAGTTCTGAGTTCATGATATAAAGCCGGTTTCCGTGGCAGTCGTCTGACTCGTCTGTTTAGCGTCGCGCGCGTGTGCCGTTATACTTATACATTGTTTTAATTAACTCCTTGGAACCAGAGTAATTAAATGCTATCAGTTTCTCTGAGAAGACCGATTCAGTTACGGAAGATCTAAAATTCAAACATGCTCAATCTAGTCGATAGAACTACGAAACGAAATCGGAATTTTTCTCTCAAAAAGAGAAGTTTCTCTTTCAACATCATAAAGCCGAATTTCTTGATCAGACAATATATTTTATTTGCACAGACACTATGTCCGATGACAATTTAGTTTTGTCCTGACATTTGCCAAATTTGTTCTGACATTTGCCAAATTTGGTCGGACATTGGACAATGTCCGACAGTAATTTGCAGCCCTGAGTCTTATGTAGCACAGGCTCCAATATTTAAAAAGGAACGATTTGGGAGCTAATAATTTGTATTATTTTTTAGCTTATCCTAATGCAAAGATCTCGCCACCCAAACGTGGTGATAGCGATTTCATGATGCGTTCAAACAAACTGAACAGTGCACTCAACATGTTGTATGATCAACTGAGGTCCAAGATTGATTTAAATTGGGATAGATTACAATTAGAATTGAAGGTTTTTGACCCTCAAGGCACAGGAAACATCAGCAAAGGGGACTTTAAGGTAACATTACTGTATTTTTAATGATGGTGGTGATGATGGTGGTGGAGAAGGTAACGGTGATGATGGTGGTGGAGGTGGTAACGGTGATGATGGTGCATGGTGGTGGTGGTGTTGCTGCTGTTGCTGGTAGTGGTGATATCCCTTCTCTTTCAAGACTTCCCCCCTGCAGTAAATCTGTAAATGGGCCAATTGTACACTATAATTTTGTAACTTGGATTTCTACAGGATATCATCCAAGGCTTATGTGTGGAAATGACTGATTACGAAGCTGAAATGATAGTTAAGAAGTTTGAAAATAAAAAAGACGCAAGGTAAATTCTTCCCTTAGTCTTCTTCAATATTGAGAACCAGCGATAAATATTCATAGAATTCATCATCTTTGTTCTTTTTGTTCAATCAGTGTTTCGTATGTAGCCTTCCTTGAACCATTTGCTCAGCGCCGAAGACCGTATTGCTATGGCAACAACATGCAAGGCGTTATGAGTCATCGAGACAACGAGGTGAGGCGTACGGATATATTTATATCCAATCTCGTCCCCAGAGCCCACGTTCCCCTTATCCAGCAGGCGGGAAACGAGAGGCTCTGGGATAATCCGTTCACGCCATCACAGGATTTTTGTTATCCGGAAGAAGAGTTATATAGAGTTCAATGTGTTCATCAGCCAATGAAATATCGATGTGAAATGGATTATCCCAGAGTCTCTCGTTTCCTGGGTGGGGAATGTGGGCTCTGGGAATGAGATTGATTCATATCATGAACTAATACTGACCATATAGTTCTATTTAATTTAATTATTTTAATTTATTTTCAGTTCCCGCATAATTCATTTGGTTCAAAGTCTGATAAGGAATTGTCTAGTCTTACGGCGAGGTTGAAAGAAAAGGTGGGTATTTCAAACACGAGTATTATGGTAGCTTATCTAATTCGTTAATAATTCATGAAAATTCAAAAGAAATGAATGTTTAAAACAGGTGTTGTAAATCGGATAGAAATTCGTCCTGATTTACATAAACTTTCCGATGTTTAATTGCCTGTGTCTGTCTCTGTATGTTTGCGATTGTCTGTCTGTCTGTCTGTCTGTCTGTCTGTCTGTCTGTCTGTCTGTCTGTCTGTCTGTCTGTCTGTCTGTCTGTCTGTCTGTCTGTCTGTCATTGGTCGGTCGGTCTGTCTGTCTATATAGTGAAATAAAAGTAGCGTGCTGCGTAGGCAGTGGTGAAACAACAATCGAAATATAGTAACTTAGGTTAGATATACTGCCGAAACAGAGAACGTAGGATTCTAACGTTTCGAGCGAAGGCCCTTCGTCAGAGAGAAACGTCAGAGAGAAACGTTAGAGAGAAACGAAGGCCTTCGCTCGAAACGTTAGATTCCTACGTTCTCTGTTTCGGCAGTATATCTAACCTAAGTTACTATATTTCGATTGTCTGTCTATATATCTGTCTGTCTGTCTGTCTGCTTTCAACGGTCCATTTCTCGCTGTAGTTATCTGACGACTGGATGACATTACGTCGTGCTTTTAAAAAGCTTGACAAGAAGAACGAAGGTTACCTCGACATGAAGGAGTTTCGTTCTGTCTTGCAACTCTGCAACATCGTGTTAAACGAAGACGAGGTTTTTGAACTGTTAGCACAACTGGATGACAAAATGGAAGGCAAGGTTAATTACAGAGATTTTTTAAAGAAGATTTCGCGGTAACGATCCCACGCAAAAGCTCAGCATTGAAATTAACAACAACAGGATCACGGAGTGGTTTAATCATTTGTGAATGGTAGCTTACCAACAGCTTGCTATAGGGTAACCCAGTGGTGGTGGTGGTACAGTGTGACCCTTTACATGTATATGTTTACGCACACGACACGTTGAGACCAACGATGTTGTCAGCATAGCCTCAGATCTGCATTTATACAGCTTTTTAACTCTTCCGAAGATTTCAAACAAACTCTTACCAACAAATGTAAACCAACGATATAGCTAACTGACCACGCTAAAACACGGTGGACCCTTGCAGTAAGGGTTATATCTTTTCTCTCTCACGCGACCTTGGTCGGGGTCAAGGTTACCCTCGATGTAAACACACTCATTGTCTTTTGACCCTTCTAGAAGATGGACCCTTGTAATATAAGGTTTCCCTCCTCAATGCCAGAACAGGGCCAAAGGAAATTTACTTTAAAATCTCACTATGCTTATATGATACAACAATTACATCATGACAAATATTTCGTTCGTTTTGATGCATCACACTCTCTCTCATTTGCTTCGTAATACATGACAATTCGTGAACGACGACGACAAAAACATCAACTTTATTTTAGCCATGCATACAGACTTACAAATATGAAATACAACTATTGTTATATGGAGACACAGATCAAAATTTTAAAAGTAACGGCGGCTTCTTGAAATACTGACAATATACTCACTGACATTTGACATTTTATCTTAGCTTATATCTATAGTTTGTTGTGGTAAATACGGTCCGTTGGAGAATAACAAAGAAGTCTTTTTTTAAATTTTAATTCGTATAACTCCTTTTGTAGTTGAATATGTTAAGACAAACAAATATGATATATAATAATGAAAAGAATTTTACGATATTCTTACTTCATGTGCTGAAGTCGATCTAATTAATCTGAGATTTGAACTCGTGCCTTCGTGATACTGGTCCATGCACTACTTAACTACTTGAGCCATCGAGGGCATTAAGAATCATGTGCTTGTTCCATTCCATTTACGTTCAACCTTGATATTCTCTGCGACAGCTTAGCAGATATCCAGACGCAATGTTTCAATTATATTCAGATATTCATTTAATTGTTATGTCCGCAGAGAAACATGAAGAAAATTTCATGATTAAGGATGATTGTGAATCTGTGGGAGTTTCGCATACATGACAAAAGTTGTGATCACTTGTCAATTGCGGTTGACTCAATATCTAGCCGCATTTACTACCAAAGACTGAATATTGTCAAATTGTTGTCACGCGCCATGTTCATCAATCGAGCAAGTGAAAAGGTGCTAAACTGCCGTGAGAATAGTTTTGATAACGAAATATTGACGTTTTTAGCGAAGCCCTTTATTGTGTGCAATAGTGTGGTTTGAAACTGTCACCTTTTTTTTTATAATGGTTTTGGTTAAAGATATTTAATCACCGAAATGCGGTAAGCCGAAGATATGGCTCGAGACAAAAATCCGTATTCCATCAATAATTCACGCCCAGCTCTTAATAAAGGCGAACAGGTGTGAATGAACGCTTGTGCGCATGTCTAGACGAGTGAAAGATGGACGTCGATAGACGTTAACATTGACGGGGTATTGAAGAATGTTATACATCGAGGAGTTATTTTGCGTAAGCTACATGCTGATTTCATTACTCAGTCTTCTACATCAACTTCGGAGTCAGTCGTTTGTCACCGTTGAATGTCGTGAAGTGTGGATGTTCTGTCTGGAAGACAGTGAGCATAAATCTAGTCTGAGATACATCTTAAATGAGAATGATATGGATAATAGATGTAACAATCAGGGAACATCGTTCTTGTTTCGTTTCCTAGTGTTTTTACTCGCATCGTTTGAGCTTGTGGTATTCATCTCGGTTATTTACGCTCACCATTTTAAGATCAAAAGACGAGACATGATTATCATTTCAGAGAAGCTAGTCTTGAGACTGATTTACACCTTAGTTATCATCACCGGAGTCCTGATAAGCCTCCTGGTCTTACTGCCTCTTGTACAGTACTACACCTTATTCGAAACGGGAAACTCTTCCTGTGAAGGCGCGTTTAATATCTTCCTTCACTCCCCACCACGCGCCTTCGTTTCATTTATTATCAGCCTTATCACTTCGCCACTAAAATCAATCTTCCACGGCCAGTTTATCTACGACTTACACCTCGATAAGGTGTATCCGAATTTCACGTGTGTCGAGCCGAGCATGGACCGTATTACGAACGTCCTGAAGTGTCCCATGGAACAGACATGGCCAGCGCACTTCCCCGAGCCTTCGGCGTGCAGGGGGACCTTGTACTGTTCCAGCGATTGTCAGATTGTTTTTCCACGAATAATAATTAGCTCATTAAGTGTTATCTTGGCGTCATTTACGCTCTACTACCGCTTATTAAGGTTACATCATAACATAGCCCACACCGAGAGGACGTTTGTAAGAGAAATTGCCGACGAGGGAGTTTCTCGCATTACGGTGGCCAACCAACACACGAGTGTTAGAAGGGACACAGGGGTATCAACAAAGCGGTTGAACGTATTGAATCACCGCGAAATGAAAGATAAAGCAGTTGGTTCGTCAAAACCAGCTGTCAGAGATTTCAAAGGCCAGACTGTTTACGAGCCCAGATATTCAACCTTTGATGGATATGTGAATGGAATAAATGGTGCCAAGGTTGAGGAGTTGACGAGGACGGGACAAGACGAGATGTCGGATAGAAAACTCCAACAGGAACGCAAAGAAGTGAAGTGTTGGAAAAATAAGAATGGTGAGACGCGACAATCTGAGAACGGACTTGTAAAAAGAAGAACGGGGAGGACTTATAATCATAGTGAAAGTCTTGAAGAACTCGGGAGGCATTCGGGTGATGATTTAGTAGAAGGCGCACTGGTAGAGGACGAAAGCGAATATTATATGTCCGGATTCCGCTTATGAAGGAGGACAACTAAATTGATATCGTGCTAATCTCGTCTATATACGAAAAAACGTATGCGCTCAGCCGCGGTTTAGAAAATGATGGCCACAGTGTATCAGGCTTGATGTCAGCGTGATGGCTACAGAATGCATCTGATCTCAGCTGTCTTGTGAAAAATGGAGTGACTTCTGAGCATGACAGAATGGTGGCTATTATCAAAATTCACGCCAGGTCGGTTCAGAAAAACACAATGGTCACAATGTATCAGGCTCGATGTCTGCTGTGTGCAGAAAAAAATATAGGGATCTTTGATGGCATAAAAAAAAATGTTTGATGGCAGCGTGATGGTTACAGAATGCATCAGATATAGATCTGATGTCAGCTGTCTTCTAAAAAATGGAGTGACTTCTGATAGCAGAATGGTGGCTATTATCAAAATTCATGTCCGGTCGGTTTAGAAAAAAACGATGGACACATGCAATGTATCAAAATGTAGTGATCTTTCATGGCAGTGCGATGGCTACAAAGTGCGTCAGATCTGATGTCAGCTGTCTTCTGAAAAATGTAGTGAATTCTGATGACAGAATGATGGCTACTATCAAAATTCATGTCAGGTCGGTTTAGAAAAATACAACGATCCCAGCTGACAGTATGCTGGCTACGACAATGGCTTCCGTGCATGATACAAGTAGTCAGAGCGTCGCTCATGGGACTAACATCGCAGATTTAATTCCATCAGCAGCCGGAGCTTCGTGTTGCATTTTCGCAACACCAAAAAAAAACTTAGAACATGAAGTTTAATCGAGTGACTAGCCAAATATTACTTGCGATTGTTACAGGAAAGATACGGATATATATATTATCATACGTGATAGTGGATACAACTAATCGTAATTAAGTTTTTCTTAAAAGACCCGACACCAAACCTAACACAGGCCATGCGGTTTTTTTATGGAACAGTGAAGTCACAAGCGCAACTGATATGATTTCTGAATATTTCGCTAGACTTATTCGGCGGTATATATACAACGGCACAATCATTCCCAGCAGAAAGTTACGCGTTGTGTTGTAAAAAACCTCAGTCTACAAATTCCCAATAATCGCCAATTTAGAAAAAAATAATTAAAGCTTGTTAATAAGTTCTATTCAACGCGGGACTGTGTGAAACAAAGCCTTGGCAATTAAAAGTTCTAAAGTAAGCAAAAGTGGACGATTAAGTCAGTAAAGTATATTGACATGGGCGGTTAGAACTAAGGTAATCCCTTCTTTTAAAAAGAATTTAAAAAACCACAAGTTTTCTCAACTCCTTAACTAAATATTTTGGCTTGAAATATTGATGATGATTTCAGCTGCCGTGAGTTAGTGAACGGTAATTATTATAGAAACTCTTCATAATAATTGGAGAAGAGATGAATATGCTAGCTTAGATACAAGAATTGAATGTAAATGTTCATGAAACCATTTTACTGAGTAAAATAGCTCAAAAAACATTTACAGAGAAAAACTCTGAGCTACAGAACTCACTCGACGAACCCACAACTTTCCGAATGCCAGCCGGACGCTCTCACCATAATAATTAGATAGGTTCAATCCCAATAAGAGGCTGGTTTTGAAGATATTAAAATGTTCTGTACCGAATAGACACACCAGGTCATGAGTTATAACTAAAAATCCACAAAATGGTATTACAAATATGAGCGGTATTCTAGACAATGGAATACTGACGTTTCAAGCCCAAAGATCTTCGTCAATGAAGCAATTGTAGAATACCCATGCAATCATGCCTTTTAGTTTGCATGTATAGCCAAAAATATGAGTAGAATCTCTTTAAAAACAGCTTAAACATAAAGTACATAAAGATGAAATTGAACGAATATGTTGTTTTTAATCAAATTCAACAAGTGATTTTAAAGAACGAAGCAATCATTTGCATTACATGAATTTTGAGCAATTTGACAATCTAAGGTCAATTTACTCTGTCACACTTAGCTTGATGGGACTTCACCCATTGATGGGTAGAATAAGTACCATGTAAGAATGCATGGTCAAAAACAGGGCCATTTATAGGATGGCTGGTAAGATTTGGCTTACATAAGATGCAAAACACTCGTATACAAAGTAGGAAGACTTTTGTATCTTACCAAAATCCAAAGCTGCAGCTTGTTCAAAAATGCTGTATAAATAGGTCAGGTTGCATCTTATGTAAGGCCTGTTTCAAAGTCGCTCTCCTCATGCGGCTAACCTAATGATAATGAGCTATATTCTTTGTTTATCCATAGTCAATCGAGATATGGTCTGGAAACTCAGCTAAAGTCTTTGGTCTATCTTTTTTTCCACCTTTATGCATTTTTGTGCACGGTGCACGGTCACTGAACACATTGTATTTTAGTATAATGAATTAATTGTCCAATAGCAATGTTTCAGTTCAATCACTCTACCGTGCTATTTAAATATTAATAAACCTAAAACAAAGGATGTGCATGGTGTAAAGTACAGTCCAACATAAAATCCCAGCTCATTATAGACACTTTGAAGTTTGCCGAGTTTCCAGACCATATCTCGATTGACTATGGTTTAGCGAATGAGAAGAGTGACGTTTGAAATGGGCCTAACATGCATCTTATCGGCTTTCATATAAATGGCCCTGGTGTTTAAATACAACTCTGTTCTGTCTTTAAAAGTACTGGTTTGACACCTATCTTGCCAATGCATCATCTTTATCGTGGAGGTGGTCTCATAAGCCCAGGTCTTCCAAGCCTTGGTGGTCCCATGGGACGAGAACCTCCTCGATGCAGCATACCACCACCAGGTGGTCGGAGAGGTCGACCACCCATGCCAGGTGGTGGCATTGCATTTGGTGGTAACATAGCATTAGGTGGTGGCATACCAAAGGGAATAGCTCCTGGTGGGGGCACACCTCCTGGCATAGGGGGCATCATACCTGGGGGTAAAACCCCTGGTGGTGGAACATTAGCAAATGCTTGGCCTTTCTTTGATCCTCTTTCAAAAGCTTTTGCTGAAAAAAAGAAAAAGAAATTGGTTTCAACATAAGCCCATAGTTTACCACCTTTTCACTTTACTTTCAGCACTCTACTTTTTTATTTTCTTACTTGTTTGATCGATAAGTGACTGTGCCTGTTCTTCCATCCATTTTTGATAATAATACTTGACATTGTCTTTGTGCTTTCTTCCTGAATTATGTGTCTTTCTCACAGAAGGCTAGAAAATATATATTGTTGTTTTTCTTTAATTTTTAGCTTGACTGTATGTACAGCAATAACAAAACAAAAAACTATGTCATACAAGGTTCAGCAGAGTTCACTTAGGGGGGGGGGGGGCGAATACATGGCATAATATACCTGGGACACAGTATAGGTATATAATTATTCACTACAAGTCCAACTTGTGTTAAAACTTGTCCATTTTTTTTAATAAATTGTATGCTATCAGTGATGCTATAATACACTATCCAACAGCTATACAACATCTTGGTGAGTTCCCTGCAGCACTTTTGATGGTCAACGGTGCCAGTGGAACTTACCAGCATAGAGTGGAATAGTGATGCTGATGATTATGATCAAAACGGACAAGGAAATGTGCATGAGGGAATTAAAAAGCACAGATGTGAGTTTGACTTCTGGTGAATGATCAATCTCATTCTCAGAGCCTTCACCATGTACAGCAAAGGCTCTGGGAATGAGATTGGTGAATTACCTATTCTGTTCGGGGGGGGGGGCATTGCTGGGAATGCTTAACTTGATACAGTTTTAGTTAGATACAATCGTGACAGTTCCTAATTCCTGTAGGTTTATGTTGAACCGCTCAGCTACACTATTTAGGCAAGAGAAATCTCTTATCGTTCCACAATATGTCCATAACGAAGGCTTCTTGTCAGCAGTGGCAGTTAAACTAGTAGTCCTTACCGAATCATGAGTCAGGTAGGTGTCACAATAATCACAATAATACCTAAATAAAAAGAGAGTTTATGTTCAATCGCAACCCAGATCAAGACTACGACATAGATATTCACAATACACACTTTTAAGCACAACTTACTTTGGCATATCGATGTATTTTCCACCTCAAAATCAATAGAATTTCACCACGTTTTTTTTGTCAAAATACAACTTAGGCCAACGCCACGAGTAACCAGGAGACTGGGAAAGAGTGAATCACGGGCATGTACTTGAGCAAATATTTACTGACCGTTTTCACGCTGGCTCAAGGCATGGTTGAGCGGGAAAAGAAACAAGATGGCGATGCTGGCTGAAAAAAGGTCAAAACAAAAATGGAGTGAAGACCCTCGAAATATAAACTGGAGTAGAGGTAACCGTTATAAAATTAATGCTAAGTTTCTCCTTGATATCTACTCAAGAAATGTAGTTTATTTATAGTGTTTTTCTTTACAAAGGGCAGGCAACAAAGTCTGTACTGTCTGTTTAGAGAATGACAAAGGCAAGCTGCTAGCCTGCTATCAAAAGGCAAAAGCGAAAAAAATTAAATTTCGGTATCTTTGAACCTTACAAATGAAAAAGTGATGATTTACAAAATACTTCCTACACGCCACTCTACTCTTTACACCTTTTATAAACTTTAGCCTGGCTTCTCAAACTTTTTCAGCTCGAGGTTCAAAGTCTAGCGCCGGAGGTTCACAAACTTTACAACGAAATGGGCCTATGTTTACAGCAAAAAAACTGTAAATATAACTGTATTGACAGGGTTAGGCTATATTTACAGTAAAATACTGTAAATATAGTTGTACTGATGCTATATTTACTGTAAATATAGCCATACTAACAGCAAAAGACTGTAAATATAGCTGTACAGACAGGATGGGGCTAAATATGCTTAAATAATAATAATATAAATGATAATAATATATATTAGGATAAATACACAGGTGATTATAGAAAATCATGCGCACTGATTGGTCGAGCTACTTCGGATTAATTCTCGATAATCACCTGCAGCGTTTATTCAAAATGGCCGCCAGCCACGTTGTCAATGCGACAGATAAGGAAATTAACAATTTTAAAGAAAGCGCTGTTCCTAAAAGTATGAAAATGTGTATTTATACTAAAACAATTATTCACCTCCGGCTCAGTGAATATCGGTGAATAATAACCTCGACTTCATCTCGGTTATTATACACCAATATTCACCTTGCCTTCGGTGAATAATTGTTAAATAATAAATATGCTTAGAATAATTACTGTAGGACAGTGGACTCAGATGGAGAATAATGATATTAGGTGCTATACTCCGAGTGACAAACCATACCAGGTGATTAAAGAAAAACTCCATTCAACCATGGCTGGGATTGGAAGAAGCAACCTTCGCATTGAATGCCTATTCAGCTTACATCTGAGACATGTTTGAAGTTTTCATGCATACATTGTTTGGTCCAAACTCATCTTTTGAAAATTTCAGCTTTTCTGAGCTAACATTTTGACAACCTTAAACATTGCAGACATATTTTTTTTCTGTTAAAATGCACGTAGCCCTGAAAAGCATTTTTCCCATTTTAGATAAGGATCGCTATGGATACCAAATGTTGGAGAAAATGGGTTGGGCTGATGGCAAAGGATTGGGAAGTAAACAAAATGGCAAAACATCACATGTAAAGATTAGGAAAAGAAAGCATAATTTAGGTACTAGTACAGCATGTACTACCCTGCGAGTCAGAGCCCCTTTCTGACCTTACACAAGCTTCGGGGGAAAGTGGGAATCACTTGTTTATGATCCGATTTTATTTATTTCTTTAACGAAATTATCTACAAATCAGTTTTTCAATAAAACATCACAAACTGTTTCGCTTTGTTCTGGCGCCAACAATCTTATCACAGGCATATTGCGCGTGCTTGTAACCAATTAACCATTGTGTTTACGGGCTCATAAACTAGAACTTGTTTGACCAGTTCAGAACCTGACTGACTCACCCCAAACTTGGGGCGAAGAAATATCAAGTTTATTGGCAGAGCCCACTTTCCCCCGAAGTTTGCATAAGGTTGGAAAGGCGCTCTGACTCGCAGGCTAAGCATGTACACACTTATTTTAAATAATGATTAGACTATTCCTAAAATATTGATTCAACATATAGGTTTAGGTGCTAAAGAGAGCCATGACCAAGATTGGATTGCTCATCAGGAAGACTTCAATAATTTACTGTCTGCTTTGCATCAACATGGAGGAAATGCAGGTTGCTTGTTATTATATATACTTATGCTTTGAGTGGAGGCTTTTTGTTGGCATAAAATATGCTCTGAGTAACTTTTAGCAAAGTTATATAAACCAGTTTAAAGTGGAGTCACAATATTAAAACAGTGTTTCAGATAGAGAAAAGTGAAAAGATGGTAAACTGCTGAGATTTTTTAGCAATGGAATACTAAACATTTCAAACAGAGCCAAAGTATATCAGTTTGTGTGATTACTTTCTATTTTTTCTAAGAATTACGAAGTGAAGAGCAAAACAAGAAGGCAATGCTTGACGTTGCCAAAGCATCACGGAAAAGAGTTTTGTGAGTACTGTACAGAACATTGGAGATTATTATTTTAAGAGATGCTTTCACCAACCGAGAGTTCAAAATGCTAACTATCTCAAATTTCATTGATCAGTAGAATATTTCATGAAAATTATCTCATCTCATTTCTGTTATTATAGTTACAAGAAGTTCATCCGAAGCAAGGATACATCACAATACTCGGAGAAAGACTTGGCGTGTATTTTTGGTGGAACACCAAGCCCGTCTGCACCTGCTACACCTCAAAAGTCAGATGTTAGTCATTCTTAATTTTTTTTTCGATCTTTGAGTTGTACAGTAGAATCGGTATGAAAGCTTACTTTTGTCTGCAAGTTTAAGACAATATTTTTGTGTTTGAGATTGTTTTCTGTATTGTTTATTTCAGGAGGAAGTTCATTCGGACGATAGCTCAACCTCCTGTCACACAATTCCTACAAATTCGTCAGGTGACTCCGCGTTCGTGACGTATACAAGTAAACAGAATATTCAGGAGTATTTCGCCCGCAGGATGCAAGAACTGAGGGGCGGTGGTAGGGATGATAAGGAACATGGAGGGAGCATGGAGGACAAGAAGGAATGTGAGCAGAGCACGGAAAGTGAGAAGGAACGTGAGGGGAACAAGGTGGACGAGAACGAATGCGAGAGGAGCATCGGGGACGAGAAGGGGTATGATAAATCTTGCCAAAGATCTGAGAAAAAAACGCTTTCGGACGAAAAAGGGGATAAGAAATCAAAGAGGAAAAAACGTAAAGAAAAGGAAGAGGAAAAAGAATATGTTGAAGTGGATGAACCAAAGAGAAAGAAGAAAAAAAGAACAACGACAAACGAAGAAAATGGATTAGATGCTGTGGAGTGTTTGACTAACGGAGCATGCGTGGATGATGTAAATGCCTCGGAGAATCTTGGCGACTGCGCACAGGTTGAAGTTAAACGGAAGGAAAGTAAAAAGAAGAAAAATCGATCGAAGACAAGGAAAGAAAATGGCTTGGATGCTGTGGAGTGTTTGACAAACGGAGAATGTGATAGTGGGGAAATTGTTTTGCAGACTGAACATGACGGCTGCTCTGAGGTCGAAATTAAAAGAAAAAAAAGCAAGTCGAGGAAGAAGGAGAAGAAGGAAAGAAAGGGAAATGAGTCGAACGCTGCTGGAGACCGTTTGACAAACGAAGCATGTGTGAACGGCGACAGTGTTTCGGAGAAAACTGCCACTTGCTCGAAGCTTAAAGTTAAACGGAACGAGAAAAAAAAAGCGGAAAAAAATTGAAAGCGATTCCTATTTTGTTGCGTGGTCAACCATTTTTTCTTGTCTTGCGAGTTTCCGTGTGGAAAGAAGCAGAACTATTTAATTTGGGAGTTGCCAGGGGTTGCGCACGCACGCATGGGTTTTATCACGTGCAAATGTGACGTGAAGGTGTTAAAATCTTAGGTGGTGAACTGGCGAAGTTTTAGACAGCAATCTACTATATTTCAACAAATGATTTTTATCGGAGTAACTGATCATGGAGTAATATAAAAATATGGTATATATATATATATATATTATATATAGTGTAATTTAAGTGGGCTTACCTAAAAAAACTACACTTAAACTACACTATATTCGCTCTACCTTTATGGTATTAAGCACTTTCCGACATTCCGTGAACAAAATATCACGTGCTCGTTTGTATATATATATATATATATATACTATAAGTGGGCTTACCTCAAATGTTGATGGTCGCTACTGTCAGTTTCACGCTGGGTCGCTACTGCCAGTTTCACGCTGGGCGATCTGAAACTGACAGTAGCGACCATCAACATTTGAGGTAAGCCCACTTATAGTATATTCGCTCTATCTTTACGGTATTGAGCACTTTTCGACATTTCGCGAACAACACTTTTATTTGTTTGAATATATATATACATATATAGTATAGTTTAAGTAGGCTTACCTCAAAATGTTGAGTGTCGCAACTGTCAGTTTCACGCGGGGAAGATCGCCCCATGTGAAACTGACAGTTGCGACACTCGACATTTTGAGGTATAAGCCCACTTAAACTATACTATATTCGCTCTACCTTTATGGTATTAAGCACTTTCCGACATTCCGTGAACAAAATCACACGTGCTCGTTTGTATATATATATATATATATATATATATACAAAATGGTGATTGAGGTTCAACACAAGTAAAGGTTATGTAAAAAAAGTTGTTGTGTGACAACAAAAAGAAAATAACTAATAAAAAACCACGTCTTTAAAACATTTTTCGCACAAACGTTTTCACTTTAATAAGTTCTTCAGGTGCTAATACAATAATGATTAAAGAGTGCTATGTTAGTTATATACTATATAAATATATATGTAATAGATACAGCATGAGCAGCCGATCTGTATCGGATTTACAAGGCGAGCCTTCGGCTCGCCTTGTAAATCAGATACAGCTCGGCTGCGAATGCTGTATCTTTCTTAAAATACAAATGCATCTAAGTAATCAAGTTCACCAACTATTTTAGCGATATACTCTATTTTAGCCGAGAAAATCGAAGCTAAAGTTTATGTAAATCAGGACGATTCTGTATCCGATTTACAACCTCTGCTACGGTATTGATTTCTTTTGTGTTTTCCTCATGAATTATTAATGAGTTTTTTAAGTATATATATATATATATGTATATTCAGTATGTTCCTACTGTACAAGGGCTTGCCTTATCCTTTCTTTGTGTAATTGACCACTGCCCACGCAGTGCATGTTTTCAGTCACCATATGGTTGCCACAGAAATAATGTCACATGACATTAATTCTTTGGGGTTTTTCGAGCAATTTTACTGTCAGAAAATTTTTTGAGTTTTCAAGGACTCGACCGGAACCTTCTGATCGCTGGTGAGACACGCTAACCATTGAGTTACTGGGACTCTGCTGATTTGAAAGTAGGTTGAGTTCAACATATACTAAAGCTTTATGCAAGTTGGGTTTTTTTTAATTTTTTTGTTACATTTTGCCACATTTATATACTATAGATAATAATTACATATATAGGTGTATTGTGTGAGTGAATGTGCTTTAAGTAATTAGATTTGAGTAAAGTTAATTATAATAATAATAAAATAATAAATATGTAAATGTACAATTAAATCACAATAACAAATTTACAATTACGTGGCAGGGTGCCCAGAATTACATTCTAGTAAGAAATATTATAGCCCAGCTTTAAACTAACTGCTTTAAACAAAACCACAACACAAAATAATTTTGAATATATTTACTAACAAATAAATTCCCAAACAGCCAGGTGAAGAATCAGACATAGTTTAACGCTACTCTGGCTTAAAAGTTTTTTGAACGTAGCTTAAAAAGTTACTGTTCATGACCCAACGTTTCGACACTCCGATCTAGTGTCTTCATCAGGATCTAGTGTCTTCATCAGGATCTATAGCGTCTTCGTCAGGATCTATTGTCTTCATCAGGATCTCAGTAGTGTCTTCATCAGGATCTAGTGTCTTCATCAGGATCTATAGTGTCTTCGTCAGGATCTAGTGTCTTCATCAGGATCTCAGTAGTGTCTTCATCAGGGGTGATCATTGTGGAGACAGATGAAGGCACTAGATCGGAGTGTCGAAACGTTGGGTCATGAACAGTAACTTTTTAAGATGTCTGATATTTACTAACGTTTCGTTACCGCACGTAACATCAGAGTGATAAATATACATACATGAAGATGACTTATTAAATAGCTTAACTAGTTACATAAATAGAAAGTGATGAAGTGATTATGTTACGTGTAGTAACGAAACGTTAGTAAATATTTTCAAAATTATTTTGTGTCATGGTTTTGTTTAAAGTAGTATGCTGGGCAATAATATTTCTTACTAGAATTAGATTTCCGCCTGGTTCATCCATTGCGACAAGTATTATATGTTAACGTCGTTATACATGTTAAAAAAGGTGTTTATGCCAGGTCAGATCTGAATATTGAGTGTAACTGACGTTTTTACACATAAAACCGCATAAACGTCTGAAACATCTATTCATTAATTCTCATAATCGTTTTTTAATGTGCGACACAAGTGAACAACTATATATGCATGAGGAAGTCGGTAAATCCGTAAATGCATGCATGCTATAGATAGTTCGAGAAATCGCCCACACAATTTCGATGCCAAAATCGGAGACTTATTTTCTATGTTGTGGCGACTGTATGTCGTCGGCTGTAATAGTCGGTGGTTTTTTTATCCGGGATGACGCGGTGTTTTGCAATGCGCGGTACAATAGACAGCACAGGTGTTGCGCGAAATTTATGACCTGTGAAATAAGCGGGTTTTGTGGTTGCGCACGCGAAACTCCCAGCCACGATCAAGTACACACGTAAAAACATGCAAGCTGTTGCATACCTGCAGGCAAGTTGTTACAAGGCTGTTACAAGGCTGAAAAGTGCCGCTTCGCGTTAAATCTACTGTGGTAGATCAGGTTAGCGTATAAGCTAGTAGATCAGGATAGCAAGGCGGTAAACCCGCTTACTGGTTAAGGTAAAGTAGCCTGCGTACAGCCTTGAATATGCACTCTGAAATTCAGGTTGTACACAGGCAATTACGCTTTGCGGACTGGCTGTGTTGCTATTTCTCAAAATTTGGCGCCTACACGTGCGAAATTTCTGACTGAAATTTCGTCGCGTTTTGTCAGTTATTTTGCTTCACACTGAGTAAACAATCCTGCGCGAAGTACTTTTACGTAGTAGATAATTATGTTATTGCCATTACGTTGGTTTTGTATTGTTTGTGGTAAACGAAAACCGAAAATTATGTTTGACGTCGCAAACTGTTTGGTGATCACCCACGCCGCCGTATGTGGGAGCGACTCTATATTGGATTAGCTTTTAAGAATTTATTTTTCTCCAACATTCTGCATGGTTCTAATTAGCTTTATTTATAGAATTAATAGGTTAATTGCACTTGTTTTTGTATCTACTGCGAAGCAGCTAGATACAATGTCATTTGTGTTTTTAAAAGCACATTGTTTAAACAGTAGTGACAAAGGATTAAACATGAGATTAACAACTGTATGTGCATCTATTTGGCATTTCGCAAGTTGTCCACGTTAGGTGGAGATTTATTCTTTATTATTAATTTTGGGATACCGTGACAATGTTGTACAATTATAGAATTTTATTCTGATAAAGGGCTTCGCTGGAAACGTCAGTATTTCGTTATCAAACCTAATCTCGTCAGTTTATCCACCTTTTCACTTTGCTCGGTACAATAATTATATATAGCCAGCCTGCGAGCCGCCTCACAAATAAAGGTTGCGGTTAACTTATACTGAGCACAGCATTATAACACAAGCACACATTGTCACTAACGACATAAACATGATATAAGCATAACTAAGGCACTGCCCAGGTGGAGGTTGTCAAAAGCAGCAAAGTGCATTCCCAACAATTTATAACCATGATTTAATCCTAGCCAAATGTCCTGACATCAAGTGCAAATCGTCAAAACTATAAAAAAACAGTATTACTGGGAAAAAAAAATTGGCCAGGATTGTAAGTCGTTACTAAGATGCCGACATAAACGTATAAGCAAAGCCGCGTATAATTAAAGTATGGATAAGCATAAAGCACGAATCTATATATAGCTAGTAAGTATACAATTAAGAAAATGGCAATTCGTTTTGTGGTGGTAAAGAGTTGTCGGTATAAAGTATGCTTTTCTTGGTCCATAAAATTGACGATCAACATGCATTCAAAACACTGTATATATATATATTATATCTTCATGGCATCAGGGTTGTCACGTGAAAGAATCCTCTTCAAACCAAGAGACAACCACCCCACCTTCTTTCGATCAGCTAAAAACAATGCAAGGTGCGTCTCTCGGACGGCAACTGCGTTTCAAATGGGACTTTCTCTGGATAATTTTTTTATTTATTGAATTTCTATACTCAAAAATAAAGTAACTAGTAATACGAGCAACAAATTGCTGGAACATTGTTGCGTTGCAAGTTGAATAGCGTTGTTGCACGTATTAATATTACCACCCGCCTTAAACATGCATTGTCACGCAACAATTATTTTGTTTCATGTTGAAGCAGCATGTTGCAGCAAGTAGAACAGCTGGAGTCTACTTTTTTCAACTTGCAACAAAATCATTGTTGCGTGACACAACGCTTGAAGAAAAATGTTGCACGTATTACTTCACCTTAAAACTAATGTATATATACATTGTCACTGAGACACGATTGTAACAGGCCCATGACTCAACTAGACGAAAAACTGCAGTTAAAACAGCAGTTTAAAGTTACATTGACATTATATAGGTAGAGTATTTACAAATATCCATCTCAAACTCATTAATAATTCATGAAGAAAACACAATCAGTACCGTGTCGGTGGTTTGGATATCGGAGGAAGAAATTACATAAATTAAGCAAACTTTCATCTTGATTTTCTCTTAAAATGCTGATTTGTTTGAGATGCTATATCATACACTCGGAGGAGTGTTTCACCAGGATATCCCGGCAAACACCTCGAAGTTCGTTCAAAAACCTCGGCTCCGCCCCGGTTTTCAACAAACGTCTCGGTGTTTGGATATCCTGATGAAACACTCCTCCTCGTGTATGATATATTACTTGAACATCTAAATAGTAGGCATACTGTTTTCTAAGTATAGTACGTCATTCTCTACTTCAAAACAAGTACAGAAAAAAAACTCTGATTTAGTTGTTAACATTTGATATAAAGCATGTGAGTGCGTGTAGAAGAAACAGCTGGTCTTAATGATAGGATCCACATGAGTGACTTGCCGACACGATATGGGAAAAGTAGGTGTTATTTCCTTTTTGCGACAACAAAACCGTATTTTTCCAAACTTTTGTTTTTCCATACTCCATTCGAAGTTGTTTGTGTCGAACAGAGCTACAAATTCAGGCCAGCTGGTGAATCATTCTTGGATATTTTTCCCCCCAAAGCTATTGCGTCAATTTGGTTTTGAATACGTGGGCAAGCACACGTGTGTGCAGTTGGTGCCATACGGCATGATAGAAGACCTAATTGGATTGTGTCGGTTTAGGGATACCCTGGGGATATGTTGATGCTTGTTTTGAAGGATCACGAGACTATAAAAGCAGGCTGCAGCGTAAAGACCAAAAACAAAATCAGATCAGCCAAGCCAATCCAGTAGTATATCTGCAAAATGGAAGCTGCGTTGAAAAAGTGTTTTTTTGCAACCGTGGTTCTCTTGGTCAATGTGTTTGCAGTTGGATCAATGAAGAACGTTATACTGTATGGAATGAGCTCACAGTCGGTGACGAACGTTGCTGCCAGCATCACCGTAAACAATAAAGACCTCACAAGCGAGGCCCACGTCTTGAAAAGCAGAAGTAAGTTTATGTTCCTGAATCAGAATTCTTGCACAATGTAGCTCTTCAGTAAACCTAAGGCTGAAACATAAAGTTATATGTGAGCAGTGATGGAGTGCTCTGCATGTTATACGTAACCCAGATTAATTGCAACAAAAGCAATTCCAAGCTTTTGGAATTAAATGGGAATCGAAGCCCTTGGGAACCTCGTCTGGTTGCCTGCTGATTGAGCTGCAGAGGTTGTTTGGACAATTGTTGAAAACTTTGGGTTTACTAAAATATAAATGGTTGAAGGCGCTATCGGTGATTTAGTGAATTAGGTATAATTACTCTTGTAGTATTAGTATTCGAATTCATAAATTGTTGCTGCTGTTGTTGTTATTGCTGTTGCTGAGGTTGTTGTTGTCGCTACTGAGGTAGTTGCTGTTGTTGCAGTCTGTTGCTGTTGTTGTCGCTACTGAGGTAGTTGCTGCTGCTGCTGTTGCTGTTGTTGTTGCAGTCTGTTGCTGTTGTTGTCGCTACTGAGGTAGTTGCTGCTGCTGTTGTTGCTACTGTTGCTGTTGTTGCTGTCGCTACTGAGGTAGTTGCTACTGCTGTTGTTGCTACTGTTGCTGTTGTTGTTGTAGCTACTGAGGTGGTTGCTGCTGCTGTTGTTGCTACTGTTGCTGTTGTTGTTGCAGTCTGTTGCTGTTGTTGTCGCTACTGAGGTAGTTGCTACTACTGTTGTTGCTACTGTTGCTGTTGTTGTTGTCGCTACTGAGGTGGTTGTTGCTACTGTTGTTGCAGTCTGTTGCTGTTGTTGTTGTCGCTACTGAGGTGGTTGTTGCTACTGTTGTTGCAGTCTGTTGCTGTTGTTGTTGTCGCTACTGAGGTGGTTGTTGCTACTGTTGTTGCTACTGTTGCTGTTGTTGTTGTCGCTACTGAGGTGGTTGTTGCTACTGTTGTTGCTACTGTTGCTGTTGTTGTTGTCGCTACTGAGGTGGTTGTTGCTACTCTACTGAGGTGGTTGCTGCTGCTGTTGTTGTTGCTGTTGTTGCTACTTGCTGCTGTTGTTGCTTCTTCAGTTGTTGCCGTTGCTATTTATTATTAATATCTATATCGATGCAATATTGATCATTATCTCTCAATTACTATCATTAATTTCCTTGCCTTAATACCAATTGTTTCATTGCATTTTGTAGTTCAACTTGTCTCAGATGTAATCCTTCAACTGACCATCAACCTCAGTGTTCTTCCATCTCACTGCAATTCAACCTTTATAATGGACGAACTCTACATAAACGTTGGAAACCAACATCAAAGAAGCCTGGGACTAGCCAGTCAGGACCTTTGGCTCGAGGACTGGTCCACGAAAAGACCCCTCGCACGCGTTACTCTCGAGGCAACCACGACTGGTTACCAGGCTATCAACCTGAGAGGCATCCTCGGCGCATGGTTGAAAAACAGAAAACAGAACGGCGTATTAAGAATGGTGTTAAAACCAGGGGCAATAAAAGCAAGGGAGGTTATCGCCTTAAACGTTAAACGCTCACCATTCGTTGTGCTTTACACTAACCGTTTGACTATAACACATCTCTCCAAACCTGCAGTCACGTGTCATTCACAGCAAATATCTGTACCTGCCAGCAGTAATCAAGTGATGTTACCTAAACATGTACAAATTAAGATTTGCTCTTCTTTGAGTGGCATTAATTTTCCATTTAATGCTTCTTCAGTATTTGATGTTGGTTTAGCTCTAAGGAAACACTTGAAATCCAATCCAGTTTCCAGAAACTCGCCAGTTTGGAGAAATCCACGATGCTGCCACGCATTAGGGTCCATTTCTATGATTTTACTCACACATAATGGACAGGTGCGTCTTGAGAATGCTAACGTTGAGAAGTGTGGATGCAAGGACGTCTGACTGTATTCATTTTCGATGTTGTAAATATACATTTTATGCTTGTACAAGTTTGCATGATTTAGAGATTAGTTGTTTTTTTCTGCTTTGGTTGTCAGCAATTTATAATAATAAAAAAACATGGTGTTAGTAAAGGCATTGTTGTTACACGGTGCAATTTTTCATCTAAATTAAATAGCAAAGATATTTGTATGGATGCAACTGGATACAGGTCTCTTTTTTTTCCAAATCCTAAGTAGAAATGTGAAAATCACATGTCATCTAAAAAAATCAGACGCTTTGAGAGGCACTTAAATAAGTCTGGATTTCCACTTGGCGAAAAATGTCGGAAGCGACATTTTCTAAGCTCTCAGGTGCAACTGATCTGAACTAATCAGGCAAGACAAAAGGAAAAAGTCGCTTCGCTCGAAAAATCATGGCCTAAGCGCACGCATCATTTTGGCAGGCCATATGGAGGCATAATTTTTGTGGGCCACATGGAGGCATAATAATGGCGGGCCACATGAAGGCATAATTTTGGTGGGCCACATGCATAATTCTATATTTAAAAATAGTTAAATTTTGTTTAGTATTGGCCACGTTTTAATGCATGTGGCAAGTGGCCTATTACATAGAGAATAATACATGGATGTGCGGAAATATGAAATTTATTTCGAGTGTTGACCAGGATATCTCACGAGTGGGCGAAGCGAACGAGTGACATATCCTGGTCAACACAAGAAATAAATTTCATATTTCCAAGCATCCATGTATTGTTCTGTTTATTATATAAAAAAATTGTCCTATTGCCTTGCAAAAATTGCATTAAACTATAATGCTGATTCAGCGATAATCGTCACATGTGCGATTATCATAAATAATCGCACATGTGAGATTATCACTTTTATTAGTGGCGGAAAAATCAATAAAACACTCTATTTTATATAATAAACCGTGTTAAAGCGAACATTTCTGTGAGTAATAACACTTTATTTCTGTTTATGTAATAACAATACACGGATGTTCGGAAATATGTGAAATGTATTTTGAGTGTCAGACCAGGATGTCTAACAAGTAAGCAAAGGAAGTGAGATATGCTGAAGGTATATGGTGAGATATCCTGTTTAACACAAGAAATAAACCTCATATTTCCGCACATCCATGTATTGTTCTGTTTATTGATAAAAAAATACTCTTAATTCGCCAAATGACCACATAAATACTAAATAGCAGGGAACTGGATGAACAAATGTTGTTCTCTATACCATATAGGAGTCGAAACACTAGTGTTCACCAATTTATTTGCTCGTCTCAGAAAGTAGTCATCAAAATGTCGACAATGTCGTCTATTTTGAAAATGCACTGGCAAAATTATTTATGTAATATATCATACACGAGGAGGAGTGTTTCATCAGGATATCCAAACACTGAGACGTTTGTTGAAAACCGAGGCGAAGCCGAGGTTTTTGAACAAACTTCGAGGTGTTTGGATATCCTGATGAAAGACTCCTCCGAGTGTATGATATAGCATCTCAAACAAATCAGTATTTTAAGAGAAAATCAAGATGAAAGTTTGCTTCATTTATGTAATTTCTTCCTCCGATATCCAAACCACCGACACGGTACTGATTTCCTTTGTGTTTTCTTCGTGAATTATTAATGAGTTTGAGATTTTTTTATAAATGATGAACCATGGGTGCCGCCATCTTGAATTGTGACGTCACATGATTCCAGCGTGACTGCCATTATTAAACAGTATAAATGTGTGTTTATATATATATACATTTAATTCAATATGGACTAACTATATGACTAGAGGAAAGCGAAAAAGTGGTAAACTGTCCAGATATTTAGTAACGAAGTCGAAATACTAGTATGGCGTCGAGCAGAGTCCTTTATCACAGAGTAGTATGATTCGAGCGGCTGGCTCCACACAAGCTAGCAGAGTGGGTTTAACTATGAGCCGGAAAGTTGATGATGATGATGATATGAGGGAATCATCGAAATAAAAACAACAACAAGCTCTTATAAATCACACAATACAGCCAAGTTGTCATCGCCTTGGCCGTTGCATGCTGTGTCATATAAGATAAGTCCCGAGACGAACAATCTAGTCATAATTAGTCTATACATGCTGCGAGTAAATTCACAAAAGACGAGCCACGTACTTGACCCAGGATTGTTAAACACTTTTTTTTAACCAAGATCACATAATTTGGGTTAAAAGTTTAAACTCGCAGTCTGACGCAGTGAAACGGTAAGGTATAACAATTGGACGGTTTTTATTATTTAAATATTTGGAATTACTGCCTCAGTGAAAACCAGCAGATTGTGTAAATTAAGCAGTTTGTTTCATCTGTTTATTGTTACAAATGAATGCAGGAATATGTAGCGCAATATACCAAGTCAAACCTAGCCAGTATTGTTGAAATAATGTGTAAGTCATTGGTGTTAACCTTTTGTCCATGGTGTTGTTGAAATTGCGAAGTAAATTTTCTGTTGCGTGACATGACGTTTTACACGGAAGCTTGTAAAGCAGGATTCTCACTATATACTATAGCCGTATTAAAGATGTCGAAATGTATCTGATTTACAAGGCGAGCTGCAAGCGAGCCGTAGTAAATCAGATACAGCTCGGATGCGAATGCTGTATCTTTCTTAAAATACAAATGCATTTAAGTAATGAAGTTCACCAACTATTTTGGGGATACGGTCTGTTTTAGCTGAGAAAATCGAAGCTAAAGTTTATGTAAATCAGGACGATGCTGTATCCGATTTACAACCACTGCTACGGTATTGATTTCTTTTGTGTTTTCGTCAAGAATTATTAATGAGTATTTTAATACCAGTGTATCGCGCAATCGACTGTCTTACAATGCGGAACGTAGTTAGATTTGCACAGCAGAAAAGCGGCGCACGCGCCATAGATATTTTTAATACTCCCATCCAGCTTTAACAGCTTAAGACAGAAGACAAAAAAAAAATCTAGCGCGCGATATTTTACGCCTATTTTAAGCCCATTATCCACTTAAAGGATATAGCATTGTCTAGGATGGAAAATTACGATATATTTATCTGTAATCATTTAAACTAGCGTTCTGTGCTAGCGTTTTAATGTGCCATCCAATTAATCCGTCTTAATATTGGAAACGTTTAGTTTAATCACGCGCGCACTGTTCGTTGATCACTTGACAGTACAGGATTGTAAATGGTTATCAGGAATGTAGATAGTTTATAATTCTATATGTAAATATTTCCTTGTACGTGCGATAACATTCTGATGGTTGTCGACTTCGAAATGCACTTGAAGCGACCACCTCGGGGATGTGGAAAAATGGTAGTAACTAGAACATGTCGCTTACGAGAGTGAAAGCAAGCCTCCCACTCGGTGCAACTACAAACTGGCCAAATTTCTATAGCCCATTTTACAACCCTTGTAACCAAGCAACTGACATGCATGCCCAATGGAAACCAGTCACGAATACAGTAGAGCCTTCTTTTCTTCCTCTCTCTCAGCGAAGAAAAGACAGCCTCCTTGATGAAATTCACTCATCAGATGAAGCTAAAGTACTACATACAGCATTCAAGAAGCAAAATTTCAACAAAACCCGCCCATCACCAGGTAGCGGAATTCTAGCGAAGCGACTAGAAACATCGAAGCTACAAAAAGAACAACCAAAAGAAATCCTGAAAGAAGTATTAGTTGGCAGTGTAGAGTTCAACTCAGAGCAGAAAAAAACAAAACAAAACAAGAACCGGTTAAACGGGGCTTAAGCGGGTTACTTCGTCTTTAATCTTGGACGAAGCCAAAAACGAATACAGCAGAGCCTTCTTTTCTTCCTCTCTCTCAGCGAAGAAATAAGCCGGAAACGAAGGCTCTGCTCGCAGGGAAGAGTTCCGCGTGAGAAGCTTATTTACTTTTTATCTTGATTTATTCTTTCAAAATCCTGATATCCAATTATCATAACCGATTGTTTTTCTTACTAAAGTGTTTATCATTAACACAACCGAGTGTTTAACTCTTAATTTCCTGTCCAAATCGTTTTTTGGTATTTTATTCTGGCTAACGCCAGACGATTTTATTCACCTCTGGGGAAGCCCTCGGACAGGAATGAGTTATAAACTATCTCTTTAAAACGCAATGCTAACGCATAAGCTGCCTGCACAGTGATTTTATTTTAAGGTTATGCAATACGCACAACACAACAATATTTAAATATTCATCTATTTACTTCTAAAGAATGTTATTCATGGTATTTATTTATCAATTCCGCACGAGAGCCAGTGTTAATGATAAGATGACAAGCAGTTAAAATGGGTATATAGCCTTAGGCCCTGTTTACATGGAGGGAAGGGTAACCCTCCTCTATTGTATTTTCCTGTTTATTTTAAGGTTTGTTTCACATGAGAGGGAGGGTTACCCTATGAGGAGAGTTACTCTATCAGCTTGCTAGGGTAACCCTGGCGGCAGGGCTATCTTTTTGTTTACATAAGCCATGTAAACGCGTTTGCTAGGGTGACCCTGGCAGGAGGGTTATGTTTCAATGAGGGGGGGGGACGCGTACCGAACAAAATATCTTAATGATTTTAGCAATGTGACTGCCCTTCCTGTTCTTATACACCAGGTCTTGTGAAATATTTTGAAGATATCAAGCAAATGATGGAAATAATAACATGTAAACCGAAATTATCGTAAAAGTCACGCTGAACCACAACTCCACAAGGGACAACCTCACTCCATGTAATCTTTTGACTCGTTTCAAAGTTACCCTACCAAGTCAAAGCTAAAAATTCTGCGGTTTTTTGGTCATTGTTATTTGTTATAGCCTAATAACAATGTAGAGTTTTTACCCAAAAAATTGATAGAAAATTGGGAAAAATGAGACGTAAATAATGATACAAAAAATAGTCCAGTCCATGTTTTACCTTATGCCTTCATTTTTTGAGTTCTTGACGCCCACTGCACTATGATAAGGGCAACAGTCAATGGAATATAATTTGTCTGTGAAGGTCGTCTCTTATCAGCAGTAGCGCTAATGACGTTTTTGTCTAGACCATGGCAACATAGAGATTACTTATCAAGCTATTTTGAGCTACAAGTGCTATAAGTGCTACAGGCATCTATACTTCATACACGTCTTAGACTGGGTTATTGCGCTTTGAATGACTATCTTTTTAAAATCAACTGTGGCTCATCTCCTAAATGTAGATGCAGGGACGTAGCCAAAGGGGGAGCGGTGGGAGCACAGGTGATTTACCCAGCGGTTATTGACTGGATCTCAGTCGCTCTTCTGACGCTAGTGACTAATAATATGAAATGGTATCTTCCTTTGCTCCTAATCCAGTCTCCGTCAACTTAACTCAACGGTCGTGTTTTTTTAAGTATTTTATGACTATTCAAACTTTCAGAATTGTGTAAAATCTTCTCCCAAAATGCAGGAAATGCCGTTTTAGAGACTCTACATTTCAAAATTTTCCGGAGGAGCATGCTCCCGGACCCCCAAGAAGTTTCGCTCCTCCCCTTTCAAAATCCTGGCTACGTCCCTGTGTAGATGTGGCTTAGCACTGTAAAGCATTTCTTTCTATTCAGTTGCTCTTTATTTGCTGCTCAGCGTGCTCGACTCTTTACCTCTGCTGCACAAATATATGGTGATCACTGGTCACAGAGCAACGACAGAAGAAAAATTGAATATTTATTAAATGGTATAAGTGATTTTGATTATCAATTGAATTGTAGTTTTTTTTCACAAAGTGCAGACATTTTCGTGTAGAACCTTAATTTTTTTTAAAAAAATATGTAAATAATGTGACATCTCGAGTGTGAGTGTGATATTGTAAATTAATTTAAAAGTGTGAGTCCCCTAGATGAGCAATTTCGCTCTTGCGACAAACACTTCATTAAATATTCTTAAAAAAAAAAAGTGCTATAAAACTATCAAAAAAGTCTGCATATGTCTTCCTGACGAAGGAAGGCTCGAAACATGACCTTCTTTCTAAGGTTTTTTTGGTCATACATCACTTGACTTTTTAACCTTTTTTGATTCTTCTTATCTCCATTGTGCCCACGCACCACACTGTACTTTGCTATTTCAAAATGTCGGATAGTCTGGGATTTTATGCAGGAGGTTCGTCGATTTTCCAAGAACAAAACTTATGTCGAAGAAATTCTATATCCGACTGCATGTCTTTACTCTTTATATGCATATATCGCTGTATAGACTATAAATTCGAGATTACGACCACTCTTGTAAGCGACTGGCTCTCGTAAGGGCCACCTGTGAGATGGGACGTCTAGAATTATATGTAAATATTTAATTATAGTTGGATGTGAGATTATAGCTCTAGTTTAATACAACTCACGACCACTTCTCCAAATATGGTTGCATGCATGCTTACGATATCTTAACATATTATGAGGCTCTACCGCTGACCTGATAGTAAATGAATTTATAACTGAATTGATCGAACTGTGGGCGCAGCTGAGCCCACAGTCAGGTAAATGTAGTGGTAGAATAAGGTCAGTAGTTACAACCATAAATGAAAATACCCGTATTTCCGCCACTTTTGTTGGGTCAGTTTTTGAACAAGACTGCAGTCTAGCTAGTTATATATAGGTTAGCAAATTATCAAATTCCTATGTTTATATTTTTTACTTGTTGTCTTAGTAACCTTATGTATATAAAGTCTTTGTATTTGTAATAATTTAATCACTCTGAAGATGTAGCGAGGAAACGTTAGTTCAATAAATATTTTCATTTTTCGATTTCTTCAATGTTATTTTTCAAAGTAATTGTCTGGGCTTCTCCTGGTGCTAAGTCTCAAGCACTTGTTAATTACTAAATCAAGCGTCGTCGCTGTCGTGCCGCAATTAATTTAACGGTGTTTATCTTTTGACAGCTTCCAAGCCTAGCCAGTTGGCAGATGCCTTAAACAAGAGCGTGAATGCACATAAAAGGCTGGAAAAAAGCAGACAAACACAAACTACTTTCGAAGACAGAGCACTTGAGCAACATGCACGTCTCAGGGTTGAAATTTCTGAACCTCTTCGCCGTTTTTCTCATCCTGTGTGTACAACCATCACTAGGGATGCCCACTACGGCTACCACGCAAAGAATTCCGTATTTTTTGACGCAGCTTTTCGCAAATATTATCAGCGGAAACGCAACGCTTCGACCAGGGGTGACGGCTGTGCACTCTTTGTACCTCACTGTGAAAAGTAAGTAATGCATATATCAGTTAAGACGGTTACATTGTTCAACAAATTAAACTGGATCCCTTTCTACGACGAAACAAAAATTAACAAATGTTGTGTTATATATAAATGTCTTCAGGGATCTGCTCCTGAATATTTAATAAACAGGTTATCTAAAATTAGCGATGTTTCTTCCAGAACTACAAGATTTTCTGATATTACTCTACGTTGTCCTCGCTATATTAGAGAAACTGAAGGCGGAAAAACATTCTTATCTACCGCTAGCAAATTATGGAACGCTTTGCCAGTCTCTCTTAGGAAAAGTTCTTGCTTGAAAGTTTTTAGAAAAGAACATTTCAAACATCTCAAAAATCAGTATGTAGGCCTTGATCACTTTAGTATTTCTAGAGTGTGAAATAGACACTTGTACGTTTTCTTACTATTTTATCTTTAAATTTTTACTATTTTTGTCTTTAAGTATCAATATTGTATTTTAGCTTTGTATTATCTTATTTTATATATTAGAGGGCCACTAGTTTATCAGTCTACGACTGTCTTTACCCTCAGTAAATAACGTTTTACTACTACTACTACTACTACTACTACTACTACTACTACTACTACTACTACTACTACTACTACTACTACTACTACTACTACTACTACTACTACTACTACTACTACTACTACTACTACTACTACTACTACTACTACGGCGTCACACGCCTGCTGATTTGTACGATTCAGTACGATAGATAAGTACAATTCTTTACGATAGATAGCATAGGATATAGAACAGAATAGCGTAACATAGCATAGCATATCACGGCATAGCATAAAATATAGCATAAAATGGTAGGACATCGAAGCGTGTAAGCGCACCTCAATAAAATACTGTACGTTTTAAGTTTTCGTCAATTTATGAGATTAAGTTGTTCAATTTAAGATAAAATGACAGCGATATTCAAAGTCAGTTTTTATCAATTTATGAGATTAGGTTATTCAAATTATAGATTTAAACATGAAATGACAACGATAGGCAAAGTTTGTGACGAGATTAGGTTATTTAATTAGATATAGACAGAGAAGGACAACGATATTATTTCTTCATTCAAATTTGCTTGGGCGTGGCCTTAAATACCGTAGAAGAGGGTCCACGTCATACTTTGTCTAAGATCGCAATTAGTCATGTCATTTACACATTACGTTTGGAATTTTCCTAAACGTTTTAGTTTTGAACAAATAAAAACAAGTTGGCCGGGAATTTTGACAGGAAATTTTGCAAAATTCAACTGAATAGCAAATGTTCGTAGGAAATTTGAAAAAGCAACAACATCTTTTGAAACTTTTAAGCTATAATCAATCAAAACTCTAACCAAGTTAGGAAGTTAAAGTAGGAAAACTGGACTGGTATAGTTCATCCCTGAAATATCAAAATATTGTTAGCTCTCTAAAATCGTTTATCTAATTCAACCTTTGGTTTTAGATTCTGGCGTAAACCAGGGCTCAAACATAGAATTGTTCGCAGACTTTTCTGGACTGTCTCCCTCGTTTACAACAACAGTCGAAACAAACCTTCATCTTCAGCTGGTGCCAAGAGCAAACGTAGCTATCAATGCTCAAGCGTCGTGTCAACTTCGCATTGAAGACATGAAAACAAGCGTTCTTTCCCCCGTCAATCAAATACCTTGTAATAATATTTCTAGCCAACAGATACCAGTAACGGGCTTGGTTAACAACTGGCTAAACCAACCGTCGACAAATTTGGGTGTTCGAGTGAAAATTTCAACGAACATGACTAACATTCCTGACACAGATCTACCGTTTGTAAAATTGTCAGATTACCTCAACACACCTTATTTTATCATGTATACCTAATGTGCTGACAATATGGCCGAAAATGGAGGCATGTTTTTCAGGATTTTCTGTGACTAGCGTAGTTTTTTGTTGAAGAGACGTTTTAATGGTTTTATATTCCTTATAAATGTTCTTGTGTTAAATAATAGTAGTATAGTATTATAATATAATACATTCAGTTTGGAGACTCCAAGTTCAATAATGGAGAGTTTGTAATGTTTTGTTAGTTCTTGCTCTATAAGCTGTCGTAAGATGTACAAACTTAGGAAACTTTGAGCTCCAGACGGGATTCGAGCGCGTTGAGCGTCTGGCTAGCATTCAAAAGGCAGTATCACAGAATAGAAATACAACCAGAAGTCCAACTCGCCTCGGAACCTTTGAAGTTTATATCTTCGCGCATGTCGCCTCGCGCATCTTGATTCCTCGCCATCCTACGCCATCCTACGCAAGTTCCCCCAGCAGTTTAAACCTTCAAAAACGGCCGAGGGAACTTGCCAGGATTGCGTAGGATGGCATAGGACATTGCGTAGGATCACGTAGGATGGCGTAAAATATCGGGCCTGCGCATTAACGAAATGCGGACAAATTGTTACTCGAGTTGGACTTTGGTTGTATTTCTATTCTGTGGCAGTATGGTTCAGGTTTGAACTAGTCATTGTGTCACTTTGCCAATGGCGTAACGCTCGTTAGGTAGGGTTAGGGCGAGAACCCCGACAGTTGGGGGCCCCATGTCAGTCAAATCATGACAACAAGGGACCCCACACCAAATATGCCTAAGGGCCCCATCTTCCTCCGTTACGCCACTGCACTTTGCCATGGAACTATGCATGACTGATTATTGTAGAACAAGGGCTGATTATTGTAGAACAATGGCTGAGTATTGTAGAACAATGGCTCAGTATTGTAGAATAATGGCTCAGTATTGTAGAACAATGGCTCAGTATTGTAGAACAATGGCTCAGTATTGTAGAACAATGGTTAAGTATCGTAGAACAATGGCTGAGTATTGTAGAACAATGGCTGAGTATTGTAGAACAATGGCTGAGTATTGTAGAACAATGGCTCAGTATTGTAGAACAATGACTGAGTATTGTAGAACAATGGCTGAGTATTGTAGAACAATGACTGAGTATTGTAGAACAATGGCTGAGTATTGTAGAACAATGACTGAGTATTGTAGAACAATGGCTCAGTATTGTAGAACAATGGCTCAGTATTGTAGAACAATGGCCGAGTATTGTAGAACAATGGCACTATTGTTCCAAGGCGAAATGGCACAATGGCCAGTCCCAGCCTGTATGGTTCGAGTCTTGCCTAGAGCTCAGAGTTTTATGAAAAACTGAATATTTTTATTATTAGCATTTGACTGGAGTAAACTTGTTTGAAAACGTTTGGATGTATATGTATCTTTATAAGGTGAAAATCAGAATGATAAATGATGATATTAAAATATATATCGCTTTACAAGTATGGTGATATAATCAAATAATATGACAGTCATGTTTTCAAAATTTTATAATTAAATACAGTATATAATATACAGTATAATATAATATAAGATATTACATTTTTCAGGAGTTTCAAATATAACAGTATAAATTTATTTTAAATACAAACAATTTCGAACAATGTACAATAAAATGGTTTTTAACCAAATTTCAATTTTCTCAAACCTGCATGTTAGTTATTGACAACACGAACATGACGTTTTGCCGTTTCGAGGACCGACGTGAGTCGGGTGTCTGCGATTTGCTTCCGCTTTCAAAGTACAGCAATAGTCTAAATGAGTTGCTAAAGTCCTGGCTTGAATGAATTGTTTCTCACAGTATTTGCATGTGAATGGCTTGGAACCTATGAAAAGCAGAAATAAATATTACATTGAACAAATTATATATAGTCCTAGTGGCGAACAAATATAGACAGCGAAAGTATATGCACCCTTTCCTCACATTGTAAGCAATGGCTTTGATTGCTTAAAGGGGATTGGCAACAAAAATTAAGTTTGTCTAATTTGAAAGAACTCATAAAATTGTAATAGAAGAACCTTTACAACTTTTTCGTATCTTTCTGTGTTTTCAAGGTATTTCAATTTGTTTGATATGTAAATGAGATGGTCTCTGACGTCAGGAGTGGGGTAAAATATTTTCATACAGAGCAAAATCACTTACATATCTAACATGAAATGTTCAGCGTCGCAAGGAGTTTTTATGTGCACAGTTTCAAATGATTTCGCTGAACAAACTTAGAGATATAACTGGTTTTGCTACATGTGAAAATATTTTACCCCACACCTAACGTCAGAGACCATCTCATTTACATATCAAACAAATTGAAATATCTTGAAAACGCAGAAAGATACGAAAAAGTTGTAAAGGATCTTCTATTACAATTTTACGAGTTCTTTCAAATTAGACAAACTTAATTTTTGTTGCCAATCCCCTTTAAGGTGAAGTAATACGGGCAACAAATTGCTGCAACTTTGTTACGTTGCAAGTTGAAAAGCGTTGTTGCACGTATTATCATCCACCTTAAACATTGTCGTGCAACAATGATTTTGTTGCAAGTTGATTAGTTGAATCAGCATGTTGCAGCAAGTAGAACTGGAGTCTACTTGCAACGCAACAAAGTTGCGTTGAAAGTTGAAGGGAAATGTTGCCCGTATTACCTCACTTTTATTGGCATTGTAAGCAATAACTCAGGGGGCTTTCCATTTACACGGTTAGACCGGTCAGTCCGGTTAAATGGAACATGATTCGTTTGAGACCTGGGATGGTCTGAGTCCATTCTGGCCGGACAGATCGGTCTAACCTTGTCAATTGGAAAGCGCCCTCAGTTGCTTATTACTGGCATTATAATAATAATCAATAACTCATTATTGCTTATTGGCTTATCGATAACAATGCATATGTACTCTTATAAAGGTATGTACGTTTGACGTCATTTGAACACGAAAGAAGTTGAGTAGAGGCACGATAGCCGAGAGAGCTTTACACTTCTTTCGTGTTCAAATGACGTCAAACAAACCTTAATAAGAGTACATATGCACAGGAGCCGTATGTTTTATTTGTTTTATAAAATATGAAGAAATAAAACAAACTAAAAGTGGGATAGTTTTGAAAGTTCGCTAGCTTTTCCCGCCAGGTGACGCCATCCTACGCCACTCCACGTCATTTTACGTCATTCACGATCTTCATACTCTTATAAATGCACGGAGCCCAGCGAATCAGAGCGTGTGTAGGGGGCACCTTATTTTATAAATATTAGATACACCAATTCCAATTTAAAAATGAGGATATATATTTTTTAGTAATCTTCAAACGTTTCGATATTTTACTAACACGGATATGAATACTTACTAGGGTGCGTTTTTGCAATCTGTTTGTTTGGACTGCATTTCATTACTGTATGAAGATCATAATCTCTACAGTTCTCTAGATCAAAATGACATCTCACGCAACTCAGAGATTCTTCTTTTGCTTTATTTCCTTTGCAAATAATATCTTCATGACAATCTCTTGTGTCTTGATAGGCAAAACAACGACCACAAACTCGGCATGGGTAGGCTTTCACTCTCCAGTTAGTTTTTCCTATCAACATAAATGATGATGATGATTTATTTAACGCCGTCACAAGCACAGGATGTGGTCGCCCAATCATCCGAGCCAGGGGCTCATGTTAAAAGTGCACGCCATAAGCTAAGACCGGTGTTGATAAACTGAGTTGAGACGGTAAGAGAAGAGACAGATATCTTAGTAGCTATGAGAATTGTGGAGTGTAAATGTTCTTCGAGCCATTTTACCCAGAAAAATTTCTGAGTTCTCAAGCGCAATATGAGTTATAAGTTGGTTGATTAGACGCTCGCTAAGCTCAGTTACTCAAAAAATGTTTCTGGGCGCCCGACAGGGATTTACACGCAAAATGACCGGTTAGACGCTCTAACCATTGAGCTACTGAGACGTGGACGGAGAGCTAAGTTGAAAAATTCAGTCAATGTGCTAATGATTATGATTTTTTAAGTTGCGTTTGACTTTTAAAAGTTTTAGTGATGCCTTACCTTTTTTTACGTCTTCGACGTTTTCTGACAGGACTAAACTTTTCAATGGATTTTCGCCTCCATCTTCTTTGCCTTTTAGACAGATATGATCGTCCACAAACCCCAGTAGTTCAGGAGTACCTGTAGAAACTCCCGCAGCAACAGATTGTTTCTCGTCAGGAACCAGGTTATTCATGGAGTCAATAATTCCAGGTCCGCCTGCGCCTTTCTCTTTCATAATTTCTTTCTTGTTAAATTTGAGAGTTTTTGTTGTTGTACTACCAGAACGTTCGCTGGACTTAACATCAACTTTTTTCAATTCTGAAGGCATGCGTTTGACCTTTGTTACTTGGCTGTCGTCGACGTAGTTTTCAATATTGTTGCTGTTGCACTTGCTGCTGCTGTTGTTGTTGTTGTTCTTGCTGCTGCTGCTGCTGTTGTTGTTGTTGTTGCTGTTGTTCTTGCTGTTGTTGTGCTGCTGTTGTAGTTGTTGTTCTTGCTGCTGTTGCTGTTGTAGTCTTTGTTCATAATGATATTATTTTCCGCTTCACTATTTTGGCAACCGCCATCTTCAACATCTGACTTCGTCTCACTGTTTGGTTTCTCATCAGGATTCCTTGTCAACGGTTTTTTCTCCGTTCTCACGCCCCATACAAAGCATCCACTTCGGGATCGAACTTTCATGGACGGTCAGCTCTCCAACCACTTGTGGCGAAGTAAAAATAGCATGGATCACTGCAGGCAACAATTTAAATGCCACCAGGCACTGCCTCGTAGCGTACGGATCTTTCTTTCTGCTTCTTCCGTTAGGTAACTTGATTTGTCCATGGCAAAAGACCGAAGATAATTGCAAAATATCTGTATCGCTGGAAAATGATATTTTCTTCTCCATTACTTCGAGTGACACGGCTCTGAAAACTCCGTCGGTAACTTTTAGAACTTTGACAATACGAGGGTACGAGAATGTTTGTGGTTCATAAAGAAAGGCTAAATCGTTTGCTTTTAACTTCTTGTGTCCTTTCTTTAATCCAGAGATCATCTCAAAAATTCTTTTCAGGAGTTCTTTTCGATCAATGTCGACAGGAACACTCTCACATAAGGTATTGACGAAGTCTTCTTTCGTTTCATCCTGATGATTTTTTGATATTTCTTCACTTGGTTTCTTTGAAGTGTTTTTCATTTTTAAAATTACTTTCAATAGTTTTCTTTTCTTCTGCGTTCCATTGGTCACCTTCTCTGAATCTGTGGGAACACTGGCGTCATTCTTAAGGTAATATTCCGCCATGGTATTGTCTAACATCAGTGTGGTTACGTTCAAGTCTTTGGCAGCCTTTTCAACGTTGTCGTCATCGTTGTTGTTATTGTTTTTGGAGTTGTTGTTGTTGATGCTGCTGTTGTTGTTGCTATTATTGTTGTTGTTACTGTTGATGCTGCTGTTGTTATTGTTGCTGCTGCTGTTTTCGTTGTTGCTATTATTATTATTATTGTTGTCGCTGATGCTGTTGTTATTGTTGTTGTCGTTGCTGCTGCTCCTGTTTTTGATGTTGTCGTCATCGATATTGTCTTTTTCAGATGTGACAGTGCAAAAACCTTTCTTTATCTTCTGCAATTTCTTCCTAACTTTTATTTTTCCTGAAGCACATTTTCCATTTACGATTGGGGTTCCATCGAAAAAGCATTTCTCATCACCAGTAAAACTCTCAACAATTTGAAGTTTTCCGTCGTCTTCGGACATCTCCGTCAGTTCTTCGTCGTCATACTCGGGTTCCGATGATCCACGAGACGGAGGACTTTGTGGTAATTCATGACACGTGTAAAGCTGATGAGTGGATAAGGTGAACGAAGAACGGAAGGAACTGTGGCAGTGTCCACATTGATGAGATTGAGAACTGGTTTCTAAAACGTAATGGGAGTTTAGATCGACAAAATATTTTAGCCTACAAGTTCTTAATCACTAGGTTCTTATATGTGGGTTTTTTATGATAATGATATTTATTTTATTCAGGCCGTGATTCAGGACACCCATATCACCGAAGTGTTTTTCAGTGGCGTCCTTCAATAATTATGTACAATAAAGTAACAATACAATGTCAAATAATGCATACAAAGTACAACACAAAAACAATACAACGTATACAAAAAGAGGATATAGACATCTTCAACAATTACAGAATGCACCACCCTCCACCTCATTTGTTCTGCTGAAAGACAAAAGCTCTGAACCCGTCACCACGGCGGAAAGTGACGCGCTCCGCATTTACTAAAGTCGTCTATATTAAATTCGTGGCGACCCACGAACATGGAAAAGCATATGTTTAAAATGCAACACAGCTCAAAGCCTTATGAACCCACCATCGTGTTGCTTTTAGTAGATATCGTAGTAAATTTAATGTATTTAATATATGTTGTATATCGTTATGTATTTTTAAAGTAACAGTTAAATCGAACTTGTTTTGGGGCCGCAGTAATTGGCACTAGCTGTTGCGGTTACCCAGCCTATTGTCTTAATGTCTGTATTTATGTTTGTAATGTGTATGGCAAAGTTATTAAAATAAATAAATAAGTATAAACCATATAAGCTCTGAGTCTTATACTAAACTATAAGTCTTATAGAGATATTCCTGACCTTATATATTTGAGAAGGACTATTTTGCGAAAGGATTATAATTGGAGGAAATTTTGCGTTACAATACGGCACTTATGAGTTTGAAAGAATTCGTTTGTATATACATGACACCGCTCTTTATGACTTAGGACTATGCTCTGCGTGCTCTGCGTTACCTTCTTTCTTGTTCAGTGAACTGAAACCGTTACGTTTATGTCTTATCAAGTGTTGATCCAAATACCAACCACTTTCAAACTGCTGACCACAAGGAGGACAGATGAAGACTCGACGAGGCTGACAAGAGAATTTCTTATGTTCTTCCAGTGTAACTTGATGAATGAAACATCTTCCACATTTGAAACATTCAACATTCGCATCTAATTTGAACCAAAAGCAAACTATAATATATGACATATGGTCAGGAAACTCAGCGAAAGTTTTGCTCTATCTTTTTGTTCACGTTTATGTAAACTTGCGCATGGTGAGGACAATGTATTTCTAGCCGTATAATGAAGCAATCGACCAATATTATACCAGCTTGCTAGCTATAATTAATCGGTTACCGAATTGCATGACAATCCGCGCTAACAAAACGTTTGAAAATATATTCAAACTCACCTGGTGAATGATGTAGCTTGTTCATTATTTGTTTTTTAGAAAGTAAAAACAACTAATATTGCGCTGCTAAACCGACGGAATACTAAACAGTAACTGAAAACTCACGGTTGCAAATCGCCATTCATGCACGTATGCAAACGTCAACGCAAACGAAAATGGCGTAAGCAAACATCTGCTGTATCCATCCTATTGCAGTTTTACTCATAGCCACTAAAAACGCGCGAAATTTCAACCAATAGGAAAGCAGAAGTCTTTAGTGGTTACCTGGCCCATATTCTTTGATTGGGCCAGGGTACCAGGCTATATCCATCCTCGAGGCTGCACTATACGTTTTACACTAGAATTTCCAGATTCTATTAGCCAATCATATGCAGCGATCAAAGCGAAAAGAACTGGGGAAAGATGGTATATGCATATCATGTACCAAGGATTTAACAACTTTCGAAGTGTTTCGGGTGGAGTCTTCGTGGATCGACGGAAATAAATGTTACGTTTTATTAAAGGCTCCGCTCAAAAAACTGCCTTCTCTTCAGCACTTAATTTTTATGCAATAATCAGTTGGATATAACATACTCTATACGATAATACTACGCAAAATTACTATTGTAAAACCAGGTTTATTAAACTACACAATTTTAATTTATTTTTCTTCTACAAAAAAAATCAATATGCAATATTCCACTATATATATTTATACTTGTCGACAGATAGAATACAATATTCACAACTGTACACTTTAAATTACATTAAAGAGGTATTTGGAAAATAAGAACTGTAATACCGAACTACACATCAAAATATGAAGTATAAATCCTTTACAGTTTTTAATATAATAGACAGTTCAATTGAAAAACTGTTATCTTTTTTGTATTAACGTCTATCTATAGGCAATTTCGTTGCAGATGAGAAATCTTGAAGCGAATATGTCCGCAGCAATTTCAACCTGATTTTTTTGCCGACTTTACTAAGACCGTTACTCTTTTAGTTTGTACAGAAAATTGTTTTTTCCCCTCCTCTTAATTTGTGCAACCATGCAAGGTGGGATAGAAATGGGGTACGATTGTCATGTTCTAAAGTGATTCCTTGTTGAAAGTACAACAACAAGTTTAATAACGAGAGCTTCATCATTATTTGGGTATAAACATATCTCGTAGTCTCTCGACCATGGCCAGGCCGTATTTCATTCTGCTCGACAGCTCTGGACAACAGCCATGTTTCTCGACACTCTTGAACGGGAAGGTCCTTGCGTTTCGTTTCTCGTCGATGTATGTAATGGCGGCCATGCAAGGACATATGATAACTTTGGTATGATCACGGAAGAAGTTGATCTGATAAAAAAAAGAAAGAAAGAACGCATTGTCTCATTCGAAAAACTCTTGAAGATACCAATTTAGAATTTTTCCATATCGCACTTCGTTCTTAAGATTTGTTTGATATGCAAATGTAACCCCTTGAGGTCACATGTGCGTAATGACTTATTGAAGGTTATATATCCTTGGAATTATCAGACAAAATCACTTAAAACTAACCTTGTACGCGCGTACCTCCCACAATACTAAACCTACAGTGTTTCAAGTGATTTCGTTTAATAATTGCCAAAGATATTTAACTTTTATTCGTGCATAATGCACGTGTGACGTCAAAAGGGTTAAAATTCCGGGGTAAGCTAAACCTACCTGTAATACACCGTTACTTAAGTGCAACACAATGGCACTGCTTGTTCGGAACCAAGTTCTGAGATACGGCAATCTTGAAAAGTCATTAGCCTCCCTCGCGGTGCCCCGAGGTCCTCCAGCTTTTAGTAAATGTTCGCTCATGTAACTTCGGAAGTACTGTAACAAGGTGACTTTTTTCTTGAACTGTTCCAAGTAGTTGGTTAGTGTCCCACATGGCTCCTCTTGTCCGTCTCGTTTGATGTATTGTAAATTCCTAGAAATAAGGCATTTTATTTATTTATATCATAGTCAATCGAGAAATGGTTTGGAAACTTAGCAAAAGTCCGTTATTGAAATATTAACCCTTTGAAGCCTGAAGAAGAGTCTTTAGTATTTTATTTTATTCAGCACAGGGAGAGGTGAGAGGTCTCAAAGGGTTAATACCGCCTCAAGTTGAACATAAAATCACAGCTCATTATAGACGCTTTGAAGTTTTCCGAGTTTCCAGACCATATCTCGATTGACTAGTTTATCAGCACTCAGCAATGGCGCTCAAAGTTTGGGGAAATGAATTGATGCATAATATCAAATCAGATTAGAAGATCTATTAACTTCTTCCAAATAGTGAAATAAAAGTAGCGTGCTGCGTAGGCAGTGTAGAAACAACAATCGAAATATAGTAACTTAGGTTAGATATACTGCCGAAACAGAGAACGTAGGAATCTAACGTTTCGAGCGAAGGCCCTTCGTCAGAGAGAAACCTTTTTTTTTTCCCGTTTCTCTCCGACGAAGGGCCTTTGCTCGAAACGTTAGATTCCTACGTTCTCTGTTTCGGCAGTATATCTAACCTAAGTTACTATATTAACTTACTCTCCGTCTTCCTTGAGTATCAACCGCGTGCTATCGTTAAACAATACGGCTACACTACCATCACACAGTTGATAACCCAGACCATATCTGTCGGAATAATCCACCCATTTACTGATCCAGAATATTGGATTACAAGCGGGGTCTTCGGCGTCATCTGAAGAACAAAAAAGTTTGGGAATTATAAATTAATGTTGAATTTCCTACTGATGTACTAGTAACTATTATTTTTGATTTACAAGTGATTTAATGTGACTTAAAAGAACTTTTTCTACATTCGAAGACAATGACAACTGACAAGACAATATTATTTCAGGACAATAAGTGCGGCAACCATTTTAAGTCATCAAATCCAAGATGGTGGCGCCCACGGGGCCTATTTGTTCAAAAATATGGGAATTTAAGGTTGACTTTGCGTTTAGGATTATGTTTCTGGTCATGGCAAGATTCGTATTCGGAATTTGTTATTGCTGCGTAGGCACGCAGTGTTTTAGATAGAGCAAAGTGCTGGAAAAGGTCAAGGTGGTAAACCGCCGTTGTATAAACCGCTTACCTTGTTGAATCACGGACCTGGTACAAGTCACTTCAGATGGTTTGGTCCCCATACAGGATGTCAGTTGTTTATGTAAATCAGATAAGTAACAGTCTTTGGGGGCTTCATCTGTTCATGATACAAAACAATAGAAATTTGGTAAATTAACGCCAGGAGCGTGACCACACACCAGACAACAACTATATATAGCTTGCGCAAAGATAGAATTTTGGCATGTGAAAAATATTGCTTGCGCAAAGATAGAATTTTGGCATGTGAAAAATATTGCTTGCGCACATGTCGCGGCGATGTGTTCGGTATAGAGAATGTTAATACTATCTAGCAAGCGCAGACTTAGCGCATAGGAGACTAGTTGAAACTAACCTGCAATGGTGTCCATTTTCAATAGCTTCCTTACTGAGAATTACTCAATAGAGTTTTATTTATCCATGTTATATATCCATAGAAATCAATAGATCTACCGTTTGCAGCCGAAAAAAGACAGGAACGTTCGTAATGCGCAACGATATGTATTATTTCTGTTGCGCACTTTTTGGTGCAAACTTTTTCCGCGACGACGAATTATTGCGCAACGGCCTGGGAACAAAGACAGCGAAAGCGCATTTTTTTCAAATTTGCCTGCGCAAAATGGCGACTAAACTTTGGTGTCCGATCCGCATTTTAGAAAAATTGCAGTCTACAAAACGCGCATTTTACAAAACAGGGCGATGCCAACGCGCCTTTGTCGTCTGAAATTGGGTGGCAATTTGTAATGCGTGCGCAATGAATATTTCCGGTGCGCAATTTTAGCGCAAACTTTTTCCGAGACAGCGAATTTCTGCGCCAGGGCCTAGGAACAAAGATGTATAGAGAATATAAAAAAGTAAACCTAACACTTTACCTTCCTCTTCTCCAAGACCATGCTTTCTTGCTTCCTCACATGTCATCAGGCGGCTCTCTCCATTAATCACGTGCATTGCATGTGAACGTCTTTTGTTTTCCACTGGCTTGGGTTTAGACACTCCTGTCTGCATTCGATTAAGTTCAAATAATGGCCTTCTTGAAACACCACCATTTTGGACTTCAGTCCCTTTCACATCCTTAGGGGCTAGAGTAGCTGCCTTGGTCTCGACTGCAGGAGCAGTGATCACAGCAGGAGCAGTGGTCTGGAATCGAGGCGCCATTGAAAGACTGCTTGGTGGTAAACAGCTTGGCAAGTAGCCGGAAGTGAAGAACTCATCTTGGATAATTTCTTGCATCGTTGGTCGATTCATTGGCTCTGGACGAAGCATTTTGACAATCAGTTTTTGGGCCACAGGGCCAACTTTCGAAGGAATGTAATACTCATTTCTCTTGATCCGACTATAAGTTTCTTTCAACGAGGAGGTTTCGAATGGTGGCTTACCAACCAGAAGGGTGTACCTATGGTTATTATTACATTTAAATTATTGACACTAGGGTTCTCCCTTTGATGAGCAAAATTAATCATAGATTTGGCATTGGAGTAAAATTAATAATAAATGGCTCATTTTTGGACAAAAAATTAGTGAAAAATACTTACATGATGCATCCTAAAGACCAGACATCAACTTCAAAACTATGTCCTTTCTTGCTTAAGACTTCTGGAGCTATGTAGTTTGGTGTACCACACAAAGTTCTAAAAAAATGTTTGTATATTGTGACAAATGACAATCTTTGTTGAAACCAAGCACCAATACCCAAGCTATTGACCGAGACAGTCTTGGTCCCAACCACATTTCCCCCAGGCTTCATCAACACCTTGGATCTCTAGTTGGGGCAGCACCACATTGCTGTAGGCTACATTACATCCCAAACATCATTTGCAATAACGTTTTCCTTTACCCACCTCTTTCTGTCTTTCTCATTCTGCACAGTTGTAGCCAGACCAAAATCACCAATCTTGATGTCCATGTCATCGCCGAGGAACAGGTTACCCAGTTTAAGATCCCTGTGGATTATTTTCTGATCGTGTAGGTAAATACAACCAATCAAGATCTGATTCATATAGTATCTAACCTCAGGTTCTGTCAGAGCTTTACGTCTTTTATGAAGCTCCATAAGCGACTACAAGGATAGAATGAAAGATGATTGTCTGAATGAATGAATACGTATGCATGTTTGTTGTTGATGTATGTATGTGTTTCTGTGTTTGTTTGTTTGTTTGTATGTTTTTGTTGGGGTGTTGCACTTTTTGAGGGGGGGGGGGGGGGGGGGGGGGGAGGCGGGGGCGACAATGAGAAATATTTTGAATTACTTTTTTCAAATATTCCAACTGCACACTATAAACGGTTGTGATACTTTGTTTTAAACCATTTTCAACTGGATACAAACGCACACAAAATGAAGAGCTAATATTTATTAAAATAGATGCTTTCAATTCTTTCAAAGCTTATGTAGCTTTATATATTAAATAATAAAGTTATTAGTTGAATTAAATTTTATATATCCTTACACGACGCCGACAAATCTCCAGAAGAATGTAAATAAAATCGTTGTCTTCAAAAAAGCTATGGAAACCAACAACATGTCTGTGATTCAGCTTACGATGAATCTCTATTTCCATGGCCATCTACAAACAACGAAGCAACGAAAATAAGTCTGTTTCACTACCATCAAGTAAGTTATATATCTCTTCTATTTATACATAATTTATAAACCGAAAAATGTCAACGCTACCTTTTCTTTCTGATGTGGTTTTGTGAGCATCGATTTCGGTACAATCTTGCCAGCGTACACATGGTTTGTTTCTTTATCCTGAAGTTCGTAACATTTTGCAAAACCTCCCTAAAATATCGAGACAACAAGCCTTTTGTCAACAGAGGGGAATAGGCGAATAGCTGTCCATTCAATGATTCATACTTCAATGGGCAACTGGGCCCCTCAATTCGTCTTCGTTTCTGTTCCTCAGCGGATAAAAGGAGTTTACATTACTCACCTTTCCAAGGAATTTTCCACGAAGATACTTCTTCTTTGTCTTGTGATCAAAGATTTCCAGAGCAATCTCTTTCGGAGCTAACAATCTTGGATCTTCTTGTCGGTGCTTCGCAACCGCAGCTGTTGTCCCTTTCCTCATCATGAAAAATATCACAAAAATTACACGTTTCTACAGGTTTTTCTATTAACCTAATCTAAAACCGTTCTGGAATACCAGGGAAAAAAATAAGGATGTCTAAGGCTAAATTTGAAACTAAAATCTGGACGACAATACTGCTTTCGATCATTCGAACACCGGTTCACAATTTTAAATTCCAACTGTATGTACCAGGACTCAGATTCAAACGTTTGCGCGGTGCACTCTGATTGGTTAAACCGATTTAAAAGACGCAACGATTTCCGTATTTGGTAATGATTGCCCGCGATTGTATTTAGTCAGCTGAATAATGGTTTAAAAACCACTTGCTGCTTCATGATTGGCTGAGATTTCTATCGACAAAAATTGCCGGGGAATGAAAAAAATGACGCCGCCAGAACTTTCGGAAGATTTTTCAACATGGCGGACGTCAACACATTTGTTGAAGAAACGTTAGAATTGCTGAATTTGGAGCGAGAAGCAGAAATTACAGAAGCTAGAGCGTTTTGTGAAAGTGCAGATAGTGCTACCTTAGAGAAGAGAGGTGTATGTTTAAGAAAACTGGTTATTTTAAGTCGAAAAACTGGTTTGTATGGGCGAACTTTATTAACTTTAGGCAAAGCAAAAACAGCACGAAATGTTGCTCAGTCGTCTTTACCAGCTCACCGTATTACTCCAGGTAGAAGCTAACAGCAATATTTTTATAAATGTAACTGCATATATAGTTGTAATTTATTGTAATATAAACTAAAATTTGTGGTATTGAGAGCCACAAGTATTTGGCAGTTCATCAAATTTTCAATATTTATTTTGATTCATACCCGTATGTGATGCTCAAAAAATATTTTGTTCAAATGACATCAATCATTCAACAATGAAAAATGGATTTGAATAATTGATGTAACCCACTGAAAGCTATGAAAATGGCTTGAAATGTGAAAAATTATGCAGCCCTCGGTAAATGTTATTTGTCTCAGCTTTTGTTAGATAACATCTACCATGGTCTGAGTAATTTTTTTATTGTTTTTCTTGCTCAGAAAGTTTTGGATTTTTAGGGATTTCTAAATGTCATATGTATATTAGTCAATTTACTTGATGATAAAAATCAATATGACCACCCCACCCCCCATTTCTCCTTTGATTTAAACTTTTTATGAGTACCACCAGAGTCCATTGTGGGCGTCCACCACATCCACCATTGGGGGTTTCCAGTTTGACTCTACCAAACACCACAGGTTTCCTCCGGGTACTCCAGTTTCCTCCTGTAGCAACACTGGACCAATGAGGGTGGGCCCTTACTGGATCTCTGAGGATAAACGTTTAGATATAACTGATAGAGTTATCCAGTATAAATAAGGTTAGTTTAGTTTAGTTTAGTCCACCCTACCTTCCTTGGCTACACCGCTACAAAAAGGTGTCATTTTTGGCCAGCTCAGCTAGGTAGAAAACATCCATTGACATCAACATCTTGTGAATGTTTTATATTTAATTATTAGGTGATATTGTTGGCCTTAGTTACTCATCTGGTGACAACAATGTTTCTGAGTTGGCATCTGGGATTGTTACACGAACATCATCTTTGTCGGTAGTGGTTGCTTTTAATGAGTCACTTGATTCACAATCATTTGATGAAGATGCTTTACTGAGGGTGACACGCTTGGCAAATGACATCACTCATAAGAGAATGAAGAGGTGAAGTTGTTGCTTTTAAAGAAACTTATTTAGAAAGAATTAGTAAATAGAAGCAGCCACAAGATCCCTCAAGCCATGCTATATCGCTTTCTGTAAGCACAGTGGATAACTAGCATAGCATAATGTCATAGACTGGGGTGGGTGCAGCCCCCAGTTGTTGGTGAAAATTAATCAAGTCAGGATAGCCAGGCCAAACTATTATAACTCTCTTACTGCTAGATTTTTCCACATGACAAGTAAAATAATTTGGCATTAACTCTTTCCTGTCTGAATCGGTCTTTGGTATTTTACTGGCTAACACCAGACAATTTGATTCACCTCTGGGGAAGCCCTTGGACAGGAATGAGTTAATCAGAGTAAAATAACAAACTGCCTGTATTCGGGTGAAGAATAATGATCGTCACTCGGAGTAACACCTAATATCATATATATATATATAAATATATTTATGATATGGCTTTGTAATATCCTGAGTTCTGATTGGTCAACACACGGTCCGTAAAAATGCGTATCCGGACCATGGTCAGTCTTTTTCTATATCCGGACCACTGTCCCGGATGTTGATTTTGCTCGCATGAATTTCTAAGGTTTTCACACTAAGTTTGATACAATAATTATTGAAAAACTTGAAATAGCCATATAATAAATGCTTTATTAACCTCGTTTACTCAGTCTGTACGGGAAGATATCAGACCTCAGTCTTTTTTGTATGAACCTCGCCTGCGGCTCGGTCTGTACTGTCAAGACCTTGGTCTGATATTTTCCCTTACAGACCTCGTTCTTTGTTAATAATTTCTTAATATATACTGTATATATATATATATATATATATATGTTTTATATATAATACCTATAAATATATATACCTATAGAGGCTTATTATACTACTACTTTATTTATCACACCAATAGAGAAATTTAAATTATTATTTCTAGGGCACTCGAGTCTCTCTGTAACCTCTCATCGTTTCCTTGTTCTCATTTTGATGTTTTATTTGATACCTATGGGTCAACCCTTATTTATCACCTTCAAGGAATAACACCTAAAAATTTTCTTTAATGAAAATCTCAAAAAAATTATTATTTCTAGGGCACTCGAGTCTCTCTGTAACCTCTCATCGTTTCCTTGTTCTCATTTGGTTGATGTTTTATTTGGATGTGTGCCTATGGGTCAACCCCTTAATTTATCCAGCCTTCAAGGACAGCCTGAGACACCTGAAAAAGCTGTTTTCTTTAATGAAAATCTCAACCAAAGTCAAAGAATGGCTGTTCAGTTTGCCTTGACTCGAAGGACATCACTGTGATGACCATTTGGAGAAATAATTAACATTTGAAAGTGATTATTTAAAATTCCATGCCTTATGATATAAAACGCGTTATGCAGATTTAAAATAGCGATAGCCGAGTGTTTTAGTTAATAGCTTAATAGTAAGTTCATTGCTTCATGTAGTAATTTTGAAACCAAACGTTGTCTAACGTTGTCTAAGCCAAGACAATCAAAGCTAAAGTTTATGTAAATCAGGAGGATGTTTTTATCTGATATAAAATTGATTTCCTTTGTGTTTTCTTCATGAATTATTAATGATTTTTTAATACAAAGAGATTACCTAATGATCACATCTATCTTGCAAACCACACCCACAAGATTACAGTGCCCCTTTTGCATGTCACAAGACGTCAGCGACATATGTACGCATTGTGCACTTATTTTTTCTTTTGTGCAGGTTTTGACTTGTGCTCCTTCAAACATTGCGGTTGATAATATTGTGGAAAGATTAGCAAAGCATAAAGTTAAGGTATACAAAAATAAAGTATAGATAATCCAGCTAAATGTTGTCATAAGAAACGTTTTTAATGCTAAGGCTAGTGGTGATTGGAGTGGTGGTGGTGATGGGGATAGTGGCAGTGGTGCTGGTAATGGTGGTGTGGTGGTGGGTAGCGGCAGTGGTGTTAGTGGTGTTTGTGATTGTGTTAGTGGTAGTAACTGTAGTGGTGGTTACAGAGTTGGAAAAAGTATTCAACCTTCCTCCGGATGGGTTTTTAAGTTTAGATAACCTTCCTCAAAATATATAGCGAGAATTTTGTGTTTTGCAACGTTCATAAATACTGTTTTTACAAGTACCATGGTTTTCTAGGTTTTCCTAGGTAAGCTTTGGCATACTACAATAGCTACTAATAACTGACCGCTGCTGACTGATAGCCTGCCAACTACCCTCGACTGCTGCGAAGATGCAGACATCACAGCAGACATCACAGCAGACATCAGCGTACATGTCTCACACATGTTACTGCTGCCACTGCCAGTGCTGCATAATTGTTGGTTAGCCAATGTTTTGCTGAAAATCGCATTTAAACCTTCCTCACTAAAGTAAACCTTCCTCCGGGTGGTACCCGCATACCCGCAGCTTTTTTCCAACTCTCTGGTGGTAGTGGTTGGTGATGGTGATGGTTGTAGTGCTGCTTGTGGTGGTTCTGGTAGCTATGGGTGGTAGTCATGGTATATTGTACTATACCACGCCGTACCATACTGTATCGTAACATACAGTACTGTACTGTACCCTACCATACTGTATCGTAACATACAGTACTGTACCCTACCATACTGTCTATTTTTAATACACGTATTGTATGTTAATTCTCAAACTTTGTGCTTCAAAGGCTGTTCGTTTGGGTCACCCAGCTCGAGTGTTGCAAACAATTCAAAGTTATTCTCTTGATGCAATCCTTGATTCCTCAGATGGAACTGCTATTGTTAAAGACGTGAGAAAAGATATTGATACGGCACAGGTAAACACATGTCATCAGGTTTTCCAGCTTGTCAATGAATTACACGTGTGAATGACCGACTGTTAATAACTGCATCTCGTATGCAAACGCGTTTATAATTAGGAAGTCATATAGCTGTGAATTTGCAACCTATTTTGCTCTTTAATTCTTTGAAAGTTTTCATGGCGCTAAAGTAATATGGATAAGGTTTGTGGAGACACCACGTAAAATATTTATTTGCTAAGCTTTCGGCCTGTTGACTCAGGCCTTCATTGCTCTGATGAAGGCCTGAGTCAACAGACCGAAAGCTTAGCAAATAAATATTTTACGTGGTATTTCCACAAACCTTATCTATACTATTTTGCTCTCTTTGTGCTCTAAAGAGCCTCTAACCTCGCGAGAAGGTTCGAACCAGACACACTACATGTTATTGTATACGTACAACTTATAATATCATTTTAACTATATCACATATGACTAGGAATTTGCAACCTTAGCTCTCCATTCTAGCCTCAGTAGCTCAATGGTTAAAGCGTCTAACTGGTCATTAGAAGGTTCAATTCCTGTTTGGTGCTCACAAACATTTTCGGAATATTTGAGCTTGACGAACGTCTACCACACACGTATGTTAATTTTTCCATGCGCTCACCATTGCGTGTCTATTTTTTACTTTTAAAGAGTAAACTCAAAGTGTCTCGAAGCACAGGGGAACGAAGTCGTCTTCGGATGGAGATCAAGTCATTACGACGAGAGTTAAGAGAGAGAGAGGAGAAGGCATTAAAACAGATTCTACTGAATGCTGATGTCATTTTATCAACAAACGTTTCAGCTTCTGAGGATGGACCTCTAAAACATGTTCCTCGGGACCACTTTGATTTGGTTGTTGTCGACGAGGCTGCTCAGGCGCTTGAAGCTGCTTGTTGGATACCGTTGCTATGGGCATCACGGTGAGTGGCGTTGTCATAGGGATGATTTATCTCGGAATAAGTGTCTCATGGTTACACATGTAAAAACGCTCGGGTTGTTCCGTACTTGTAAGCAAGTTGTTACAAGCTGTCACCAGGATGCATTTGCACTGGTTGTTCCCAGTTTGTTAACAAGTCTGTAACAGGTTGTTGACAACTTGTAACAAGGTTGATGTCGCCAACAGACTTGTGACAAGTTGCTCCAACAACTTGTTACCGCTCTGCATTTAACAAGTTGCTACAAGGTTGACAACAACAAGCTTGTATCGGCTTGATAAAATCACAACTTGTTAACAGGCTTGCTACAAGCTTGTTGCGAATACATCCTGTTAATTAACAAGCTGTGAGATTTTTACGCATGTAGGTAATTTATGTAGGCCGATTTTAATTTTGTAATATTTGTAGTTGTATTTTGGCTGGAGATCATCAGCAATTACCTCCAACTATAGTGTCTCGTGAAGCAGCCAAACGAGGATTGGAAAGGACATTGATGGAGAGAGTGATAAAACTTCTTGGAGATGAAGCTGTGCACATGTTAACCACACAATACAGGTTGGTACATGCGAAACTTAGATAGGAGAGGGAAATGGTTGCGAGTACGGACTGTGCTTTTTAATATCGTGCACTAAACATGGTATTAGCTTACAGTTAGGCTTGACTGATGACCCCCGTAATCTTGGTGATGACGTGTTGATGTCGTGTGTGGATGGTAATGTCTTGATGCCAATGATGATGATGTTACGATAATCACGATGATGTGACGATGACGTCATAAAGATGATGACGTATGACGATGATGACATCATAATGATCACATTACTATGGGCGCTATGCAATTGACAAGGTTAGACCGGTCAGTCCGGCCAGAATGGACTTGCTTTTGATTAGGACCAAATTTTCCAGTCAGACCATCCCAGGCCTCAAACGAATCGTGTTCTATTTAACCGGACTGACCGGTCTAACCGTGTAAATGGAAAGCCCCCTATGACATCATGGTGACGATGATGACATCATGTTCTTTATGATCACAACATGATAATTAGGTAGGTGTACTTGTGCCCAGAAGACTAAAGTAATGTTTTGCTTGCATCAGGATGAATGAGACAATAATGCAGTGGTCCTCAGAGCAGTTATACAATGGACGATTATCAGCAGATGTTTCTGTTGCTCAACATTTGTTACGTGATTTACAACTAGTCAAAGATACCGAGGTTACGGCCGTTCCTTTATTAATGATTGATACCGCTGGCTGTGACATGTATGAACTGCAAACGCCTGAAGAAGAGTCCAAGGGGAATGAAGGAGAAGTTGCAGTTGTAGTGCAGCATATCGAAGCACTTGTCAACAGTGGAGTGAAACATAATGATATTGGAATAATTACACCGTATAACTTGCAGGCAAGGAGCAAACTTTTACATTAGTCTTTATTTATTTTTATATTTTGCATGCTCGTTCTTTTTCTGATGCTCTGTGCTACGCTGTAATGTGCTGTGCATGGCATGCGATGCTGTTGTATCCTACGCTATCCTGTGGTGTCTGATCCTGTGTTGTTCCATCCTATCCTGTATCATCATGTCACGTCTTTTCCATTTCATTCCATTCCATACCATACCATACCATACCATACCATACCATACCATACCATATACCATACCATACTATACCATATCATACCATACCATACCATACCATGCCATATACCATATCATACCATATCATACCATACCATACTTCGTGTTTTGTTACGCTTTTCTCCAGTCTCGCAATTTCCCGCGTGTTTGGATCAGAGTATCCAAACACGGAAAACCATTTGGTATTTCTTTAATACCATATCATGCCATACCATACCACACCACACCACCCTACACCACACCATACTATACCATTTCATACCATACCATACCATACCATACATTACCATACTATACCATATCATACCATACCATACCATACCATACATTACCATACTATACCATATCATACCATACCATACATTACCATACTATACCATATCATACCATACCATACCATACCATGCCATATACCATATCATACCATACTATACCATACCATACCATGCCATATACCATATCATACCATACCATGCCATACCATACCATACCATGCCATATACCATATCATACCATACCATACTATACCATGCCATATACCATATCATACCATACCATACTATACCATGCCATATACCATATCATACCATACCATACTATACCACACCACCCTACACCACACCATACTATACCATTTCATGCCTACCATACCACACCACACCACCCTACACCACACCATACTATACCATTTCATACCATACCATACATTACCATACATTACCATACCAACATTACCATACATTATCGTACCACCCACTCTATACCATTCCATTTCTACCTTACCTTACACTAACTTACAAATAGCCGTTTCTTTCTTCTAATTAAATACATCCTTTCTTCTAGGTTGAACTTCTCAGATCTTGTTTATCGACTAAATACCCAGCGCTGGAAATCAAATCAGTGGACGGTTTTCAAGGACGTGAGAAGGAAGCCATTGTAATATCACTTGTACGCTCCAACAATAAAGGTATCGTACCACAAGTGCTTCGATAACCCCCCGGGGCTTATTTAAAAGTTGAGTTTGTAACGGGGGGTATTAGAGACGTGGGCTTATTCGTAAAAAAACTTCAACCAAAAAAAGCTGAAGAGCTGTGTCCTGTTTGACGTCTAAAACGTCGCGCCAAAAATGTCGCTCGCTATTGACACTTACAGGCAGAATATAAAGCTGCCTGAAAGTTTACTGCGCTGCGCAGCTAACTCTCAGGGTACCGCAATATTATAAATATCTCTTCTATTTAGGCCAAATCGGGTTTCTGGCTGAAAACAGAAGAATCAACGTGGCTGTAACGAGGGCACGACGGCATTTAACGGTTGTTGGCGATTCCAGTACGGTCAGTCGCGACCCGTTCTTGAACTCACTTGTCGAGTATATTAATGAAAACGGTGAGGTGTGGTCAGCGGAACAATACCGGTGTCAAATGAGTGGAGATTGTGTTGTACCAAGGACTAGTATTAAAAATGCCACGAAGCCAAAGAAACGAAATGAAAAAGCGAACAAAGAAAAAAGTCGCGAAAAACATGGGAATAAAAACAATGATATAAATAGCCATCAAAATGAATCAAGGAAGCTTAAAGAAATTCCTAAACATAACTGGAAAAAAGAGAAGGGGATTCATAGGGATATGAGGGACAATGATGTACTCGAGGAAGGAAATGAGACAAATAAGGATAACGAAATGAAACGGAGAAAACTGGAAGAAGAGATTGGGAATTTTGTAAATGATTTTACGAGAACTGAGTTGGAGTTTTCTACGAAGTTGAGCTCGGAGGAACGTTTTATGGTTCATTGCATTGCGGAAGAACTGGGACTCACTCATGTTAGTAAGGGGACTGGAACTGAGCGATTTATTGCAGTTACCAAGACAACGACGTCATCTGATGGTTAGTGTATTTCTAGTTTTACTCATAATATCCGTTGTCCTAAATAAACCTTTTGTCCTATAATATCCCCTATGTCCTAGAATACCCCTTTTGTCCTAGAATACCCCTTTTGTCCTAGAATACCCTTTTTGTACCATTAAGTAACTTTTGTCCTTTAATGTTCCGACAATACCCTATATGCTCCGTTATGTCCCGGTATCCTCTCACTGTAGCTTTCTGTCTCGTATTTTATTCAGTTACTCCAGACAACGATCTAATGGCGAAACAAGCGGAAGCTTTTCCGAAGGATGTCGACGTAAAGCGAAAGAACGAAACAGCCTCTTGTTCTATCTGTGGTAAACTGATCCCATTGTCCAACCTCGACTTACACGAACTGAGATGTCAGCGGGAAGAACAGCAGGCACAGAAGGGTGTTACAGACAAGGCAACTCGGTCTGATAAAATCAAAGCAAATAAAAAGAGCAAGAAAGCGGCTATCCCGAATGTCCTGGAAAAAGACGACGGCGACGATAAGTTGGACGATCTTTTGGCCGAATTCAAGCGTAAAGACTCCGAGTGTGCTTTACCGGGGTGTAAGAAGAGCATTTTGACGGTAGGACAAAAATGCCGGTGTTGTACGAATACATATTGCCTTGGACATCATATTCCGGAAGTTCATGGTTGTACCCAGGCCGCAAGAGAACGCGCAAGGCGCGATGCAAAGGCTTCTGGGAACAGTAGACAAACGTCAAGCAAAAGTGTGGTGAAAAGAGCGCACTTGCACAGGAGACTGGAGAACAAACTAAAAGGTCTTGAAGGAAAGCGAAAAACGCAACCAAATCAAGACGACAAGAAATAGTTTTTTTCTATGAATTAATATAAAAGATTTACAAGAATTCTCAGAGTATTATCATACAGGACTTGTCGCGATGTCTTTGTTTAACGTTGACACTGACGCTGACACATGTGGTTGTGGGCGCTGGTGACGTACAACATGTGAATAACGGTTAAGAATAATACAGTGACACGTGTCTGTCTGTCTTTTCTGTGTGTCCGTCCGTCCGTCCGTCTGTCTGTCTGTCTGTCTGTCTGTCTGTCTGTCTGTCTGTCAGTCTGTATGTCTGTCTGTCTGTCTGTCTGTCTTTCTGTCTATTCGTCCGTTTGTCTGTCTGTCTGTCTGTCTGTCTGTCTGTCTGTCTGTCTGTCTGTCTGTTTGTCTATCTATAAATATAGAAATAGGTATAAATAACTTTATGTAAATTTAAGGATATGATCTTTTGAATATGCTTTGGAATCGAAATAATTCAGGTCCAAAGTCGCTGCTAGCTTTCTGGCAAGGCTTCGAAGTCTCTAGATAATTATCGCAACGAGAAACCAACTTTAATTAACGAAATTCAACTCTTAGCATCATCATTATTTATACTTGAAACCAAAAGGAAAAACTTCTTAATTCGTGTTGTACACGCGTGTGAATTAAACTTGCTATGAAAAACTTTGTCACGTGCAGTTTCTATTGAATGGTAGACATACTTTTCTATTCGTTGAGTAAGAAGTAATCTTTTGTTCGTGCATATGGTAGCCATTGACGACAACGTAATAATAAACGCTTCCAGCTCCTAGAAGAGATCATCATTTTTTTTAGATTTATTTAAAAATATTTCCCCACACTAAGCAGGTGCAGTGGGCAGGTCTAACTACAATAGGACACGAAGCACTTGATAATATAGTAACAATTGATGACACTTAGACCCCGTTTACACTAGAGCAAAAGTATCCGGATTCACATTGTTTTTTATTCCCATGAAGATGAAAAACAATGTGAATCCGGATACTTTTGCTCTAGTGTAAACAGGGTCTTAGTAATTGATCAAACATGCAAGAAAGAGCGTCACATTCAATATGGAAACACCAAGGTGAGAGTTGAAAAACCGCGAGGTGATATAGCCCAGACTGTTTTATATACCTCAAAATTAATGTGTTTACTTTGTCAAGAATCGTCAACTTCGCTTCATTTCTAGCGTCATCTATATGGTGAACGCCAGACTATTTTATTTCCGTTAGACGAAAGAAGAAACAGAAAATAACACACGTTTGGTAGACGTTTGTCAAGCTTAAAGGGCAATAGCACTAAAAATTAAGTTTGTCTAATTTGAAAGAACTCATAAAATTGTAATAGAACATCCTTTACAACTTTTTCGTATCTCTCTTCGTTTTCAAGATATTTAAATTTGTTTAATATGTAAATGAGATGGTCTCTGACGTCAGGTGTGGGGTAAAATATTTTCACATGTAGCAAAACTAGTTATATCTAGATCTCTAAGTTTGTTCAGCGAAATCATTTGAAACTGTGCACATAAAAACTCCTTACGACGCTGAACATTTCATGTTCGATGTGTAAGTGATTTTGCTCTGTATGAAAATATTTTACCCCATTCCTGACGTCAGAGACCATCTCATTTACATATCAAACAAATTGAAATATCTTGAAAACGCAGAAAGATACGAAAAAGTTGTAAAGGATCTTCTATTACAATTTTATGAGTTCTTTCAAATTAGACAAACTTAATTTTTGTTGCCAATGCCCTTTAAAGTGATATGAGTTGCACACGTACAAATTTAATTCTACTTACCGTATTTCTGAGCTTTTATGCGTATGTATATATTGTGGTATGTTCCGGAATAAGACAAATGACCATTTTCGTAGAAACTGTACTTATTGGTTCTAGAATCCAGGATGCATTTGCGATGACCACGATTGTCCCACGCCATTGATGAACAAACTGCGGTGAGAACCATGCAGAAGACGAGGTATTGCTGTTGAAGAATATAAAGAAACAACTTCTTTAATATTGTCAATCGATTGCTTGATGTTGATTGATGGAATGAAAGAAATATCAATAAACACGGATCAGCAATGCTACTGTTACTGTCATCGTCATCATTTTTACCAATATAGTAGTGGTAGGTGTAGTAATATACTAGTGGTGGTGGTACTGGTGATGATGGTAGTTGTGGTGGTGGTGGTAGTTGTGGTAGTGATGGTTGTAGTTGTAGTTGCAGTGGTAATGATGGTGGTGGTGATGATGGTGGTAGTTGTGTGGTGGTGGTAGTGATGGTGGTAGTTCTGGTAGTGATGGTGGTAGTGATAGTTGTAGTGGTGGTGATAATAGTTGTGTGGTTGTGGGACGTGGTAAGTTGCAGTTGTTATCATTGTCGTCATCACTATCAACATCGTCGTTATAATCCGCATCATTACTATAGTACAGCATTTAGATGCAGTAGTGGTAGTAGTGGACTGGTGGTAGACTGGCAGTGGCAATGGTGGTATTTCTGGTGGTGGTAATAACAGCAATGCTGCAATGGTAGACCAGTACACTAGTAGTGGTAGTCCTGCTCATTCTCAATATACATTTTAATCTTGCGATATTGTCCAGCGCACTTCGTTCTAAGTCTGGTGTGATGGTAGTATAGGGCAATGTTTATCAAAATCACACTGTGAAAATTTAAAGAGTTCAACTTACTCCAGGTCCATTGACAATTAACGAAATGATGGTGAAAAGAACCACTCCAACTGTGAAAAGCAAACCGTAATAAAAACGCCGATCGCACAACATCAATTCAAAATCTAGTCCGAGAAAAAGAGAACATTAAAACAAAAGAAGTATCAACGAAAGGCGCAAAGGTTTTCCACACTTACGGTTTTCATCTGTTTTTTCAAACGGATAGTAGGGATTCTTGCTGAGCTGTCGTTTGAATGTCACTTCTGGTTTTTCCAATATCTCCAAATTCTTTATTTTTTCAAACATTGTTTTATAAAAACGCGCAAAACTTACACTGATGCAAACAATCCAAATGACGTCATCAAATTAATACGTCACAAACAAAGTTGCGCAAAGTGCACCCATATGGAGTGCGCATGTGTAATTAATTCCTCATGGTTTTTGATCAAGAAGACCAACTGATCAGTAACTCGCAATTTCCTTTTACTAAAACAAGGAACGACCTAAAACGATCTAAATTGATCTAAAACGACAGAAAACGATCTAACACGGAGAAAATATTTTCTATTTCTTTTATAAAATAACATTTTGACAAGACTTTACAAATTTCGGGAAATTTCCATGTTTACATACAGTTATAGGAAACAGCGCATTTTTCATAAATGTTATTTATAAAAATATGTATATATATATACATGGTATATCGCTAATGATCAGTTGATACTCGGAGTTCATCGATTTACTTTCGTTATGTAGATGTTGTGACCACATGACTCGTGACGCCACTGTCACGTGATTCGTCTTGACTCGTGCCTCGAAGAGAAAATGGAGGGAGATTTAAATTTCTTGTTCTGTGCCGCGTCTTTTCATTAATTTCGAAGGTAATATGTTGTTCATAGCTGCTTTAAAGCATTACTAAATAATGTTTGATATACATGTAATATTTATTTGAGCTTTGGTTGGTCTTTTTGTGAATTAAATGGCGAATATAACGAAAGTCTTCGGCCATGCGACAAAATTATCCGGCCGTTTAAACTGAAACCTGTTCTTTAAATCGACGTCGTTTTAAAACTTCTATAGACAGTGAAACGTATTAGTTATCGAATTTAGAGTTGTACAAAACGTTGTGCAGCATTTATTCAATAAAATTTTGGCAGATTGGACAAAGAAGGCAAAAGAAAATCCAAAATGGCCGCCATGAAAGTGTAGATACTGTTGCATCATGGGAAAAGTTGCATATATTTATCCTCTCATTAGTCTCATATTTTAAAATTTATTTTACAATGTTAAAATTCTTTGAATAAAAAATTGTACATGTTTCATGTTTGTACTAAAAAATAGAATTGATTTTGCACTAATTTTTAAAATTTTTTTTAGGCAGTTGATAAAGCTGAAAAAGGATCACCCCATGATACCACAGATTTCACCAAGTGCCACTAAAAGATACCAAAATACCACCCAAAAATGGAAATGAAAACCCAGTTCACTTCAAAAGTATAAAGGTTTAGAATACCTCTGCATTTTTTGGTAAGTTGCTTTTTAAAAAATATCTGGCATTAGGCCATGTAAGAAAATTTCCTTTTCTGCTTAATTGCCAGATTGTAAAGTTTGCTAAGTGTGTGGGTAAGACAGATCAAAGGATCGGAAAATGCATGGATGGGCAGGCTTGCAGGTAAAAACTGCGTGGATGGCAGGTAAAAACTGCGTGGATACAATGTGGGTTGTCGCAAAATACACAAATTACTCAAGATATATTTGTAAATTTTGTGTGGATGTGGATATTTAACCCATTTTGTGCGGATGTGGATATATTTAACCCATTTTGCGAGGATGCAGGGAAGATCTTTCCCCGCGAACGACAAACTTTACAATCTGGCAAACAATTTTCTGTATGTATATTCTGTATAATTTTAGTGTTGTATTGGTAATGGTGTCTCGGAACTAAAATAACTATCATCAATATTGGCATTTTCTTACTGATGTCTGTGCTAATCTTTTTGGCCTAATTTGCAAAAGAAAATATCAAAATTATAACAAATATAATCAATTCAAAAGGATATACTACTGGTAGCTATTTTCTTTATTTATCATGTACATTTTCTAAAAATGGAGTATCAGTGCTAAATATCAGTAAATTTCTATATCAGTGCAACACTAATAAATTATAAAAATTAAAATATTTCTCTTTCATGACACATATTCCAAAGTTGGACCACAGTGCTTTAAGACAGTTTTAAAGTACCTGGTCTGGTTGTTTTAGTGAGTGCTATGTTATACATACTGGTATACCATAATTTATTTGAGTGTGGAGGGCAATAGGGTCTTAAGATTATAAGTGGCATGTATGTTGTTTGCAATGTTGTGCATTTGCGAGGTTGGTGTAATTTTGTAGACATTGGTCAAGCTCAAAATACTCTGAAAATGTTTCTTAGTCCCAAGCAGGGATTGAACCTGATAATTGGTTAGATGCTCTAATCATTGAGCTACTGAGGCTTGGATGTACAGTAGAGCTAAGGTCATTGTAGAACTCAGGCTGAGAAACATTTTCTATTTGAGTTTGAGCAGTGCCTCCAAATTAGATGTAATGCTAGAAACCAGATAAATGAAAATACTTTTTCAATGCAAGAGATATCCCACCAAAACTGAGTTACAAAGCTGAAAGCACAACTAAAGTATTTATAATAGTACACCAGCGACTTATAAAAACATTCAGCAATGTCTGTCAATGCCTGTGCCATATTGTTTTGGTGAATTAGACACAAGCCTGGTAACCATTTACAGTAGTAAAAATGCCGACTCTATTGAAGGTGTCCAGTTTCAAGTCAAACTGTTCAAATGTTGTTTAAATGTGGAGAGAGCAGACATCTAAAACTCCAGGAATCAGAAAAGGAGAATTCACCAATATTAGTTTGGATGCTTTTTTTTGCTGTCAAGTTTTTTGTCCACGGCAATGGTGAAATGAGGTGAATGTATTGGCTGCTGATGAGTAATGACTGTTCATTTGACAAAATGTTTGAAGCTGTAGACTGCTGGTGATTTGGAAATGCTGCCTTTATCATCTAATCATTGAACCTTAAAAAGATGTATTTGAGTTATAAACTTGGTCCAGTTTTGTGAGTGTATTAAGTGTTGTTTAATTTGAAGCATTTCAAGAAATTATGCGTGCCTCATAACATTGAAGGGGAAATTTTTGAAATGAGATTTCATTTTGAAAGAATAAACATGTTTAATAAACATATTTAAATATTGTATGAACACCAATACAAACTTCAAAATACTGAAAAGAATACAAAAAATATTTCAACCTTTTCCATTTTGGTTTAGGAAGGCCAAAATCAATTAATTTTGGTACCAACCAAGTAAGAATACACATAAAATATACTTCAACATTTTCTAAATCAAGAAACAATATTTATAATACCTCTTTTGAGATGCATGGACACTAGAACAGTCATTACAAAATTGCGTAAATTAAATTAATGTACATATAAGCTTAATATTTCTATCAACTGGGCCAAGTTTTTATAGGATAATTTAATGATAAAAATGCCTTCAAAGATGTATTTGCAAAACTTCGTTCCAAGACATTTTGCTTCCATAGTTGAAGTTTGTGGAAATTTGCATTGGTTGGTTGATTCTGTACACATATTCTGATTGGCTCATTTAGAAAATCAAACAAATTAATTCAATGGGTATTACGGTATATTGCGTTCAAAACACTCCAGATTTCTCAGTGTCATGTGTGACCAGCCGCCAATGTCAGATTTTCCCCTCACTTTTGCTGTGAAAGCAAAATGCTGTTACCATGGAAATTGTAAAACTGTATTGTTCCTAACGGGACTGTGGCTGCTTTATATCAATGATTGGCAATAGGTAACCAATCCAAGATGGCGGTTTATGAGTCCTTTCTCCCATAGTAGTAACTGCTGACCTTTTTCTCATAAATGAATTTATAACTGAATTGATCGGCCTGTGGGCGCGGCTGAGCCCACAGTCAAGTAAACATATTAGGCAGAATATGGTCAGCGGTTGCTAGCATGAGAGAAAGCACTCCTATTTCGGACCCACAGTCTAGTGATATATAGGTCAGTGATGGTTTCTTGTCAAAAGCTGCTGGAAACTTAGAAGAAACAAAAAATAAAGGAAAGGAATATGCTTAAGAGATACAGTTAGGCCAAAAAAAGGCCAGTGGTTCTTGTTTCCCGACCGATCCCCGTCATTTTATGTCAAGACTAGCCATTTCCAGGCTATGCCTTCTTTTACGCAATGACCTTGTGTATCAAAAAACGTGCTATAAAAATAAATCTATTAAACCAAAATATAAACACCTGTGCTGGACAAGATATTTTAGTGTGAACCTTACATCTATTTTTGACCATCATTTGGACTATGTGAGTAGTACAACCAACAAATATTTAAAAAAGAAAATATTAACATATATTACCAATCGTGGAAAATTCAACCTGTCTGTATTGTTTCGTTACTCTGAGGTGGAAATTATCTGCTGAAGAAAACACCCAGGACACTGCCATTTTGATACACCAAACAAGTTTAAGAAAATTCTAAGCCATTTCCTTTCCTTAGAACTTCTGTTTCTATTAAGTTTACAACAGTTACTTTTATTCATTTTGGGAAACTTTCAATAAAAGTCTTGGGGTTGTTGTTCTTTTATTAATTTAATATGCAAAGTAGAACATGGTTTAGACTGTAGGATAGAACTGAAGTATATTCTAAGAATATATCTGTTGTAAAATCATTCCGGTGCATTGCAATTATTTTAGTTGAATTGTGTATTATTTAAAAACTTTCGATTGGAAAGATTATGGTAGATGTTGATTGATTTTACAACAATGTACTGTACTTCAGTTTGACTCAGTTTAATCCATGTTCTGCTTTGCATCAGAGGACTGACAATGACATGAAAATCCTGAAAACCAATGGCAATGTTCAAACATTTTACAAGTTAGAAAGTTGTTGGGAGAGGGAGCTAAGAGATTCATCGTTAGACGCATCGCCGAAAAAATGTTGAGACGCGCTCGGACAATTGACGCAGAAATGCTAGAAGCGAATAAATGTTGGACATAGATAAACATTGCACGCAGAGACTATAGACGTTGCACGCAAATACGATAGACATTGCACGCAGAGACGACAGACATTGCACGCAAATACGATAGACATTGCACGCAGAGACCACAGACATTGCACGCAGAGACGATAGACGTTGCACGCAGAGACGATAGACATTGCACGCAAATACGATAGACATTGCACGCAGAGACGATAGACGTTGCACGCAAATACGATAGACATTGCACGCAGGGACGACAAACATTGCACGCGGAGACGATAGACATCGTACCCAGAGACGACAAACAAACATTGCACGCGTAGACGATATACATGCATTGACGTGGAGACGATAGACATTGCACGCAAAGACGAAGGACACAAGACGCAAAGACGATGGGCATAGAACGCAGAGACCATAGACTTAGGGCGCAAAGACGATAGACGTTGCACGCAGGATGCAGAGAAAGTACAGTAGACGCAGGCACGATAGGCGGAACAAGACGTAAATACATAAATACCTAGACGGTACTTCGATTTTTCAGATGAAAAATTTAGAGGTCAAATGCACTGACGACAGCTCGCGTATGTAAGCATGCTTTTCAATTGGTTTTCGGTTATTTCAAGTCATTGTCATTTGTGTTGGGTGGGGGTCATTGTATAAGAGAACATGGCGTTATGGCTTTTGTGGACGTTTCTTTTCAACAAGTAAGTATTATACTTTAAAGAGATTTTTAACCTGACTTAATAATAGTGTATTATCCAAAGAAGCTTCATATTCATCTTTTCTCTTCTTTAAAATGGACCTCTTTTGAACACCACTGCCAAATATTTTATGCATATTCGGTTCCACATGAATTTTTACAGGCAGCATTTGTACATTAAATTTGAGAATTAACAGTTTTCAAAATACAACCAATAATTAATATCTTAGTCAGAACGTTTCCAGGGGGGAGCGGGCGAGGGGCAGTCAGCTTCGCAGACTATTAATATCTTGGCTTGGAGCAGATGTATAGGCATATTGGCAGTAGTGTTCAATTTTTATCCATTTTCCATTTATGGATACATGTAACTGAGTGACCCTTTTCAATTACGCAATTCAGCCTTTTGGCTGCTATGTAATGATCATTAAACTATTTATCTATCCATCATCTATCTAGGTGTCCCTTCTTTCACGCCCTAACTATGACCTATATACTTTTTGAGACCTTTAAGGGGTAATGGGGTATGAATTTCCATAGCTCTACCTAAGAGAAGGCTCTTAGTTTATTGGTGGGGAAACCTCTTTTATGAACTTTTAGTTTCAAGATAATTTTCAATTTAAGAATATAAACTACTGAAGTGAATTGATTTATGATGACCTACTTTTCCATTCAGTCCTACTTTCATATTGATTCAATTATCCAAGGATTACCCTGATATAGTTAACAATTTGGTATCAAGAAGTCAGTTTTAACTGAACGCCCAATCAGATCTAATCATGGCTGACGCAAGCCATCCCTTGGATGCCGTATAAGCTGTAGTTGACATTAAATAGGTGCCCTAGCTTATACTTAATTACCTTGGGGTCAAATAAGTTTACCTGTCCATCTCATCTCGCCTATTTCAAACATCTAAAGTCTGTTCCAATCTCTCTTATATAGTCAAGTCCATCCATTCTTCTCAAATATTTCTTTGGATAAAACACTGTTTTTGTTAATAAAGTTTCAACTTTGTTTTTGTTATGCTCTACATCAAGGTGATGCGAAGTTTATTATACTGCTAAAAATTGGGCCTTGAATTTTTTAAAGAATAGAAATTATACATCCGATAAAATATATTTCGCTGAAATATCTGATTTTGAAAAGTGATTTTGTTTTAGTAAAATTCAGTAAATATTTTTAATTGTTTTGCAAAATTGCTAAAAACCTATATCAAACAAGCTTGAAAGTTTACACTGTTTGATGTAACCAAAAGTTTAATATAAGTTATCCATCACCTTGTAGGCATTAACTTCAAAGTTGTTTTGCTTTTGCTTTGATTATAAATGTCAGGTTAAAAAAGTAGAAAGATCTGTGGCTGTACAAATTTCATTTGTTCCTTTATTGCTGAACAGCATTTGATCCTCGTGGCATTTCAGCTGAAAATCTCGAAAGAAAGCTTTAAACAGCCATGTTCTTTCTGCTCTTCAATTGTGCAAAAAAATCGATTAATAGATCATGGTTTGTGAAACACCTTACCATATCTATTTTCTCCATGTGTTTTTGTTCATTTGTGAAGCTCTTAAAGTATAATACGTGTACTGACTTGGTTAAGAAAAGAATCGAGTCCTAGTGGATCAGTAAAAGCTTTTGTTTTCTCAGACTTTAACACCAGTTATCCAATGTTGTCTTTGCAATAATTGGCTGGTTTGGTGTTGCATTCTTTGTTAACCATTGCTGTTATTGATTGCTATATGAATGTGGCTTTTGTTGTCGATTTGTGTTCGTCACAATGCTGACAAAAGCAATGTTCACTTCGCCATCTTGTTCTCTTCGATAATGATTCACATCAATACACAAGTTCTCTTTTATAATTGTTTATTGAGGTTGTAATGCTATTACATAGTGTTTAATAAAGTGTTTACAAATTATTCATGACTACTTTGTATTAATATATTCAATTCCCATGGGAATTAACTATTATATTAAAGTTAAAACTGCCCCGGCTGACTCCCCAAGTGCTGCTCTTGCTTTGAGTTGGAGTAGCATATGCTAATCCAACTCAAAGCAAGAGCAGCACTTGGAGAGTCAGCCGGGGCAGTAAAGAGAACACCAACTTCAACAATTGTGAAGCTAGCATTCACTTGAGAGCAGCCGCATACCTAGCAAATGCAAAACATTAGCAACTAAACACACAGCATGAGCGAAAGCACTTACTAAGTACTGTGTACTTAGCGAGTACTTACAGCTCAGCTAGTGCAAACTAAACATGCAAACTAAACATGCAAATTTGTAATCCCTCCACCGAAATTAATTATGCCAAAGCTACAAAGCATGCAAGACCCACTGCCCAACTAGTCCCTAGCTCCTGCCTTAACTTCCTCGTCCTGCCTAACTGCCTCGTCCTGCCTAACTGCCTCGTTCTACCTAGCTGCACACCACTCATTATTTTCACTTCTACCACCATCAGACAATCACAGAGACGCTCACCTAACCACCCCACCTAACCACCCCACCACCCCGTTTCCTACACTCACCCGCCATACTCAACAAACATGCACACTCCACACTTTTACCTAAAAATTACAGTAATAAAAAAAATTAAAAATAAAATAAATTACATTATAATTTAGCTAACTTAACCCACCTAAAATTTACTAAAAAATTTGCAATACCATTTCGAAAAAGTTGTCTTACAGCATGCAGAGGCCCTAGGTCAATACCGAACTGCTTAAAATGGTATGATAGTTGCTCTCACAATACATTATTTTACCAGATCAAAGAGGATTTCTATTAAAGGGTCCTGATCAGCTAACACCCATGTTTTTGTTTTCATCCGAAAAATACTTTGTTTTATGAAAATTATTAGGAAATAAATAGAAAATACATTGACTGGGTCAAAACAGTAAATACAATTATGGGTGTTAGCTGAGTTGGACATTTAAACAAGTACAATATCATGTTTGTGGGAATTTCTTTTGTTCTCACAGGTCCATTAACAACTAATATACCTCATCAAAATTCATTTTTACTAATCCTACCTCCAGTCCGTTGACGTCAAACCAGGTCTGATTAGAACTAATCATACCTGGTTTGACGTCAACGGACGTGACAACAAAAGAAATTCCCGCAAACATGATATTACAAAGGAATAGCATAAAGAGAGGTGCATTAGCTATTAAATACACCTCTTTTTATGCTATTACTTCTAATTATTGTAAAAACAAGACAGCAAAATGTCAGCTCCCTTATGTTTAAGGCTCTTTTCCAGTTGTCGCAAAAAACAGCTTGCAGCTTGCTGCGAGTGTTTGCATCTAATTAAAAACAACTCGCAGTGCTTCTTTTTTCATTGTGAGTTCTTTTTAATGAGATACAAGTACTAGCAGGAAGCTGTGAACTAGTTTCTGCGATGAGTAGAAAAGAGCCTTAGTTCATTGCTTAGTCATTTTTTCATAATTATTGTACAACAGGGACAATTTTATAAAGACTGTCGATACTATTTTCAATTTATTTGTTTACATTTCTTCAATTTTGTATTCCAAACCAAACCAAAGAGTTTATTTGTTCATTTACAGAACAAATTTGTTGAGATTTTTGCTTTTTATTAAGATAATATATTTTTTATATTTTCTGACTTTTAGTCAGTGAGTTCTAATAAATAGACTACTTGAGCATTGCAAGTAAAAATGAAAATAAGACTGCCAAAATATGTGAAGGAGAAACTAGGATTTTCAAGAAACTCATTCAGTGTTTTCGAAACAAGTCACTGGCTGATATACATGAGAAAATTCAAACATATCTTACTCCTGTGTACTAATTGTACTGTACAGTATTCTCAACAGTTGATTGACATTGACAGTTGTGTGTGCTGATTAAATCTCTAGTTTTTCCTGCATACATTTAAACAGCTTTATTTTTTAACCAAAAGGGAGCTGACTGTTATGAAAAAGGATTATTGAATTTATTTTTTTATCTTAACCCTTTAACTCCCACCATGTGAAGAGGTCTTCCCTTGACGAGTAAAATCGTCTGGCATTAGAGGTAAAAAGTGCCAAATGGCACCGATGATACTGGTAATGGAAGGGTTAAGGAGATAGTTTATTAACCCTTTAACTCAAACCATGTCAGGAGGTCTTCCCTTGACGAGTAAAATCAACTGGTGTTAGACAGTAAAAAATAAAAAGTGCCAAATGTCACTGATGGGAATGAAAGGGTTAAAATATTAGTTGTCTTAGTAATGCTTACTATTCTTTGGTAATTATATTATAAAAAATGCTTTTCTAGATCTTTAAAAGAAAGAAAGAAAAGCATTAACAAAAAACAAAGAAAAATGGAAGGTAAGGGTCCTCTTTGATCTTAGTATAATGTATCAACTACTGAACTAAATTACATTGAGAAACTCACACTTGTTGCCTTGCTTGACTGTGCTGCTCCTGGTCCATCTGGGCTGGGTCTTGGTCCATCGAGGCTGGGTCTTGGTCCATCGAGGCTGGGTCTTGGTCCATCGGGGCTGGGTCTTGGTCCATTGGGGCTGGTCTTGCTCCATCGAGGGTCTTGGCCCATGGCTGTGTATCTTTTTAGGCAAATTTTGAACCTAGAATGATCAGTTAATATAAACTATTAGAAATGCTATTGGACTCTAATTATTAGAGAAATATATAATACTGTACTTTAATAACTGTCAAGTTCGTTTGAAAGTAGAGTCAGAATAGTTGTAATTGGTTTGGTTTTTTTAAAAAATGTGAGCTTACATGTATTGCCATGGTTGTTACTGTACTATTAGAATAGTTTTTGTGCTACAGTATATTGGTTGTTCTGTAATGGCCATAGAAAGCACTCAGAAATACTGGTAGCTTATTAAAGGCATTCAGCAATGAGGTTTAAAGTTTTGAAAAAACATTGTCAATGTGGACTACCAGTAAATCAAAGCATTTCAACATGGTGTTGATCCAATGAGAGGACATGGGAGGGACTAATTATTATAATGAAAATAAAAAACAACAATAAAACTACAAAACCTATCATAAACAATAATTTTACCCATAATAAATCTTGGTTTAATTAATCTACCTATGATGGACTTTACAATGAAATTGCACTCATTTTGATTGGATAATTGACAACCAACATCATGGACAATGTACTGTAGTTGCCAAGTTCTGAATGAACTTCCCAACAAACTTCACAGCACCCTCCTCTTGAAATTCTTAATTTTAACCTACCATAAAACTTAATTTTCACCCATCATAAATCTTCCCAACAAACTTGACAGCACTCCATGGTAGAGTGATATGAAATCAACTAGCCTATCACATAGACATACAGTATTTATTTTAACATATCATTGACCTTAATATTAACTTATACTGTAAATCATAATTTTCACCCATCATAAATCTTAACTTACATGTATCACAAATCTTAATTTCAACTTACCATAAATAAATCCTAATTTTAACATTATCATAAATCTTAATTTTAACTCATCATAAATTTAACCCACCATTTATCATAATTTTAATCTATCATAAATCTTAGTTTTAACATAAACCTCTTGAAATTCTTAATTTTGTTGCATCATACAAAACAAATCTTAATTTTAACCAAACATCACCTGCAGTATCATAAATCAATCTTAATTTTAACCTGAGTCTTGTACATGTACATGTACATGTACTGCAATTCTTAATTTTAAACCTACCATAAATCTTAATTTTAACCCAATAGAAATCTTAATTTTATCCAATAAAAATTTTAATCTACTGTACATCAGGGCTGCAAATTACTGTCGGACATCAGACAATGTCCAACCAAATTTGGCAAATGTCAGAACAAAACCAAATTGTCATCGGACATAGTGTCCGTGCAAATAAAATATATTGTCTGATCAAGAAATTCGGCTTTATGATGTTGAAAGAGAAACTTCTCTTTTTGAGAGAAAAATTCTGATTTCCTTTTGTAATTCTATCAACTAGATTTCAAGCATGTTTGAATTTTAAATCTTCCGTAACTGAATCGGTCTTCTGAGAGAAACTGTAATCAGTCTTCTGAGATAACACATGCGCGCGATGCTAAACAGACAAGTCAGACGACTGCCATGGAAACTGGCTTTATATCATGAACTCAGAACTGTATTCTGAAGAATTATGTCCGACAAAATGTAGTGATAATGGTTTTATGTCTGAACAAATTTTAGGAATGTCTGACCAAAATTGGAAATGGGATCAGACACATGTCCTGTCAAGAAAAAAAAATTATTTGCAGCCCTGGTACATTTATCACAATTCTTAATTTTAAGCCATTATTGTAAAATCATAACTTTAACCTATCAAAAATATTAATTTTAAACATACATCATATGTATCATAAATCTCAATTTTAACCTATTATTCTTAATTTTAACCTACAGAAAATTTTAATTATAACCTATACCCACAATAAATCATAATTTTAACCTTACCTATTATAATTCTTAATTTTAATCTATAGATCATAAATCTAAATTAAGATTTATGATAGGTTTAATTTATGATAGATGAAAATCCATCATAAATCATAATTATTTTAACCTATCATAAATCTTAATTTTAACCTATTGTAATTCTTAATTTTAATGATCTACACAAATGTTAATTTTAACCTGAATCATAAACCTATTATGCCTGTCTTGTGAACTTTTTCACTTTCCCTTGTGAATCACAAGAAAGTGAGGCACACCATTTAATCTACTTGCTAGGTAGCAGTTTTGTCAGTTTTCATCTTAATGTCATAGAAATTATTTCTTCTGAACTCACCATTTGTGAAATCCATTAGATTTGGTTCAAATTTGGGTGTGGCTTGAAAACTCGGTTAGCTGTGTTTCCAAAGTCTTTAAATATGAAAGGTCATCTATTCTGCAAATAAAGGTTATAAAATATTTAGAATTTTATTCCATTACAAAGTTATCGAATTAAGTATGCAAGTTAAGTAGATTCCAAAAAAAATAGCTTAACACTAAATGGCAACTTAATGCTGATGAAACATGACTTGTAGTCAACAAGTTCTTTTCAGACTCAAAATCTACTCTTCCAACACCATATTTAAATTCCTAGAATTACTATACTTTGTCACCTCAGCCTCAGTAGCTCATTGGCTAGAGAGAGTGTAGTAAATAAACTTAGGGTGTAGTAAATAAACTTAGGTATATAATGTTAGCAATTTAGCATTCATGATAGCAAGGTTTTTAAAGGACATTGGCAACAAAAATTAAGTTTGTCTAATTTGAAAGAACTCATAAAATTGTAATAGAAGAGCCTTTACAATTTTTTCATATTTTTCTTTGTTTTCAAGATATTTCAATTTGTTTAATATGTAAATGAATGGTCTCTGACGTCATGAGCAGGGTACAGTATTTTCACATGTAGAAAAATCAGTTATATCTCTAAATTTGTTCAACGAAATCACTTGAAACTGTGCACATAAAACGCCTTGTGACACTGAACATTTCATAACTGATGTTGCTTTGTGTAAAAATACTGTACCCTGCTCATGACGTCAGAGCCCATCTCATTTACATATTAAACAAATTGAAATATCTTGAAAACGAAGAAAGATACAAAAAAGTTGTAAAAGGTCTTCCATTACAATTTTACGAGTTCTTTCAAATTAAACAAACATAATTTTTATTGCCATTGAAGTAAAATGATAAACCCTAGCCTGCGAGCAGGCTCTCTCAACACATTTCACAGCAACAGGAGGGCCTGCCCGCAGGCTAACCAAACCCAGAAAAATTTTTTTTCTTAAAGTTAAGAATAACGTTCGGAAATATTTTCAGTATGAACATTTACTTACATGATTGCAAAAATCTTGTATAGTTGTTCTCCATTGCCAGTAAAACCAAATTTTTCCAGCATTTTCGATCATCAAAAAAACAGTGGCCATCTTGCCTTCGGCCCACATGGTCTTCTTGTTAAGCCATTTTTTCGCTAAGTCTTTCCACCAAATGTTCTCCAAACCTCAATTTCGGCATCCTGGACGTCCTACGGTGTCACTGTCGAAATGTGAAGAATTCATCTTTCGTTTTATACTGCTATTTTCTCGTCAAACTCATCATTGTGGTTCCGTACGAAGACACCCCTCCGCCATGTTTGCTTCTTCTCGGCTTTGGATTAGTTACTAGTCCCCCTGGCCGTGCTAATGGTGTCTATATCTTATTGTTATACAGGTAGTTTAGAAGCTAAAATAAGGTTTTAAAGTATTTTCCCTGCAAATACAGCCATCATATTCACTAAAATTACATCGTTCTTGCCTGTACTTGTTGTGTAATCGTTTAAAAATCGTTTTATTGAGGTTTTCCCTTATTTTTTTTTTGTGTTTAATTTTTTATAGGCGGAAGCACTATCCCGATTATACAGTGGTTTTTAACGACCAGCCTGTTGGCTGAGTGGTCACTGGCGCTGACGAAGGCGCGGACTCGGGTCGGACACTTGGGCAACGCCCTATATGAAAAACAACTTCCAATCTTCAGTCAGACAGGCATAAGCTTGCATGTTCAGATGGAAGTTGGTAAAAACAACTTCCATCTTCAGATGGAAGTTGGTGGGAGGGGGGAGATATGGGGGAAAGGATGAAAGAAAAATTTTAAGTTTTTTCCCCCTCTAAATCAGACACTGTCACTATTCACTTCTCTTTTTCCTCTCATGTTCTCCTTCCCTCTCGAGAAGAGAGGAGAAGAGAGAGAGAAGAGTCTTCTCATCAGAGAAGAGTTTCTTCTCATCAGAGAAGAGTTTCTTCTCATCAGAGAAGAGTTTCTTCTCATCAGAGAAGACTCTCTTCTCATCACATACACCACCTTCGCTCGTCAAACTAAAGGTCTTAGTCAGACAGGCTTAAGCATGCATGTTCATGTGCAATGGCGACAGCCAAATATTATGTATGATCTTGAGAGGTTACTTATGACTAATTATTTTCGTCCCAATATTGTGGGACACTTTTTTATTAGTATTCATGAATAAATTTGTTCTAAACGTCTACCAAGCGTACGTTTATTTGTTCTGTTATGATGTTGTTTTTATATGGCTCAGAGCCATTGACTCTTCTTTTCTTCTCTTCTCTTCTCTTCTCTTCTCTATCCTTCGCAAACGTTCCTTTATGTTGAAACGAGTCAACGACAGCACAAAGTTTTGTCATAGAACTACACATCTGAGTCTCAGTCTTATACAGTTAGCCGGCATGACAATATATTGTGGGAGCTTATGAATAATAAATGTCTTTAACGATTAACTGCAGCCGAAGGGAAGCTTCGCGAGATGCTTCTTCTCACGTTAAACTAAAACGTAAAAGAACTATAATCAATTCAATAATGGCGGTCATTCTAATAATGGTGTCAAGGTTGTTGTTATTCCTTGCACGTATGATGAATGAATAATTCCCTTCGAAGCTGACTTTTGTTCGAAGCCATGTTGTTGAACCTATTGATACCTTGGGCATATTGTGGGACACTAATATAAATTGTCCATTGACAGACGATGTTATTCACCTCTCGAGAAGACCTCGGACAGGAATGAGTTAAACTAAACCTCGCACATACTAATTAATAACCTTTCCTCGTGAAAGTTATAAAACTGTATTGGTATATACAGCTCTGTTGCTGTTTGATATTTTACTACGACAGACGATGTTATTCACCTCTGGGGAAGCCCTCGGGCACGAATGAGTTATCAAAATTTCAACTTTTTAAAGTTAACTAAGAACCAAATATAAATTACATAACTATTATAAACTTAACTTCCAGCAGTCATAAGTACTTGAGTATTTTAGCTATCTGTATGAAACTTTTTGGAAATACTCTCTTATGGTAGTTCTATACAATGAACTAAATTGAACTAAAGATATTTGATGGTTCAAATGTTATGAAATATATCGCTCGTTAATATGTATATAATGTCCATTGACAGACGATGTTATTCACCTCTCGAGAAGACCTCGGACAGGAATGAGTTAACTAAACCTCGCACATACTAATTAATAACCTTTCCTCGTGAATAGTTATAAAACTGTATTGGTATGTACAGCTCTGTTGCTGTTTGATATTTTACTACGACAGACGATGTTATTCACTTCTGGGGAAGCCCTCGGGCACGAATGAGTTATATAAATTACATAACTATTATATGCATGTTAAGGTGAAGAAATAGCCGGGAAAAACACCGCCAGCAATCATAAGTACTTGAGTACTTTAGCTATCTGTATGAAACTTTGTGGAAATACTCTCTTATGGTAGTTCTATACAATGAACTAAAGATATTTGATGGTCAAATGTTATGAAATATATCGCTCGTTAATATGTAACAATTAATAAAGATTTCTATTTTCGGCGCAATGTAATTGACAGTTTGGGCGTCTCGGTTTAAATGCGAATAACTCTTGAACCAAATCTGGGACACTTCTAATTTTTCTTGCGCCAACAAGAAGAGAGAATGAGCTTCATTTTGTTGTATAGGAAAGCTGGTTAAAGGTAACGGAAGCTGTCAAAATGTTCCCCCAAATGTCGGCAACAACAATTAATAAAGATTTCTATTTTCGGCGAAATGTAATTAACAGTTTGGGCGTCTCGGTTTAAATGCGAATAACTCTTGAACCAAATCTGGGACACTTCTAATTTTTCTTGCGCCAACAAGAGGAGAGAATGAGCTTCATTTTGTTATATAGGAAAGCTGGTTAAAGGTAACGGAAGCTGTCAAAATGTTCCCCCAAATGTCGGCAACAACAATTAATAAAGATTTCTATTTTCGGCGAAATGTAATTGACAGTTTGGGCGTCTCGTTTTAAATGCGAATAACTCTTGAACAAGATCTGCGACACTTCTAATTTTTCTTGCGCCAACAAGAAGAGAGAATGAGCTTCATTTTGTTGTATAGGAAAGCTGGTTAAAGGTAACGGAAGCTGTCAAAATGTTCCCCCAAATGTTGGCAACAACAATTAATAAAGATTTCAATTTTCGGCGCAATGTAATTGACAGTTTGGGCGTCTCGGTTTAAATGCGAATAACTCTTGAACCAAATCTGGGACACTTCCAATTTTTCTTGCGCCAAGAAGAAGAGAGAATCAGCTTCATTTTGTTGTATAGGAAAGCTGGTTAAAAGTAACGGAAGCTGTCGAAATTTTCCCCCCAATGTCGGCAACAACAATTAATAAAGATTTTAATTTTCGGCGCAATGTAATTGACAGTTTGGGCGTCTCGGTTTAAATGCGAATAACTCTTGAACCAAATCTGGGACATTTCTAATTTTTCTTGCGCCAACAAGAAGAGAGAATCAGCTTCATTTTGTTATATAGGAAAGCTGGTTAAAAGTAACGGAAGCTGTCGAAATTTTCACCCCAATGTCGGCAACAACAATTAATAAAGATTTCAATTTTCGGCGCAATGTAATTGACAGTTTGGGCGTCTCGGTTTAAATGCGAATAACTCTTGAACCAAATCTGGGACACTTCTAATTTTTCTTGCGCCAACAAGAAGAGAGAATGAGCTTCATTTTGTTATATAGGAAAGTTGGATAAAAATAACGGAAGCTGTCTAAATTTTCCCCCCAAAGTCGGCAACAACAATTAATAAAGATTTCAATTCTCGGCGCAATGTAATTGACAGTTTGATGTGATAAATTGTGAGAACAAATTTGACGCGTGCAATGTGCTCGAATCACGCGCATGCGCAGACGTTTTTCCACGGTGCTATTGGCGGGCTCCCCACAAAGTAAGCAATCGCAGACTTACTAGCGAACCAACAGCAGAATAACTGTGTTAAACGTACAGAACCTCATCTATATTTTGATTTTATACAGGTGGAGCTTGCCAGGTTTTTTTTTATGAAAAATGATGCACGCACACCACCCTGAAACTCGCCGATTGATAAGATTTCGTGGTGTAAACTACTGTACATGCTAAATTGAATCGGTTTCTTTCAACTTTTTGTCAGTTTTACAAATGAAATTTTACATGAAAGCCCATGCTAAATTATGCAAGAAAACTTTACTTTTCTATCAGTTACTGGTACGGGACCGAGAAAATGTTCTAAAACAATTAGCCGTCGTTTACGGTTTTCCGAGCCGTATCCCAGTCTCGGCTTCGCCTCGTTGTCTAATAATAGTCAAGGGTGTTCAGACATTAAACTTGCAAAGCTCTACCAGTTCTGTAGTCAAATTTTTCCTAGCAACGGGCCAAAATAGATCCCCATGCTAGGTATTCTCCACTTCCGTTTGACGATGTCATGCATGGGACGTCGAGAGCAGAAAAAACTATAACTTTTGCCAATTTTTAAGTTTTGGTAAGTTTAGAAGTTTTACTGAAACCAGAATTACGTGCCAAAAAGCACGCATGCGTTTCTCAATTTATCAAATCTGGACTTGAAGGGCTATTTTCAACAAAAAACAAAAAAAAGTTTTGTCGAAACACCACGTAAAATATTCATTTGCTTATACAGTCGAACCTCTATTAAGCAGCCACTTGTCAAAAACCCTAAAATATTCCCTGTAATTTATTACTATAGATTACCCCTCTATTAAATGGCCACCTCTAATAAGCGGCCACAAAGCCATTCCCCGAAGGTGGCCGCTTAATAGAGGTTCGACTGCAAGTATTTATATATAAATATTTAAGCAAACTATTTTACTCGGCTTCCCCTCGCGTCTTTATATCTCATAACACACTCCTGTTCGTTTATAAACAGTACATAAAACCCATGCGTACTTTTGCCCTAGGTGTAAACTTAGGATAATTAACTATTTGATTTACCAAATAGTATTTATACTAGCGGAAATTATAAAACGTACTTTTTCTCACTTCCTTTTCGTTTTTTGTATTCATTTTATACCTTATATAATACAAAAGTATCTTTTGTGAATTTTTTTTCCAACCGTTAGTAACTTTGCCGCGAAAATCTAATGATCTTAGCAACCGGTTGTCTAGCACCGAAAGATGGCGGCCGTACATTTAACCATAATGCTTTGCGACCTCAAATACCTACTAAACATTGTTTATCATGCTAAGGATGGATCAAATAAGCATGAACTTCATTCCTATCAAAGTTTAACCTTTTAAAACCTTATCTTCCAATTATTATGCAAGAAACATTATTTAATGTGCGCAAAGGATTGTGGTTAAATGTACAAGACGCCATCTTTTTCGGTACGCTCAATTAGTACACTACTTTCCCATCGACGAGTGTCCGGCTATACTAACCATGTCGATTTTGCTTAGCTTTCGAAACTATTTCTTACCTTGTATAAACTGACAGAAACCGTTCCAAAAAGAAAAGATTTGTAGACCAATAATTAACACTTTTCAAACATCAAAAGCCCTCGAGAGAGAAGAGACGAAATCCACTTTTATAGTTTATTCTCCACGAAAACAACTCGAGTACTTCTCCAATACCTGGCCATCAATGGCGAACGTGTCGAATATCTGGCGATAGCTGTCGAGTACGACGTAAGTGCGGTCCAAGACGAACATTTCAAAACCACCCTGGTAGCCAGGCCCAATTTCAAAATATGGGCCAGCTAACCACCAATTTCATTCTCATAAATCCCCTGATGACGATTGCAATTTCACGATTATATCAAATAAAAATTAATTAAAAAAATTATGGTAATAAAGATTCTTCTTCTCTTCATTTAGTGGTTACCTGGCCCATATTCTTTGATTGCGCCATGGCTCCCACTGACAGGTCAGCGTACCGCCACAAAAAAAAAAACACACGCAAAAATACACCATAGACAAGACTAGATTCTATAAGAGTAGACTCTAGTCTTTATAAAGACCTCTTTTACGGGTCATCTTTCTAATAAAGACCGCTTCTACGGGTCACATTTCTATAAGACTATAATAAAACTAAATAAGTTGCATAATACCAGGGGGGCAATGACTAGTATATTACCTTTGAGCACAATTTTTCATCACCAGATTTTGGACTCGTACGTTTCGAATGCTCTACGGCATTTGAGCTCAGCAACCACCAACTAAATAGAACCCTATAGTTCCCAGTATTTGTGGCTGTGATTTTCTCAGTGCAGAGGTGGAAATAGACATAGCAGGGAAAAGTCCTTGGGTAGGAAGTTGTATTGCTTTCTACAGTAGAGGTGAGATAAGCGACAGGGGTACCAGGTAATTTATAGGAAGTGGGTAGGATAGGTGTCATTGCCCTCAAGAGAACAATGATTACAGCTAGGACTAAGGATCAGTAAGGATAGGTAAAGGAATCGCAAACCCCAACTCTACTATAGAAAGCAATTCAACTTGATATCCAAGATCTTTTCTCTACTATCTCTACTCCCATCGCTGCAAAGAAAAGATCATGCCTGCAGTACAGAGATAATGTTCTGTCAGTGGCTGCTGGGGCCAAATGCAACGAGATGTATACTTTTAGTACGGAAATGCAGAGTCAAAGGTAACCAATAGCCACACACCCCACCCAATGTGGTTACTTCATAGTCTCTTGTCGAACACTATAATTATTAACCACTTAGACCCAGGAATCCCACAGGCAACATATGTTGCAGAATAAACTATACTGTACTGGCAACCAGGCCCTGAACCACAAGTTGCATAATGCAATGGGCCCATGACTAGTATATTACCTTTGAGCACAATTTTTCATCACCAGATTTTGGACCGAAATGCTGCATTTGAGCTCAGCAACCACCAACTAAATAGAACCCTATAGTTCCCAGTATTTGTGGCTGTGATTTTCTCAGTGCAGAGGTGGAAATAGACATAGCAGGGAAAAGTCCTTGGGTAGGAAGTTGTATTGCTTTCTACAGTAGAGGTGAGATAAGCGACAGGGGTACCAGGTAATTTATAGGAAGTGGGTAGGATAGGTGTCATTGCCCTCAAGAGAACAATGATTACAGCTAGGACTAAGGATCAGTAAGGATAGGTAAAGGAATCGCAAACCCCAACTCTACTATAGAAAGCAATTCAACTTAATATCCAAGATCTTTTCTCTACTATCTCTACTCCCATCGCTGCAAAGAAAAGATCATGCCTGCAGTACAGAGATAATGTTCTGTCAGTGGCTGCTGCTGGGGCCAAATGCAACGAGATGTATACTTTTAGTACGGAAATGCAGAGTCAAAGGTAACCAATAGCCACACACACCCCACCCAATGTGGTTACTTCATAGTCTCTTGTCGAACACTATAATTATTAACCACTTAGACCCAGGAATCCCACAGGCAACATATGTTGCAGAATAAACTATACTGTACTGGCAACCAGGCCCTGAACCACAAGTTGCATAATGCAATGGGCCCATGACTAGTATATTACCTTTGAGCACAATTTTTCATCACCAGATTTTGGACCGAAATGCTGCATTTGAGCTCAGCAACCACCAACTAAATAGAACCCTATAGTTCCCAGTATTTGTGGCTGTGATTTTCTCAGTGCAGAGGTGGAAATAGACATAGCAGGGAAAAGTCCTTGGGTAGGAAGTTGTATTGCTTTCTACAGTAGAGGTGAGATAAGCGACAGGGGTACCAGGTAATTTATAGGAAGTGGGTAGGATAGGTGTCATTGCCCTCAAGAGAACAATGATTACAGCTAGGACTAAGGATCAGTAAGGATAGGTAAAGGAATCGCAAACCCCAACTCTACTATAGAAAGCAATTCAACTTGATATCCAAGATCTTTTCTCTACTATCTCTACTCCCATCGCTGCAAAGAAAAGATCATGCCTGCAGTACAGAGATAATGTTCTGTCAGTGGCTGCTGGGGCCAAATGCAACGAGATGTATACTTTTAGTACGGAAATGCAGAGTCAAAGGTAACCAATAGCCACACACCCCACCCAATGTGGTTACTTCATAGTCTCTTGTCGAACACTATAATTATTAACCACTTAGACCCAGGAATCCCACAGGCAACATATGTTGCAGAATAAACTATACTGTACTGGCAACCAGGCCCTGAACCACAAGTTGCATAATGCAATGGGCCCATGACTAGTATATTACCTTTGAGCACAATTTTTCATCACCAGATTTTGGACCGAAATGCTGCATTTGAGCTCAGCAACCACCAACTAAATAGAACCCTATAGTTCCCAGTATTTGTGGCTGTGATTTTCTCAGTGCAGAGGTGGAAATAGACATAGCAGGGAAAAGTCCTTGGGTAGGAAGTTGTATTGCTTTCTACAGTAGAGGTGAGATAAGCGACAGGGGTACCAGGTAATTTATAGGAAGTGGGTAGGATAGGTGTCATTGCCCTCAAGAGAACAATGATTACAGCTAGGACTAAGGATCAGTAAGGATAGGTAAAGGAATCGCAAACCCCAACTCTACTATAGAAAGCAATTCAACTTAATATCCAAGATCTTTTCTCTACTATCTCTACTCCCATCGCTGCAAAGAAAAGATCATGCCTGCAGTACAGAGATAATGTTCTGTCAGTGGCTGCTGGGGCCAAATGCAACGAGATGTATACTTTTAGTACGGAAATGCAGAGTCAAAGGTAACCAATAGCCACACACCCCACCCAATGTGGTTACTTCATAGTCTCTTGTCGAACACTATAATTATTAACCACTTAGACCCAGGAATCCCACAGGCAACATATGTTGCAGAATAAACTATACTGTACTGGCAACCAGGCCCTGAACCACAAGTTGCATAATGCAATGGGCCCATGACTAGTATATTACCTTTGAGCACAATTTTTCATCACCAGATTTTGGACCGAAATGCTGCATTTGAGCTCAGCAACCACCAACTAAATAGAACCCTATAGTTCCCAGTATTTGTGGCTGTGATTTTCTCAGTGCAGAGGTGGAAATAGACATAGCAGGGAAAAGTCCTTGGGTAGGAAGTTGTATTGCTTTCTACAGTAGAGGTGAGATAAGCGACAGGGGTACCAGGTAATTTATAGGAAGTGGGTAGGATAGGTGTCATTGCCCTCAAGAGAACAATGATTACAGCTAGGACTAAGGATCAGTAAGGATAGGTAAAGGAATCGCAAACCCCAACTCTACTATAGAAAGCAATTCAACTTGATATCCAAGATCTTTTCTCTACTATCTCTACTCCCATCGCTGCAAAGAAAAGATCATGCCTGCAATACAGAGATAATGTTCTGTCAGTGGCTGCTGGGGCCAAATGCAACGAGATGTATACTTTTAGTACGGAAATGCAGAGTCAAAGGTAACCAATAGCCACACACCCCACCCAATGTGGTTACTTCATAGTCTCTTGTCGAACACTATAATTATTAACCACTTAGACCCAGGAATCCCACAGGCAACATATGTTGCAGAATAAACTATACTGTACTGGCAACCAGGCCCTGAACCACAAGTTGCATAATGCAATGGGCCCATGACTAGTATATTACCTTTGAGCACAATTTTTCATCACCAGATTTTGGACCGAAATGCTGCATTTGAGCTCAGCAACCACCAACTAAATAGAACCCTATAGTTCCCAGTATTTGTGGCTGTGATTTTCTCAGTGCAGAGGTGGAAATAGACATAGCAGGGAAAAGTCCTTGGGTAGGAAGTTGTATTGCTTTCTACAGTAGAGGTGAGATAAGCGACAGGGGTACCAGGTAATTTATAGGAAGTGGGTAGGATAGGTGTCATTGCCCTCAAGAGAACAATGATTACAGCTAGGACTAAGGATCAGTAAGGATAGGTAAAGGAATCGCAAACCCCAACTCTACTATAGAAAGCAATTCAACTTGATATCCAAGATCTTTTCTCTACTATCTCTACTCCCATCGCTGCAAAGAAAAGATCATGCCTGCAGTACAGAGATAATGTTCTGTCAGTGGCTGCTGGGGCCAAATGCAACGAGATGTATACTTTTAGTACGGAAATGCAGAGTCAAAGGTAACCAATAGCCACACACCCCACCCAATGTGGTTACTTCATAGTCTCTTGTCGAACACTATAATTATTAACCACTTAGACCCAGGAATCCCACAGGCAACATATGTTGCAGAATAAACTATACTGTACTGGCAACCAGGCCCTGAACCACAAGTTGCATAATGCAATGGGCCCATGACTAGTATATTACCTTTGAGCACAATTTTTCATCACCAGATTTTGGACCGAAATGCTGCATTTGAGCTCAGCAACCACCAACTAAATAGAACCCTATAGTTCCCAGTATTTGTGGCTGTGATTTTCTCAGTGCAGAGGTGGAAATAGACATAGCAGGGAAAAGTCCTTGGGTAGGAAGTTGTATTGCTTTCTACAGTAGAGGTGAGATAAGCGACAGGGGTACCAGGTAATTTATAGGAAGTGGGTAGGATAGGTGTCATTGCCCTCAAGAGAACAATGATTACAGCTAGGACTAAGGATCAGTAAGGATAGGTAAAGGAATCGCAAACCCCAACTCTACTATAGAAAGCAATTCAACTTAATATCCAAGATCTTTTCTCTACTATCTCTACTCCCATCGCTGCAAAGAAAAGATCATGCCTGCAGTACAGAGATAATGTTCTGTCAGTGGCTGCTGGGGCCAAATGCAACGAGATGTATACTTTTAGTACGGAAATGCAGAGTCAAAGGTAACCAATAGCCACACACCCCACCCAATGTGGTTACTTCATAGTCTCTTGTCGAACACTATAATTATTAACCACTTAGACCCAGGAATCCCACAGGCAACATATGTTGCAGAATAAACTATACTGTACTGGCAACCAGGCCCTGAACCACAAGTTGCATAATGCAATGGGCCCATGACTAGTATATTACCTTTGAGCACAATTTTTCATCACCAGATTTTGGACCGAAATGCTGCATTTGAGCTCAGCAACCACCAAACTAAATAGAACCCTATAGTTCCCAGTATTTGTGGCTGTGATTTTCTCAGTGCAGAGGTGGAAATAGACATAGCAGGGAAAAGTCCTTGGGTAGGAAGTTGTATTGCTTTCTACAGTAGAGGTGAGATAAGCGACAGGGGTACCAGGTAATTTATAGGAAGTGGGTAGGATAGGTGTCATTGCCCTCAAGAGAACAATGATTACAGCTAGGACTAAGGATCAGTAAGGATAGGTAAAGGAATCGCAAACCCCAACTCTACTATAGAAAGCAATTCAACTTGATATCCAAGATCTTTTCTCTACTATCTCTACTCCCATCGCTGCAAAGAAAAGATCATGCCTGCAGTACAGAGATAATGTTCTGTCAGTGGCTGCTGGGGCCAAATGCAACGAGATGTATACTTTTAGTACGGAAATGCAGAGTCAAAGGTAACCAATAGCCACACACCCCACCCAATGTGGTTACTTCATAGTCTCTTGTCGAACACTATAATTATTAACCACTTAGACCCAGGAATCCCACAGGCAACATATGTTGCAGAATAAACTATACTGTACTGGCAACCAGGCCCTGAACCACAAGTTGCATAATGCAATGGGCCCATGACTAGTATATTACCTTTGAGCACAATTTTTCATCACCAGATTTTGGACCGAAATGCTGCATTTGAGCTCAGCAACCACCAACTAAATAGAACCCTATAGTTCCCAGTATTTGTGGCTGTGATTTTCTCAGTGCAGAGGTGGAAATAGACATAGCAGGGAAAAGTCCTTGGGTAGGAAGTTGTATTGCTTTCTACAGTAGAGGTGAGATAAGCGACAGGGGTACCAGGTAATTTATAGGAAGTGGGTAGGATAGGTGTCATTGCCCTCAAGAGAACAATGATTACAGCTAGGACTAAGGATCAGTAAGGATAGGTAAAGGAATCGCAAACCCCAACTCTACTATAGAAAGCAATTCAACTTAATATCCAAGATCTTTTCTCTACTATCTCTACTCCCATCGCTGCAAAGAAAAGATCATGCCTGCAGTACAGAGATAATGTTCTGTCAGTGGCTGCTGGGGCCAAATGCAACGAGATGTATACTTTTAGTACGGAAATGCAGAGTCAAAGGTAACCAATAGCCACACACCCCACCCAATGTGGTTACTTCATAGTCTCTTGTCGAACACTATAATTATTAACCACTTAGACCCAGGAATCCCACAGGCAACATATGTTGCAGAATAAACTATACTGTACTGGCAACCAGGCCCTGAACCACAAGTTGCATAATGCAATGGGCCCATGACTAGTATATTACCTTTGAGCACAATTTTTCATCACCAGATTTTGGACCGAAATGCTGCATTTGAGTCTCAGCAACCACCAACTAAATAGAACCCTATAGTTCCCAGTATTTGTGGCTGTGATTTTCTCAGTGCAGAGGTGGAAATAGACATAGCAGGGAAAAGTCCTTGGGTAGGAAGTTGTATTGCTTTCTACAGTAGAGGTGAGATAAGCGACAGGGGTACCAGGTAATTTATAGGAAGTGGGTAGGATAGGTGTCATTGCCCTCAAGAGAACAATGATTACAGCTAGGACTAAGGATCAGTAAGGATAGGTAAAGGAATCGCAAACCCCAACTCTACTATAGAAAGCAATTCAACTTAATATCCAAGATCTTTTCTCTACTATCTCTACTATCCCATCGCTGCAAAGAAAAGATCATGCCTGCAGTACAGAGATAATGTTCTGTCAGTGGCTGCTGGGGCCAAATGCAACGAGATGTATACTTTTAGTACGGAAATGCAGAGTCAAAGGTAACCAATAGCCACACACACCCCACCCAATGTGGTTACTTCATAGTCTCTTGTCGAACACTATAATTATTAACCACTTAGACCCAGGAATCCCACAGGCAACATATGTTGCAGAATAAACTATACTGTACTGGCAACCAGGCCCTGAACCACAAGTTGCATAATGCAATGGGCCCATGACTAGTATATTACCTTTGAGCACAATTTTTCATCACCAGATTTTGGACCGAAATGCTGCATTTGAGCTCAGCAACCACCAACTAAATAGAACCCTATAGTTCCCAGTATTTGTGGCTGTGATTTTCTCAGTGCAGAGGTGGAAATAGACATAGCAGGGAAAAGTCCTTGGGTAGGAAGTTGTATTGCTTTCTACAGTAGAGGTGAGATAAGCGACAGGGGTACCAGGTAATTTATAGGAAGTGGGTAGGATAGGTGTCATTGCCCTCAAGAGAACAATGATTACAGCTAGGACTAAGGATCAGTAAGGATAGGTAAAGGAATCGCAAACCCCAACTCTACTATAGAAAGCAATTCAACTTAATATCCAAGATCTTTTCTCTACTATCTCTACTCCCATCGCTGCAAAGAAAAGATCATGCCTGCAGTACAGAGATAATGTTCTGTCAGTGGCTGCTGGGGCCAAATGCAACGAGATGTATACTTTTAGTACGGAAATGCAGAGTCAAAGGTAACCAATAGCCACACACCCCACCCAATGTGGTTACTTCATAGTCTCTTGTCGAACACTATAATTATTAACCACTTAGACCCAGGAATCCCACAGGCAACATATGTTGCAGAATAAACTATACTGTACTGGCAACCAGGCCCTGAACCACAAGTTGCATAATGCAATGGGCCCATGACTAGTATATTACCTTTGAGCACAATTTTTCATCACCAGATTTTGGACCGAAATGCTGCATTTGAGCTCAGCAACCACCAACTAAATAGAACCCTATAGTTCCCAGTATTTGTGGCTGTGATTTTCTCAGTGCAGAGGTGGAAATAGACATAGCAGGGAAAAGTCCTTGGGTAGGAAGTTGTATTGCTTTCTACAGTAGAGGTGAGATAAGCGACAGGGGTACCAGGTAATTTATAGGAAGTGGGTAGGATAGGTGTCATTGCCCTCAAGAGAACAATGATTACAGCTAGGACTAAGGATCAGTAAGGATAGGTAAAGGAATCGCAAACCCCAACTCTACTATAGAAAGCAATTCAACTTAATATCCAAGATCTTTTCTCTACTATCTCTACTCCCATCGCTGCAAAGAAAAGATCATGCCTGCAGTACAGAGATAATGTTCTGTCAGTGGCTGCTGGGGCCAAATGCAACGAGATGTATACTTTTAGTACGGAAATGCAGAGTCAAAGGTAACCAATAGCCACACACCCCACCCAATGTGGTTACTTCATAGTCTCTTGTCGAACACTATAATTATTAACCACTTAGACCCAGGAATCCCACAGGCAACATATGTTGCAGAATAAACTATACTGTACTGGCAACCAGGCCCTGAACCACAAGTTGCATAATGCAATGGGCCCATGACTAGTATATTACCTTTGAGCACAATTTTTCATCACCAGATTTTGGACCGAAATGCTGCATTTGAGCTCAGCAACCACCAACTAAATAGAACCCTATAGTTCCCAGTATTTGTGGCTGTGATTTTCTCAGTGCAGAGGTGGAAATAGACATAGCAGGGAAAAGTCCTTGGGTAGGAAGTTGTATTGCTTTCTACAGTAGAGGTGAGATAAGCGACAGGGGTACCAGGTAATTTATAGGAAGTGGGTAGGATAGGTGTCATTGCCCTCAAGAGAACAATGATTACAGCTAGGACTAAGGATCAGTAAGGATAGGTAAAGGAATCGCAAACCCCAACTCTACTATAGAAAGCAATTCAACTTAATATCCAAGATCTTTTCTCTACTATCTCTACTCCCATCGCTGCAAAGAAAAGATCATGCCTGCAGTACAGAGATATTAATGTTCTGTCAGTGGCTGCTGGGGCAAAATGCAACGAGATGTATACTTTTAGTACGGAAATGCAGAGTCAAAGGTAACCAATAGCCACACACCCCACCCAATGTGGTTACTTCATAGTCTCTTGTCGAACACTATAATTATTAACCACTTAGACCCAGGAATCCCACAGGCAACATATGTTGCAGAATAAACTATACTGTACTGGCAACCAGGCCCTGAACCACAAGTTGCATAATGCAATGGGCCCATGACTAGTATATTACCTTTGAGCACAATTTTTCATCACCAGATTTTGGACCGAAATGCTGCATTTGAGCTCAGCAACCACCAACTAAATAGAACCTTATAGTTCCCAGTATTTGTGGCTGTGATTTTCTCAGTGCAGAGGTGGAAATAGACATAGCAGGGAAAAGTCCTCGGGTAGGAAGTTGTATTGCTTTCTACAGTAGAGGTGAGATAAGCGACAGGGGTACCAGGTAATTTATAGGAAGTGGGTAGGATAGGTGTCATTGCCCTCAAGAGAACAATGATTACAGCTAGGACTAAGGATCAGTAAGGATAGGTAAAGGAATCGCAAACCCCAACTCTACTATAGAAAGCAATTCAACTTGATATCCAAGATCTTTTCTCTACTATCTCTACTCCCATCGCTGCAAAGAAAAGATCATGCCTGCAGTACAGAGATATAATGTTCTGTCAGTGGCTGCTGGGCCAAAATGCAACGAGATGTATACTTTTAGTACGGAAATGCAGAGTCAAAGGTAACCAATAGCCACACACCCCACCCAATGTGGTTACTTCATAGTCTCTTGTCGAACACTATAATTATTAACCACTTAGACCCAGGAATCCCACAGGCAACATATGTTGCAGAATAAACTATACTGTACTGGCAACCAGGCCCTGAACCACAAGTTGCATAATGCAATGGGCCCATGACTAGTATATTACCTTTGAGCACAATTTTTCATCACCAGATTTTGGACCGAAATGCTGCATTTGAGCTCAGCAACCAAATAGAACCCTATAGTTCCCAGTATTTGTGGCTGTGATTTTCTCAGTGCAGAGGTGGAAATAGACATAGCAGGGAAAGTCCTTGGGTAGGAAGTTGTATTGCTTTCTACAGTAGAGGTGAGATAAGCGACAGGGGTACCAGGTAATTTATAGGAAGTGGGTAGGATAGGTTTCATTGCCCTCAAGAGAACAATGATTACAGCTAGGACTAAGGATCAGTAAGGATAGGTAAAGGAATCGCAAACCCCAACTCTACTATAGAAAGCAATTCAACTTAATATCCAAGATCTTTTCTCTACTATCTCTACTCCCATCGCTGCAAAGAAAAGATCATGCCTGCAGTACAGAGATAGCCTTAATGTTCTGTCAGTGGCTGCTGGGGCAAAATGCAACGAGATGTATACTTTTAGTACGGAAATGCAGAGTCAAAGGTAACCAATAGCCACACACCCCACCCAATGTGGTTACTTCATAGTCTCTTGTCGAACACTATAATTATTAACCACTTAGACCCAGGAATCCCACAGGCAACATATGTTGCAGAATAAACTATACTGTACTGGCAACCAGGCCCTGAACCACAAGTTGCATAATGCAATGGGCCCATGACTAGTATATTACCTTTGAGCACAATTTTTCATCACTAGATTTTGGACCGAAATGCTGCATTTGAGCTCAGCAACCACCAACTAAATAGAACCCTATAGTTCCCAGTATTTGTGGCTGTGATTTTCTCAGTGCAGAGGTGGAAATAGACATAGCAGGGAAAGTCCTTGGGTAGGAAGTTGTATTGCTTTCTACAGTAGAGGTGAGATAAGCGACAGGGGTACCAGGTAATTTATAGGAAGTGGGTAGGATAGGTGTCATTGCCCTCAAGAGAACAATGATTACAGCTAGGACTAAGGATCAGTAAGGATAGGTAAAGGAATCGCAAACCCCAACTCTACTATAGAAAGCAATTCAACTTGATATCCAAGATCTTTTCTCTACTATCTCTACTCCCATCGCTGCAAAGAAAAGATCATGCCTGCAGTACAGAGATAGCCTTAATGTTCTGTCAGTGGCTGCTGGGGCAAAATGCAACGAGATGTATACTTTTAGTACGGAAATGCAGAGTCAAAGGTAACCAATAGCCACACACCCCACCCAATGTGGTTACTTCATAGTCTCTTGTCGAACACTATAATTATTAACCACTTAGACCCAGGAATCCCACAGGCAACATATGTTGCAGAATAAACTATACTGTACTGGCAACCAGGCCCTGAACCACAAGTTGCATAATGCAATGGGCCCATGACTAGTATATTACCTTTGAGCACAATTTTTCATCACCAGATTTTGGACGGAAATGCTGCATTTGAGCTCAGCAACCACCAACTAAATAGAACCCTATAGTTCCCAGTATTTGTGGCTGTGATTTTCTCAGTGCAGAGGTGGAAATAGACATAGCAGGGAAAGTCCTTGGGTAGGAAGTTGTATTGCTTTCTACAGTAGAGGTGAGATAAGCGACAGGGGTACCAGGTAATTTATAGGAAGTGGGTAGGATAGGTGTCATTGCCCTCAAGAGAACAATGATTACAGCTAGGACTAAGGATCAGTAAGGATAGGTAAAGGAATCGCAAACCCCAACTCTACTATAGAAAGCAATTCAACTTGATATCCAAGATCTTTTCTCTACTATCTCTACTCCCATCGCTGCAAAGAAAAGATCATGCCTGCAGTACAGAGATATTAATGTTCTGTCAGTGGCTGCTGGGGCAAAATGCAACGAGATGTATACTTTTAGTACGGAAATGCAGAGTCAAAGGTAACCAATAGCCACACACCCCACCCAATGTGGTTACTTCATAGTCTCTTGTCGAACACTATATTATTAACCACTTAGGCCCAGGAATCCCACAGGCAACATATGTTGCAGAATAAACTATACTGTACTGGCAACCAGGCCCTGAACCACAAGTTGCATAATGCAATGGGCCCATGACTAGTATATTACCTTTGAGCACAATTTTTCATCACTAGATTTTGGACCGAAATGCTGCATTTGAGCTCAGCAACCAAATAGAACCTTATAGTTCCCAGTATTTGTGGCTGTGATTTTCTCAGTGCAGAGGTGGAAATAGACATAGCAGGGAAAGTCCTTGGGTAGGAAGTTGTATTGCTTTCTACAGTAGAGGTGAGATAAGCGACAGGGGTACCAGGTAATTTATAGGAAGTGGGTAGGAAAGGTTTCATTGCCCTCAAGAGAACAATGATTACAGCTAGGACTAAGGATCAGTAAGGATAGGTAAAGGAATCGCAAACCCCAACTCTACTATAGAAAGCAATTCAACTTGATATCCAAGATCTTTTCTCTACTATCTCTACTCCCATCGCTGCAAAGAAAAGATCATGCCTGCAGTACAGAGATAGCCTTAATGTTCTGTCAGTGGCTGCTGGGGCAAAATGCAACGAGATGTATACTTTTAGTACGGAAATGCAGAGTCAAAGGTAACCAATAGCCACACACCCCACCCAATGTGGTTACTTCATAGTCTCTTGTCGAACACTATAATTATTAACCACTTAGACCCAGGAATCCCACAGGCAACATATGTTGCAGAATAAACTATACTGTACTGGCAACCAGGCCCTGAACCACAAGTTGCATAATGCAATGGGCCCATGACTAGTATATTACCTTTGAGCACAATTTTTCATCACCAGATTTTGGACCGAAATGCTGCATTTGAGCTCAGCAACCACCAACTAAATAGAACCCTATAGTTCCCAGTATTTGTGGCTGTGATTTTCTCAGTGCAGAGGTGGAAATAGACATAGCAGGGAAAGTCCTCGGGTAGGAAGTTGTATTGCTTTCTACAGTAGAGGTGAGATAAGCGACAGGGGTACCAGGTAATTTATAGGAAGTGGGTAGGATAGGTTTCATTGCCCTCAAGAGAACAATGATTACAGCTAGGACTAAGGATCAGTAAGGATAGGTAAAGGAATCGCAAACCCCAACTCTACTATAGAAAGCAATTCAACTTAATATCCAAGATCTTTTCTCTACTATCTCTACTCCCATCGCTGCAAAGAAAAGATCATGCCTGCAGTACAGAGATAGCCTTAATGTTCTGTCAGTGGCTGCTGGGGCAAAATGCAACGAGATGTATACTTTTAGTACGGAAATGCAGAGTCAAAGGTAACCAATAGCCACACACCCCACCCAATGTGGTTACTTCATAGTCTCTTGTCGAACACTATATTATTAACCACTTAGGCCCAGGAATCCCACAGGCAACATATGTTGCAGAATAAACTATACTGTACTGGCAACCAGGCCCTGAACCACAAGTTGCATAATGCAATGGGCCCATGACTAGTATATTACCTTTGAGCACAATTTTTCATCACCAGATTTTGGACCGAAATGCTGCATTTGAGCTCAGCAACCAAATAGAACCCTATAGTTCCCAGTATTTGTGGCTGTGATTTTCTCAGTGCAGAGGTGGAAATAGACATAGCAGGGAAAGTCCTTGGGTAGGAAGTTGTATTGCTTTCTACAGTAGAGGTGAGATAAGCGACAGGGGTACCAGGTAATTTATAGGAAGTGGGTAGGATAGGTTTCATTGCCCTCAAGAGAACAATGATTACAGCTAGGACTAAGGATCAGTAAGGATAGGTAAAGGAATCGCAAACCCCAACTCTACTATAGAAAGCAATTCAACTTAATATCCAAGATCTTTTCTCTACTATCTCTACTCCCATCGCTGCAAAGAAAAGATCATGCCTGCAGTACAGAGATATTAATGTTCTGTCAGTGGCTGCTGGGGCAAAATGCAACGAGATGTATACTTTTAGTACGGAAATGCAGAGTCAAAGGTAACCAATAGCCACACACCCCACCCAATGTGGTTACTTCATAGTCTCTTGTCGAACACTATATTATTAACCACTTAGACCCAGGAATCCCACAGGCAACATATGTTGCAGAATAAACTATACTGTACTGGCAACCAGGCCCTGAACCACAAGTTGCATAATGCAATGGGCCCATGACTAGTATATTACCTTTGAGCACAATTTTTCATCACCAGATTTTGGACCGAAATGCTGCATTTGAGCTCAGCAACCACCAACTAAATAGAACCTTATAGTTCCCAGTATTTGTGGCTGTGATTTTCTCAGTGCAGAGGTGGAAATAGATATAGCAGGGAAAAGTCCTTGGGTAGGAAGTTGTATTGCTTTCTACAGTAGAGGTGAGATAAGCGACAGGGGTACCAGGTAATTTATAGGAAGTGGGTAGGATAGGTTTCATTGCCCTCAAGAGAACAATGATTACAGCTAGGACTAAGGATCAGTAAGGATAGGTAAAGGAATCGCAAACCCCAACTCTACTATAGAAAGCAATTCAACTTAATATCCAAGATCTTTTCTCTACTATCTCTACTCCCATCGCTGCAAAGAAAAGATCATGCCTGCAGTACAGAGATAGCCTTAATGTTCTGTCAGTGGCTGCTGGGGCAAAATGCAACGAGATGTATACTTTTAGTACGGAAATGCAGAGTCAAAGGTAACCAATAGCCACACACCCCACCCAATGTGGTTACTTCATAGTCTCTTGTCGAACACTATAATTATTAACCACTTAGACCCAGGAATCCCACAGGCAACATATGTTGCAGAATAAACTATACTGTACTGGCAACCAGGCCCTGAACCACAAGTTGCATAATGCAATGGGCCCATGACTAGTATATTACCTTTGAGCACAATTTTTCATCACCAGATTTTGGACGGAAATGCTGCATTTGAGCTCAGCAACCAAATAGAACCTTATAGTTCCCAGTATTTGTGGCTGTGATTTTCTCAGTGCAGAGGTGGAAATAGACATAGCAGGGAAAGTCCTCGGGTAGGAAGTTGTATTGCTTTCTACAGTAGAGGTGAGATAAGCGACAGGGGTACCAGGTAATTTATAGGAAGTGGGTAGGAAAGGTTTCATTGCCCTCAAGAGAACAATGATTACAGCTAGGACTAAGGATCAGTAAGGATAGGTAAAGGAATCGCAAACCCCAACTCTACTATAGAAAGCAATTCAACTTAATATCCAAGATCTTTTCTCTACTATCTCTACTCCCATCGCTGCAAAGAAAAGATCATGCCTGCAGTACAGAGATAGCCTTAATGTTCTGTCAGTGGCTGCTGGGGCAAAATGCAACGAGATGTATACTTTTAGTACGGAAATGCAGAGTCAAAGGTAACCAATAGCCACACACCCCACCCAATGTGGTTACTTCATAGTCTCTTGTCGAACACTATAATTATTAACCACTTAGACCCAGGAATCCCACAGGCAACATATGTTGCAGAATAAACTATACTGTACTGGCAACCAGGCCCTGAACCACAAGTTGCATAATGCAATGGGCCCATGACTAGTATATTACCTTTGAGCACAATTTTTCATCACTAGATTTTGGACGGAAATACTGCATTTGAGCTCAGCAACCACCAACTAAATAGAACCTTATAGTTCCCAGTATTTGTGGCTGTGATTTTCTCAGTGCAGAGGTGGAAATAGACATAGCAGGGAAAAGTCCTCGGGTAGGAAGTTGTATTGCTTTCTACAGTAGAGGTGAGATAAGCGACAGGGGTACCAGGTAATTTATAGGAAGTGGGTAGGAAAGGTTTCATTGCCCTCAAGAGAACAATGATTACAGCTAGGACTAAGGATCAGTAAGGATAGGTAAAGGAATCGCAAACCCCAACTCTACTATAGAAAGCAATTCAACTTAATATCCAAGATCTTTTCTCTACTATCTCTACTCCCATCGCTGCAAAGAAAAGATCATGCCTGCAGTACAGAGATAGCCTTAATGTTCTGTCAGTGGCTGCTGGGGCAAAATGCAACGAGATGTATACTTTTAGTACGGAAATGCAGAGTCAAAGGTAACCAATAGCCACACACCCCACCCAATGTGGTTACTTCATAGTCTCTTGTCGAACACTATATTATTAACCACTTAGGCCCAGGAATCCCACAGGCAACATATGTTGCAGAATAAACTATATACTGTACTGGCAACCAGGCCCTGAACCACAAGTTGCATAATGCAATGGGCCCATGACTAGTATATTACCTTTGAGCACAATTTTTCATCACCAGATTTTGGACGGAAATACTGCATTTGAGCTCAGCAACCAAATAGAACCTTATAGCTCCCAGTATTTGTGGCTGTGATTTTCTCAGTGCAGAGGTGGAAATAGACATAGCAGGGAAAAGTCCTCGGGTAGGAAGTTGTATTGCTTTCTACAGTAGAGGTGAGATAAGCGACAGGGGTACCAGGTAATTTATAGGAAGTGGGTAGGAAAGGTTTCATTGCCCTCAAGAGAACAATGATTACAGCTAGGACTAAGGATCAGTAAGGATAGGTAAAGGAATCGCAAACCCCAACTCTACTATAGAAAGCAATTCAACTTAATATCCAAGATCTTTTCTCTACTATCTCTACTCCCATCGCTGCAAAGAAAAGATCATGCCTGCAGTACAGAGATAGCCTTAATGTTCTGTCAGTGGCTGCTGGGGCAAAATGCAACGAGATGTATACTTTTAGTACGGAAATGCAGAGTCAAAGGTAACCAATAGCCACACACCCCACCCAATGTGGTTACTTCATAGTCTCTTGTCAAACACTATAATTATTAACCACTTAGGCCCAGGAATCCCACAGGCAACATATGTTGCAGAATAAACTATACTGTACTGGCAACCAGGCCCTGAACCACAAGTTGCATAATGCAATGGGCCCATGACTAGTATATTACCTTTGAGCACAATTTTTCATCACTAGATTTTGGACGGAAATACTGCATTTGAGCTCAGCAACCAAATAGAACCTTATAGCTCCCAGTATTTGTGGCTGTGATTTTCTCAGTGCAGAGGTGGAAATAGACATAGCAGGGAAAGTCCTTGGGTAGGAAGTTGTATTGCTTTCTACAGTAGAGGTGAGATAAGCGACAGGGGTACCAGGTAATTTATAGGAAGTGGGTAGGAAAGGTTTCATTGCCCTCAAGAGAACAATGATTACAGCTAGGACTAAGGATCAGTAAGGATAGGTAAAGGAATCGCAAACCCCAACTCTACTATAGAAAGCAATTCAACTTAATATCCAAGATCTTTTCTCTACTATCTCTACTCCCATCGCTGCAAAGAAAAGATCATGCCTGCAGTACAGAGATAGCCTTAATGTTCTGTCAGTGGCTGCTGGGGCAAAATGCAACGAGATGTATACTTTTAGTACGGAAATGCAGAGTCAAAGGTAACCAATAGCCACACACCCCACCCAATGTGGTTACTTCATAGTCTCTTGTCGAACACTATAATTATTAACCACTTAGGCCCAGGAATCCCACAGGCAACATATGTTGCAGAATAAACTATACTGTACTGGCAATCAGGCCCTGAACCACAAGTTGCATAATGCAATGGGCCCATGACTAGTATATTACCTTTGAGCACAATTTTTCATCACTAGATTTTGGACGGAAATACTGCATTTGAGCTCAGCAACCACCAACTAAATAGAACCTTATAGCTCCCAGTATTTGTGGCTGTGATTTTCTCAGTGCAGAGGTGGAAATAGACATAGCAGGGAAAGTCCTCGGGTAGGAAGTTGTATTGCTTTCTACAGTAGAGGTGAGATAAGCGACAGGGGTACCAGGTAATTTATAGGAAGTGGGTAGGAAAGGTTTCATTGCCCTCAAGAGAACAATGATTACAGCTAGGACTAAGGATCAGTAAGGATAGGTAAAGGAATCGCAAACCCCAACTCTACTATAGAAAGCAATTCAACTTAATATCCAAGATCTTTTCTCTACTATCTCTACTCCCATCGCTGCAAAGAAAAGATCATGCCTGCAGTACAGAGATAATGTTCTGTCAGTGGCTGCTGGGGCCAAATGCAACGAGATGTATACTTTTAGTACGGAAATGCAGAGTCAAAGGTAACCAATAGCCACACACCCCACCCAATGTGGTTACTTCATAGTCTCTTGTCGAACACTATAATTATTAACCACTTAGACCCAGGAATCCCACAGGCAACATACATGTATGTTGCAGAATAAACTATACTGTACTGGCAACCAGGCCCTGAACCACAAGTTGCATAATGCAATGGGCCCATGACTAGTATATTACCTTTGAGCACAATTTTTCATCACCAGATTTTGGACCGAAATGCTGCATTTGAGCTCAGCAACCACCAACTAAATAGAACCCTATAGCTCCCAGTATTTGTGGCTGTGATTTTCTCAGTGCAGAGGTGGAAATAGACATAGCAGGGAAAGTCCTTGGGTAGGAAGTTGTATTGCTTTCTACAGTAGAGGTGAGATAAGCGACAGGGGTACCAGGTAATTTATAGGAAGTGGGTAGGAATAGGTGTCATTGCCCTCAAGAGAACAATGATTACAGCTAGGACTAAGGATCAGTAAGGATAGGTAAAGGAATCGCAAACCCCAACTCTACTATAGAAAGCAATTCAACTTAATATCCAAGATCTTTTCTCTACTATCTCTACTCCCATCGCTGCAAAGAAAAGATCATGCCTGCAGTACAGAGATAATGTTCTGTCAGTGGCTGCTGGGGCCAAATGCAACGAGATGTATACTTTTAGTACGGAAATGCAGAGTCAAAGGTAACCAATAGCCACACACCCCACCCAATGTGGTTACTTCATAGTCTCTTGTCGAACACTATAATTATTAACCACTTAGACCCAGGAATCCCACAGGCAACATATGTTGCAGAATAAACTATACTGTACTGGCAACCAGGCCCTGAACCACAAGTTGCATAATGCAATGGGCCCATGACTAGTATATTACCTTTGAGCACAATTTTTCATCACTAGATTTTGGACGGAAATACTGCATTTGAGCTCAGCAACCAAATAGAACCTTATAGCTCCCAGTATTTGTGGCTGTGATTTTCTCAGTGCAGAGGTGGAAATAGACATAGCAGGGAAAGTCCTCGGGTAGGAAGTTGTATTGCTTTCTACAGTAGAGGTGAGATAAGCGACAGGGGTACCAGGTAATTTATAGGAAGTGGGTAGGAAAGGTTTCATTGCCCTCAAGAGAACAATGATTACAGCTAGGACTAAGGATCAGTAAGGATAGGTAAAGGAATCGCAAACCCCAACTCTACTATAGAAAGCAATTCAACTTAATATCCAAGATCTTTTCTCTACTATCTCTACTCCCATCGCTGCAAAGAAAAGATCATGCCTGCAGTACAGAGATAGCCTTAATGTTCTGTCAGTGGCTGCTGGGGCAAAATGCAACGAGATGTATACTTTTAGTACGGAAATGCAGAGTCAAAGGTAACCAATAGCCACACACCCCACCCAATGTGGTTACTTCATAGTCTCTTGTCGAACACTATATTATTAACCACTTAGGCCCAGGAATCCCACAGGCAACATATGTTGCAGAATAAACTATACTGTACTGGCAACCAGGCCCTGAACCACAAGTTGCATAATGCAATGGGCCCATGACTAGTATATTACCTTTGAGCACAATTTTTCATCACCAGATTTTGGACGGAAATACTGCATTTGAGCTCAGCAACCAAATAGAACCTTATAGCTCCCAGTATTTGTGGCTGTGATTTTCTCAGTGCAGAGGTGGAAATAGACATAGCAGGGAAAGTCCTCGGGTAGGAAGTTGTATTGCTTTCTACAGTAGAGGTGAGATAAGCGACAGGGGTACCAGGTAATTTATAGGAAGTGGGTAGGAAAGGTTTCATTGCCCTCAAGAGAACAATGATTACAGCTAGGACTAAGGATCAGTAAGGATAGGTAAAGGAATCGCAAACCCCAACTCTACTATAGAAAGCAATTCAACTTAATATCCAAGATCTTTTCTCTACTATCTCTACTCCCATCGCTGCAAAGAAAAGATCATGCCTGCAGTACAGAGATAGCCTTAATGTTCTGTCAGTGGCTGCTGGGGCAAAATGCAACGAGATGTATACTTTTAGTACGGAAATGCAGAGTCAAAGGTAACCAATAGCCACACACCCCACCCAATGTGGTTACTTCATAGTCTCTTGTCGAACACTATAATTATTAACCACTTAGGCCCAGGAATCCCACAGGCAACATATGTTGCAGAATAAACTATACTGTACTGGCAATCAGGCCCTGAACCACAAGTTGCATAATGCAATGGGCCCATGACTAGTATATTACCTTTGAGCACAATTTTTCATCACTAGATTTTGGACGGAAATACTGCATTTGAGCTCAGCAACCAAATAGAACCTTATAGCTCCCAGTATTTGTGGCTGTGATTTTCTCAGTGCAGAGGTGGAAATAGACATAGCAGGGAAAGTCCTCGGGTAGGAAGTTGTATTGCTTTCTACAGTAGAGGTGAGATAAGCGACAGGGGTACCAGGTAATTTATAGGAAGTGGGTAGGAAAGGTTTCATTGCCCTCAAGAGAACAATGATTACAGCTAGGACTAAGGATCAGTAAGGATAGGTAAAGGAATCGCAAACCCCAACTCTACTATAGAAAGCAATTCAACTTAATATCCAAGATCTTTTCTCTACTATCTCTACTCCCATCGCTGCAAAGAAAAGATCATGCCTGCAGTACAGAGATAATGTTCTGTCAGTGGCTGCTGGGGCCAAATGCAACGAGATGTATACTTTTAGTACGGAAATGCAGAGTCAAAGGTAACCAATAGCCACACACCCCACCCAATGTGGTTACTTCATAGTCTCTTGTCGAACACTATAATTATTAACCACTTAGACCCAGGAATCCCACAGGCAACATACATGTATGTTGCAGAATAAACTATACTGTACTGGCAACCAGGCCCTGAACCACAAGTTGCATAATGCAATGGGCCCATGACTAGTATATTACCTTTGAGCACAATTTTTCATCACCAGATTTTGGACCGAAATGCTGCATTTGAGCTCAGCAACCACCAACTAAATAGAACCCTATAGCTCCCAGTATTTGTGGCTGTGATTTTCTCAGTGCAGAGGTGGAAATAGACATAGCAGGGAAAGTCCTTGGGTAGGAAGTTGTATTGCTTTCTACAGTAGAGGTGAGATAAGCGACAGGGGTACCAGGTAATTTATAGGAAGTGGGTAGGAATAGGTGTCATTGCCCTCAAGAGAACAATGATTACAGCTAGGACTAAGGATCAGTAAGGATAGGTAAAGGAATCGCAAACCCCAACTCTACTATAGAAAGCAATTCAACTTAATATCCAAGATCTTTTCTCTACTATCTCTACTCCCATCGCTGCAAAGAAAAGATCATGCCTGCAGTACAGAGATAATGTTCTGTCAGTGGCTGCTGGGGCCAAATGCAACGAGATGTATACTTTTAGTACGGAAATGCAGAGTCAAAGGTAACCAATAGCCACACACCCCACCCAATGTGGTTACTTCATAGTCTCTTGTCGAACACTATAATTATTAACCACTTAGACCCAGGAATCCCACAGGCAACATATGTTGCAGAATAAACTATACTGTACTGGCAACCAGGCCCTGAACCACAAGTTGCATAATGCAATGGGCCCATGACTAGTATATTACCTTTGAGCACAATTTTTCATCACTAGATTTTGGACGGAAATACTGCATTTGAGCTCAGCAACCAAATAGAACCTTATAGCTCCCAGTATTTGTGGCTGTGATTTTCTCAGTGCAGAGGTGGAAATAGACATAGCAGGGAAAGTCCTCGGGTAGGAAGTTGTATTGCTTTCTACAGTAGAGGTGAGATAAGCGACAGGGGTACCAGGTAATTTATAGGAAGTGGGTAGGAAAGGTTTCATTGCCCTCAAGAGAACAATGATTACAGCTAGGACTAAGGATCAGTAAGGATAGGTAAAGGAATCGCAAACCCCAACTCTACTATAGAAAGCAATTCAACTTAATATCCAAGATCTTTTCTCTACTATCTCTACTCCCATCGCTGCAAAGAAAAGATCATGCCTGCAGTACAGAGATAGCCTTAATGTTCTGTCAGTGGCTGCTGGGGCAAAATGCAACGAGATGTATACTTTTAGTACGGAAATGCAGAGTCAAAGGTAACCAATAGCCACACACCCCACCCAATGTGGTTACTTCATAGTCTCTTGTCGAACACTATATTATTAACCACTTAGGCCCAGGAATCCCACAGGCAACATATGTTGCAGAATAAACTATACTGTACTGGCAACCAGGCCCTGAACCACAAGTTGCATAATGCAATGGGCCCATGACTAGTATATTACCTTTGAGCACAATTTTTCATCACTAGATTTTGGACGGAAATACTGCATTTGAGCTCAGCAACCAAATAGAACCTTATAGCTCCCAGTATTTGTGGCTGTGATTTTCTCAGTGCAGAGGTGGAAATAGACATAGCAGGGAAAGTCCTCGGGTAGGAAGTTGTATTGCTTTCTACAGTAGAGGTGAGATAAGCGACAGGGGTACCAGGTAATTTATAGGAAGTGGGTAGGAAAGGTTTCATTGCCCTCAAGAGAACAATGATTACAGCTAGGACTAAGGATCAGTAAGGATAGGTAAAGGAATCGCAAACCCCAACTCTACTATAGAAAGCAATTCAACTTAATATCGAAGATCTTTTCTCTACTATCTCTACTCCCATCGCTGCAAAGAAAAGATCATGCCTGCAGTACAGAGATAGCCTTAATGTTCTGTCAGTGGCTGCTGGGGCAAAATGCAACGAGATGTATACTTTTAGTACGGAAATGCAGAGTCAAAGGTAACCAATAGCCACACACCCCACCCAATGTGGTTACTTCATAGTCTCTTGTCAAACACTATATTATTAACCACTTAGGCCCAGGAATCCCACAGGCAACATATGTTGCAGAATAAACTATACTGTACTGGCAACCAGGCCCTGAACCACAAGTTGCATAATGCAATGGGCCCATGACTAGTATATTACCTTTGAGCACAATTTTTCATCACTAGATTTTGGACGGAAATACTGCATTTGAGCTCAGCAACCAAATAGAACCTTATAGCTCCCAGTATTTGTGGCTGTGATTTTCTCAGTGCAGAGGTGGAAATAGACATAGCAGGGAAAGTCCTCGGGTAGGAAGTTGTATTGCTTTCTACAGTAGAGGTGAGATAAGCGACAGGGGTACCAGGTAATTTATAGGAAGTGGGTAGGAAAGGTTTCATTGCCCTCAAGAGAACAATGATTACAGCTAGGACTAAGGATCAGTAAGGATAGGTAAAGGAATCGCAAACCCCAACTCTACTATAGAAAGCAATTCAACTTAATATCCAAGATCTTTTCTCTACTATCTCTACTCCCATCGCTGCAAAGAAAAGATCATGCCTGCAGTACAGAGATAGCCTTAATGTTCTGTCAGTGGCTGCTGGGGCAAAATGCAACGAGATGTATACTTTTAGTACGGAAATGCAGAGTCAAAGGTAACCAATAGCCACACACCCCACCCAATGTGGTTACTTCATAGTCTCTTGTCGAACACTATAATTATTAACCACTTAGGCCCAGGAATCCCACAGGCAACATATGTTGCAGAATAAACTATACTGTACTGGCAATCAGGCCCTGAACCACAAGTTGCATAATGCAATGGGCCCATGACTAGTATATTACCTTTGAGCACAATTTTTCATCACTAGATTTTGGACGGAAATACTGCATTTGAGCTCAGCAACCAAATAGAACCTTATAGCTCCCAGTATTTGTGGCTGTGATTTTCTCAGTGCAGAGGTGGAAATAGACATAGCAGGGAAAGTCCTCGGGTAGGAAGTTGTATTGCTTTCTACAGTAGAGGTGAGATAAGCGACAGGGGTACCAGGTAATTTATAGGAAGTGGGTAGGAAAGGTTTCATTGCCCTCAAGAGAACAATGATTACAGCTAGGACTAAGGATCAGTAAGGATAGGTAAAGGAATCGCAAACCCCAACTCTACTATAGAAAGCAATTCAACTTAATATCCAAGATCTTTTCTCTACTATCTCTACTCCCATCGCTGCAAAGAAAAGATCATGCCTGCAGTACAGAGATAATGTTCTGTCAGTGGCTGCTGGGGCCAAATGCAACGAGATGTATACTTTTAGTACGGAAATGCAGAGTCAAAGGTAACCAATAGCCACACACCCCACCCAATGTGGTTACTTCATAGTCTCTTGTCGAACACTATAATTATTAACCACTTAGACCCAGGAATCCCACAGGCAACATACATGTATGTTGCAGAATAAACTATACTGTACTGGCAACCAGGCCCTGAACCACAAGTTGCATAATGCAATGGGCCCATGACTAGTATATTACCTTTGAGCACAATTTTTCATCACCAGATTTTGGACCGAAATGCTGCATTTGAGCTCAGCAACCACCAACTAAATAGAACCCTATAGCTCCCAGTATTTGTGGCTGTGATTTTCTCAGTGCAGAGGTAGAAATAGACATAGCAGGGAAAGTCCTTGGGTAGGAAGTTGTATTGCTTTCTACAGTAGAGGTGAGATAAGCGACAGGGGTACCAGGTAATTTATAGGAAGTGGGTAGGAATAGGTGTCATTGCCCTCAAGAGAACAATGATTACAGCTAGGACTAAGGATCAGTAAGGATAGGTAAAGGAATCGCAAACCCCAACTCTACTATAGAAAGCAATTCAACTTAATATCCAAGATCTTTTCTCTACTATCTCTACTCCCATCGCTGCAAAGAAAAGATCATGCCTGCAGTACAGAGATAATGTTCTGTCAGTGGCTGCTGGGGCCAAATGCAACGAGATGTATACTTTTAGTACGGAAATGCAGAGTCAAAGGTAACCAATAGCCACACACCCCACCCAATGTGGTTACTTCATAGTCTCTTGTCGAACACTATAATTATTAACCACTTAGACCCAGGAATCCCACAGGCAACATATGTTGCAGAATAAACTATACTGTACTGGCAACCAGGCCCTGAACCACAAGTTGCATAATGCAATGGGCCCATGACTAGTATATTACCTTTGAGCACAATTTTTCATCACCAGATTTTGGACCGAAATGCTGCATTTCAGCTCAGCAACCATCAACTAAATAGAACCCTATAGCTCCCAGTATTTGTGGCTGTGATTTTCTCAGTGCAGAGGTGGAAATAGACATAGCAGGGAAAGTCCTTGGGTAGGAAGTTGTATTGCTTTCTACAGTAGAGGTGAGATAAGCGACAGGGGTACCAGGTAATTTATAGGAAGTGGGTAGGAATAGGTGTCATTGCCCTCAAGAGAACAATGATTACAGCTAGGACTAAGGATCAGTAAGGATAGGTAAAGGAATCGCAAACCCCAACTCTACTATAGAAAGCAATTCAACTTAATATCCAAGATCTTTTCTCTACTATCTCTACTCCCATCGCTGCAAAGAAAAGATCATGCCTGCAGTACAGAGATAATGTTCTGTCAGTGGCTGCTGGGGCCTAATGCAACGAGATGTATACTTTTAGTACGGAAATGCAGAGTCAAAGGTAACCAATAGCCACACACCCCACCCAATGTGGTTACTTCATAGTCTCTTGTCGAACACTATAATTATTAACCACTTAGACCCAGGAATCCCACAGGCAACATACATGTATGTTGCAGAATAAACTATACTGTACTGGCAACCAGGCCCTGAACCACAAGTTGCATAATGCAATGGGCCCATGACTAGTATATTACCTTCGAGCACAATTTTTCATCACCAGATTTTGGACCGAAATGCTGCATTTGAGCTCAGCAACCACCAACTAAATAGAACCCTATAGCTCCCAGTATTTGTGGCTGTGATTTTCTCAGTGCATAGGTGGAAATAGACATAGCAGGGAAAGTCCTTGGGTAGGAAGTTGTATTGCTTTCTACAGTAGAGGTGAGATAAGCGACAGGGGTACCAGGTAATTTATAGGAAGTGGGTAGGAATAGGTTTCATTGCCCTCAAGAGAACAATGATTACAGCTAGGACTAAGGATCAGTAAGGATAGGTAAAGGAATCGCAAACCCCAACTCTACTATAGAAAGCAATTCAACTTAATATCCAAGATCTTTTCTCTACTATCTCTACTCCCATCGCTGCAAAGAAAAGATCATGCCTGCAGTACAGAGATAATGTTCTGTCAGTGGCTGCTGGGGCAAAATGCAACGAGATGTATACTTTTAGTACGGAAATGCAGAGTCAAAGGTAACCAATAGCCACACACCCCACCCAATGTGGTTACTTCATAGTCTCTTGTCGAACACTATAATTATTAACCACTTAGACCCAGGAATCCCACAGGCAACATATGTTGCAGAATAAACTATACTGTACTGGCAACCAGGCCCTGAACCACAAGTTGCATAATGCAATGGGCCCATGACTAGTATATTACCTTTGAGCACAATTTTTCATCACCAGATTTTGGACCGAAATGCTGCATTTGAGCTCAGCAACCACCAACTAAATAGAACCCTATAGCTCCCAGTATTTGTGGCTGTGATTTTCTCAGTGCATAGGTGGAAATAGACATAGCAGGGAAAGTCCTTGGGTAGGAAGTTGTATTGCTTTCTACAGTAGAGGTGAGATAAGCGACAGGGGTACCAGGTAATTTATAGGAAGTGGATAGGAATAGGTGTCATTGCCCTCAAGAGAACAATGATTACAGCTAGGACTAAGGATCAGTAAGGATAGGTAAAGGAATCGCAAACGCCAACTCTACTATAGAAAGCAATTCAACTTAATATCCAAGATCTTTTCTCTACTATCTCTACTCCCATCGCTGCAAAGAAAAGATCATGCCTGCAGTACAGAGATAATGTTCTGTCAGGGGCTGCTGGGGCCAAATGCAACGAGATGTATACTTTTAGTACGGAAATGCAGAGTCAAAGGTAACCAATAGCCACACACCCCACCCAATGTGGTTACTTCATAGTCTTGTCGAACACTATAATTATTAACCACTTAGACCCAGGAATCCCACAGGCAACATATGTTGCAGAATAAACTATACTGTACTGGCAACCAGGCCCTGAACCACAAGTTGCATAATGCAATAGGCCCATGACTAGTATATTACCTTTGAGCACAATTTTTCATCACCAGATTTTGGACCGAAATGCTGCATTTGAGCTCAGCAACCACCAACTAAATAGAACCCTATAGCTCCCAGTATTTGTGGCTGTGATTTTCTCAGTGCAGAGGTGGAAATAGACATAGCAGGGAAAGTCCTTGGGTAGGAAGTTGTATTGCTTTCTACAGTAGAGGTGAGATAAGCGACAGGGGTACCAGGTAATTTATAGGAAGTGGGTAGGAATAGGTTTCATTGCCCTCAAGAGAACAATGATTACAGCTAGGACTAAGGATCAGTAAGGATAGGTAAAGGAATCGCAAACCCCAACTCTACTATAGAAAGCAATTCAACTTAATATCCAAGATCTTTTCTCTACTATCTCTACTCCCATCTCTGCAAAGAAAAGATCATGCCTGCAGTACAGAGATAATGTTCTGTCAGTGGCTGCTGGGGCAAAATGCAACAAGATGTATACTTTTAGTATGGAAATGCAGAGTCAAAGGTAACCAATAGCCAGACACCCCACCCAATGTGGTTACTTCATAGTCTCTTGTCGAACATTATAATTATTAACCACTTAGGCCCAGGAATCCCACAGGCAACATATGTTGGAGAAAAACTATTACTGTACTGGTAACCAGGCCCTGAACCACAAGTTGCATAATGCAAGAGGCCATGACTAGTATATTACCTTTGAGCACAATTTTTCATCACTAGGTTTTGGACTTTCCAAGATAGTGTTGAAAACTGCCATATTTTGCTCACACAAAATCTCGTCAAAAATCAGCATACTCTTCAGCCCAATTGTCTTCAGCCTGGATTGGAACCTAATAACCACGACGAATGAAACTTCAGCCACCATTTTCTTGTCCGGACTGGAAACCTTGCAAAATCCATCTTGAAAAAAATTTTTGGGTGTCAAAATATGCATGCTTGCTGACCAGTTATTGTAGCATTGCAATCTCAGAATTATCAAACATTAATACACAAGTTAATATATTTTATACAATACAAATGGGTCGTTGCAGAAAAGATCCATTACCAGTCCCCCCCCCAGAGGAAATATTGTCAAATAGGTCCCCCCCTCTTAGGATATCCAGAGACAAGTGAACACACCCTCTCCCTGGAGAGCAAAAGCTAAAATTACACCCTCCCCCCTCGGACATCGTTTTTTGGCAGTGCATTTAAAAAATGGTTTAACCCTTTGACTACTGAACCGGCTGATCGATAAATGTCCGTTTTTCCTGGACTGGCCAAAACCAGCCGATTTGCATGACACATTTTCTCCTAGCCCTCCTCTCCCCTCGGAAGCTTAGATTGTCAATATATTGTTTGATTGTTGTCATGTTGCCATGGTAACAAAGATTTTATCATTTTTAGCTGTTTATAATGAGTACATGTAAATTGCAGAAAACTATCTCCAATAACAAAGTTAAAGTGCCTATGTCATCCTCAGGGACTTTACATATTTATACTAATTGGAACATTCTGAGAAGATTTGTAATATATAATCTTCTCAGGTAAAAATTTCATCTTCATGGATTTTTTTGCCGTTAAAGTTGACGGAAGTGACGTCGAAAGAGGAATTTGTCTATATGAAAACCACTTTACAGATTCCTCTTTTGACGTCACTTCCATCAACTTTAACGGCAAAAAAATCCATGAAGATGCAATTTTAGGAAAAGAAGATACATTACAAATCTTTTCAGAAGGTTCCAAATATCCTAAAATGTAAAATCCCCAACCATGACATAGGCACTTTAAGCTTATTTCTGTTTAGTTACAACTACAATTTAAGATTTTGTTGGCTGCAATGACTTATGTGTAGAGCAAGGCATTCTGGGAAATCCAAGATGGCAGTTCAAATCCAAGTTTGCCGACTCGATCCAAGTTTGTCCACTCCACCCGAGTTTGCCCACTTCACCCAAGTCTGTCCACTCCACCCGAGTTTGCCCACTCCACCCGAGTTTGTCCACTCCACCCAAATTTGTCCACTCCACCCGAGTTTGCCCACTCCACCTAAGTTTGTCCATTCCACCCGAGTTTGCCCACTCCAGCCAAGTTTGTCCACTCCACCCACACATGTTTGTCCACTCCACCCGAGTCCACCCACTCCACCCAAGTTTGTCCACTCCACCCGAGTTTGCCCACTCCACCAAAGTTTGTCCACTCCACCCACACATGTTTGTCCACTCCACCCGAGTCTGCTCCTCCACCCAAGTCCACCCACTCCATCCAAGTTTACCCACTCCACCCGAGTTTGTCCACTCCACCCGAGTTTCTCCACTCCACCTGAGTTTGCCCACTCCACCCAAGTTTGCCCACTAAGTTTACCTACTCCACCCAAGTTTGTCCACTCCACCCGAGTTTGCCCACTCCACCCAAGTTTGCCCACTAAGTTTACCCACTCCACCCAAGTTTGCCCAGTCCACCCAAATTTGCCCTCTTGACAACCAAAAATGCTTGGTCCAGATGTTGTTAAGAGGCTATTTAAAGACATGTTTTATGTAACAGCGGTAGAAATTAAAGTGCTTTGGAATAAGGATAGACACAATTTAACTTTTATGTAAAAATAGTAGTAAACTACAAATTCTAGCAAGACTTTTCAGAATCACTGTCTGTGCTGTTATGTATTCTAGTTGTCCTGGAGAAGTTGAGAGCCTGAATTTCTTTCTTGGTCACATGAGCTGCTTTCTTCCCACAAACTTCACTGATCGATAGACACAATCTTCTTTTCAATGTCGGCCACGTGCCTCTGTAATCTTTGCTCTTTCACAAGAAAGTGTGTAAAATGAGTGATGCAAATTTTGGCCGCCATTTTGCATTTTAACATTGTGTCGTTGCGCACACACCAGCACACGGGTGATGATTCATTCCCAGGGTGCACATGTGCAAAATGGCAGCTACATGTATTACTGCTTTTCTCTGCATTTTCAGTGTTTCTCCAAGGTGTTTTATAACAACCATGAATTTTCACTTGACAGAAGAGTTCAAGGCTGAAATAGTGATAATCATTGACTAATTTCACTCTGTTCTCCTTGAAATTTTAAACTTGGGGTGCATGGTAACTTGCATCCCCAGAATCAGATTAATCTGGGCACATGTGGGTGAGCACATCCCCAGTTTAAAGTCCTGTATATTTAATATATATTAAAAATATTTATGTATATTAAATGTTATTTTGGCTGAATATGTTTATGTCATTTAAATGAGTGCTGGTCAAATAGTGTTAGAAAGTATTTTGCCATTACCAGTCAAATTACCATTAGGTAAAGAAAACAGATTTTCTGTTGTCTATTTGAGTTTCAAAAATGCAATTTTCTTACATGGCCTAATGGCAGATATTTTTAAAGAGCAACTTACCAAAAAATGCAGAAATATTATTAATCTTTATACATTTTGAAGTTTAGCACCATAACTGTGTCCTTAAATACTGTTCTTTTTGCACTTTCATTTTTTGTGGTATTCTGGTATCTTTTGGTAAAATCTGTGGTATCATGTGGTGATTTTTTCAGGTTTATCAACTGCCTAAAAAATACAAAAATTAGTGCAAAATCAATTTTATTTTTGGTTTGAGCATAAACATATTATTTAAATAATTATTATTATTATTTTAAATTTTTATATTTATATTAAACTAGACTTGCAAACAATTACCAATCATATTTAAAATTGTAAAATAAATTTTAAAATGTGAGAGGTTAATATATAACTTGATGCAACTTTTCCCAAGATGCGACAGACAGCTAAACGTTTTCATGGCGGCCATTTTGGCTTTCCTTTTGCCTTCTTGTCCGATCTCTTTTGTGTTTCTGTGTCAAGTCAAAATGCCGAACTTTTAATGAATAAATGCTGTACAACGTTTTGTACAACTCGAAATTCGATAACTAATACATTTTATTGTGCATAGAAGTTTTAAAACGACGTCAAATTTAAAGAACAGATTTCAGTTTAAAGGGCAGGTTTGTCCTCGGAATTGTCGCATGGCCGAAGGCTTTCTTATTCGCCATTTAATTCGCAAAAAGACCAACCAAAGCTCAAATAAATATTAAATGTATATCAAACATTATTTAGTATTGCGTTAAAGCGGCTATTAACAACATATTACCTTTAAAATTAATGGAAAGACGGGCACCGAACCAAAAATTTAAATCTCCCTCCATCTTCTCTTCGGGGCTCGAGGACGAATTAAAGAAGAATCACGTGACAGGTCACGGGTACAAATCCTCGAATTTCATTGGCTATTACAAGAGTGATCTGTCTTGCGATGGACCAATGAAAAGTCTTCTTTTAACAAAATTGACAAATCACAAAATGTGTAGTATGTGACAAGACGATCAGTAAACCCAGCGGTTGTTTTGCGAGTGTTTTGATGAAAACTGGGTACTAGGTATAATCAGAGCATGCGCGTAAAAATGGCGCGAAATGGGAAAAGTAACGTAACAGAAACAAAAATACAAAATGGCCGCCTTGGGAGAGTCTACGGTTGAAGCTCTTTTGGAACTGCGTTTACCAGAAATATCAAAGGATTGGGCTGACCAAGTATGGCAGTCTGACTTCTGCGAGTATTGTGAGCTACCAGAGGTTTTAGTAGAAGATATTAGAAGCACGAAATGTTACTGTGAGCCGTTGAAAGCGGTTTTAAAAATTATACGTCAGTGGTCGGAAAGTGAACCAGACAGCCAGCCTCTTGGTGAGTTAACTTTGTCTGTGTTAGTTGAGCTGTGGCGTTATAGCAATATCCATGTTTAAATTTAGACTAGCTTTAAAGGCGTTTGTAATGTTCAAAAGAACACATTGTTGTAAAAATAGAATGAGTGCACAATAACATTCTAATTGAAGTGTTCTTATTATTCTAGAAAATATATTAAAATACTAGAAATTGAGAACAAGTAAATATATATATTTACTTGTTCTCATATATATATATATATATATATATATATATATATATAATTTTTTCCACATATATATATATATATATATTCAAACAAACAAAGTGTTGTTTGCGAAATGTCGAAAAGTGCTCAATACCGTAAAGATAGAGTGAATATACTATAAGTGGGCTTACCTCAAATGTTGATGGTCACTACTGTCAGTTTCACGCTGGGCGATCTTCAGTTGAAACTGACAGTTGCGACCATCAACATTTAAGGTAAGCCCACTTATAGTATATATATATATATATATTAATATATATACAAAGTATGAAGTATAGTTTTACCTTAAAGTCTTTGCTACCATATAAAATTAAAATTGTTGTGGTCTGTAGGATTCTGGGCTGTTTTGGTTGAAAATGGAATGTCTCATCATTCATTAGTTGCCTTACTTTATGCTTTCATTAATTCTTGTGATAAGGTAAATGAAATCTTTCTTTAACATTAGTTTCATAATATAAAATGTATTAGAAATGTAAAGTGCTATGCAGGCAATGTTGTAGGTATACATTCAGCCTCAAATTTTGGCTGGGACCAATCAATCAGCGAAAATCAAAAATTGTTAGCTGGCTGGCTGAATTCTTACCAAGTTAATAACAAAAATTGTGGTACGTGGTCATTTGACTGGTGTACAGTAGCTCTGAACATTATGTTGAACAAAAAGGACAAGTGGTGAACTGCTGACAGAGATTTCTGACAACAAACTGTTCACTTTTCAAGCAGAGCCCTTTGTTGAAGTACATACCACAGACTGCAGGGATATATAACATTTCTGTATCTATGAACTTAAAGTCAAAATTGTTTATTTATTGTAGAATTCTCCCATAGGATGGAAAATGCAATCTTGTGTTCTTGCTGCCAATGCGTATGTTTTGATCAATGAAATACCAGGTAGGGTGGCAGAACAGAGGACCTATAGCCCCCCCCCATTATTTCTAACAAGGGGGCTAAGCCCCCCCCCCCCCATGGGGTTAAAAAGGCCTAAAATTTGCTGGGGTGGGGGCAAAATACACTTTTTATCATTCTATTGACAAATTAGCCCCTCCAATATAGAACATCTTCTGTCATCACTGAGTCATTAAGGTTTATACCTCACACATTCTTGTGTACTAGGAAGTGGAGCTTACAAGATATTCCACCCCTTGCTGTTTCAAAAAGCTGTTGATGTTCTTCAGTGGTGGCCTCAGAAAGGTATTGCAAGTCCAAATCTACTTGATTGAAGAATGGAGTAGACTGTTTAAATATTGATTTGTCCAGCCTGAACAAGTGTTTCATTCTCAGTTTTGTCTACTAAACGGACCACTATACCTTCTTTTTTAAATAGAAAATACCAAAGGCAAGCGCAAGCCACCTAAAGCAACTGGAGCATCAAGGCAAAGAAGAAAAGCAAGACGTGTTAATGGTAATATCCTGACTGATCATTGTATAAAATTACAAAAATATAAATACATGTACTGTACAGTACTAATATACTGTAGTATAGTGTACATAGTAAACTTATTTACTTTGTGGTGTGCATAAACAATTATTGGAGGAGACTGAGCAATGCCTTTACCAATTAGTGTAAATTTTATTCTTGTATTTTTTCTGAATACATGTATTTCAAATGGAATTTTTCAATGCAGATATACTTTTGTGAACTAATTGTCTTTAAACAATATTTTGAAGATCAAAGTGCAGCTAATGATTGTGCAAGTGATGATGATGAGATGGACGAGGATGAAGACAATGACAAAGATGATAATTCTGGTGTTTACAGTTGTGGTTCATTTGATAAAGGAAAAATGGAGAAGGAAATAAAAAGAGCCATGCTAGTTCTAATTTTGGTAACTATTTTTTAAGACATTAATTAAAAAGGATATAAAATATAATTTTAATAATATTAAATTAATAATAATATTAAAAGAAATTAATCCATTCATCCCGATCTAGGATCTTACCAAGTATTTAGCATCGAAGTCGTTGAAAGATTCCAAAGAAACATTAGAACATGTGATTAGTTTGTTTGTGGACCTGACAAGAATAGAACCAATTGTTATTAATCAGTTTGGATTGGACACAGAAAGGTTAGATGAAGCACAATGATTATTGTTAATAAGGTTTAATACTGTTTCTGATCGACTAATCAGCTCCCCCCCCCCCCCCCCCCGAATGTGACCAATGAGGATTGCAATTCAAATTGGCTGACTCATAATTACAATAAAAGGCATATGCCTCACATTACATTTAAAACTTATAATATATATATATATATATAAACAGTGAAATAAAAGTAATATTTTCAGCAGTACAGTACTCAAACTTTACTATATTTCAATAAACTTGCAGTGTATGTTGTGCAATTATATTTAATTATTTAATTAAATTAATTTATTTAGGGCATCAGTGGATGATCATAAATCACTGAGCAAGAATGCTTATGAGGTTGGGATTTTTTAAAAATAATTAAGTGTTAACTATATGTTTGAGAGTTTCATGCTTTTGTGGAGTTTTCTGGATGTTATAGCTTCTGTACCATCAACGGTTTAATATCTACAACACAGCAACTCTGCTGTAGGCAGTTTGGCAACCTTTTATATCCTTAGGTTGTGTTCTTAGCTGTGTCACTGCACGTTGTTACAGCTCCAGTAGTTCCTTGTTAAATATAATAGGTACAGCACTAATATTTTCAGGCATTGGAAATTCTTTCTTCTTCTTTGCACGGGGACACTGGAGGCAATCTACGGAAGGTGAGTTGACCAGTCACCAGTGGCTTAAAATTAAGTACTGCAGGTCACATAAACATGATCATTTATTTATTATAAATACTACTTTGAAAATTTAGTTTCAAATTCTAAACAAAAAGAATTCTTATCAACATGTATTTATTGACCCAAACATTCCCTAATTTATTCCAGTATGTACAATACTTTCTTGACTTATTTTTGTCTCATTATTCAGATTTTTCGGCATCTGATTTCTAATATCTTATCCACATATAAAAGTTCTTCTACTCCAACAAGTGCTTCAATCACTCAAGAAAAACAGTTAGTGAAAGACAATGCTGTAAAATTCGTACGGTAGGTGACATTGTGCTTAGTATTGTAAAGCGTAGCATGGGCATACAACTAACTTCTGTTTGTATAAACAGCAATACCAACAGCAACAGGAAGAATGATAGCCTATGATAGTAGTAACAAAATTAACAGCAGCAGCAGCAGCAACAACAACAGCAGCAAGAACAACAGCATCAGCAGTAGCAGCAACAGCAGGAAGAACAACAGCAGCAGCAGTAGCAACAACAGCAGCAGCAGCAACAACAGCAGCAGCAGCAACAACAGCAGCAGCAACAACAACAGCAGTAGCAGCAACAACAGCAGCAGCAGCAGCAACAACAACAAGAGCAGCAGCAACAACAGCAGCAGCAGCAACAACAGCAGCAGCAGCAACAACAGCAGCAGTAGCAGCAACAACAGCAGTAGCAGCAACAACAACAAGAGCAGCAGCACCAACTATATAGCAGCATTAACAACAAGCATGACAGTGCAAAGTATTATATAACAACAAATGGCTGTAAAATGCGTTGTTCAGGTTTGCTAGCAATTGTTTTCCACTATTAAAAGAGGCGTTTGTTTTGTTATTTTGTGCAGTTACATTGTTCAAAAAGATGGTCAAGATGCCATGCCTGCAGTAAGAGTCCTTATTCAACATCTTTGTATGAAAGTGCCTGATCAAGCAGAGTACAGAAACTCAGTAGGAAAGGTACACATGTAAAAATCTCACAGCTTGTCAACATGATGTGTTTGCAACAGGTCGGTGGCAAGGCTGTTAACAGGTTGTAACAATGCTGTTCATTCAAGAAGCTGCTACAACCTTGTTAGCATCAACCTGTTAACAACTTGTTGAGTGCAGAGCGGTAACAGGTTGTTGGAACAACTTGTCATCAGTCTGTTGGAGTTATCAGCCTTGTTACAAGTTGTCAACAACCAGTGCGAACACATGACGGTGACAGCCTGTTGAACAGCCTTGTAACAACTTGCTTGCAGGTATGTAACAGCTTGCGCGTTTTTACGTGTAGTATATATAGAGCTAAAATATCCGTATAAACATGAATGAGGTAAAGTCTATGTTTTTGTTTGTTAATGATATTTATTGGATCTTTAGGCTGTGGCTGTCATTCTAAATTGTTTCTCTGCTGAAAACCTGAACTGTATTTTGGAATGGATCAAAAAATACTCTAAGAATTCCAAGGTACATGCGCCTTTCAGTATTTGTTGTCTACATGAGTAACATTAAACATGTACGTTTAATGTTTGATCCAGAGAGAAACAATTCTGTTTTTCTAAGAATCGCATTGTTTTCCAATATAAAATTGACTGGCAAGTTAGAAAACTATGCATCGTCCCAATTAACTTAAAACTACATGTATGTCTTTACAAAAGCATTCACAGCCGATCTGTATCTGATTTACTACGGCTCACTTGCCAGCTCGCCTTGTAAATCAGATACAGATCGCTGCTCATGCTTTATCTATTACTTACAAATATCGATTAAACATGCATTGCGTTTGAATTTTCTGAAATTCATTTCTTATGAATTATTAATGAATTGATAATAACTCTTAAAAACTAATTAATTTATTTTAGATTGGTTATCGTGTTTTCGCTTTGGACCTCATCTTACAACTTTTGACCAGTACTTTCAACCCTACTGGTTCAGGTAAGGCCTAAGGCATAAGGCTCTCTTTGCGCGAGGCTATCACAAGTTATATATACTTTCACAAGTAGTGGAGGACTTTATCAGAATAAAATTCATGAGGCTTCTGCTTTATTTCGTGTATAACACTGTTTTAAGTCTAATCCTTTTGTTGGTACATTGTAGTTTCCGAAGACATGGAAGGTCAACAATGTTCAAGCATTTCCCACCTCGATCTACTTCAGCTCATTGTATCTAGATGTTCCGATAAAGCGCCGACGTGAGTTATCATGGCACTCCACTGAACTCCACTCCGCTCCGCTCCGCTCTACTCTACTCTACTCTACTCTACTCTACTCTACTCTACTCTACTCTACTCTACTCTACTCTACTCTACTCTACTCTACTCTACTCTACTCTACTCTACTCTACTCTACTCTACTCTACTCTACTCTACTCTACTCTACTCTACTCTACTCTACTCTACTCTACTCTACTCTACTCTACTCTACTCTACTCTACTCTACTCTACTCTACTCTACTCTACTCTACTCTACTCTTATGTAAACTCGTCACATCTGATTTCTAGGGTCCGTGCCAAGGCACTGTGTCACCTAGCACAATGTATTTGTTCTGAAGATACCAATATCACCGAGGCTGTTAAAAAGCTTTTAACTCTACCACTCATGAATGGAGAAATGGAGGCACATTCCACACCAATGGCGCCGGGAATGGAAGGTAGTGAATGATCACGAGAGGGTTATCTGTTTCTTCTTATATTATACGTACTTCAATGATGTGAAATATACAGTATAAATTACGTTTTAATTTACGTTTTCAGCGTCACCTGAATGCAATGTTTCTGCCATGATCAGGAGAAGAGTATCTGATGGGAAGGTTTTGGTTCGCAAGGCTGCGCTTCAGGTGCCAAGTGTGCTCTACTGCAGCTGCACTCTACTCTACTTGACTCTCATCTTCTTTACTTTACTCTCCTCTGCGCCACTCTATTTCACTCTTCTCCATATCATTATACTCTCCACTCCACTCTACTCCACGCCACGCCACTCCACTCCACTCCACTCCACTCCACTCCACTCCACTCCACTCCACTCCACTCCACTCCACTCCACTCCACTCCACTCCACTCCACTCTACTCTACTCTACTCTACTCTACTCTACTCTACTCTACTCTACTCTACTCTACTCTACTCTACTCTACTCTACTCTACTCTACTCTACTCTACTCTACTCTACTCCAGTCTACTCTACTCTTCTTCACTTTACCTTCCTTTGCTATACTCCACTCTCCTCTGCTCCATTCTACTCCATGTCATTATACTGCCCAGCTTCACTCCATTCCACTTGACGCTACTCTTTGATTTTTACAGGTCCTGGAAAGTATAATACGTTTGAACAGCGATGCATTGTGCAAAAAAGTAAGAATTGGAAAAAAAGACAAGTAACGTAACGTATAGGATAGATAATTGGTGGTATTTTAAGCTTTAGCCATGTAAAACGTTTATTTTTTGTCATCTCCAGAAACTTGTTTATTTTTAATGTAGGATTTGGAAACTCTTCATGATAGAACAATGGACACAGCTCTGTCTGTTCGTAAGCAAGCTATGGTGTCTATCACGGCACTTTTGAATGAAAATCCTGAATCCTCCATGTTACACAGGTAGGTCGTTTGTCTTCCCAAGCATCAATTGAACCATCAACATCCCAAGTGTATGTAAATACCAATAGAGTCGTACGGGGTTAGTATTTGGCTTGTTGACAACTTTTAGACCCCGTTCACACTAGAGCAAAAGTTTTCGGATTCGTGACGAATCCGGAATAAAAACCTTCCCGTTTGATCACGTATTCGGAGATTTCGAATCCGGAAAAAAATGTAGAAACTTCGTATCCGAATACTTTTGAATCCGAGACAATACGTAGTGTGAACTGTTATTCCGATGAATTCGGATGCTCTTCCGCTCGTGGTCAACATATTAACTGAATTAAAGGAATTCCGAATTTAGTGTAAAGGGCCAAATCTGCGAATACTGTTGTAGTGTAAACGCCTATCGAATCCGAATACTCGGTACGAAGTGAATCCGGAAACATTTACGAATCCGGAAACTTTTGCTCTAGTGTAAACGTAGTCTTAGGGCGCTTTCCAATTGACAAGGTTAGACCGGCCAGAATGGACTTAATTGCTTTTGATTAGGACCAAATTTTCCAGTCTGACCGTCCTAAAGCCCCGCACAGACGACCAAGTTTTCCTTGACAAGTTTTTCCTTGACAAGTTTTATTTGTTCGTGTGTACGACACAAATTGACAAGTTTTTCCTTGACAAGGAGCCTTGTTAAGGTGGTCATGCCAGCTTTTGAACAAGGAAAATTGTTCGTGTGTATAGTCGTCAAGGAAAACTTTGCAAGATAGATCATCTCCGAAGCTTATTACGCGACCATTGCCGTCGAGCAATTATAAATTGTCAAGCAATTATACACGAGCAATTATAAATTGTCAAGGAAAATGTTTTGGGGAAAAATTGTTCATCGTACACACGAGCAAGGAAAGCTACCAAGGAACTTGTCAAGGAAAACTTGGTCCGGTCTGTGCGGGGCTTAAGTCTCAAACGAATCGTGTTCCATTTAACCGGACTGACCGGTCTAACCGTGTAAATGGAAAGCCCCCATAGTTACGTGCAGGTACGTTCATGTGAATAAAGTTGTTGGTTTTCTCCTGTGCATTGCTGGTTTTTCTCCGGGTACTTTGTTTTTTCTCTGGGTACTTTGGTTTTCTATAGCCTGCTGTTCTACCAACTAGTATAAGTTCTCATCAAATGGTCCATGAGCGCCATTGGGTTATCAGTATCCCAAATTACTGTCCCATGTTACTTTTAATAAACAAACTATATTTAAAACTATATTTATTTTCTAGTATCTGGCTTGACGCGATGCTTCCATTGGTGATGGATCGTGAAACGACAGCCGAGGAAAAATGTCTAAACACATTAGAGGAAGTTATTTTGCACAATATTGTTCAAGAAAGTAGATCACAGACTGGCGATCATAGACTGGCTTGGAAATTACTCCAAGTCGTAGCTGGACCTTCTGGCCAAGAACTCAGGTGTGTTTAATCCTTTCCCGTCAGTATAGATTTTTCCTTTAACGAGTAAAATCGTCTGGCGTTAGAATACTCGAGAGTCGTATGTCACCCAGAAAGAGTTAAGGAAACAGTTAACGTTTTATACGGTGTTTGGCTGAAGTCTGTCTGCAGTGGGTGTTGGTGGCGTGCGAGCCGGGTTCGAGTCCTGCTCTCAGCAGTATCGGATTGAAAATTTCGCCTTGGCCGCATGTGAGAAGAGTGCTTCCAGTTTGACTCTACCAAACAGGTTTCCTCCGGGTACTCCGGTTTCCTCCTGTAGTAACACTGGACCAATGAGGGATGGCCCTTACTGGACCTCTAGGGATAACAGTTTAGATATCCAATATAAATATAGTTTAGGTTATTTGGAGCTACATAAAGGCTAACACAAACTCTGTTTCATTATTTCCAGACATTATTTTCAGAAGGTGTGCTTGAACTGGGCCAAACAAGGGAAGTTTTCTGCTGTAAAAGTTAAGGCTATCATGAGTCACACTAAGACTGAAAATGCATCAGCAGCATGGCTCTTGTTGGCTGAGGTATCAGCTTTTAAACCTAAATTGGACTACAAGGTCATCATTGAATGTTGGACTGAATACAGCTCATCAGGTTTGTAGAAAATGTTTTTTAAAAACATGTTGTTTGTTTGTTTGTTTGTTTGTTTGTTTGTTTGTTTGTTTGTTTATTGTTGTTGTTGTTGTTGGTGGTGTTGTTGTTGTTGTTGGTTGTGGTAGTAGTGGTGGTGCTGTTGTGGCTATTGTTGTTGTTTTGGTGGTGGTGGTGATGGACTGATGGTGGTGGTGGTGCTGTTGTTGGTGGTGGTGATGGTGCTGTTGTTGCTATTGTTGTTGCGTGCTGTTGTTCTTTGCGTTTGTTGTTAGTTGTTGTTAGTCGTTATAGTTGCTGTTGTATTTATCGTATGCTTATTGTAATTAGATGTTGTTTTATGACTTTCTTCATTTCGTTAAAGGATCTGTTCAACAAGAACTGTTATGTCGTGTTTTAAAAGTGATTGAAAATCTCGCCGCTGATATTCCCAGCAGTTGTAAAGAAGATTTAATAGGTAACATTAAATTATAAATTGGTTTGTTTTTGCGTTACTTGAAGGAATCCATTGTAAATTGTAATACCATGTTTCTTTTAAAAATGTTTTTAGACAAACTACAAGCGCAATTATCGACATATAAATGCAGTCCAGAGGTCATTGTGAGCAACATGAACACCCTTTTCCAGGTATGTCGCTTCTAAAGACTGGTCCTCGAATGACGGATGCCAGATAACGGTCGCCCGATGACGACTATACGACGTTCAACACTGGCACAGAGCCCTGATTTGCTGATTGTGGAATAGACAATTCTGACGACTGACGTATAAAATTGTTTTGGGTTGACTGAACTCTTAGATTAGAAAAACATATTTTCTTTAGTATTATTAGTTAATGATATCAATTCTTTCGGTAAAAAGCCCCAATCTTATTTCTTTTTCCAGCTTTGTGAATCTCTACATCAAGGAAGTGTAAGTTTATTTGCCAGTAATTGTTATATCAAGGCTCAGTTTGTTATACGGTATGAATAATAATAATAATAATACGGTATGAATAATATGCCATGAATAAAGTTCATATCTTGCAGTTTATGTATTTGTTTGCTTATCTTATAGGATAAGATGAACAGTTGGTGCTCAGATCTGTTGAAGGCTTCGGAATGTTATCTTTCTTCTGTAATACTGAATCCTGAAAGTGGTAAGTCGTTGAAAAGTGGTACTGTATATATCATCACTATTACTACCAACACCACCATCACCATGCAACACGACAACCACCACCACTATCTCCAACTCCACTAGTTGGTCTCTCCTGTGCTCCGAGGGTTTTTCGCCGGGTTCTCTGGTTTTTCCTCCCTCCGTAAAATCAACACCTAGGGCTTAGCAGGGAACCGTGGTCTGAACTGTCGTATGGCGGCGGCTTAAAGCGCCTTTGATATGCCTCAACACGGCCACATTGAAAAATCCTTAGGAGTAATTTGATTGTAAAGATACACGTTTGATGTATTCTAAAATTTTAAAGACCATTATTATGATCATCATTATCATCACCATCATCATTATCATTATTTGAACTTTCTGTTTTCTTGCTATCAAGTCATATTTTACTTTACTCATGCAGGAAACGTGGTTGACGAAGAGGCAATCGTGAAACATCTCTTTACTATTGGAGAAGTTGCTTTGGTGCGTACTTAAATTATCGTAGCTGGTATTCTTCCTTTTTTATCCTTCTCCTTCTTCCTCCCTTCTTTTCTTTTCTTCATCCTCCTTTGTCCCTTCTGGGATCTTTAGCTACATGTATTCTGTGGGTGTTACAGTTTTCCAAACTTAATGTTTTATTCTTTCTTGCTTTTCTTCTTTAGCTGTGTCCAAAGAATACCAATAAAAGACTCTTCTTAGTTGTTCAATCGATGATAATTACGCCACCTCAAGAAAATGGTGTGTTGCTGTTTTCGTCGTTGTTGTCGTCGCCACTGTTGTCTTTTGTTGTTTGTTGTTTTTGAGCTGCTAATATTTTACAGAGTACTATAAGAAAGCGGACTTTGAAATATAGTTACTAAAACAAATTATAAACTTCGTATCTTTACTAATTATATATATAGCTATATATAATTATATATAGCTAAATACATTGACACTTAAATAAAGTTATTCATTCATTCAATTTGCAGGTCAGGGTGCAACCGCTCCGGTGTCTTTGCAAAGGTGTTCAGTGTCGCTTTCTCCCACAGTGAAAGCTCATGCATTTATTACGCTTGGTTAGTATTTAATTTCTCAAACTTATTCATATACTACGGTTCCAGTTTGAGCGTGGACGCTCTACATATCTAACATGAAATGTTGAGCGTCGCAAGGAGTTTTTATGTGCACAGTTTCAAATGATTTCGCTGAACAAACTTAGAGATATAACTGGTTTTGCTACATGTGAAAATATTTTACCCCACACCTGACGTCAGAGACCATCTCATTTACATATCAAACAAATTGAAATATCTTGAAAACGAAGAAAGGTACGAAAAAGTTGTAAAGGATGTTCTATCACAATTTTATGAGTTCTTTCAAATTAGACAAACTTAATTTTTAGTGCTATTGCCCTTTAGGTAAACTTTGTCTACAAAACGAAGTATTGGCCAAGGATTGTATTGCAGCTTTGACGAAAGAACTGGAAACATCGCAGGATCCCGCTGTAAGAAACAACATTACAGTGGTACTTTGTGATCTATGTGTCAGGTAAGAAGATAACACTGGATTATACACCGACCAGTCTACCTTATATAAGCTAACGTTGTGACGTCATCTGTGCATCTATAACTGAACAGACAACGGCAAAATGGAATCTATTTGTTAAGTACATTGTTACACTTTACTCCAATTCACTCCACTCCATTTCACTTCACCTCTCCTCGCTTCACTTCACCCCACTTTACTTCACTTCACTCCACTCCATTTCACTTTACTCCACTCCATTTCACTTTACCTCTCCTCGCTTCACTTCACCCCACTTTACTTCACTCCACTTCATTACTTTGCGCGTTGTTTTTATTATTTTCTATTGTAGGTACACTAACTTGGTTGATCGATATATTCCAAACATTGCGAGAGGACTGCGAGATAAAGAACCTCTTGTAAGAAGACAAACGCTGACTCTTCTCACTCACTTACTTCAGGTGTGTGCTCAAAGATCTACCCTATATACGTCTGTGACATTACACCAAGCTTGCCCGTACACGTACCGCATTTAACGTTATACTTTAAGTAATATTTAAAACACGAGACATCTCATGATAAAACGCGACTACGAGTGTTTTGAATAGCTTCAAAAACGCCGACAATAGATTTGCTAATTAGGATGACATTTTATATAAAATTTCACGTTCATTAGTATTCTTTATATAAAATTTCACGTTAGTTAATATTCATAGTAGTTTTATCAGGTATAAAAGACTTGCACATGATCAAATACGTGCGCATATTAGTGGACAATTTGGTTCATGAATATTAATGAGTTTTTTAATTACATTTCATATGTAAACGCTGCCGCTTATAGGAGCATATACGTATGACTATGAATTTACAACCTTAGCTCTCCATCTGACTCTGAGCCTCAGTGGCTTAATGATATGTTAGAGCGTCTAACTGGTTATTAGAAGGTTGCAGGTTCAGTCCCTGTCTGGGACTTTGAGCTTGATCACACTTGAGTATTTGAACTTGACTGTTACTTTACCAAAGGCAAGAACAAATTGGGGCAAACATAAAGTTACCTACCATGCTGTCAATGATTTTAACAATTTGGAACCTGACTGTTTTAACTCAAAGTCTCTCGCACTTTTTAAAAACAAACTATTTATGCTATGATTTAATATTGTAATATAGTTTACTATCTTTCTTTTTATATATCTGAGCACTCTGGGGCCATGCGCACTTCACGCTATCTGAATGTACTTCACCGATGCTGTCCCACATGCGGTTGTCACCGACGATCGCATGTGTATAAGTAATTGATGAAATTCATTCAGATTGTTCCGAGCTACACTGATGAGCTGTTGTACAGCGAAACACCGTGTCTGTAGATTGAACTATATATATATATATATATATTGTATATTAATTTGTTAATTGTATTAATTCTTCTGCAGGGCCGTTCTGAAAACCACTTTTGTGATGAATGCACCCTGAATAAAGATTGTCATTATTATTACTAATCATTATTACATCATTACATGTACATGTACTTCTCTTAAACTATCATTATGATATCCATTTAGGAGGATTACGTCAAGTGGAAAGGTTCTTTATTTTTTCGTTTTGTGACTGCATTGGTGGACGAAGATGTTCAAATCAGGAAATTTGGTGAGCCAAATAAGAATCGACAAGCTATAGTTTTAAATATTTATTTATAACCACTTAACTTTACCTAATGTTTAAAAACTGAAAGTCTACCGGAGTCCCAACCTGAAATTTTGTGGATCCAATTTTAATACGATAAATCCCTGCTTAGATGTTCTTGTTTTTTTTCTTCTAACTTTCAGCTGATTTTTGTCTGGTTCACTTGCTGCTCTCACGGCATCCTGGCATGTTCCATCAACATTTCATCGAAAGTATTTTTCATTTCAATGGCTATGACCAACATAAAGGTTTGAAAAAGTGCTCTCTTACTTTTGAATGTGAAGTAATGATATTAATGTAAAGTATATTATATATTAATTGTATAACCATCTTTTGCTCATTGTTAGTGTATAATAAGTTTTATCAAACAGAAAGAGAAAAAGAACTGTTTTCTTTGAAAGGACGAGCCAAAACAAAGTAAGTGAATTGGTAAACTGCTCTTTCCGAGATAGCAATCAAATGATGATGGTGGTGGTGATGGTTGTGATTGTATTGATGATGTTGACGGTGGTGATTATGATGGTCGTGGTGATGGTGGTGAATGGTGATGATGATGGTGGTGATGGTTATGATGGTGGTGATAGTAGTGATGTTGATGGTGGTGGTGATTATGATGGTTGTGGTGATGATTATGATGGTGGTGATGGTTATGATGGTGGTGATAGTAATGATGGTGATGTTGATGGTCGTGGTGATGGTGATGATTAATTCCTATGGAATGGTTAATTCCTAGCAATCGCACATGTTAATTTCTAATAATTAAAATACATTATTCTTGTAATCCAATATGTTAATTTTCAGTAATCGAATGGCTATCTATAAGTTTCTCTTGGCCCACACAACAGATGAACAACGATTCCAGCTGACTGGCAAACTTTGCCAAGAGGTTTGAATATCATTATGCTTTTTAAATCCAAAATTTGTAAGTTGTCTTTTCTCATTTGAATACATGTACCTGCATTCTGGTATTATTAATAATATTTGTCTAATTTTTGTCGACAAAACTTATTTTGTTATGTAAATATTGTTACGGATATGCCAATCCTAAGGGAATTTCCTTTATCAGTCATAATTGGGTTCACGACTACTTTATATTCTAAAAAAGAAAGTTCTATCAAACTTTTTTTTTTTCTTTAAGAGGGAGGGTGTTACGGGGTTCTTGCATTGCTCCCAGTTCCTGGAAATTCCCTTAGGATAGGCATATCCGTAACAATATCTATTCCAGTACAGTTTATGTTTTCCCTCCACGCAGGTTCTTGGTGGGTTTGTTGACGGAATAACTCCGCTTAACGAGGACGCCAAAGATATTCTCAAAGATGCCTTGGCTATCTTATGTTCCAAGGTAAAACAGTTATGTAAAAAAGTAGAGTGCTGTGTAGGCAGTGTTTTAGATAGAGCAAAGTGAAAAGATGGTAAACTGCCGAGAATAGTTTTGATAACGAAATACTGACGTTTCGAGCCGAGCTCTTCATCATAGTAAAAAGTAGAGTGTTGTGTAGGCAGTGTTTTAGATAGAGCAAAGTGAAAAGATGGTAAACTGCAGAGATTGTTAAGAACGACATACTGACGTTTCGAAACGTCAATATTTCGTTGCTTAAATTCTCGGCTGTTTACCACCTTTTCACTTTGCTCTATTAAGAACAGTTTCCTATATTGAAATCCTAAAGTTCTTTCATGTCATTACATGAAGACCGTGTTTTCTTACTGCTACTGTACCATGCACATTTCTATACATGTTCACAGAATATCAAGTTATCGTCAACCCAAGTTCATGCTGCTGAAGATCTCGCCGATGACGGTGATGAAGCCGGTGCCGCGATAGCTAATGCAAGAAATAAGTTTCTAACACAGGTAACAGGTTTGAACATTTTTCGTGCCGTTGTCGTCGTTTTTGTGTGTTGTTTACAATTGTTGTGATCGTTGGTTGTTGTTGGTAGTGATGGTGGTAGTGGTAGTGATGATGATGATGATGGTGGTGGTAGTAGTGGTGGTGGTGGTAGTAGTGATGGTGGTAGTGATGATGGTGGTAGTGATGATGGTGGAGGTGATAGTGATGGTAGTGATGGAGGTGGTAGTAGTGATGATGATGGTGGTGGTAGTAGTAGTGGTGGTGGTGGTAGTAGTGATGCATGGTGGTAGTGATGATGGTGGTGGTGATGATGGTGGTGGTGATGGTGGTAGTGATGATGGTGGTGGTGATGGTGGTAGTGGTGGAGGTGATAGTGATAGTGATGGTAGTGGTGTTGCTGTTGTTGCTATCTCTGGTCCTCTTAACGTTTTATGAATGGTGTATTTCTTCACTCACTCTCATAGGTTGTTAAAAAGAACATGATCGAAAATATCATACCGATAATTATCGAACTTAAAGGCATGGTTAGTCTGCAGTAAATATTGCTTTATGTTGTAACAAGGAGGTTGGGGAGGGGGGATTTAATTATCTTTTAATTTATTATTGAGTTGGTTTTCTTTGTTCTTCCGAGGTCTTTATACCGCATAAAGACCTTGAATAATAATTAGAAACGAAATGAAGAAAAAAACAAGGAAAATCTTTGTCCAAGGTGGAAAAAAGACAAAACTTTGATGGAAAACCTCCTCAATAATAAGTCAGATAAATCCCTCGAACGTCGGGATGTATGCGATATAAAGCCCTCGCGGACCTGCGCGTCCTCGGGTCTTTATATGGCATACATCCCTCGTTCTCGGGATTTATCTATTACATATTTAATAGTTGAGGAGGTTTTATATAGTATTTTAATTTTATATAATATGTATTGGAGATACATCTCTGAAGAACGAAGGAAACGGACTCAAATTTGAACTAAAAGGTATTAATCACTCTTATCCATTTTTAGCTTGAAAAACAAAGATCACCGCTCTTGAGGGATTTGATGTTATGTCTGAAAGAAATCATGAAAGATTATCGTTCCGAAGTCCAAGGTTTGTTATAGGTTACTTATCAAATTCATTAATAATCCATAAGGAAAATTCAAAAGAAATGAATGTTTATTGTCAGTTTCAGCTTACTTTTGAAATTCATTTGTCAACATTCGTTGGAAGGTTGGGAACTTGGTACGGAAGTTCGCGAAGTTCGTTGTGAAGTTCGAACTTAATAAGCTTTTAATTGAATTCCTTTGGTAAAATCACGGAGAAGAAGATTATTTGTTGTATAGAATATAATAATAGATACTTGGTTAAGCAGAAACAAATTTCCGACTTAAATTTGTATCTACCTCGCAATGTAGTTCGGAACATTGCAACGTACGTTCGGAATGTTCATTTCAATTATACGTATCGGATTTCAAAAGCAAGCTGAAACGGACTATAATCAGGTGTTTGTAAGTAATATTTATAAACCGCGCAGGAGGGCTTTATCGGATATAAAACACGAGGCGATAGCCGAGTGTTTTAGAGCCGATAAAGCCCGTACTGCAAGGTTTTTAAATGGCTTCTAAAAAGAATCACTTCATACGTTCATTGGCGTAGTAATTTTGAAAATTAAGCTTATCTCAGCCGTTAAAAACCAGCGAGAAACTTAGAGCGAGTCTATATCACATATATAGATCCGATACGCTCATGATTTTTCTTTGTGTTTTCCTCATGAATTATTAATGAATTTTAGAAATACTGTTAAAACATTGATTAATAAAACATCAATGTTTTATCAAAGTTATTAGACACTAGCGGCTCAAATTCAGTTTTTTTCTGAGTTAAAATGATCTTATCTAACGTTTCTTACAACTCTTAAACAAAGTATTCATCATGTACACTTAGAATTTGATAAGTAAGTTCGGCTCGCCATTGTAGATGCCCATAAAGATCGGACGCGAATATTTTAACTACTACTTATAGTAGCTCAATAGGAGAAATTAAAGCTATGAAAAATCAATCCTTTAAAAGTTGTGTACAGCTGAAACACTTTAAATATATGAAAATTCCTATATTTATTGGGAGGGGTCAATGGGGAGGGGAGGGGCGAAGACTTGGCGGCACAAAAGAGGCTTCCGTTGCTAAAAAGTTGGGGACCGCTGAGTTAGAACGTCATCTGGGGGATTGCAAGGTTATACGTTCGGTCCCTTTCTAAGATTCAAAAAAAAAATTTCTGAGAATTTTAAGTCGACGAGATTATTATTTAATCATGAATATCTTTTGATTTTTTCTGTAGTAAAATATACGAGTTAATGTCTTTTTAATTATATATTTTAACAGTATGATATGTGCTTTTTACCTAGACGTTTTATCGGCTGATAGACAGCTTGCGAACGAAATTGAATTCGATTTGCGGAAATTCGAAGAAGATCAAAAAGAACAAGAAAAGCAACAGCGATTAGAGAAGGCAAGAAACTCGTCTGTTTCAAATCTACCCGACGAGGTGAGTCCATTATGCAAAATTTTCCAATAAAATAAATTATGTATACCAACAAACTGTTTGCATATTTTATAGCAAGCTGTCTCGTCAAACTCCGGTAGTACTGCCCAAGGCTCTCTTCCGGTGGTAACTCCTGCCACTACCGGAGATTTTATCACACCACAATTAAGAAGTCCTGGTGGATCTGGCTCTATAGGCCCCAGTGGTAAGTGGCACAGTTTTTTCACATGTGACACAAAACTGATCTAAACTTATAGTTTGGGTTAAAGTAGGATTAGAGTTAAAGGGTATTGGCATTTATAAATTAAGTTTGTCTAATTTGAAAGAACTCATAAAATTGTAATAGAAGATCCTTTACAACTTTTTCGTATCTTTCTGCGTTTTCAAGATATTTCAATTTGTTTGATATGTAAATGAAATGGTCTCTGACGTCAGGAGTGGGGTAAAATATTTTCATACAGAGCAAAATCACTTACATATCTAACATGAAATGTTCAGCGTCGCAAGGAGTTTTTATGTGCACAGTTTCAAAAGATTTCGCTGAACAAACTTAGAGATACAACTGGTTTTGCTACATGTGCAAATATTTTACCCCACACCTGACGTCAGAGACCATCTCATTTACATATCAAACAAATTGAAATATCTTGAAAACGCAGAAAGATACGAAAACGTTGTAAAGGATCTTCTATTACAATTTTATGAGTTCTTTCAAATTAGACAAACTTAATTTTTAGTGCTATTGCCCTATTGCTGGATTTCCACTTGGCGAAAAATGTCGCGCGAAGCGACATTTTCTTTTGTCTCGTAAGCTCTCAGGTGGAACTAATTAGCAAAAGCAAAAGGTCGCTTCGCTCCAAAAATATCGCCTAGTGGAAAACAGCCTTTAGAGATAGAGTTGGGATTAGTATTATTAAAGGTGAGGTAATACGGGCAACATTTTTCTTACCGCCCACCTTAAACATTACCACGCAAGTGGAATTTTTTTTGGAAAAAAAGTAGACTCCAGTTCTACTTGCTGCAACATGCTGATTCAACTTGCAACAAAATCACTGTTGCGTGACAATGTTTAAGGTGGGTGGTAATAAAGGTCTTTAATTAGAATACATCAAACGTGTATCTTTACAATCAAATTACTCCTAAGAATTTTTCAATGTGGCCGTGTCGAGGCATATCAAAGGCGCTTTAAGCAGCCGCCAAACGACACAGTTCAGACCACGGATCCCAGCTAAGTATAGGTGTTGGTTTTACGGAGGGAGGAAAACCGGAGAACCCGGCGAAAAACCCTCGGAGCACAGGAGAGATCAACTAAACTCTACTCACATGAGTCTCAAGCTCGAAAACGGGGTTGTTCGCAGACGGTCACCCATCCAAGTACTAACCCCATCTAACCGAGCTTAACTATTAGTGAGAGGCAGCGCCCTAACAGCACACGCCACCCGTGCTCCCCAAAATACGTGCAGCAACGTTATTCAACTTGCAAGGCAACAAAGTTGCAGCAATTTGTTGCTCGTATTATTTCACCTTTAGAGTTGGGATTAGTATTAAAATAATTATACGGAAAACTTAACTGTCCCAACCGGGAATCGAACCCAAGGTCTCCGAATCAGTGCATCGGGCGCTCTGACCACTAAGCTATTGAGACACGGTCAGGACTGTTAGAGATTTTTATATTTAAACATCGCCGCTGTAGTCGTAAACTTCTATTCTACGTGTACACACCTAAAAACGCAGTCTGATCAGCTCTGCATGATATCAGATCTGTTCAGAGAAATGTAGCGACCCTTGATACAGCCTGACAGCTACAGAATGTACCAGCGCTGATGTATAAACATTTAGTTAGAATTTTGTTCAGTCTGTTATATACAACACTGACCGTGTCAGGCTGATACAGTTTGACAGAATCTGTTCTGAACAGTCTGTGGTAGCTGCAGGTATGATACAGATATGATATCATAGGTGTATCATAGCTGATACTGCAACAGGCTGTATCAGGGGTTGCTACATTTTTCTGAACAGATCTGACATCATTCTGCATCAGGTCTGACACAGAGTGTGCGTTTTTTCGTGTGTACACAGGTAGTCTTCCACCCAATCTTCCCTCGACACCAGTAGCTCCACCACAAGGCCAGCGTCGCCCGTCCTTAGCCACCACAGCGTTGCTGAACTCTGCAAGGAAGGCGATAGACACGGCTAAGAAAGCTGCCTTGGAACACGCTAAACAATCTGCCAGAAAAAAGAGTCTCAGCAGAATGGAAGAAACAATGAAGAAGAAAGAAAGTGACAAACCTTGTGAAGTTGAAACAGTTTCTGCTACAACAGAAGTAGCACAGGATAAAGAAAATACGAAAGATGAACGACGACTAAATGCGAAAGTAAGCTCATAGAATTTACTCATTAAACACTGTCCCCGGTTAAAGGCGGGGTTACACTGTAATTTTTCGTGAAACTTGTCTTGTAATTTTGTTGCGACGCAAGTTGCACCAGAAATTGCATATTAATGAACACGGTCGTATTTTAATGATACAAACTGAGACAGAGGCATTGGTTGTAATGAATTGTGGCAAAGGAGATAGCGAGGAAGTAACTGAACCGGGAGGAGGGTGTCCTGTCCGGCGGCCTAAAATGGGGATCGCCCATTTTAGAGACATTAACTAAGTCTGAGGGGACTCAGCACTCGTAAGGTCGATGTCTCACCCATCCAAATCCTTCACGTGGGTGAAGTGTGTGAGGCACAGCACTTCTGTGAAGTGATAAGGATGACAGCACTTCCTGCCACTCATTTATTAGATAATTAAATTATTACAATTTATTTTATTTATTTATTTTATTTTTTCTTTCTTTCTATTATAATTTCTGTAAGTATAGACTATTTATATGTTGTTACAAAAGGGTTGTGGTGGGTGGGATAAAAATTCCCGAAAAACTTAAACTGGTGTTTTTTAGAACGATTTGAGAGCCTTCTGACTGTGAGTCTGTGACAGAATGACCACCTTCGCCCTTGCCGCATTCATTTATACCATTGCCTCAAGGAGGAATTTTGTTTCGATAAGGGGGGAACTTCAGATAAGGTTTGGGTTGGGCTTTATCTTTTTTGCCGCGTGTTTTTATGCACTTTATTTATCTGGCTTTGCATCTGACATGTTCACATTCCGCAGGAAACTACACTTAAAGATCGCTTCGAGGCAGGAGATATATTATCTCTTACTCCCTCACATTAACCTAAATTTATTATTAATAAATTTCTAAAGTGTAACATAGCCCGCAATCACGAAATCTCGCAACATTTTTTGTTGCAGCAAGCGTTGCACGAGTAGAATCAAGTTCTATTTTTCGCAACGATTGCGGCAAGGCTGCAACGGATTATTGAAGCATTATACATCAGTATAACACCCTGCTTGCAACTTGTCTCGCAACAATTTGAGTGTCAGCTAATAAAAATACGCTTTGTAAACCGTTTTAATATACTTTTTTTAAGACTACTGCAATGAAAGAAAAACTGGAGTTTGCTGACGTGAACAGAGCTGCAAGCACGCCCCAAGGTTGGTAAAAGTTGTTTTTTCGAAGATTAAACGTTTACGGTGGTTTACATATTAAAGAAATACCAAATGGTTTTCCGTGTTTGGATACTCTGATCCAAACACGCGGGAAATTGCGAGACTGGAGAAAAGCGTAACAAAACACGAGCCGTAGGCGAGTGTTTTTAGCTTTTCGGAAGTCGAGCAATTTCCCAAGTGTTTGGATAAGAGTCTCCAAACACGGGAAAAACCATTTGGTATTTCTTTTATAAAATAATCACAAGTGAATATGATATACTGTCCGACATTTTCAAAAAATCGTTTTGGCGGGAATTTTCCGTGTTTGGATACTCTGATCCAAACACGGCAATTAACCAATCAGGGCTCGCGTAGTATACATGTTATTTTATAAAATTACATGGTTTACAGGTCTTAATAATGGGGTTGACAAGAATTTCTGGAATTACTGGGGCAGGGATAATTTAGGCCAATGGGATTTACAGGTTTACTGCGCGAAAAATCATCTGGTATCTGAGATGATTTAGCGAGACATGAGTCAATAACCCACTTATTCTATTCTCGTTTCTAGGTGATATCACTCACTTGTCTAGGATTTCATTTTGCATCAATACCAGTTCAAGTACAGCTCCTCTCTCGCCTATCATAAACCTGATCCCTGTTAACGTACCAAAGTCTGCACCAGGTATGTCGAAAATATTAGAATGTGAAAAAACAAATTTCTAGTTTCAATGACGAAAATTTCCAATTTCTACAGTATAGCACAAACGTCCATTTTCTAGGGCAAACATTTCCATTTTCATAGTCAGAACTTGAACGCTTGACTATGATTGGTTAGAACTTGATTATGATTGGTCAGAACATGAACTCTTGATTATGATTGGTCAGAATTCGAACTCTTGATTGTGATTGGTCAGAACTCGAACTCTTGATTATGATTGGTCAGAACTCGAACCCTTGATTATGATTGGTCAGAACTCGACTCCCTTGAATAGGATTGGTCGGATTTAATAGACTCCACTGTGTCATATTGACTGTGACGCTTTATTTTGTGCAGGAAAACAGAAAATTACAGCGCCGAAAAACAAAGATAATAGAATTGATGTGTTGTGCATGCCTTCTCCTGAACAACCGTAAGTTATTTGTATGAAGTAGTTAGGGCAAGCACTGATAACACATGCAGTAAGAACTACTAACAACACCTGTAACTTTCTGATGATTATTTACTTTCTAGAGCACCAAAACCTCGAACGTGGAACATTAATTCACCTGTAAGTATTTCTACAATCGCTTTCTTATATTTAAGCTGCCCTTAATAGACCAGCTGCACGATAAGGTTACTGCGTTTCCAAGCAGCTATAGTTTTTCTCGTGTAGTTTCATTTTGAACATCGGGTGTTTCGGAGTGCGAAGTATGTTGTCAAAGCGTCGTTATTGCGTTTGCTTTGGTGTTTTCATAGTAGTGTCACTCATTTATTATATCACAGAAGCAATGATTGACATATACGTGTGCTGTAGACCTCTCGCTAGAACTGCGCCCATCGGATCATTTTATAATCGATTAATCATCGATTAATCGATGCATCAGACGCACCTCTATACATACCTCTTGCACATGACGTCAAAACGGTCTATAGACTATAGTGAAATGAAAGTAGCGTGCTGCGTAGGCAGTGTAGAAACAACAATCGAAATATAGTAAGGTTAGATATACTGCCGAAACAGAGAACGTAGGAGTCTAACGTTTCGAGCGAAGGCCCTTCGTCAGAGGGGCTCGAAACGTTAGACTCCTACGTTCTCTGTTTCGGGACGAAGGGTACGTTCTCTGTTTCGGCAGTATATCTAACCTTACTATATTTCGATTATAGACTCTATAGTATATACACGGCAATAGTTAAACTATTGACCAAGATATCACAGATTGTTCTCCTAGGGTGTCTGATTTCAAGGTTGTAAAAAGGTAGAGAGTATGGTGCGCAGGCAGTGTATGGATAAAACGAAAAGCTGCGAACTACCAAGCTGAGCCCTTCATCTTACTTTACTCTGATGAAGGACCACATAATAATGGTCTTTATTAATGGTTGTTCTTCTCCTAACGATTTTTCAACGTGGCCGTGTCGAGGCATATCAAAGGCGCATTAAGCAGCCGCCATACGACACAGTTCAGACCACGGATCCCAGCTACGCCCTAGGTGTTGATTTTACGGAGGGAGGAAAACTGGAGAACCCGGCGAAAAACCCTCGGAGCACAGGAGAGACCAACTAAACTCTACTCACATGGGTTGTTCCCAGACGGTCACCCATCCAAGTAATAGGGACCTTAAGATGCTAGGACGACGACGGCGGTTAAAAAGCAATTCAAATTTTAGCATTAAAAAGAAGTCATGGTTAACTGACTACTGTATTCAATACTTGAAGCTTGTTTTATAATTTTCAAAGTGTTAAAACGGTTGCAGTGTCTGTGTTAAGGCAATCTCAGACAACATTTCTCATCATCCCACGAATCAACGTCGTCCTGAAGACGTGAAAATGCTCCGAGTGGCGTTGTATACAGAGCGAGGACGGTGTTCAGATTACTCTTGGGACTAGAAATTATTCATTATCTTTGTTTTGCAAGAAGAATGCTTTTGTTTGAAGGACGTCGTCCTCGAAGTTGCCGTCGTAGATCTTAAGGTCCCTACTAACCCCGTCTAACCGGGCTTAACTATTTGTGAGAGGCAGCGCCCTAACAGCACACCCATGTTACGTCAGTATTTTGTCCCCAAAATCTCAGCAGTTCCACTGAACCTTTTCCTTCTGAGGAGGCCCACCACTATGATGAATGCTTATCCAGAAATTAATGCCAAGATTTCCACTGTTTTTTTTTAGTGCCAACCTCAACGTTCACAACGCAAATCAGTTCGTGGTGAGCAAAACGACTCCATTGCAAAGAGAACGAGATCCAGTAGAAAATAGCGTGCATGAAATTACAAAAAAAAATGTCAAAGAACTACAAAAACGTAAAATAATTTCACTGAGTTTTTATGTTTTAAAACGTGGCAACTAAAGTAAAGATAATCAATTGGCAAAGAAACGGTTGACACATGATCACGTGATATTTATCACATGGTCACGTGACACGTGATAGGTTGACACATGATCACATGACGGTTAGCACACCATGTGTCATTGACACATGATCACGTGATATTCGTTAGATGACCATGTGATGTTTGTCACATAGTCACGTGACAGCCAACATATGTCATATTTGTCACATGATAGTTGACACATGATTATGTGACAATGACACATATCAGTGACATTGACACATGATCATGTGATGTTTGTCACATACTTAGAATCATTAAGAATATTTTTTTTAATACTCCTATTTTATTCCAACATATAAAACTTTTGCATGGATTAACATAATTACCATGAAATAACAGTGATATACTACAACAGTTGATATACTACAATAGTCGTAATATTACAAGTCTATGGACCAGCCATTACAGATAATAAGTTGTATTTAAAATCAACATTAACAGTATCCTTAAACTTTGCAAATAAACATTACATGAGGCCTTTATAATTACATAAATGATAATGCTTTTTTTCTTGTTAATTGCCATGTAACTCAACCACTTCTGCACTTGCAATGCTCCTCGCAGATTTCAGGAGATTCACTGTCTGTGCATACTTCTCATCATTTTGCCAGTTACCGATCTGTTTCTTATGTTCTTTTTCCTTAAGAGCTTGCCATTGTTCATCAAGGTATTCTACCACTGTTTCTCTATCTAAGGCGCGTGCAAAGTCTAAAGCGGTCTTTCCATGTGCGCTAAGTAGAGTTATATCAGCTCCTTTGTAAATGAGCAGTTTGACAAGGTCAAGCTGGCCATTCAGAGCTGCCATCATTAAAACTGACTTACAGTCCTTGTCCATGCTCGAGATATTTGCACCATGATGGATGAGCAGTCGCGCAATATGGATGTTATCACTGACCATAGCAAGACGCATCAGTGGTGTCCAACCTGCATGAGTGACAAAATATTGAATTTTTAAACTGTTTTCCTTGGAGTCAGTCCATTAAGGGTATGTTAACCCATTTCTGCCTGAGCTGGCCAAAAATAGCCCCTTTATTGTTTTGCTCTATCTAATGCCAGAACCCTAGGACATCCTAGGCAGCAATGGGTTAAATAATTTATCTTAAATTCCCTGAAAGCTAAAGTTGGAGTTTGTGGCAGTTCGCTTCCACAAACTCCCCCAAAGCTTCAGGAGACATTTAATAATACCCTGAAATACTTACTGTAACCACTTCATTACTTTGCAATATTACAAGTTCCAAGGTAATTGTACTATTACAGTACCTATAAATCAGTCTCCAAGTTACCTGATGTGTAATCTTTGACATCAACTTGACACTCATTATTCAAAAGCCATCTCACTATTTCAATATTTCCACCATCGACGGCCCAATGAAGAGCTGTAGAACCTGAGAAATCCTGATTCTGCCATGATGCACCATGCTTCACTAGCACTTTAGCAACTTCTAGTTGACCTGAAGCAGAAACTCTAAATTAGTATTCCAATAAGAAAACACCAAAGCCAACATTTGGATTGATAGATGAATTTATTTACATGGGACAGTTGTACTGTACTGTGTACATTTAACAATTATTCACTGAAGGTGAGGTGAATATCAGTGAATAATAACTGATATAATCACCCAAAATTGAATTCTCAATTTAAATATTTTGCTATATCGGGGTTAGATGAATCCAATAAGTTATAGTGTTGTAGACCATTATCAATCTCAAATACTCAAAAAATGTTTCTGAGCCCTAGATGGGGATTGAACTTGCAAATCTGACTACAGTAATACCCAATACAAACCTGCAAAACAAGCAAGCATCAAGGAATCTTTTCCACTGGTGTTACGAAATTTAACATCTGCTCCATAATCCAACAATTTCTTAACAGCATCCACAGAACCTTGTTGTGCTACAAAAAGGCAAAATTTATTATTTTTCAATAACATACAGTATGGTAAAATACCATGACTGCATGAACCTACTGCGAAATAATCAGATACAATATATTTCTAAAATTGGAAGTGTTTTTTATATGTGCACACCTGCAATCATCAAAGGTGACAGTCCATATTTGTCTGGGGAGTCGATCACAACTTGATTCAGTTCTACAGTATAAGAGGTATAAGAATCAATATTTAATGCTAAGGCATTAATTTAGTAGCTGGGAAGATGGTAAGTTAGAGGGGGAGAGCAGCTGCACACAGGGTATAATTTAGGTGATCTACACTAGTTGACAATTTTCACCACAAGGCCACTGAGGGAGAATTGGGGGTGTTACGTCTGTATCAAACTTTCCATGTAGAATTTTTACAGTACTGTACGGTTAGATTTCTACCCCACAATATCAAAGTTCTGACATTGGGAATAATTATGTATTGTAATTGCTAGGGCAATCTAGCTCATCCCCAGGGCATTCCTGACTGGTTGTACTGTATATGGTTGTATAACAAATCTGATATAAATGTTCTTTGCTATTAAAAAAATGATGACTTCACAAGTATTAATATCTGATTTTTACCTTGCAAGATAGCATCAACTTTCTCCAAGTCTTTGTGACTCACTGCTTTAATAAGATCCTCACTAGTTTTCGGTTTTCGTGTAGTATTCACAGTAATAACAACACTCCACAGACTGTCACTAACATTATTACGTTTCTGTAGTCGATACCTGTACTGCATTTGGGGCTCAAGGCCTTCAAAAACATGACTTTTGGCAAACCCACTATAGACATTTCCAAAACCAGCATTTCGTGTGCCTACTTCTTCCTCTTGTATAGAATAATGTGTCTTGCCATGAACTGGCTTTTCTTCTTCTGTATTGATGTCCCAATAAAGCTCAATGCTGTGGTGTGTGACCTTGCCAACCACAGGTGGATCAGGTCGTGTCGGCTCACTCATTTATGCTCAAGACAAATTAAGCACTGCTGTGGTGGAAAAATGGGAAGTTAAGAGATCATTTACCTCCCCAAATAACTAATGTAGTTAGTAAGGAGACTAAGAGCTTGTCTGATGGAATTTAAATTTATAACAGCTAGCCCACAGGCTGACTTGAAAAAAAATGTGGTTGCTATGGGTAAGCCACAGAAAAAGATGGTTGCCCACTTAGATGCAACTTTAACAATAGTCACCAAATTTCAGCTGACCAACAGAAATTTCTGGTTGCCCTGGGATAATAGACAGGTGATTTGAGAGCTCTGAATTGGTGCTACTGAAATTTGAAATGTCAGAGGGAACCCCACACCACAGAATAGAAATACAACCAGAAGTCCAACTCGAGTGACAACTTGTCCGCATTTCTTCAATGCGCAGGCGCGATATTTTATGCCATCCGACGCCATCCTAGGTAATATATCCTACGCCATCCTACACAATCCTGGCAAGTTCCCCTGGCAGTTTTAACCTTTTTTGGAGGTCCAAACTGCCGGGGGAACTTACCAGGATTGCATAGGATGGTGAGGAATCAAGATGTGCGAGGCGACATGCGCGAGGACATAAACTTCAAAGGTTCCGACGCGAGTTGGACTTCTGGTTGTATTTCTATTCTGTGCCCACACCACGATTTAACCCTGAGGCTTGTTTTAGCTGTCAACTGCCCTACAAACAGACTTAACATGCAGCAGCTCCCTTCTGCTTTCTCCTGCATTAAGGGGGAAATAGTTGGGAAAGTATGATCACTGTGGTATGATTGATGTCTAAATTAGTAAAATTACTGTTGAATACTTGAATCTGTTTCTTACTTGCTTTTATAGTCAAGTTTTTCTTGTTTCTAGCTTACATACAGACCCTTGACTATTCTCCCTTTGCAGTTCTACATTATTGCAATATATACAGTGTAATTGTTGTCGTCACTATGGCAATTAATTTCATTACTAAAGAATTGGTTGCGTTCAAAGTTCAAACAACCCACAACTAATACAAAAATGAACAAGTTTTAAATTACTAAATGGAAGAAAACGACAAAGCCACACTATTAAACTGAAGCAAATCAGACATCCAAGCTATTTGCTAAAAATCTTTGCTATCATTTGATACAGTTTAATAAAAGCTGAATGTCTAATCGGCTTCAGTCTATTTGATCGTCTAATAAAAGATCCAATAAGACGTCTTATCGATCGACACAGAACTCTAGTCCAGACTTCAAGTCTTCAAAGAAACACTTAATGAATTTCTGGGTTGTCCTTTTCATTTTAAATTCAAAGTAGAACATAAGTTTACCTACTTGAACTGGATGAAGCTTCGGTATTGTATAAAAAGACGTTGACTTAACGACTTCCCCACATTTATCACCGTCAGATCTTTCTAAAGCAATCTGTCATTCTATCTTTTCATCAATAATCATTAACAATCTTTGTTTGCTTTACAGTGTGAATAATTCAAAGCATTTAAATTTCATTTCACACGAAGCTTACAGGTTTCCCTGGCAGCGAATTTTCCGCTAATTTTGACGCGTCTTTTAGTCGTGAAAATATCCTAAAGCACTTGTTTAAAAATGAAATTAAAATTGAGGGAAAATGATCGAAAATTAACAGAGCTATAGCGCAGCTGTACATTTGGACATTCTTTTTCGTTTGTAAGAAAAAGAAAAACTGCATATAATTTGTGTTTTGGTTTGAAGAAAACGACAAAAGGCTTCGAAACTCGGCTTCGCCTCGGTTTTCAACAAACGTCTCGGTGGGGTCAAATGCTCCTAGCCATTTTTCTCTGTAAAAAAATTGCCATGCAGTTTAAGCTTAGAAATTCTACTACTACAGTACATAAATAAGGTTTTATTTACAATATTGTGGAGCAAAATATCATAGAAATTCAAATAAAAACACGAATTTCATTTTATTTTATTTTTTTTTTTGGGGGGGGGGGGTAAAATTCTTAGGGCGCACGTACCCCCTATACAGATGGCACTGGTGTCTTCGCAGAGGTCCGCCCCTTATTTTGATCCGATCCAATATCCGATCCGATAAACAAGCTTTTAGGTCACTTGAATTTTTTGACTATTTTCCGTAAATTTAACGATCAAAATGAGAACTGCTTGTGGAAACTATCCTCTACGGTTCTTAGCGACCCTATCATTGGACTTGGGAAAAATCTACAGAATTAATATCGCTTTGCCTCACAAATAAACCGACCTGCGTATGCTGAAACAGTTCTGGATGACCGTCAGATTCTGTCCTCACTGTGCAAAACTGATGTAGATAACAGTCCTCATGCCTTGCTTTTCCTGAACAGCTCTTACTGTGGTAAGTACAAGTAATTATTTCACAATACAATATTGTAAACGAGTACAATGACAGAAAGTGAAGGACGTGATTGTTTCGTTTCGGCAAGCCAGCCAGGCTGGCGCCTCTAAATTATCCGAGGTTTTTGTACGATTTTTACACATTTTCTCTCAGATTTTGAAAATATACTTGAAAATACAGTCCACTAACCTCTCCACTAACAGTAACAAGACTCCATACTCTAAAAATAATGAAATAAAGAAAAAAAATAACTTAGGAAAGTACACGATTATGCGTGCGTCATGCTCAAATTTGGAAGCTCGTTTTTTTTGAAACGCTTCAAAGTACTATTTCTTGTTAAATAATCACAGTTTTTTTTACATAAACCTTTGCCTAGATAATTGTTCTATAACCCAATGAGTTTATTTTGTGAGAAAAGATAATTTTATTATCAATTATTTTGCATTTTGTAAGAGTGTTTTTTTCAACTTTTTTTCAAGCGGATCATTTTTTGTTCCCAAGGGATTTCTAAGAACTCTTTCTGTAACGCCATTGGTTCGGACAGGGGTAAAAACTAACCAATAGAAAGTGGGTAATTTTAGCCAATGAAAACCGAGGATTCACCAGCGCCAAAATAAGTTTGATCCAAAATTTTTTGGGGGCATTCAATTTCTGGGGCATTCGAAGAGGAAGGTTGTGTATTGGCAGCGACCAAACACAATTCAAGTACTGACTCGAATTAAATAATTCGGTCGGGAAGTGTTCCTGGGAGTAAGTCTAGGTATGTTTAAACATTGTTTCATGATTTTTTTTCTAAAATATCTCCAATTTCTACCACAGGTTGCTTCTGAGTCTCAACAACGTCAACAACGCGAGCGGCTTCGGTCACCTTTTACCTTCGGTTTTTGCTTTCTTTTCGAACAAGCTTTCGGAAAAACGACTCGGGAACTACAGCCGAACGTTTGCCAACAAAATTTCCTACGAATTTCTGTTAAATTTTCTCTTGAAAGTCCGGTTCGTCACTTCGACGTTTCAGTTTACACAGTCGGCCAAGTGGATGTCCCGCCGGCCTCCAGGCCTAGGTTTTTGGTTGAAATTTCATTTGGTTTTCAATTTAAAGTTGGGATAAAGATTCGGCAACTGCTGGTGAACAATTTACAGACATTTTTGTTGAATTTTCGAAAGGTTTCGGCCGATAAATGTCGACAAATGTCTTCGAAGTCCGAGGGTCTCGAGTGCCGGCTCGCGTACGCCGTTGTCGTTTTTTTTTGTGCTCAGCCAGGATGAAATAACTCAAAGTATCCTTTCAGTTTTTGAATAAACCGTCGAACTAAAGTTTCGGAAAGTACTGCTGAACGTTTTACGGCAAATTTTCGTTGAATTTCGATAAAAATTCGGCCGATAAATTTCTTCGAAGGCTTCAAATATTTTCGCGTCTAGCTTCGGTCTTCGCCGGATACATTATTTTGCATTTGTGCTTCATTCTTTGTTTCTTTTTATTAGGAAATGTTTCAATAAAGTTTCGAAGACTACTGTGGAATGTTTTACAGCATTTTTTTGTTGAATTTCGGTAAAAATTTTGCGGAGAAATTTCTTCGGAAATGTTTCACTTGAACAACACGGGCCAGGATTAGCTTGAATCAAAATATTCAAAACAAGAAAGGATATTGCAATGCTTTCGAAGTTCTTACAGTGTCATGTTACGAAAATAAAAAGCCGGGAACTTCCAAGAAGAAAACCAAATATTTCAAAACTTTTTAATGCTATTTCATGGCACTGAATCAAAACAATTTCGCAAGCGGACAAACCGAACCTGAAATCGACTTAGTCCAGAGACTTGAAATGAACGTTTTCCTATTGTTCGGAACTCAAACCTGTCAGAAACTGACAACACGAACCGCGCTTTTCGAGCACTTACAGGATTCACCTTTGAATAAATTTCGGACTTTGCAGAATTTAAATACGACTTCTAAAATACTGCGAGATTTCTTTTACTGATTAAAGTATTCTTAAAGCGGATTAGTAATCACTAACATTATTTTTTTTCTTTCAATTTCAGGTGAATTGGCGTTCAGTTGCGTGAAGCGGGATTTCGGTGTTCTGGCATGCTTCCACCAGCTTTTCTCTGGTGCTTAGCAAAAACCATCAACTTTGTTATGCTTCCACCAGCTTTTCTCTGGTGCTTAGCAAAAACCATCAACTTTGTTATGCTTCCACCAGCTTTTCTCTGGTGCTTAGCAAAAACCATCAACTTTGTTATGCTTCCACCAGCTTTTCTCTGGTGCTTAGCAACCAAAAATAATGCAAACAAACATTGACTACTATGGATATATGGGGATCTTCATGGACTTTTATGGATATATGGGTGCCTTGTATGGACTTCAATGGATATTCATGGATATGGAGCAAGCAAAAAATGGATTTGGTTTATGAGGTTAGACCTGGTGGTCTTTAAGTAATTATATAATAAATTAAAACTAAAGTATTTCAAGCTAGATTAGAATTAGGCAGGACAAGCAAAGGTTTTACCAGACTATGCTGATGTGAGAAAATCCATTAGAATCTGGTAAAGTCTTACTTGAATTTATTAGCTAGATGGGTACAAATTGTATCCTGATTTCAATTCCTGGTGGACAGTTGGTGGACATGGACATAATCTGGTGGAATACATCAATAGTGGATGCATGGTCTTTTATGTAGCAATGCATGATATTTTTGTAATAGTAATTGTAGAATAATTGTAATTTAAAATAAGTTTGTTAAATGCTTCCACCACTGTTGTGGTGCTTAGCAGTCTGAAATACAACCATTAACTTCATGCTTCTACCAGCTTTTGTCTGGTACTTAGCAGTCTGAAGTACACTAGTAACCATTAACTTCATGCTTCCACCACTGTTGTTGGTGCTTAGCAGTCTAAAATACAACCAGTAAGCTTCTACCAGTACCACTGTACTTGTCTGGTACTTATAGCAGTCTAAAATAAAGTAAGTATACACCACATACTCCTGTATATATAGTTGTTATATGATAATAGTAAACAATGCATGCAATAACCTGTATTTAATACTGTATAATGTATATATATTTGTACTATAATGGTGAATCTAATAAAAATAGAAAAAATAGAAATAATGCATGTAATATACCTGTATAATACTTTTATTATAATGGTAAATATAATAAAAATTTAAAAAAAATAAAGTAGAGTTTTTAGGTACTGAAGACAAGGACATCATCCCTATATTTGGACCAGGTGTGTGTATAATATTTTTTGCTAGGAAGCATAGTGTAGAACGTTTATATAGTGACAGAAATAATTAAATACTCCAAGTTACAGAAGGAAGTGGGATTCATTTCCTAGTGATGTCACTGGAGGTATAATAATTAATTAATATTTTAAAATATGCATGTATGACCACCAGGATTATGGGTTAGATTAAGTTCATGAATAATCCCAAACAATCACTACTTGGCAATTTTAGTAAGCAATGGTTGTGAGATATTGTGAAGATTCTTCATGGATTTAGTCTATTATTAAATGTAAATATAATTTACTTACCAGTAGCTAGGGCCCGCTAGGGGTTCCTATTGCCTTTTGGAGTACAAATTGTACCCAAAACACAGCCTAGTCCCAGGCTCTCTTGCCTGCGCGTGCTTCCAGAAAGACGGGACAAGGCTGCCCAAAATAAAATAGTATCTTGTATCCAAGACTTGTTTTTCTACAAAGTAAAATATGTTAAGGGTGACAAGTTTGCGAATTAAGCGCTAGCATTGCGCATAATTAGGCGCCAGCATTGCGCATAATTAGGTTTAATTAATTTTTAAATATTAATTAATACTTCGGTAATAAATTACCTCTAAAATAATTAAATGCCGGTTACACTTCGGCACCTTCGGTTAAAAATCCGATTCGGAAAATACAACATTTGTAATAATGTAAATTTGCTTTTAAAAATAAACAATGTAGTGTGTGTTCTTTCTTTTAATGTAAAAATCTGTGTATAATTTTAAATTACTTTGCAGGTTTTGTAGGAAACTAACAATGGTTGTTTTTTTTAGCAATTCGGCACCTTCGGTTAAAAATCTGATTCGGAAAACACAACAATTGTAATAATGTAAATTTCCTTTCAAAAATAAAAAAACAAATAATGTAGTGTGTGTTATTTCTTTTAGTGTAAGAATCTTTTTTTTTTCTTCTACTGACAAGTTTTCTTTTTTCTGTTGCAGATAGATGTGCAAAGATCTTTTTTAAGTATTCTAAAATTTTTCCAAACTTTGCAACTTTTCATAGGAAACTAACATTTAGTTGTGTTTACTTTTCAGCTTGTGGAGGTTGAGGCAGTGTGTATGCAATGTGGAGGTCAACAGAGTGCTTAAAATAAAGCAGTTACCATCAATGTTATGCTTCCACCAGCATTTTTTCTGGTGCTTAGCAACCTATGTTAGCAACCTGAAATAAAACAATTCCCATCAATTTCATGCTTCCACCAGCATTTTTTCTGGTGCTTAGCAACCTATGTTAGCAACCTAAAATAAAACAATTACCATCAATTTCATGCTTCCACCAGCATTTTTTCTGGTGCTTAGCAACTGAAAACAATGAAAAAACAAACATGGTGGATTACTATGGATATATGGTGGATCTTCATGGACTTCATGGATATATGGGTACCTTTGTGGATGCTTATGGACATATGGGATCTCCATGGACTTTTATGGATATGTGGGTGTCTTGTGTGGATAACGTGGACTTCAATGGATATTCATGGATATGGAGGAAGCAAAAAATGGATTGGTGTATGAGGTTAGACCTGGTGGTCTTTAAGTAATTATATAATAAATTAGAATTAAAGTATTTCAAGCTAGATCAGAATTAGGCAGGACAAGCAAAGGTTTTACCAGACTAAGCTGATGTGAGAAAATCCATTAGAATCTGGTAAAGTCTTACTTGAATTTATTAGCTAGATGGGTACAAATTGTATCCTGATCCCAACTCTTGGTGGACATTATCTGGTGGAATACATCAATGGTGGATGCATGGTCTTTTATGTAGCAATGCATGATATTTTTGTAATAGTAATTGTAGAATAATTGTAATTTAAAATAAGTTTGTTAAATGCTTCCACCACTGTTGCTGGTGCTTAGCAGTCTCAAATACAATCAGTAACTTCGTGCTTCTACCATATGCAGTACCAGTATACTTGTCTGGTACTTAGCAGTCTAAAATAAAGCAGGTAACCATATACTGCATAGTTACATGTACAATAATAAATAATGCATGTAATATACCAGCCTGTATTATATAATGGTGAATCTAATAAAAATAGAAATAATTAATGCATATAAGATACCTGTATTATAATTTTACTATATATATATATAATTATAATGGTGAATCTATAATAAAAATAAACAAATAAGGTAGAGTTTTTTAGGTACTGAAGACAATGACATCATCCTGACCAGGTGTGTGTATAATATTTTTTCAGGAAGCATAGTGTAGAATGTTTATAGTGAGTCAGAAATAATTAAATACTCCATGTTACAGAAGGAAGTGGGATTCATTTCCTAGTGATGTCACTGGAGGTAGTAATTAATTAATTAAAAACATATCTTAAAATATGCATGTATGACCACCAGGATAATGGCATAGATTAAGTTCATGAAGAATCCCAAACAATCACTTCTTGGCAATTTTAGTATAAAGCAATGGTTGTGCAGATTTGTACAATGGTTGTGAGATATTGTGAAGATTCTTCATGGGTTTAGTCTATTATTAATAATTATAATATAATGTAATTTATAATTTACTTAGGGGTTCTATTGCCCTTTGGAGTACAAATTGTACCCAAAACAAATAGTATCTTGTATCCAAGACTTGTTTTACTACAAGTAAAATATGTTAAGGGTGACAAGTTTGCGAATTACGCATTGCGCATAATTAGGTTCCTTACTCTGTTACAATTCAATTCGGTACTTTCAGTTAAAAATCTGATTCGGAAAGCACAACAATTGTAATAATGTAAATTTGCTTTTAAAAATAAAAAAATAATGTAGTGTGTGTTCCTTCTTTTAGTGTAAGAATCTGATGTGTAATATAACTTATTACTTTGCAGGGTTTTTGTAGTAAACTAACATTACTTGTGTTTTTTTTAGCAGTTTGGCACCTTTAAAAATAAAAAAACAAATAATGTGGTGTGTGTTTACTTTACTTATTTCTTTTAGTGTAAGAATCTGTGTATAACTTAATTAATAATATTACTTTGCAGGTTTTTGTAGGAAACTATTAACATTAGGTTTTTTTTTAGTTTGTAAAGGTAATGAGGCAGCAGTGTGTATGCAATGAGGTTGGCAGAGTGCTTATGCATTGTGGAGGTCAACACATCATCTCATCATCTTTGAGAGAAATTGTAGTTTTTATGCTAACAACTTTTCTTTTTTCTTTTGCAGATAGATGCATGCAAAATGTTTTTGAAGTACTCTAATTTTTTTTCAAACTTTGCAGGGTTTTTTTTTTAGGAAACAAACATTAATACTTGAAACTGTTGTTCTTATACTAACAATGTGTTGTTTTCCTTTCGGAGATAGATGTATAAATAGTTTTCGAAGTATTCTAATATTTTTTCAAACTTTGCAGGTTTTTTTAGGAAAGTGACTAACCATGCAGTTGTGTTTTCTTTTTAGCTTGTGTAGGGTAGCCTGTGTCGACACAGGCAACAGATAGAAACTGTTGTTGTTTTTATGCTAACAAGCTTTGTTTTTTTCTTTTGGAGCTAGATGTATAAATAATTTTAAAAATATTCTATTTTTTTCAGGTTTTTACTTTGCAGGTTTTTGTAGGAAACTAACATCAGTTGTGTTTTCTTTTTAGCTTCTGTAGGTTGTTGTTTTTATGCTAACAAGCTTTGTTTTCTTCTTTTGGAGATAGATGTATAAATAATTTTCAGAGTATTCTAATATTCTTTCAAACTTTGCAGGTTTTTTTTAGGAAACTAACCAGTTGTGTTTTCTTTTTAGCTGTGCAGGTTGGCACAGGCAACAGATAAACTGTTGTTGTTCTTATATACTAACAAATTTAATTGTCTTTCTTTTGGAGATATAGATGTACATATAACTAGTTTTTAAAGTATTCTAATATTTTTTCAAACTTTGCAGGGTTTTTTTTTAGGAAACTAACCAGTTGTGTTTTCTTTTTAGCTTGTGCAGGTTAATTGGCACAGGCAACAGATAAACTGTTGTTGTTCTTATATACTAACAAGTTTAATTGTTTTTTTGTTTGGAGATATAGATGTACATATAACGTTTTTAAAGTATTCTAATATTTTTTCAAGCTTTGCAGGGTTTTTTTTTAGGAAACTAACCAGTTGTGTTTTCTTTTCAGCTTGTGCAGGTTGGCACAGGCAACAGATAAAAACTGTTGTTGTTCTAATGCTAACAAGTGTTGTTTTCCTTTTGGAGATAGATTCAAAGTATTCTAATATTTTTTTCAAACTTTGCAGGTTTTTTTAGGAAACTAACATCAGTTGTGTTTTCTTTTTAGCTTGTGTTGGTTAGCCTGTGTCCACACAGGCAACAGATAGAAACTGTTGTTGTTTTTATGCTAACAAGTTTTGTTTTCTTCTTTTGGAGATAGATGTATAAATAATTTTAAAAATATTCTATTTTTTTCAGGTTTTTACTTTGCAGGTTTTTGTAGGAAACTAACATTTAGTTGCGTTTTTTAGCTGGTGGAGTCAACACACTGTCTATGCATTGTGGAGGTCAACTTGCAAGCTGTTTATGCAAACCTAGATTCCTTAGAAATAAGCAGCATATTATTTAATATTTCACAATAGCATCTTGAGGGGTTTTCTCCGGGTACTCCGGTTTCCCTCATCAAAAAGCTATTAACATTTAGGATTACATGCATGTACACTAAATTCATATCAAATTTTGCATATGGCAAAGCTGTATGTTTATTTCTAACCCTTTTAGGGTGACAACCACAAGCATTTTATAAATATTTGAACGAATTTCATCTAAATTTGTCCATGTGGTAGTTTTTAAACCCTTTTGAGGGCAGGCCGATAAAAAATTGAATCATATATTATCCACAGGACAATATGTTAAGTTTTATTTGTCAGTGATCAATATTTCGGCCCTTTCTGAGCCCTTTTGAGGGCATATCAACAAAAACAAAAAAGTGTGTCCATGCCTGGAACTAAATGGTTGTTGGGTTGAATTCCCAGTACACACTGTTCAGATCCATCTGCACAAATATCTTTGTGTAGTCCAATCGTCATTTTGATGTAGTTGATCCACTGACAGACACACAAGCTACAGTAGGTAACACCACAGGCACAGTGTAGGTCCAATTACATATCTATCAACGAAAATCAATGAAAAAAATAATCACTCTAAAGCAGTCTTAATACACTCTAGCTAATACAGTTCAATGCATTCTAATGCCGTCTAATTCATTCTAATCCAGTTCTAATCAGTCTAATTCATTCTAATCCAGTCTAATTCATTCTAATCAGTCTATTTGTAAACTCATTCTAATGCAATCTACTCACTTTCTGCTGCACTCGAAGGACAATACATAAAAACATAATAATAAGCATACATGAAGTAGTACCAGAAGGGGAAGGGCTTCAGGCCAGATCTCTTTTAAATCTGTCATTTAGTTTTTTGCGAATATGAACGCCACAGAAAGACTTCTATACGTGCTTGATTTACTTGCTGGATTTATTATAACTCGTTATCCATACGTTTGTATTCTAACACTTTTACTCCAAGCTGGAGAAAGAAAAATAGCTCAGCCAAACTCGTGGTTTGAAGCTCTTTATAAACCAACGTATATTCATGCTGCCATATACTTTCTTTGCGGAGCAGGGATGACTGTGGATCTTACAAAGCGAGTGGCAGGATTTGCTGCGGCATTTCATTCTGGTTATTTTGCAGTCAATGCTTTATTAAATCCTATAAATAAGTCAGAGTGGTTAATGGTGAGTTTTTGGACTTTTTTCATTTTAACATTTATATAAAATTCTAAGGTATTAAATATAGTCATTTTAGTTTTAATTAAACTTTAGGGAAAATGGGGAATTTGGCATCTGATCATGTGACCATTTAGTCTGGTCATATGATCATGTGACTATTTACTCTGGCCATCTGATCATGTGACCATTTAGTCATGGTCATCTGATCATGTGACCATTTACTCATGGTCATCTGATCATGTGACCATTTAGTCATGGTGATCTGATCATGACTATTTAATCATGGTCATCTGATCATGTGACCATTTAGTCATATGGTCATATGCCTAACCAGTCTATCAACAAGGTTACAGGTTCAATCCCTATCTAAGGCTCATAAAAATTTCCTGAGCATTTGAGTTTGATGAACATTTACAAAACATCTGTTATTGGTTATTATTGTAGATAAAAATATTTGCCAGGAACATTGCTGTCATGGGGGGCTACCTCCTTGTTGCAGGGGGTATGGTTGACAGTAAAAAATCATCAAAGTTGTATGTTTCTTTACTTCAACTTGGTCGTCAAACTCAAGCAGCATATGCCATATTCAATGGATATCTTCTCTGGGCAAGTGCAGCTGATAGGATGGTTCATATATCTCATTTACCTCTGGGTTGGTTTCTTGTCAATGGACTAACAATTTTATTCATTCTGTGTGGTATCATGCTCTATGGAGGATTACATGCAGGTTACTTTGCAAGGCTAGTTGCATGGCTCTTACTTATTGTGACCATTTTTGTGGACTTTGATACAAGATATTGGAAAATACGAGGTGTGAGCTTTTGGGATCAAATTCAACTGGCCACCCAGAACTTCTGTGCCATTGCTAATTTGATTATAATTGGCCGTGTTCGAAACTGGTAATACATTCGTAGTATTACACATTTTCAATAATTTGCTGTCTTTTAAACCAAGTACACATTGAATTTTTTTTTGAAAACAGTTATTTAATAGAAGACATTAGCTAAAAATATGACATTAGAATTATCTCCACTATTGAGGAATGTCTTTACAGTGGATACTAGCAATGAATATATTCACATGGTTGTTGGAGTTCTTGAATTTTATTTTACATATCAGCTGTTTTGCAGTTCATAGATCTGAAAAAGTAAAAATATATAGAGGAAAAATTAGCATAGTACATGAATAGCTAGGCTGCAATGGGTTAAATCATAAAGTTCAAGAGCTACAGTAGGTTAAAGTTGCTTGAAATAAAGACTTAAAACTAAGATCATAGCTACCTGAATATACGAATCAGAAAGAGTTATCATTTGTGGAAGAATTTCCTTTACATGTAAATCTTGCAGTTCATACCACTGACTGGCACCCTAACATGAATATTATTTCATTACCATTAAACTGATACACTAATTGATGGTACCGAAAAAGATGGTGGCGGTACATTTAACCACAATGCTTTGCGACCTCAAATCAGCTCAAATAACAACTAAACATTGTTTATCATGCTAAGATGGAGTAAGCAAGAACTTCATTCCTACCAAAGTTGATCGTTTTAAAATCAAATCTTCTGATAATTCTGCAAGAAACAATATTTACTGCACACAAAGGATTGTGGTTAAATGTACAGGTTGCCATCTTTTTTGGTACGGTCAATTGTACATTCAACTGTTGTTGGTACATACAGTACAATGTATTTTGTATTTTAAAAAAAAACTATTTTTGGGTTACCTTATGATGGACATGTACACGATAGTTTCCACTAATTTTCCCTTCTGCCTCTAAAATTGAAAAGAAAATCTTTAGGAGAAAGTCTAAGTTTTTATATGTATCTGTTTCACTCCTAAAGGTACACACTTGACTTAGAGTAGTACAAAACACACACCAGTTTGTCCTTCATAGCAGATATTTGCAATTAGGTCATAGGATGTATCAGGGTTGTCCTTCACGCAATCAGGAGCCAAGTATTCTGCTAAATCCACATTTCTAAAAAAACATAAAAATAAAACAGTCTATATGAATGACTTAATCAATTTCCACAGTACAGTGGGCTGCCTGAGGGTTCTCCCTAGGTCACCCAAAACCACTAGCCACTTTGTTATTTTACTCTGTCTAACACCAGATGATTTTACTCATCAAGTGGGATTTACCCCTAGAAAGGAAAGGGTTAAACAAATAATTTACTCTGTAGTATTGAAATGCCACACGTAAAAAAAAAAAGGATCTTGCAGCACCTCACTAATTTTGAAACTACAAACTTTACAGTACTTAGTACTTACTTGATAGGGAAGTTTACAACAGTGGGATTTTTTTCAACAAAGAATATGTTCTTTGTGAACCTCTAAAACAAAAACAAAATACACTTGGAAGCATTATTTAATTAATTGAAGTGTAGATATGAATAATTAAATATAATTTACCACATACTGTAAGAGATGATAATATTAAGAACTGTTTAAATAATTTAAACCAGTTGTGGAAAAAGTATCTCACTGTACCTTTATAACAATAATTAAATATGGTGGAAGTTTTGTCAACTGGAACTTCTTTACAAAAGTTTCTTTATATGTCTTGTACTCCTGAAATAATCAGTGCTGTGAGTAACTTCGTTACAAGTAACTAGTTACAGTAACTAGTTACATTTTTAAGTAACTGTAACTGAAACTAGTTACTTTTTCTGAAGAAGTAACTGTAACTATAACTAGTTACTTTTTGAAGAAGTAACTATAACTAGTTACTTTTGTAAAGAACTGTAACTAGTTACAATGTTTGGTTTAAAAATGTGACTAGTATAGTTACTGATATTCAGTTGAGGATGTCATTCTTTCTTGATAAAAATGGTTTTGATAATTATAATAAAGGTACATTATGTACACATTTGACTATTTCTACCTTAAGTGACAACTATATTTAGGCATTTAGCTGTAAAAACATAATTTTGGTACTGGCATCTAAAACCAGTAATTTCTTTGTTGATTCTAGTAACATGGACAAAGGAATGTAACTTAGTAACTAGTTACAAAATTTTTGAAGTAACTTTGTAACTGTAACTAGTTACTGTACTTTCTTTTCATTGTAACTTGTATCGGTAACTACGGTAGTTACTTTTCTAATGATGTAACTGTAACTAGTTACAAAAATTATGTAACTTTTACAGCACTGGAAATAATATACAACAGAATTCCCAATTCAAAGACCATTAACAAATAACATAAAACAATGCATGTTCACATCTAGGAAATCAAATTGTAGGAACACCTAGGTATCTCAGTCCCTTCACAATAAATATGGTTATACCTTTTCTGTTTTTCCATCAAACTTGCTGAGCAATGCAAAAATTGAAACCTGAAAAAAACAAAAACTCAACAAATTAAGCAATGGGCAAACTTTTATATTACATACTGTACATTATAATTTACTGGATTGCAAAGGTGAAATTTTAATTTTTTACCTGTGGGATGATATTTTGCTGCATTTCATCCTAAATTTGTTAAAAAAGAGAATAGAAAAAGATAATACATTGTATTTTTATATTTTGCCATTAATGAAAATTAATAGGACTGATATTCTGCAAAAAGACACCATCTGTGTGTGTGTCCAATATACCAGTAGATCACAGTCAACAACCAAATGAATGAAAATGAACAGTCATGTTATAATGTACAATATTGTTCATTTGTCATTGCTGTAATAGGAATGCATTGTCAAGTGTTGTACCTTGAATAATGGTGCTGCAGGTGTATCTAACGACAGGTACCAAAAGGTATTTTCAGTAACACTTTCTTTATATTCATCATCATCTGATTTATCTTTCCTAACAGCCTCTTCATCCTAAACAAGACATGTAAATATAGACTATTATTTGTGTATTATTCACCTGCAGATGGTTTTACTTTTAGCTTTTGAGAAGTTTCCAAATATTTATTCAGCCTTAACATTACATCAGTTGGAGGAAGCTTCCTGCTGATAGTTCTCATTTTCCCTTGGAAGATTTTTTTAATAATACCTGGAAAAAGTAGATTTAAGAAGTCACGCAAACTGTACAACTATATATTAATAATTTCCTATAATGATAAATATTAAACTCCAGGTCTATTTCTGTAATTATGGCTGTTTCATACACAAGACATTACAATATACAGTGCAGTAAATTTTTTCATGATTTAAATCATGAAAATTTTCCTCATGTTTCTCTGAGGATGATTCTGTAACAGTACAGTAACATACTTGTTTTTCCTGATTTTGTTCCTCTTCGCAAAATTGCATGGAGAGCATTTAGAAACCATGAAATAAATTCAACTGGATCACCTTTTGTATATAAAAATATTAACATTATACCACATTTTTTTATCTTCACTTGGATAAAATTTAGCTGTACAGTACAACACATTGTTACTCTACATAGGTTAGAGAAAATATAACATTTTTAGTACACTACTATCACATATAATTTATCACATATGGCTTAACAGACCTTGTTCAGTGAACTGAAATTTCTTTTTACTACACAATACCACAGCCTAAACAAAAGGAATGTTCCTGAGATTTAAAGCTACTGTACAATGTACATATATCATTAGCCTCCTTATAAAGGTGGCACATGTATTAAGTAACTCTTTTATCAACATATTTCAGCCCTTTGCCATTGCCAAGTAAAATCATCTGGTGTCAGTCAGTCAGAGTAAAATACAAGTAGTCTGTGCCAGTGAAAGAGTTAACACATTTATTTTGTATATTACTACATACTGTACCTGAAGCATTTCATGAGGACTGACGTGTGCCTTGAAGTTTCTAGGATTCCACAGTTTTCGAATTAACTCACCAAATCTTTGAGCTGCATTAAAACACACAGAAATGTAGACACAGAACAAGTTAGAGACATTTTAATCCCCACTGACTAGGTAAGATTGATTCACCCTGATAGAGTAGACCTGCTCACCTAGAACAAGTGTGATGTCACCAGAAGGCATCTGTACATTTTTATAGTTTTCTTCTCTCAAGAAAAAATCTCTAATAGTTGGCACAAATGACATTGCCTATATGAAGACAAGTAGAAAGAAACTGTCACTTTCAGAAACTACTAAATTATGTTGTAAATATAGAATAGCATGTTCCAATACAGACTGTTGGTCAGTATATATAGATGTCATGAGGAACTTACTTGGAGGATGACATTCAAGTAATCATTTGCTTTGATGTTGTTTAATCCAACCACACCTACAAACATAAACAATTTATTTAACCCATTGCTGCCTAGGATGTCTGAGGTTCACCCTTTTTGATGAGTAGAATTGTCTGGTTCCATGTTAGGCAGAGTAAAATAATAATAAAGGGGACATTTTTGGCTGGCTCAGGCAGAAAGAGTTACCGGTAACACACCTGGGCGATATGTAGTCCCATCAAAGGCTCTTGATAGCTTGGTCATCTTGTCTAGTTGAGAAATTTCACTTTTTTGAAAGGTTGGGTTGAGAACATACTGAATGAAAAACAAAAAAAGTGAGCCAATGGTACATGTACCTTTCATGGAAAAAATGATAGAAAAACAATGTTCAAACTGTTCCTTTAATATTTCTGGAATTTGATTGAGCTGGATGGTGTTGCAATATATATATATATATATTACTCTCACTACTCTCACTACTATATATATATATATATATTACACTCACTACCGTTGTGGAATTTTGAGCACTCTGGGCCCATGCGCACTTCATGCTATATCTGAATGTACTTCACCGATGCTGTCCCACATGCAGTTGTCACCGACGATCGCATGTGTATAAGTAACTGATGAAATTCATTCAGATTGTTCCAAGCTATACTGATGAGCTGTTGTACAGCGAAACACCGTGTCTGTAGATTGAACTATGTACGCTCCTTCACTTCAGTGTTGTTGAGCACTCTGTGAAGTTGCCATGGGTACCTATGAGCGATAATGCAACACTCACTACCCTTGTGGAAGTTTGAGCACTTTGGGCCCATGCGCACTTCACGCTATCTGAATGTACTTCACCGATGCTGTCCCACATGCAGTTGTCACCGACGATCGCATGTGTATAAGTAATTGATGAAATTCATTCAGATTGTTCCAAGCTACACTGATGAGCTGTAGTACAGCGAAACACCGTGTCTGTAGATTGAACTATATATATATATATATATAATACAGTAAATAGTTACCTTGATATCATCCAGAGAAGAATCTATGACTTCATAATTATCAGGTAAACAATAAAACTACAGCAAATAATTCAAAGAAAAGCATTACTAACAAATATGTATGTGCAGTTAATATCAGAGTACATACAAGTCTCAAGAAAACAATACCCAAGTGACAAGTTAAGATCCTACAGTACATACTCACTGAATCATGTTAACGTAAGGCTCCAGTGTACTATCAAATAATTATATACAGTATACACTATTACAGTAAAGCCTAATTAGTGTGTAGTCTGTACCTTTAGTGTTCGTAAATTAAGGTAAACATGATGACCAACTTGAACGCTATGGGTATATGCATGTGAATGTTTACCACGGCCTAAAATAAAAATAATTATGGTACTGTATAGACCATTCTCCCACATGACTGACCATCGTCCCCTTGAGAGACAGACTTGATCCAAGTCTACTTCAATGTGTGAAAGCATTGTGTTTAATATGTATGTCTGAGGGTTCTCCCTTTCATGAGTAAAATCATCTGGCATTATTAGACAGAATAAATCTAAATAAACAGACATTTTTAGCTAGCTGAGGAAGCAATGCCGGGTATAAAGTATATACATAATAATTATATGAACAAAGTCAGAGAGCATAAAATTTTAAATAATTACCTTGAAAATACTTTCCACAAACAAGGCAGGCATACACATTTGTGTGTGACAAAGATATTGAGCAAAGCTTTTCAAAATCAAAATCAAGAAATTGCCTAAAAAGACATTTTTTTTAGTTTGTTTTGCTATAATTTTAGTAATTTAATCACAAAGTTTAGTGTAGTACTGTACCTGTTTATGGTATCCAAATATGGGCATTGTCGGCTTTTATTAACAAATTCATCTGGGGATAGAAGTAACAAATAAAATCGGTCATTGATTTGTATATTTAAGAAAATCAGTACCAATCGATGATCAGGCTTGATTATTTACTAATATACATTATCAATTGAGCAACTCATACCAATTGGTAACCAATCAATAATCACAATGATCAGTTTTGATTGTTTATCAATATTTATTATCAATTGATCAACTGATAGATTGGAGTCAATTTTCTTTGATTGGTATTGAAAATTGGTACCAATTGATGATCACAATGATCACGCTTATTGATTGTTTACCAATATTAATTCATTATCAATTGATCAACTGCTGTTGATTATTGATTGATAATTTATTAATTCTCATTGATTGCACATGTCTCTAAACACACAGCATCTCTAGGTTAAGTAAGTAGCAAAAAAAATTCAGTAAAAATATTTAAAAATACGAAAATCAAAAACAATCGAACTTTATTCCTGAAAACAGCAACCACTTCAGACAACAACAGTCAACAACCACGAGAGAACACTTCATTACTCACGATTGGATGCTTGTAATATTTATCTTAACCGTTATCTGGAAAGAAAGTATATTTACCTTTTTGAACATACTCTTCTTCGTCGTCTTCATCATCGCTGTAGTCCTCTACCAATGGTCTTTTTAAACCTCTAACTTCAACTCCTTCGTCCGCCATCTTGGTTTTTTAAATTGGCGAAGAAACTGGGAACAAGTTTGAGGAAATTATTAAAATGCAAAATGGCGGTAATTTTTGAAATTTTTTTGCTACGTTCATGTTGAGTATTTGATAGAGAAATACGATGAAAGACACAAAATAAATAAAGAAAAACAAATGGTAATTAGTTTAATTTTCTTTCTGGGTATTGTTTTGGTGAAATTTCAATTTTAAAGCTTTAAAAAACAAGTGTGAAATTTCAATTTTAAAGCTTTAAAAAACAAGTCATACTATCTACTGATATAAAAGTGTTCTCTCTTCTTTATTTGAAGGTTTCTTCGGGTTTTTGTTGCCAAAATAATTCATACTGGATAATACGGTAGCACAAAAGGTGTGTTTTACAGTCACTTTTACATGACATAACTTTTTATAAAATATTAAACATGTATACTACCAAGGCTCAAAATATTAAACGGCCGGTCACCGGTCAATGACCGATGAAATTTGTATAACGCCGGTCATTTTGACCGGTCATATTACTTGCAATTAATTTTATTACTTCCATTTGAAGGAACTTAAAATGATTGTTTTGTGCTGTTGAAGACCCGTTTCATAATGTCTGATATATATTGAAGTAAACTGCGCATGCATTTCCTTTTTATGACAAACGTTCATGTCAGCACTAGCTTATATATATATAGCGTAGAATATACTTTACATGTGGGGTTTTTTTGTGTTGTGTTTGTTTTTTGTTGGGGGTTTGTTTGGTTGTTTTTTTGTTGCGTTTTCTTGTTGCGTTTTTTTGTGGGGTTTTTTTTTGGGGGGGTGGGGGGGGGGGGGGGGGGGGCGTCGGGAAATTTGACCGGTCAAAAATCGCCTTTGACCGGTCACAATTGGAACAGACCAGTCACCATGACCGGCGTAACATGAAACGTTATTTTGAGCCCTGACTACGCTAGCCTGGTACCCTGGCCCAATCAAAGAATATGGGCCAGGTAACCACTAAAGACTTCTGCTTTCCTATTGGTTAAATTTTCGCGCGTTTTTAGTGGCTATGAGTAAAACTGCAATCGTCATAAGTGGATTTAGCCCTGATGACGCGAGAATGAGATTAGTGGTTACCTGGCCCTTATTTCTTTTGAAATTGGGCCAGGGAACCACTAGATCCAATCTCGTTCCCAGAGCCCACGTTCCCCACCCGGAAAACGAGACTCTGGGATAATCCAGCCTGGTTCCCAGGCCTCTCTTTTTAACGTCGAGCGGCAGACCGAATTGTGAGATCTGCCTATTCTGTGACGTCACCAAAATACGTTCGAGAGAAAAGAGGACTAGGAACTAGTCTGGGGATAGGGGATAAGCCGTTCACGCCATCACAGGACTGCCTCGTCCCCAGTCGCTTCAGATTGAGATCTGGTCGATCATTGAGGGAAGGGGAAAGGGGGGGGGGGCGTATATGGGTGCGCGCAAAGAATGACGGGAAGAGGAGGGCGCGCGCTCTATGCTAGTTCCCTGGCTTCACAAACGCGAATTATTTTCCTAAAAATTATAAGAAGAGCCTGCGGAGGAGGCAGATCGCAGGATTCTTGTGATCCGGAAGAAGAGTTATATAGAGTTCACTGTGTTCATCAGCCAATGAAATATCGATTTGAAACGGATTATCCCAGAGTCTCTCGTTTCCCGGGTGGGGAACGTAGGCTCTGGGAACGAGATTGAGCACGATCGGAAATGGCGGCTGTCTCGTCGAGGCCATTGAATGGTCGAGGCTCGCGAAGTACGGGCCACAGATTCTGTGTGACCCGTATTAGCTACGCATGCGTAGAACGAATATCTTGCGTGTAAACGTGCTGCACACTTCAGCGAGGACACCCCGAGTTCAAAGTCAAACATCTCCGCTCAAAATCGTCGCTCGACCATAATTCTTCCACGAGCGCATAGCACGAATGTTGGGCTTGCCATAGAATACGGTTTGTTGACAACTCGTGGAATTTTCGCGATGTACGAAGCCATTACCCTTCTCAAATTCGTCAGTTTCAAATGTCCTCAGCACTCATTTGAGCCAGCACGCACGTGGACCGCGAACTGCCCCATGAAAGTGGCCGATTTTCTATGCGATTTCCGATCGTGTATCCAAACACGGAAAATTCCCGCCAAAACGATTTTTTGAAAATGTCAAACAGTATATAATATTCACTTGTGATTATTTTATAAAAGAAATACCAAATGGTTTTTTCCGTGTTTGGACTCTCTTAACCAAATACTTGCGAAATTGCTCGACTTTCGAAAAGCTAAAAACACTCGCCCACGGCTCGTGTTTTGTTAGGCTTTTCTCCAGTCTCGCAATTTCCCGCGTGTTTGGATCAGAGTATATATCTAAACACGGAAAACCATTTCGTATTTCTTTAATCATCACTACCTGATGATGTCACTAATTGATGATGTCACTAACTGATGATGTCACTAACTGATGATGTCACTAATTGATGATGTCACTAACTGATGACTAACTGATGATGTTACGAACTGAAATGTCACTGCTGACAGATGATGTCACTAGTTAGCTGATGTCACTAGCTGATATGCAGACCTCGCAACCTATAAGAACTAGAAACCTTGGGATTTTTTATAAGGAAGCCCAAAAACCTAGAGATTTCAGAGAAAACCTGGAGTTTCACGTGATAATGCATAAATGAAAGTTAGCCACGCTAAGTCCAGTAAGTCAAGATCTTCAGCTCGTCTCTTTTCTGATGATTACAATATATCAATCAGGATGAGAAGGAATGATAAGGAGACAAGATTGGAGGTCTCGTCTCATTTCCAGCCCCTGTACGTTTTGGTCAGCACGGCTGTGGACAACACAGACCAAAATCGGTGACATTACAAAAACAAAAATAATGTTCTAACTGCAGTGCATGAAACATCAAAATTTTGAAAGTTTTTTGTTTATCAGCATATTGGGCCATCAATTATTCATTTACCAGGATAATTCTGTGACTGACCGGGAGATCTTGCTAAAAACCAGGGGCCGGTTGTATAAAAATGTTGTTAACTTTAACTGTAGTTAGAGCTTAATTCTAGCCAATCAGGACCAGTGTTTGAGAAGTTAACTACGATTTAAGTAGTTAAATTGTCATTAAAAGTTTTATACCACTGGCCCCTATAGGAGTCTTCTGGTCAAACCAGGAGAGTTGAGAGGTCTGCTGATGATGATGTCACTAGTTAGCTGATGATGTCACTAGCTGATGATGTCACTAGTTAGCTGATGATGTCACTAGCTGATGATCAGATGATGATGTCACTAGCTGCCTATATACAATTAACACATATATTTCTTTTCATGAAAAAATTCTGCATTTAAGTAAAGTATTGCTATTTCCTCTTTATTAATATTCCATTACTACACATTCAATATAAAAAGGTCCTCGTTCTTCCACATCTGCTAATCTACTCCTTCTTTCACAGCTCTTCTAGTCCTATATATATATATTCCCAAGATCACATTACAAACTAGCTTAAATCAACATAATTAATCCCGTTATATTATTTCACAACATGAAGCACAGTATAATTATACCGGGTGGCGCAAAAAAATGTTCCCCCTCTTTGACACATTGTAATTAAAAAACTGAAAAAGCTATCTTATACAAATAAAATTTATTGAACGTAGTTATGTCTAACTTAAATTTTGATGTATGCCTTGCACATTTCTATAAAATATTAGCCGAGATATAGGCGTTTACACTCAATGTAGCGTTTTTGGAAGAAGCGACAAATGGCAAAAATGGTCTATTAATTTGCATTATGGTAATAAAATGGTAGAAACACGCAAAAGTAAGAACAAATATTTGTCAGCGTCGTCCGATAAATTCTCATTCATTAGGAAATGCATGCCCATCAACCTCAATACAACGTCTTGCGCGGGAAAGCATGCAGTCGAACGCATTTTCGATCATTTCCTGCTCCAAGTTGTTACACGCCATAATAATCGCTTCTCGAAGCTCTCTCAAATTGCTTGGCTGTTGCTGAGTAGGCACGTTCCAAATTTGATCTTTTAAATATCCCCAAAGAAATAAATCACACACGGTCAAGTCAGGGGAGCGTGGAGGCCAGGGCCAATCGCCGCGTTTACTCATGAGCCGATCTGGAAATTGGCCACGGAGATAGTGTATGGTTGCATTGCTCGTGTGAGAAGGAGCTCCATCTTGTTGCCAATTTATTCGAACGATGAGCAGTATTATTGGTATCTTTAAAAGATACTTCTAATGCATTATTCTTCTAATCTTTAAACATGTAAACACCGCATATCTGAAAAAACCCACTTTACTTTAGATTGTTTGTCAACACCTATCGTGCAATTTGCAAACAACCTCGATCGTTGAGTCGCCATTTTTGCCATTTGTCTCTTCTTCCAAAAATGCAACCTTGAGTTTAAACGCCTATATCTCGGCTAATAATTTATAGAAATGTGCAAGGCATACATCAAAATTTAAGTTAGACATAACTACGTTCAATAAATTTTATTTGTATAAGATAGCTTTTTCAGTTTTTTAATTACAATGAGTCAAAGAGGGGGAACCTTTTTTTGCGCCACCCGGTAGATAAATCAATTAAAATTAATTGTTCAAATTAAGTTCTAGCAGATACTGTTTCTTTAGTAATCAAGATGATAATGAGATGACTAAGCAACTCTCATAAAAATAATGTTGTTTATACTGGAATGTAATGTCCACATGGTGAAATTCTACCACAATGAGCATCGATTATTATCTTGGCTCTTGTATTGGAATGGTACAAATAATTCTCAATTGACACACCCATTTCATCGAATGACATTTTTACATGATCTTTCTTCCATTGCTCCAACAAATCTTTCTCTTCAACTTCCACCAAGGAAATTCGACATGAGGTGCTTGCAAAATATCTGGGAGAACACTTTTCATGGATGAAATACCACCCAGCTGTTGCCATGCCAATGTAATCCAACAGCTTGTGTAGGTCTGGGTTATTGGGGTATTCACACTTGATTTTCTCCATCTTCTGGTACATCAACTTTATAATTGCATTCATAATTGGGGTAATTTTTTCAGCAGCGTCGAGCACATGGAGCGCATCGTTGTTTGCAATCAATGAATGGACTATGTTGTCACCATCGGTTTTCTCGATCGTTTCTTTGTTGGACGAATAAAGATCATTGAGAAACGAAGAAAATAAAGAAGAAAGCACATACAATTCTGTTATGCATGTTGTGTGTTCTTTGACTTTTCCAATTGATTCCGCCGTTACTTCGACCACACTTAGAAAGATGATGAAAGCAGCCTCAATACGCCTCCATAGAATTTCACCGTATGTGCTATTGGCAGTGATACTTGGAGTTGACTCGGCTGCGGCAGCTTCCAAGCACATTGTGGTTGCATTGCTTAGCCTCCTGCTGAAATCTCTCACATCATTTTGATTTAATTGCTGGTGTTGAAGTAAGGTGTTTGTTATTCTGTTTACGGATTCAAACATGATAACAACATGGGGTATGAGCGTTTCATCAATTTCAACTCTCTCCTTCAAATACTGCTTCATTTCAGGAATGGTTGAAAGTTGTGGATACTGCTCCCAAACGTGTTTTTCCAACTTTGTATAGGCCTCGCATACTTGATGTACTTCTGAACTGCTGCAGGTTTCCTGGCGATCGTCGATATAGTAGGCACCGACCAGGTAGTACATGTAGCTTCTCATAACATCTCTGCATAATGTATTACCAGGAATAAACACAGCCAAGCAGCGCATAAAGTGATATGGTCTAACAGCTTCAATATGTTTTTTGATGCAAGACTTGTCACTTACACCGCAAGCAGCAAACCAATTTATGCACTCATCTTCGTTGAATATCTCTTCATTTACAGTTTCCTTCATGATATCATGGTGGTGTTTTGACCATTTTTTTGGAATACGCATTTCCTTGCTGCACGACATTCTGTTCTTTGTTTAAAAAGAAAAAGTGTTTAAGTACGGGTAATATGTTATCACATAGATAGTTACACAAAATACAGGTAGTTCACTCTTCCTCGTATGATTATAAATTTAAGAATTTGAAGGAAATGTCCACATTTGAATAAACAACAATAACAACAACAACAACAACAACAACAACAACAACAACAACAACAACAACAACAACAACAACAACAACAACAACAACAACAACAACAACAACAACAACAACAACAACAACAAAGACATCAACAACAACAACAACAACAACAACATCAACAACAACAACGACAAACGAAGTGATAGAGAGTAATTTATCACACACTGATATTTAAGTTTACAAGTATTGCTTTCAAGATAAGTTGTGGAAACACCATGTTTAATATTTGTTAGCTAATTAGCTTTCGGCCTGTTGACTCAGGCCTTATTAATAATTAATTAATTAATTAATTAATTATGAGAAACAAAATCAAGAATGTTGTCGGAATAGGGCACCTGAGAAATAGTCTGATGTTTTGCAATCTCAAAACATCGGACAACGTGATACGCCTTTGTGTGCTTGCGTGATTTAATTGATCAGTGTTGTATTACTATTATGTGGTTGTAGTTTATAAATGACGTTAGCCAACAGCTACATCAACCATAACGAGACCGAAGACGAAGTCACGACTACGCTCAAACGATTTAGGGAAACAGAGAGTATTGGTATCAGGGATTCGTCGCCTGCATGTAGACTGTACGATACACGAAAGAAAAAGCATTGATATAAATAATAATAATATATTTGAAAGGACACAGAAAGCTTTACATAAATAGAAAGGCCAAAGCCAGAGGCTTAAATGGCTTAATACAGTCAGTGGTTAAAAAATTAATAAATTACATTCATATGATGGACAAAAAGTAATAGGTCAAAATATAGGAATTAGGATTAACAAAAAGTAGACTGATTTGTATTTATAAATTATATACACCGTAAATAAGTTGATATAATTAATTGATTAATTCTGTATATATTATTACTGAATATAATACATTGACCAAGGTGGATGAATCCCAGAAATGCCAAGCAAAAAAAATGTATCATAAAGATTCAGAAAGAAAGTAAAATTTGAGTTTATTTCTAAAATTATGTGTTTTTAGTGAGTCTCGAAGAGAGAGAGGAAGATTATTCCATATATACATGGGGCCTGAGGACTGAGGTAAAATTAAAAAAAACTTTAAGTCAAACTTAATACGTTTGAAATGAACAGATTGATAATCATTATTTCTTTTAAACATCATTGTTTTTTTCGCGGTAAAAACCTCTCATTTAACACGCGCACTAGCTCTGAATTATTGAGATTATTATATACAGGTTCTTTGCCGCTATTTCTGTGCCGCGCAACGGCGCAAGTGTAAAAGAGAGGTAACTTCTTACCAAGTCTGTAAAAAGCTTGACAACATGTTCCTGTAGACGCTGGTTCTTAAGTTTGTTGATATCTAGAAAGACCGCGTTACATGTCGAGGCTGTTGTGTTGCTATTGTGTTGACATTCCCGAGTTTCCTGTTGTTTACAAGCAAATTATCTGCTCAAATTTCTATTATATATAGCATTTCTGTAGAAGAAAGCTGAACTTGACGAAGACGAAATAGAGAACTCGATTGGAAATGACAATTACTGTGTTATACTTTGTTTGTTTTGTTTTGTTTTGTTTTGTTTTGTTTTGTAATTAGTTCCTTCTCACGACGCGAATGTTTAGTTACGTTGTACCTATACAGAGCTATATAGGGTTGCGGATGATAAAATGAACAGCAAATACAAACATTGGCAATCCTTACGATGTTTGAATATTTTTGCTCGGCCTTTTCATTCACGTATTTTTCATTCACCTAACTGTTTGATCTTTTCAAACAACATGCTGGTAGTAAAAGCCTCTGAAAGACTTCGAAAGTATATAAACCAACTCGCATGGCAATCCCGTGGCCGTGCGGTTTTAATACAGTTTCGAGTTTAATGCGTTCTGTGAGTCGCCACGGATGCTGTTGCCAGTTTTCCTGAACCTGTATATAATAATCTCAATAATTCAGAGCTTTTTACCGCGAAAAAAATAATGATGTTTAAAAGAAATAATGATTATCGATCTGTTTCAAACGTATTAAGTTTTACCACAGTCCGTAGTGCGGAAAATTAACATTACTGATCGATAGTGGTTGTCGATAAGTACACGATGACAGCACAGATCCAGAAACATAGTTTTATTACGGCAAGTCTTGTGAAAAATAAGCGTAAACCAGTGGATATTACGATTTTCTTGAAAATTGAGTGTAGGGCAAGTGTATAGTTGGCGTGTCTAAAGAGTCAGTGGAAAGATCGCTCATGCATGTGCTGCTATCGTGATATTTACACCCCCCAGCTCTACATTGCACAACAATCTACATTGCGCAACAAACACTTCGTTGTAGCGACAAGCATGGTCAGTCACGAAGACCACTACATTGGTAACTGCTACCACGGTTCTGCTACCTGCGTATCAGTCCATGTTCACTCGAATCATGATCGCAGCGCGATAGCGTGGAAGTCGATTGAAACCTTCCTAATAGCTAATTACGGTCTGGTTCAGTTTATAAATATCAGTACTGACTAGCCCGAAGTAGCTTGCTGGTCCGACAAAATGAGTCCTCTTTCCCGGTTCCTTCATTATCTAAATTATTATTGTCGACACTTTTAAGAATTGCGCAAGGTAATATATAATACGGCGGCATGGGAAAGAAACCAAAATGCCGACGGACCCAGAGTCAGACAGGGTATGAATCTAGTTGTAACGTCCCCCCTTCAGAAAATATTGTTGGTCCTCCCCGTATCTCTTCATCCCAACCTTCGACCCATAACAAAAATGTTCTCGACTTACTCACAAAACTTTGATTGAAATATCTCGACCATCTCCAAAATCTTGATTGAATAAACAACCTTGATTGAAAAATTTCTCGACTACCTCGAAAAACGTGAATAGAAAAACAGCATTGTATGAAATATTTCTCGTCTGTTGAAAAACAACATCGATTTTTAATTCTCGACTACTTTTAGCCGATTCTCGACGTAAAAATATTTCTCGACTAGTTTTGGCCGATTCTCGACCCGAAAAAAATTCCGAATGCTTTTGGCCGAAACGGCGCGCAATAATAAAAGATTGTTGATATGAGAGAAAACAAAACATGAGATTTGAAGCTTATAGATGCTAAGGTTTTGTGTGTGTACGTGGAAGAGAATGGGTCGTAATGCGTATGACTTTTTTTTGAAGAAGAAATAGCAATGGTACCATTTTCCACCATGAGATGTGTATATCGCGACTGAGATCCTTACTGACCTTACACTACAGGTTTTACGAAAGGACCCTAAGCTACTAAACGACTATGCAATATTCTGTTTATTTCAAGAACGCTAACACGAACGATCTAAAATTATGGTTAATTTTTACTGAACTCAAATAAGATGAGCAAGCACAAAATGTGATAGCAATAGTTTAAATAAAACTGGAAAACCGAAATCAGCAAACTTGCTGCGGACAGAATAAGGCGGGAAATGGATTGAGACATGAGTTTTATAACATTCATGGTTCCAATTGGTCAAATTCTAGAATTCATGAAATAAAAAGAATAAATTTAAGACGCAAATCACACACCTTTTAAAGTAGCTTGTTTGCTGTTCTCCAATTGTAGCTTCAATTCCAAAGCGTTAAGGTTTTGATCCAATGTTCAGGGTGCTAGAACTTTGACGAGATCTGCCAGGCGAAGACAACTGAAAATCCTTTAACGGAGCCGCTCTTTTTATAATCAAATCTGGTGCCGTCGCTGAGTAGTACGGCCACAGACTTTAGCCGAGGCTCTCATGTGGGGATCACTGTTGCTAGAAAAATCTTTACAAATCTTGTTACAAACTTGCGTCAATGCCACATGTTATTGCGTCAATGGCACATTTATTTTATTCTATTTAGGGACCTGTCATTATTAATGCTAGAGAATGGGTCATAATGCGTATGACTTTTTTTTGAAGAAGAAATAGCAATAATTGGTAGGGGGCCGGAAGATATTTTGAGGGGCCCTAATAATTTTTGAGCCACCAAATTGTTGAAAGTTGTTGTTGGACTTGGTGCATGTTCCAGTCCTTTATGTAATGAATATTCTGTAGAAGAACTTTAGAAGGAAACATTTCACTATTTTCCTTGCGACAGGGGCGGCGCGCTAAGGTATTAAAGGTATTAGTCTAATACCTTTTTTTCTCCAGATTGAAATGAATTGTAAAATAATATAATTATTCCAAGAACAGAGACGGACGGAAGAAAACAACATCTTTGTTTTTGATTGTTTGATTTCAATTCCGCAGTACCGTACCGTCCTCGCTGATGCGCGCAACAACCTTAGCGACTTTAGCGACAAGTGTTTGAAAGGCTTAGACCTCAAGGTATTAGAATCTCAAAACTAATACTTTGGTTTGACAAGAAACGCGGATTTTCGGTGTTAAATTTCACCACAGGTGGTACAATATTTATATTTTAAAGTCAGACGCTTTACTATTTCGATTTAAAACTGCTTTTATTTCGCAGCGAGAAGTCTGCAATTATTTTCACTTCATTACATTAACCGTGCATTAACAATATATAACATCTCAATATATAAATCATCCATGTAGTATTGGCTGTATCGCCTATTTCACAAGGAAAAGCTCCCAACACTGGAGTTCAACACTTCAATAATATGGAAACAAAGAGCAATTATTTATAACAATTTTGAAGCTTTGATATGGTGACTAGAATTTATCTGACGAAAGGAAAACCTTCTTGAATCCATATTTAACAAAAAAAAGGCGTAAGTCCTCCTTTAAAGGTAAGAACGATGCGAATATTTGTATATCTAACAACACAATCCTACAAGGTATTAGTTTTGCGATTCTAATACAGTACCTTGGCCTCCTGCGTTCGCAAAACCAGGCAGACGTTGCGCTGATCATATGTATTGTCGGCGCATCACGCAAGCTACTGTATTCACACTGGCCTGGTACCCTGGCCCAATTTCAAAAGAAATATGGGCCAGGTAACCACTAATCTCATTCTCGCGTCATCAGGGCTAAATCCACTTATGACGATTGCAGTTTTACTCATAGCCACTAAAAACGCGCGAAATTTTAACCAATAGGAAAGCAGAAGTCTTTAGTGGTAGGCTATATTCACACGTGCAGCGCATCAGTATCGCTAAGATGGCGTTGCGGTGGCGAGGCGTGTGGCCATCGCTGGGATGTTTCAAAACTTTTTTCTTTACTATCGAGTCACAACTGTAAACTTAAAACTAAGTAAGAGAACAGTGAACAAGTTTGTTATACATTGCCATTATGTTTCTGAGTTGTGCCTGGTTTGTATTTCCAACAATCCCACAATTTTAAAAACGAAATATCTTTAAAGTAGACTTACCGTTTGCCGTTTGAATATAAGGAATGTACCGCTACAATATTATTAGTCACATCATAGTCTCAGACAGATATAATTCAATGGATGTTTCCGTTAATTTGGTCGTGAAGTCATCGAACCGCGTAAAATGCTTAGCATTTAGATCTTCATCTCGCTTGATTTTTTCAAAGAATATCTTCTGTAGAATGCTGGAAATAGCATTTTAGAGCTTCTAGATTTCAAAATTTTCTGGGGGTGGATACAGACCCCCCTACGTTATATACCACAACTAATACCAAAACATTTACGCTCCATGCCGCCCCTGCCTTGCGAGAAAGAAACGTTTAGTTTGTAAAACACTAAGTTACCATGATTTAGCTGAAGGGATTTCGTTTTCAGCAAGAATTAACGTGACTGAAGAGAATAACTCAAAAGAACCTTTCCTACACGATCCTAACCATGATCCTTAAGGTGGTACTGGAGGCTGATTTTGAAAATTCGCTTTTAAATATGGATTTAGCAAGATTATGTGCTGTATAAGTTGTAAAAAATACTAAAAAAAATTTTTGAGACCAGGGGGGGTGGGGAAATTACATTTTATCTACATATTAACAATTAATTAACCCCAACCAGAGACTGCATGACCAAAAAAATCCGCAGCGTGAGTAGACGAGTATGGTGCGCCGTTTCGGCCAAAAGCATTAGAAAATTTTTTTCGGGTCAAGAATCGGCCAAAACTAGTCGAGAAATATTTTTACGTCGAGAATCGGCCAAAAGTAGTTGAGAATTAAAAATTGTTGCTGTTTTTCAACAGACGAGAAATATTTCATACATTGCTGTTTTTCTATTCAACCTTTTCGAGGTAGTCGAGAAATTTTTCAATCAAGGTCATTTATTTAATCAAGATTTTGGAGATGGTCGAGATATTTCAATCAAGTTTTGTGAGTAAGTCGAGAACATTTTTGTTATGGCTCGAAGGTTGAGAGAGGAGATACGGGGGGACCTACATCCTTGCAATGATCAGGCTTATTGATTGTTTACCAATATTAATTCATCAATTGATCAACTGCTGTTGATTATTGATTGATAATTTATTAATTCTCATTGATCATTGATTGCACATGTCTCTAAACACACAGCATCTCTAGGTTAAGTAAGTAGCAAAAAAAAATTCAGTAAAAATATTTTAAAATACGAAAATCAAAAACAATCGAACTTTATTTTACTGAAAACAGCAACCACTTCAGACAACAACAGTCAACAGTCACGAGAGAACACTTCATTACTCACGATCGGATACTTGTAATATTTATCTTAACCGTTATCTGGAAAGAAACTATATTTACCTTTTTGAACATACTCTTCCTCGTCGTCTTCACCATCGCTGTAGTCCTCGACCAGTGGTCTTTTTAAACCTCTAACTTCAACTCCTTCGTCCGCCATCTTGGTTTTTTAAATTGGCGAAGAAACTGGGAACAAGTTTGAGGAAATTATTAAAATGCAAAATGGCGGTAATTTTTGAAATTTTTTTTTGCTGCGTTCATGTTGAGTTAAATTTGAAAGAGAAATACGATGAAAGACACAGAATAAATAAAGAAAAACAAGTGGTAATTAGTTTAATTTTCTTTCTGAATATTGTTTTGGTGAAATTTCAATTTTAAAACTATCAAAAAGAAGTCATACTATCTGACATGAAAGTGTAGTGTTATTTTAAAAATATAATTTTTCTCTTCTTTGTTTGAAGGTTTCTTCTGGGTTTTCTTGCTAAAATAATTCATACTGGACAATACGGTAGCAAAAAAGGGAGTTTTAATACAGGGAGTTTTAGGTTTTTATGTGTGATTAGATATTCTTTTTTCTGTGGGTGAGTGGGTGACTGTCACCAAAACCATATTTCCATGTTCAAACTTCAAAATTATTTTTTTCTCTACATCACAAACTGATGATGTCACTTTATAAAATAACATGTATACTACGCGAGCCCTGATTGGTCAATTGCCGTGTTTGGATCAGAGTATCCAAACATGGAAAATTCCCGCCAAAACGATTTTTTGAAAATGTCGGACAGTATATCATATTTACTTGTGATTATTTTATAAAAGAAATACCAAATGGTTTTTTCCGTGTTTGGAGACTCTTATCCAAACACTTGGGAAATTGCTCGACTTTCGAAAAGCTAAAAACACTCGCCCACGGCTCGTGTTTTGTTACGCTTTTCTCCAGTCTCGCAATTTCCCGCGTGTTTGGATCAGAGTATCCAAACACGGAAAACCATTTGGTATTTGTTTAGTACTAGCTGATGATGTCACTAGCTGATGATGTCACTAGCTGATGTTGTCACTAGCTGATGATGTCACTAGCTGATGATGTCAGTAACTGATGATGTCACTAACTGATGATGATATCAATAGTTAGCTGATGTCACTAGCTGATGATGATGTCACTACACGCGTAAAAATCTCACAAGTTGTTACAGCATTGTTGCCTGAACAATGCCATAATGTTGTTTATATCATGTGTGAACAATATTGATGAATCAACAACATTGTTCATCATTGTTTCAACAAGTTGTTACTGCTTGATGAAACAACAACCATTGTGCGAACGTTGATGATGATGTCACTAGCTGATGATGATGTCATTAGCTGATGATGATTTCACGCAAAAATTCTGCATTTAATTAGATTTTTCTCTTACTATTTTCTCTTTATTAATATTCCATTATTACACATTCACTATATAAAAGTCCTTGTTCTTCCACATTTGCTAATCTACTCCTTCTTTCACACTCTTCCAGTCCTGTATATTTATATATGTTCCCAAGATCACATTACCAATCAGGTTAAATCAACATATAATTAATCCCATTATATTATTTTCACAAGACAACATGAAGTACAGTATAATTCTATAGATAAATTCATTAAAATTCATTGTTCAAATTAAGTTCTAGCAGATAACTGTTTCTTTAGTAATCAAGATGATAATGAGATGACTATAATTAAACTCTCTCATAAAAATAATGTTGTTTATACTGAAATGAAATGTCCACGTGGTGAAATTCTTAATTCTATAGATAAACTAATTAAAATTAGTTGTTCAAATTAAGTTCTAGCAGATATTGTTTCTTTAGTAATCAATATGATAATGAAATGACTACAGTAACTCTCTCATAAAAATAATGTTGTTTATACTGGAATGGTATGTCCACGTGGTGAAATTCTACCACAATGAGCATCGATCATTGTCTTGGCTCTTGTATTGGAATGGTACAAAAAATTCTCAATTGACATACCCATTTCATCGAATGACATCTGGCCATGGTCTTTCTTCCATTGCTCCAACTCTTTCTCTTCAACTTCCACCAAGGGAATTCGACATGAGGTGCTTGCGTATCTGGGAAGACACTTTTCATGGATGAAATACCACCCAGCTGTTGCCATGCCAATGTAATCCAACACCTTGTGTAGGTCTGCGTTATTGGGGTATTCACACTTGATTTTCTCCATCTTCTGGTACATCACCTTTATAATTGCATTCAAAATTGGGGTAATTATTTTTTCAGCAGCGTCGAGGTCATGGAGCACATCGTTGTTTGCAATCAATGAATGGACTATGTTGTCACAATCGTTTTTCTCGATCTTTTCTTTGTTGGACGAATAAAGATCATTAAGAATGATAACAAACAAAGCAGAAAGCACATACATTTCTGTTATGCATGTTATGTGTTCTCTGACTTTTCCAATTGATTCTGCCATTACTTCAACCACTTGCAAATATGGTATGGGTATACCATTCTCAATACGCCTCCATAGAATTTCATTGTATGTGCTATTGGCAGTGGCACTTGGAGTGGACTCTGCTTCGACGCCTTCCAAGTACATTGCGTTTCCATTGCTAAACCTCCTTCTAAAATCTCTCACGTCATCTTGATTGAATTGCCCGTGTTGAAGTAAGGTGTTTGTTATTCTGTTTACACAATCGACTATGAGAACGAGATGGGATATAAGCTTTTCATCAACTTTAACTCTCTCCTTCAAATACTGCTTCATTTCAGGAATGGTTGGAAGTTGAGGATACTGCTCCCAAATCTGTTTGTCTAACTTTGCATAGGCCTCGCAGACTTGATGTACTTCTGAACTGCTGTAGGTTTCCAGGCAATCATCGACATAGTATATAACAACCAAGTAGTACATGTAGGTTGTCATAACATCTCTGCATAATGTATTACCAGGAAGAAACACAGCCAAGCAGCGCATATAGTGATATGGTCTAACACTTTCAATATATTTTTTGATAAGAGACTTGTCACTTACACCGCAAGCAGCAAACCAATTTATGCACTCATCTTCATTGAACATCTCTTCATTTACAGTTTCCTTCGCGATATCATGGTGGTATTTTGACCATTTTTTTGGAATACGCAATTCCTTGCTGCACGACATTCTGTTCTTTGTTTAAAAAGAAAAAGTGTTTAAGTACGGGTAATATGTTATCACATAGATAGTTACACAAAATACAGGTAGTTCACTCTTCCTCGTATGATTATAAATTTAAGAATTTGAAGGAAATGCCCACATTTGAATAAACAACAATAACAACAACAACAACGACAACAACAAAGACAACAACAACAACAACAACAACAACAACAACAACAACAACAACAACAACAACAACAACAACAACAACAACAACAACAACAAAGACATCAACAACAACAAAGACATCAACAAAGACAATGACAAACGAAGTGATAGAGAGTAATTTATCACACACTGATATTTAAGTTTACAAGTATTACTTTCAAGATAACTCTGAGTTGTGGAAACACCATGTTTAATATTTGTTAGCTAATTAGCTTTCGGCCTGTTGACTCAGGCCTTATTAATTAATTAATTAATTAATTAATTATGAGAAACAAAATCAAGAATGTTGTTGGAATAGGGCACCTGAGAAATAGTCTGATGTTTTGCAATCTCAAAACATCGGACAACGTGATACGCCTTTGTGTGCTTGCGTGGTTTAATTGATCAGTGTTGTATCACTATTCTGTGGTTGTAGTTTATAAATGACGTTAGCCAACAGCTACATCAACCATAACGAGACCACAGAAGTCACGACTACGCTCAAACGATTTAGGGAAACAGAGAGTATTGGTATCAGCCATCAGGGATTCGTCGCCGGCATGTAGACTGTACGATACACGAAAGACAAAGCATTGATATACATAATAATAATATATTTGAAAGGACACAGAAAGCTTTACATAAATAGAAAGGTCAAAGCCAGAGGCTTAAATGCTTAACAGTCAGTGGTTAAAAAATTAATAAATTACATTCATATGATGGACAAAAAGTAATAGGTCAAAATATAGGAATTAGGATTAACAAAAAGTAGACTGATTTGTATTTATAAATTATATACACCGTAAATAAGTTGATATAATTAATTGATTAATTCTGTGTATATTATTACTGAATATAATACATTGACCAAGGTGGATGAATCCCAGAAATGCCAAGCAAAAAAAATGTAACATAAAGATTCAGAGAGAAAGTAAAATTTGGGTTTATTTCTAAAATTATTTGTTTTTAGTGAGTCTCGAAGAGAGAGAGCCTGGGGACTGAGGTAAAATTTTAAAAAACTTAAGTCAAACTTAGTAAAGGGCATATGACTCGAAAATTAAGTTTGTCTTATTGAAAAGAACATTTAAAATGATAAAATAACATCTTTTGCAGTTTTTGGTTTCCTTGCTTCGTTTTTGAGATATTCCAGCTTGTTTGATATGCAAATGACACAACTTTCTTACGTCACACGTGCATAATGAGTATTATGAGTTACCAAGAGAAGGTTACATATCTTTGCTATTGTGAGACGAAATCACTTGGAATTCTACATGTTTGGCGTTGTGGGTAGAAACACGCACATGCTTCCTTTGAGTTAAGCCCATGTTTTCATAATAGCAAAGATATGTAACCTTTTCTGATAACTCATTATGCACATGTGACGTAGAAAGTTGTGTCATTTGCATATCAAATAAGCTGGAATATCTCAAAAACGAAGCAAGGAAACCAAAACTTGCAAAATATGTTATTTTATCATTTTAAATGTTCTTTTCAATAAGACAAACTTAATTTTCGAGTCATATGCCCTTTTTTCGCGGTAAAAACCTCTCATTTAACACGCGCACTAGCTCTGAATTATTGAGATTATTATATACAGGTTCTTTGCCGCTATTTCTGTGCCGCGCAACGGCGCAAGTGTAAAAGAGAGGTAACTTCTTACCAAGTCTGTAAAAAGCTTGACAACATGTTTCTAGAAAGACCGCATTACATGTCGAGGCTATTGTGTTGACATTCCCGAGTTTCCTGTTGTTTACAAGCAAATTATCTGCTCGAATTTCTATTATATATAGCATTTTCTGTAGAAGAAAGCTGAACTTGACGAAGACGAAATAGAGAAATCGATTGGAAATGACAATTACTGTGTTATACTTTGTTTGTTTTGTTTTGTAAGTAGTTCCTTCTCACGACGCGAATGTTTAGTTACGTTGTACCTATACAGAGCTATATAGGGTTCAGGTGTGGCGGTCTGAGATTGTATATCGATTTGTGTTATCAAATGTTGACGTTCAAAACATTCAAACTTTTTGCCTTCAAATGGTTTATTGATGAAAACTCCTTATAGTACAAAATTCAAAAACTTTGTGAACTTTGCTAGTAGTGGTGAAGTTGTCACAACATATTACAACAGGGGCTTTTAAAGAAATTTGAACAACGAATGCGATGAACGGCATATGAACTGAAACAAAACGACGAGTTACTACCGTTTTGTCATGACGGGATGATCGCATATTCTTGCTGCATGTATACATGTATATCAACCAAAATTATTGTTAATCTTCTAAACTCTGGATATATTTAATAATTCAATGGAATAATCGATACAAGACATCTCAGTTAGTTAACGTCCGAAACTTTCGTCATGCATCAGCATCAGCATTCTAGTTCACGAGCGGATATAATATTTTTTCATTAAAACTGTAAGTATTCATCTCAAGTATTCGATTTTATTCAGGCAGTGTTCATAAATCAGTCATTTCATGGCAAAAAGTTTGATTATTCTGGTCATAAAGCCGATTACAGATATTGATATACAATCTCAGCACGGTGACAATCTCAGACCGCCACACCTGATCGGATAAAATGAACAGCAAATACAAACATTGGCAATCCTTACGATGTTTAAATATTTTTGCTCGGCCTTTTCATTCACGTATTTTTCATTCACCTAACTGTTTGATCTTTTCAAACAACATGCTGGTAGTAAAAGCCTCTGAAAGACTTCGAAAGTATATAAACCAACTCGCATGGCAATCCCGTGGCCGTGCGGTTTTAATACAGTTTCGAGTTTAATGCGTTCTGTGAGTCGCCACGGATGCTGTTGCCAGTTTTCCTGAACCTGTATATAATAATCTCAATAATTCCGACAAAATGAGTCCTCTTTCCAGGTTCCTTCATTATCTAAATTATTATTGTCGACACTTTTAAGAATTGCGCAAGGTAATATATAATACGGCGGCATGGGAAAGAAACCAAAATGCCGATGGACCCAGAGTCAGACAAGGTATGAATCTAGTTGTAACGTCCCCCCTTCAGAAAATATTGTTGGTCCTCCCCGTATTCCCTCATCCCAACCTTCGACCCATAACAAAAATGTTCTCGGCTTACTCACAAAACTTTGATTCAAATATCTCGACCATCTCCAAAATCTTGATTGAATAAACAACCTTGATTGAAAAATTTCTCGACTACCTCGAAAAACTTGAGAAAAACAGCATTGTATGAAATATTTCTCGTCTGTTGAAAAACAGCATCGATTTTTAATTCTCGACTACTTTTGGCCGATTCTCGACGTAAAAATATTTCTCGACTAGTTTTGGCCGATTCTTGACCCCCAAAAATTTTCGAATGCCTTTGGCCGAAACGGCGCGCCATAATAAAAGATTGTTGATATGAGAAAAAACAAAACATGAGATTTGAAGCTTATAGATGCTAAATTAAGGTAATCAAATAAAGGTTTTGTGTGTGTACGTAGAAGAGAATGGGTCATAATGCGTATGACTTTTTTTTGAAGAAGAAATAGCAATGGTACCATTTTCCACTATCACGGATCTGTATATCGCGACTGAGATCCTTACACTACATGTTTTACGAAAGGACCCTAAGCTACTAAACGACTACGACGAATTAATGCAATAGTTTAAATAAAACTGGAAAACCGAAATCAGCAAACTTGCTGCGGACAGGATAACATTCATGGTTCCGATTGGTCAAAGTGAAACGGAATGTCTAACGCGGCATTTTATTGAATCGTTGAACCGAAATCTTTACGTGTAAAAGTATCGTCTTTTTACATGTGGTTAAATATGATTTTTCTTAGGGGCCAAAAGGCCCAAAAACTCTTATCACACTAGAATTCATGAAATAAAAAGAATAAATTTAAAACGCAAATCACACACCTTTTAAAGTAGCTTGTTTGCTGTTCTCCAATTGTAGCTTCAATTCCAAAGCGTTAAGGTTTTGATCCAATGTTCAGGGTGCTAGAACTTTGACGAGATCTGCCAGGCGAAGACAACTGAAAATCCTTTAACGGAGCCGCTCTTTTTATAATCAAATCTGGTGCCGTCGCTGAGTAGTACGGCCACGGACTTTAGCTGAGGCTCTCATGTGGGGATCACTGTTGCTACATGTTATTGCGTCAATGGCACATTTATTCTGTGAGGTTAGTTATAACCAAGGTTAACAATAAAGGAATGCGCGCTGCAGGGCCTGAGGAGAGTAAAGCGAGGGCACGTAAATAGGTACCTCCCTCAAAGGCTGCGTCATTGTGCCTTAGACAGCCGGTGAGCAAACAAGGCGAATCCAGTGTAGCTAACACCAGATTGCACCCACCAACCCACCCTATTAACAAAGCTGTCGGCAAATAATTTCCACCGACATAGTCGGTGTGATAGGTGCAGACATTGGTGGACAGGTCACGGCTCAAGGCTGGAGACCAAAACAAATGCTGGGTGGGGGACCGGAAGATATTTTGAGGGACCACAAAAATTTTTTTAGCAATGGAGGAGGGGCCATGAAAATATTTTGGGCATGAAAGGGGGCCCGGGGTCACAAAAGCTATTACAACATACTGAGAACTATATTAAAAATAAGAGAATAACTGAACCGTAATTCATATAAAGTTTCCATATATAGAGCGAATACCCCAGCACTATCATCTGAATGATTTTCAGTGTAACAAAGAAAATGCTTCGATTCTGTATATAACTTTCTCTTCACTTAATAGGAGATGCTCGACAATGATTACAAGGCTCAATAAATACAAAAAACAACATTAATTTCCAGGATTTCTTGGGTATTATTTAAAGACATGCAAATATAAACATTTCTCCTTTGATAGAATACCAAGATATTTTGTCTAAACAAGCTGTTGAGTTTCCTCACGCAACGCGATTGCATGTCAATGACATCCTAGGGCTTATCCGATATCGATCTCGCTGCGTGACGCCTGTGCCAGCGTTGTTATCTCCTTTGGGTTTTTTTCTTGTTTTTTTTGTGTGTTTTTTTTATTTTGCCAATAAACCTCGGTTATAAATAATTATAAGTAATAGCATGATCGCCTCGGATTCTTTTGTTCTTCGAGGGAATGTAAACCTCGTATTTCCCTCATCGCTCATGCAAGAGGGAAATTTATCCTTTGTCTTCTAATTTTCCCGTGCATGTTGATGAGGGGAAATTAGAAGACAAAGAAATATTTTAGTGTCTTCTTCTAAATTTCCCGCTTGCATATATTTTCCCTCATCAACATGCACGGGAAAATTAGATGCAACTTCTCTGATCAACCGTGTAAATTTCCTGTTGGTAAGATTCTCAAAGTTTTGCGGCCCTCGGACTTTCACAAATCTTCCCTCGGCGGCGGGGAAATTTAATCGCTAATTTCCCTCAAGTCATGTTATTACCCCCATTTAAACCATACGTCGATTATCTGTGTGGGTTTGCCATTACTATATTTTATACTTACCCGTTTGGATGGTTGGGTGACAGGCACTCCGACTGGCTCTTGCGTGCTCTGCTCCTTGATGCTTGCCGTAGGATCCGGTCTCGCTGCGTGACGCCTGTACCACGGTCCAAACTCCAAAGTTGCCCTGGCATAGCGTTGTTATCTTCTTTGGTTTAACCTCGGTTATAAATAACCTCATTTACCTTGCGCAATTCTTAAAAGTGTCGACAATAATAATTTAGATATAAAGAGACTTTATTCAAACAACATAAATACCAGATTTGGTATATAAGATACATACATATAACATATAAACTAGAGTACGTGCTCAACTATAAACTTTCAAAACTTCTTAAAACATTAAAACAGTATTTAGCTATCAAAGTCATAACTGTTTTGTCTTGCATAGCAATGACATACATGAAAAGGTCTTGATAGCTAAATTTAGAAAATGAGTTATTTATTTTACAGAGACTTTCCATAAAATTAACTCTAAGATCGGCGAACTTTGTGTTTCTGCATGACATTAAAAGGTGTTGTTCGTTCCCAATCTCATTTAGGTCACAATGTTTGCATAATCTTTCACTGTATGAAACATTTCCGTATCGACCAGTTTCAACAGGTAGTTTATGAGCTGAAATTCTTAATTTTGTAACCGCTTGACGATGTTTGAAGTTGCGAATTGAAGAAAGATATTTTTCAAAGCCAAAATTTATTTTCAGTTTTTTAAAGACTCTTAATTAACTCTTATAAATGAAGGAACCGGGAAAGAGGACTCGCGCTGCGATCATGATTCGAGTGAACATGGCCTGATACGCCGCCGGTGGCAGTTACCAATGTAGTGATCTTCATGACCATGCTTGTCGTAATGCACCAGTCAATATAAACCCCCGCACCCCCCCGGCCGGGACATAGCGGGGCATTACCGGGGAATTTCCTGTGATTTGATAGGAAAAACGTCCGCGCATACCGGGGTATTTTACTGGCAATTACTGCTTTTGTACTGTATACAAACAATCAGCGGGGGACAGGACCGGGGCATTTTACCCTGACGGAGAAAAGACTGGTATGGAAATTTCCGGACTGTCTCCATTCTCGTCCCCAGAGCCCTTTCATGAAAAGCTAAAACAGTTTTCATTAAAATGTTGTTTTAAATGTTGTGTTGTGTTTTAAAGGGCGGGGGCATTTGACCGGGGCTTTTTATGCTATTAGAATAAAGAAACTGCCCTGGGATGCGGGGCATTAGACGATATTTGACCTGTGTGCAAGTCAAATGCCCCGCTATGTCCCGGCCGGGGGGGTGCGGGGGTTTATATTGACTGGTGCATAACAGCGAAGTGTTTGTTGTGCAATATAGAGCCGGGGGGTGTAAATATCACGATAGCAGCACATGCATGAGCGATCTTTCCACTGACTCTTTAGACACACCAACTATACACTTGCCCTACATTCAACTTTCAAGAAAATCGTAATATCCACTGGTTTACGCTTATTTTGCACAAGACTTGCCGTAATAAAACTATGTTTCTGGATCTGTGCTGTCATCGTGTACTTATCTCTCGGAAAGCCATATTTGAAAAGGTTAACCCTTTACTGGGTTACCTGTTGCCTTTTGACAACTTATTAATTTTACTTGGGCTATAAACGCCAGACGATTTTAGGCATTTTACTCGTCAGGTGCCAGGTGGAGAGCTCCCGGAAGGTGTATCATACTAATCATAGCATCTCGTGCCTGCCTGCTTCTGCAAAAATTATCTGTTAGAGGCATGGGTGGCCGAGTTGTTAAACCAGAGCGCTGCCTCTCACCTCTGAAGTTAAACACGGTTGAGTAGGGTTAGTACTCGGATGGGTGACCACCTTAGCTTGGTCAATGAAGGGTCGCCTTATGTAATCGGCCCTTACTCACTTATTGATTATATTTCCTAGGTCTTGATGTACTGCACATTACAGTTGGTCTAAATTGACGCCAAGGCCAAAGTTGTTTCAAATTGACACACGTTGTGTACGTTCTCCACACAGCACTTACATCCACACAGCACGGACGTAATACCTCAAAAAAGAGCGGGAAATCACTGAAATATTTAGACTGGTGGCCACACAAAAGTTAAAATTACAAGCATATCACCAAAACGTTCAAGGTAGGTAATTTGTGCATGACTTCTTTGTCAATATTCTAACATATTCTGAAATGCCCCATTCGTAATTTTCATACCCCTTTTTTTTAAAACACAAATGAATAATCGAGTCTTACTTAGGGCTGTCTGCTTGTTTTGCCACGGCTATTTCCCACATCTCTTGCAATGTGCAAATTCACGCATGCGCAAACGTTTGGCTGCGGTGTTTGTGTTGGCGAGTGCCCAATGTTAACTTGAATGTCATGCGCAGGAATAACCAAGCTGACGAACAATATGTAATGAGGTAATTAGATCTTATAAGGCCGATTGCAGAAACGCGATTTAAAGGACATTGACAACAAAAATTAAGTTTGTCTAATTTGCAAGAACTCATGAAATTGTAATAGAAGATCTTTTACAATTTTTTCGTATCTTTCTTCGTTTTCAAGATATTTCAATTTGTTTAATATGTAAATGAGATGTTCTGACGTCAAGAACAGGGTACAGTATTTTCACACGTATCAAAATCAGGTATACAGTTGAAGCTCTCTTAAGCGACCACCCTCGGGAACTGTAAAAAGTGGTCGCAACTAGAACTGGTCGCTTACGAGAATTCGTTCTCGTATGCGACCACCCACTGAAATGGCTGAAGTTGGTCGCTTACGAGAGATTGGACCAGAAAAACACTGCGTTTCTATTCTGGAAACCAGCCGGAAATAGCAATACTTCATTGTTATGCATTTTATAATCACATCACTGTATTAAAAGTTATCAAATTGCTTTTTAGCGCAGTGTTGACTGATTGCAAAGCGTAGTTCAATGGTGGCCGCTTACAAGAGCTTAAAAACAAAGAAAAAGCTCAGTTTGTGAATCTGAAAGGTGGTCGCGGTCGCTTACGGGAGTGGTCGCTTACGAGAGCTTTTAGTAACAGAGTTTAATAGGGAATTTAAACGGGGTTTCGTGAGGGTGGTCGCAACTAGAGCTGGTCGCTTACGACAGTGGTCGCAAGGAGAGCTTCGACTGTATCTCTAAATTTGTTCAACGAAATCACTTGAAACTGTGCACATAAAAACGCCTTGTGACACTGAACATTTCATAACTGATGTTGCTTTGTGTAAAAACACTGTACCCTGCTCCTGACGTTAGAGCCCATCTCATTTACATATTAAACAAATTGAAATATCTTGCAAACGAAGAAAGACGCGAAAAAATTGTAAAACATCTTCTATTACAATTTCACGAGTTCTTTCAAATTAAACAAACTTAATTTTAATTGCCAATACCCTTTAACCGTTGTTTATGAGAATCAGTGTTTACATTATGGGAAAGTGGGCTTTTCCAACAAACTCGATCTTCGCCCCAAGTTTGGGGGGAGTCAGTCAGGTTTTAAACTGGTCAAACAAGTTCTAGTTTACGAACACGCGTAAGCAGGAAAATAGGAAGTGACGCGTTAGAGCCTGGGCCCAAAATAGTATCTTGGCAACCGTTCACGCATGCTCAAAAAGAAATATCGAGTTTGTTGGCAGAGCCCACTTTCCCCCCGAAGCCTGTGTAGGTCGGAAAGGGGCTCTGACTCGCAGGGTATGTTTACATGTAAACGAGTTTTAAAATAACTAGAAAAGGTGCGGGGTTTTGAGTGTTGTCCACCTTTTTACTCTGATGAAGGGCTCTGCTCCAAACGTCGGTATTCTGTTATCAAAACTATTCTCAGCAGTTTACCAACTTTTCAATTTGCTCTATCCTTACACTTTTCACTTTTGTGAAGCACGTCCCATTATACTCTGACGTCATCATTGTGCCACAACCGAGTTGAGGGGACTTTGAGAAGGAGATTGGCACGAGCCATGATCGTGGGAACTATTCCAAACGTTCACCTGGAAATCTCAAACTTTAATTGCTTTGTTAATCTTTATTGACATTCTCTAATAACTATTTGTCCACATTATCAAGCAATAACAAGCTGCGCAAAGTTACTAATCAAACAACTTTATGACTCTATGATTTTTTCGCTTGTCATTTTGACACATCCCATCGACTCACCCGAGTCAAAAAGACGTATTTCAAGATGCGCCAGCCAATCGTATACACGGAATGTTCCGTCTACAAACAATTGGATACACCAGCCCGACAACAGTCGGGAGAAGTCGTATAGTGTAGGAAAGACGTGTGAAATTGTATAAATCAAGTCAAACATATTTAACACAAAGGTTAAAATTTATTGTAATCAGTGAAACTAAGCTGTCGTTTAGACCTAGTTGAAATGATGTGTTTTTTTATGAGCTGTATACTTAATTCATATTTCAGTCGACTAAAATAGGTCTATACTTATGTTTGTTTCAAAATGGCGTACTCTCTACCAGCCGTTCTTATAATAAGTGGTCTTGCTTCTGATGAAAGGCTCCCGGCTCGAAACGTCAGTATTTCGTTATCAAAACTATTCTCGGCAGTTTACCACCTTTTCACTTTGCCCTGTGCGAATTTTTGTGTCTGTTATACGGTTTGCGTCGTAGAAGGACGCGTCTCGTTTAACTAGCCCCGCACAGACGACCAAGTTTACCTTGACAAGTTGCTTGGTATAGCTTTCCTTGTTCGTGTGTACGATGAACAAGGTTTTTTCCAACAAATTTCTTTGACAAGTTATAATTGCTCGTGTGTACGGTTGGACAAGTTTTCCTTGACGACAATGATCACGTAATGTGCTTCGGAGATGAGTGCCCAGTGACGTACTGTGCAATATCTTGTCAAGGTTTTCTTGACGACTATACACACGAACAATTTTTCTTGTTCAAAAGCTGGCGTGACCAGCTTTTGAACAAGGCTCCTTGTCGAGGAAAAACTTGTCAATTTGTGTCGTACACACGAACAAATAAAATTTGTCAAGGAAAACTTGGTCGTCTGTGCGGGGCTTTAAGTCGTGAGTTATTTTGCAGAAGCGAGAAAACCGGAGAAAACCCTGGAAGTACATGCAGTGTGCACTAACAACACACGCTTTCCGCGTCATTGTTTGAACGATAGTCGTACATTTTTAGTATTTACTCGGGGTATCTGTAGTAGGACCGAGAATTAAATTCGGTTCTGGGCCATTTTCTATCTTTTTCAGCGTCGCAAATCAACATTCTTGCGCAATCCTCGAGTGGCTTTTGGTGGTGCGTCACTCGCATGTACGTCGATCGACATCTTAATTGGAATTTCTTCTGCTCCGCTATATTTCAAGATTTATGCGGCCAATTAAGTGTCTTTGTTCATAACATGCGTATATCACACATATGAAGACATCCTCTAGCCAGAGTGAACGCCTAAGCAGGCTTCTTGTTTTTGTTCAGTTAATTCTCCTGAAATCGTGTAAAATGGGTTTTTCATTTCGAATGATTATTGTGGGACAGTGAACTCGGGTGGAGACTAATATTAATGTGTTACTCCGAGTGACGAACCATACCGGACAAGTAGAGAAAACTCTACTTGGCCCGGCTGGGATTCGAACCCGCGACCTTCGGTTTACTAGTCCGATGCTCTACCGACTGAACTACACAGGGGCGTCGGAGCGACACTACAAGTGGGGGGCCCAAAATTTTTAGGGGGCTCCGGGGGCATGCTCCCCCGGGAAATTTTGAAATCTAGAGTCTCTAAAATGCCATTTCCTTCATCTTAGGACAAGGATTTACAGAATTCTAAAGGTCCAAAAACGTCATAAAATACTCAAAAGACAACACTTTTACGGACATTGAATATCTGCATTCAAATTTCTTTATTATATCTTTATTCAAAGTCGTGGGTTAGCTAGGGTTAGTGATTTTGTTAATCATAACTTTATTAATACTGGCCTTGTTTGGGAGCTGAAGAAGGTCGAACGATAGTACTTAGGGTTTTTCACTGTTGATTTTATTCTAATTGAATGCAAACTGTAATTATCAATCAACGCTTTCACAAACAAAGCTGTCTTGCTTTGCCAAAGCTGAGTAATACATCGCAATACAGTTTAAATAATTGTGCAAAAATAACTTTGCTTAATAGCTTTGCCTTTTAGTCTAAGCTAAACGTATCTGGCCACTCAGCTGAGGTGGATGAGGTGTTAGGAAAAAAATTCTTCTGCTGGACACTTGGAATAATTTCTTTTACCCGCTTATGGTAAAACATAAAAGGAACTATGGGGAAAATATATCTATTTTTTATATTACTAACTGTCTATTTAAAATCAGCCGAATGTAGAGGTATGGAGAGAGTTTATCGGTGTCTTTTTTGTATTAGTATAATTAAAATTGGCCGAATGTAGAGAGATATGGAGTGAATATATATATATATCTGTTTTTGTATTACTAGTAAGTATATACCTATAGAGCGACGGCGAAAATGTATTTTTGTAGTATTAACTAGATATTTAGAATCAGCTGAATGTAGAGAGATATGGAGAAAATATATTTGTTTTTGGATTACTATATATGTATATATATATCACAAACTTCTGTTTTAAATCAATATATTTTTTCTCTCCTACGTTTCGGGGACCAAGCCCCTTCATCAAGATTGCAAAGTTTGATAAAAGGGCTTATGAGAAAGAAGTATATTGATTTAAAACAGAAGTTTGTGATTGCTATATTAATGAATGAATATACAGTGAACTCTCTCTATGGCGGACACTCTCCGCACCTAATTTGGTGTCCGCCTTAGAGAGGTGTCCGCCTTAGAGAGGTGTCTGCCTTAGAGAGGTGGCCGCCTTAGAGAGGTGGCCGCCTTAGAGAGGTGTCTGCCTTAGAGAGTTGTCTGCCTTAGAGAGGTGTCTGCCTTATAGAGAGGTGTCTGCCTTAGAGAGGTGTCTGCCTTAGAGAGTTGGCCGCCTTAGAGAGGTGTCTGCCTTAGAGAGGTGTCTGTCTTAGAGAGGTGTCTGTCTTAGAGAGGTGTCTGCCTTAGAGAGGTGTCCGCCTTAGAGAGGTGTCTGTCTTAGAGGGGTGTCTGCCTTAGAGAGGTGTCTGTCTTAGAGAGGTGTCTGCCTTAGAGAGGTGTCCGCCTTAGAGAGGTGTCCACCTTAGAGAGGTGTCTGCCTTAGAGAGGTGTCTGCCTTAGAGAGGTGTCTGCCTTAGAGAGGTGTCTGCCTTAGAGAGTTGGCCGCCTTAGAGAGGTGTCTGCCTTAGAGAGGTGTCTGTCTTAGAGAGGTGTCTGTCTTAGAGAGGTGTCTGCCTTAGAGAGGTGTCCGCCTTAGAGAGGTGTCTGTCTTAGAGGGGTGTCCACCTTAGAGAGGTGTCTGTCTTAGAGAGGTGTCTGCCTTAGAGAGGTGTCCGCCTTAGAGAGGTGTCTGTCTTAGAGAGGTGTCCGCCTTAGAGGGGTGTCCACCTTAGAGAGGTGTCTACCTTAGAGGGGTGTCCACCTTAGAGAGGTGTCTGCCTTAGAGGGGTGTCCACCTTAGAGAGGTGTCTGCCTTAGAGAGGTGTCCACCTTAGAGAGGTGTCCGCCTTAGAGAGGTGTCTGCCTTAGAGGGGTGTCCTCTTAGAGAAAGTCCACTGTATATATATATATATATATATATATATATATATATATATATATATATATATGTATAATGATATTAGGTGTTACTCCGAGTGACGAACCATACCGGTCAAGTACCCGTCGAACCCGCAACCTTCGGTTTACTACTCCGACGCTCTACCGACTGAGCTACAGGTCAAGTTGGGAGCTGGTGGTCGAATGATGGTACTTGGGTTATTTGATATTTCGAAACAGATGCTAGTATCTTCAATATCGACGGTGGCCCGGCTGGGATTCGAACCCGCGACCTTCGGTTTACTACGAGTTCACTGTCCCATAATATATATGTATGTATACCTACCTACATACATGAAGGTTTGACCTTCTGAGTTCGGTTATCCCGAGAGCCCATATAGATCGCGAATCCACCGTTTAAATTCCGATCTTTCCCTCATCATTTTCCATAATTGACTCTTGTCCATACCCACGACTTGTTCAATTCTAAGCCATCTGTTTGGTTTTCTTCGGATACCTTTTTGTGCTGCCACTACCATGAACAACGTCTGTTTCTGGAGCGTAAAGTTGTCCAGCCTGATGTAAGAGCTGATTGCTTACGAGACTGGCTTCAAAGAGAGCTTCAACTGTAATAATATAACAAGCTTTAATTACTATTATTATTTAGACGGTGGTTGGTCTTCGTGGTCTGGTTGGAGTGGTTGTGCTTCTGGTCAATGTGCTGGTGATCAAAAAATAAGAACAAAAACTTGTACTAATCCTATTCCTGACACCAAAGGCGCGTATTGCGAAGGAGTTAACGCTGAGCGGAGAGATTGTCCAGGTGAAAAAAATCTTACTTTTCTTAGAGTGTAACTAAAAGTAGAGTGTTGCTTGGCAATGTTGGTCAAGATCGTTGTAAGACAAGTTGCTGCAATTGTTGCCCAAAGTAGTACTCGATTCTACTGCGTGCAACGATTGCCAGAACTTGTCTCGCAACGTCCACCAAACGTCTGTTACATTACACCAAGACCACATGCACTACATGTATACGCACAACTGAGTGTAACCAAAAGTCGAGTGTCGAGACAAAGAAGTCGAGAGTCGAGACAAAGAAGTCGAGAGTCGAGACAAAGAAGTCGAGAGTCGAGACAAAGAAGTCGAGAGTCGAGACAAAGAAGTCGAGAGTCGAGAGAGATAAAAAAAAAGACAAAATATATATAAATTGTATTATAAGTTTTAATAATAAACTGTGAAAAATCTGAACCAAATATAGTGACCAAACCGAACGAAACAACATGTCGCCAAAGTTAAGCGCAATTGCGCCTGGAGGTGATGTTTAATCACATTATCTTTTGCGTTGGAAGGTAATATGGTAGACTCATCGTCTCATATTATACTTTCATAACAAAAGGGGATGCGCAAACTGAAAGTGCCGTGTATACAACCATTATTATTTACCTTCTTTAAATATAGGACTATCCAACAGAATTGTGTACTTGTGTTTAACTATAGTGGTCTGAGTGTGTTTTCCGCGGATAACCACATGCATTGTTGTTTCATTTTGTCACAATATTTGGGTCATGCATGTCTTCCAGTTTTATAATATTTTATATTTTACTATTTTTTCTTGTTTAAAGGCTAACGAATTACAAAATTTATGACTTTTTGAGTCCGAGTCCGGGTTTTATAGTATGCCAATATCCCCCGCTTCCTTAGCGCAAATAGCTCGATTATTATCACACCTTTGTAATTCTTGTTTTTTATCTCTCTCGACTTCTTTGTCTCGACTTTTGGTTACACTCCGCACAACGTATCATATTGCACCGGATGTGGCACGCTGCAATGACCTTTTATGTTCTTTATTGTATAAGTATGTTTCTCCAACATAAAATGATAAAAAGGGGGGTAAAAACGAAGCTTTCGGACTATGCGTCCATCGTCAGGGTAAAATGGTTCAAACGAGCTTCAAGCTCTGTTAAAACGATTGTTAACTGTTAACAGAGATTGAAGCTCGTTTGAACCATTTTACCCGGACGATGGACGCACAGTCCGAAAGCTTGGTTTTTACGCCTTTTTTATCATTTTATGCTGGAGAAACATATATTTATACAATAAAGAACATAAAAGGTCATTGCAACATAACTGTCTTGAGACCTTTTATGTGTTCTGTTTTTGTTTAGTAAGTGGCAGTTGGTCTGAATGGGGTCAATGGAGTATCTGTGAGAATATCTGTGGTGGTTCCGTGGTGAACAGATCAAGAAGATGTGATAATCCTGAACCGAAAGCTGGAGGAGCATCGTGCAAGGGGAAAAATACAGAAAACAAACTAGAATGTGCCTGGCCTTGTGAAAGTAAGGAAGTTAAAAATATATATGCAACTGAAGAGTTGTTCTGTTAAGTTAGTGAAGTTTTGAGAGGTACTGATGGCATGGTGTTGGTGTTTCGTCCAGGTTAATGTGGTCTTGAGAAAGAGTGGTGGTGATGGTGGTGGTGGTGGTGGTTGGGGTAGTGGTGATGGTGGTGGTGGTGGTGGTGGGGGGTGGTGATGGTGGTGGTGGTAGTGGTGGTAGTGTTGTTGTTAGGGTGGTGGTAGTGGTGGTCATAGTAGTGGTGTGGGTAGTGGTAATGGTGGTAGTGTTGTTGTTGGTGGTGGTGGTGGTAATTGTGCATGGTAATGGTGTTAGTGTTGGTGGTAGTGGTAGTGGTTGGTTGTGGTGTTTTATAATATTTTTAATTACTTTAGGTGCAATTCTTAAAAGGAATTGGGAATTAGATAACTATGTTGAGCTATATTATATAGACTTATGTATTGATCTGAGAACTTACTTTTATAAAACATCAATTCAATTAATATAACGAACTTTTCTTTTCTTTTCCAGCTGGTCCACTTGATGGTCAATGGGGACCATGGAGTCACTGGTCAAAGTGTCCCAAACCATGCGGTTTATCCCCCGGGGTCCTTATCAATCGACACAGACGATGCGACTCACCTCCACCTCAAAATGGCGGGAAATCTTGTCTTGGAAACGCAACTGAAACTGTCCTCAGTTGCTTTGCTGCGTGTCCAGGTTGGTCTAACTGCAGCTAACAGCATACAATAATTTCTTCCCAGCACCTACTCGTGATAATTTGAAATCGGAGGTCCTGGAAGGTTCTGGTAAAATGTGAACTGAATATCCTATGCGGGTTCTGGGATTATGTAATGTTTAAAACACGAAGAACAGTGTTTTAGCAAGTTTAAAGGGCAACTATACGTTTCCAGGTTATTCTATTTTTCCGTTAAAGTCGGAAAAGTTCAATCTAAAACCGAAGAAAGAATTGAAACCAGTCATTCGGTTCCACTTTTATGAACTGTCTAAGTTTGACTTTTTGCTCCTTTTGCTGAACTCGTGTGAACGACGACCGCGTCGATAATTATAATTATAATTATTATTATAATTATATTATTTTAGTAAATGGTGGTTTTAGTAAATGGTCGAAGTGGAGTGCTTGCTCTAAAACATGCAATCGAGGTATGATGACGAGAGATCGAAAATGTAATTCACCCTTCCCGGACCATGGTGGAAAAACGTGTGATGGTGAAACACACCAACAGCAATCTTGTAAAATAAAAGACTGTCCAGGTAAGATATTTCTACTTTGGGGCAATATTATAGACCTTATTAAGACAATATTATAGAAAAATGGCCGCCGAATTAGAATTCTTGTATGTGCATATAAATTAGCCCTTATGACCTCGTTTTAAAGTAAAAATTATTTTGAATTTCACACATGAAAACGAGTTCATAAGGGCTAATTTATATGTATATAAAATAATTTTAATTCGGCGGCCATTTTTGAATAATGTCTATGAGTACCAGCTTTTCTGAGGTACAGATGGATTTTAATACTCTATCACATACGTCACACAGCGTTACGTTTTTTTACACCTGTGGTAGTCATGCGCTCACACACGAAGAACTTTATATGCACGTGTAGTTTACATGCTCCCTTCGTGTAGTTCATGCGCATGCTTTTTTTGTGTAGTTTTCGTGCCATTTCTTCATGTACCTCACTTGTATTTCATTTGTTCTCACACGTGTTGTTCACATGTAACGTAACTTATTCTTAGGTTCTCGTGCCGGGGGCTGGAGTTCCTGGGGTTCGTTTTCCCAGTGTTCTGAAAGTCGTGCTTGTTTTGCTGGTACCAAGAAGCGTTCAAGAAGCTGCACCAACCCACCTCCCCTCGGAGAGGGCGACGACTGTGAAGGGACTGGTGTCGAGGTACACCCATGTCCAACACCGGAAGAAAATTGCAAAGGTAAAATATATAATTATAGCAAAATAATAATATGACAAAATATGTATTATTGATGAAAAGTCAGACGATTATAAGTAATATATACAATATGAACTGCCGAAATGTATGGGGATTTACAGTTCGGACGCGAATATTGTATATACTTATCCAATTCACACACCTAACTGTTCAGGTTTACCAACAGTTTTTGATATATAAGCTGTTTAAAATGCCTATGAAACGAAAATTAAGTTTGTCTTATTTGAAAGAACACTTAAAATGACAAAGTAACATCTTTTGCAGTTTTTCGTTTCCTTGCTTCGTTCTTGAGATATTTCAGTTTGTTTGAATATGCAAATTAAACATTCTGACATCACATGTGCATAATAACTTATCGAAAAAAGTTATATATCGTTGCTATTATCAAACCAAAATGATTCGAAGGAAGCGTGTGCGTGTGTTTCTCCCACAACATTAATAATGTAGATTTTCAAGTGATTATTATATTTGATAATAGCAGAGATATATAACTTTTTCGATAACTCATTATGTACATGTGACGTCAAAATGTTTAATTTGCATATCAAACAAACTAAAATATCTCAAGAACGAAGCAAGGAAACGAAAAACTGCAAAATATGTTACTCTATCATTTTAAGTGTTCTTTCAAATAAGATAAACTTAATTTTCGTTTGACTTTAAAGATAGCGATGATTTTTGGTTAATGAAAAGTATATGTCGATCCGCAGGGTTTTGTATCAGATATAGAACTACTGATTAAACATTCATTACTTTTTAATTTTTTTTTATGAATTATTAATGAATTGGATAACAATACTAAAATAAATTACGATCGTGTAAAGCAGTTTTCCCCCGCTATTTTAGACCCCTCGGATAGCTTGCCAGATGAGACTAATGCTGATGCCAATTCTTTCATTGCTTTGGAGTGTGACTCGACGAAGAAATTCTCAGCGCAAGGATCGTTTGCTGGTTTAGTACCCAAAGAAATTTACACAGTACATTTCAAAGATATTGCAAACATCTTGAAGAGTGGATATTTTGCTAGAAAAGCTGATGGTGATAAAACGAAGGTTGGCTCAATTTAACGACAATAACAACAACAACAACAACAACAACAACAACAACAACAACAACAGCAGCAACAACAACAACAACAACAACAACAACAACAACAACAACAACAACAGCGACTACGGCGACGACGACAGCGACAATAACAGCAACGACATCATCAACAACAACATCATCATCATCAACAACAACAACATCATCATCATCATCATCAACAACAACAACAACATCATCAACAACAACAACAACAACAACAACAACATCATCATCATCATCATCACCATCATCAACATCATCATCATCATCAACAACAACAACAACATCAGCAACAACATCATCATCAACAACAACAACAACAACAACAACAACAACAACAACAACAACATCAACAACAACAACAACAGTAAGAACAGCAACAACAGCAACAACAACAACATCATCCTTAACAACAACGAAGCAACTAGTTTTCCAAACAGGGTATGCTATCATTTTCTGATTATCATCACTATATTATTTAACTTATATCTTCACAGTACTGTTTTGAACCTCAAGATACGTTACTTGTTCAAAAAATGGTGGATAAGGTAAAATCTTATACCTCAGCACCTGAACTTCCATTGTTCAAAAAACCACCCATGACGGAAAATGTTCCGGGTGTCTCGATCTCTTTGGACCAAAAGTTAGAAGTAAAACAGATTGAATTCCAGTGTGGCAGTGCTGATGAGTATACTCCACGTACTGGGTTTACAATGAGAAACGTGAGGTTAGCTAACTATAATTAGAATAATTAAAATAATTAAAATAATTAGAATAATTAGAATAATTAGAATAATTAGAATAATTAGAATAATTAGAATAATTAGAATAATTGGAATAATTGGAATAATTGGAATAATTGGAATAATTAGAATAATTAGAATAATTAGAATAATTAGAATAATTAGAATAATTGGAATAATTAGAATAATTGGAATAATTGGAATAATTGGAATAATTGGAATAATCAGAATAACTAGAATGACTACAATACCTAGACAATGCTGTTATACTGTAACAACATCGTTAAAATTCTAATTATTCTAATTGTCAGCTCAGGACACAACGCTGTAACAACTTGTGTGTGGTGTTTATATGCATGTGCAGTTCTTATATTCAACTTACATTGTTATTTCTATCTCAGGTTAATGTTTTACACCGAGGGATTAAAGTACTCATTCCAAGCCAAAGGTGATCTTACTCGAGTTCCAGGTGTACCATTCCAAAGTGTGGTGACCCAACTTTCTGGTGCTTTAGAGTCCAGTGGGACTGCACCGTCAATCAAGATCAGTCAAATATCAGACTTGGCAGGATTTCCTGCGTATCAATATCCAGTCGGTATCAAGAAGGCTCTTCAGTAAGTAGTACCCTTCAGAAGGAATAGCTAGGTTTAGTAGTGTGGTCATCTACGATGTTTTATCAAAGCTACGGCTTTGTAGCGACAGAGAGCGGATAATGGCGGATAATGGCGCATTCTGTATAGTAGTAAATAGCGGACCATTATGTGTATTGTCTTGAATTTATTGATTTATGTACGGGGTTTGCCTAGTTGGGACCTCGTGTCCGTTCGCTAGCCCCTTATCAAACTCATCTTTTACTGTTTGTAATGTATTGTGATCTGTTGTTATTATTGTAATACTGTATTACTTAGTGAGTTTGATTAAAGCTTCTATTATGAGAGTGGATCCTGACGGCGAACAGATTGTTCTCGAAAAAATTGTTCTATTTTTATTTTAATACAAATTGCAAAAATTAGGTCAATTTAGTTCACTCTTTGAATTAGGTCCGCTCTTTAACCGTGCGGCTCGCTCATCGAAAGCGTTTTTTTCAGTGTGCCAGCGTGTCGCACCAATTAATTAGTTAGTTCGTTGCGCGCATAAACCATAAACGAATGCACGCAAATAAAATCAAACTTTTCTTTCTCAGGGCCGCCCACTTGTGGGGTTTGAAACTGGAACCAGCGTCATTCTCGTACAGCATGAAAGTTTTCAGTACATTCCGCTTTACGGGTTCTGTCAGTGTCTTTGGTGTTCCTGTTCACGTGGAAATGTTAACAAATCCAGGGAAAGGAATCAGAGCGTTTGCTATTGGATTTTCGTTTGATGGAGAATCTTTTGGGGCTCTTTCTAAGCGATTGTCAGGAATAGGCATCGACTTCCTCGATACTCTAGGGGTTGAATTGCAAGTAAGAATGATTTCTTATAATTATTTAGGAAATAATAAACCGATGTGGTTTCAATTATTCCAAACTCACTTGTTTCAGAAAATCAAGGTTAAGAAATGTGACGTTCGTTCGTTCGTTCGTTCGTTCGTTCGTTCGTTCGTTCGTTCGTTCGTTCGTTCGTTCGTTTGTTTGTTTGTTCGTTTGTTTGTTTGTTTGTTTGTTTGTTTGTTTGTTTGTTTGTTTGTTTGTTTGTTTGTTTGTTTGTTTGCTTGCTTGTTTAACCTACATACTCACTTACCTACCTAACTACCAACATGTCTGTCTGTCTGTCGGTCTGTCTGTCTGTCTGTCTGTCTGTCTGTCTGTCTGTCTGTCTGTCTGTCTGTCTGTCTGTCTGTCTGTCTGTCTGTCTGTAGTCAACTTCATCATATCATTCTCAACCAAATCTAGATCGGAGTGAGTTACGCACCATCTCAACTTGGTTCGATCTCAATATCCGCAGAGACCAACTATGCCAAAGAACCTTTACACAGTTTGATAGCTGTAGCCATTCCGAAAGACTTGTTTATAGGAGCTCGAGTTGTTCTTCCCAAGGACTGCAAAGGTAATGGATTCTGTACTGGTTGTAAAGATCTGTTGGGACCAGACATTGCGTTTTTCCTCACAGGACATATTCAAACGGGCAGCGTTCGGGTCACAGCTGGATTTCGAGATATAAAACTTACTGATGACATTAGTTTCTCTAAAGTTCAATTGTTTGTTCAGGTATGTGAAAACGTTGGTGTGACGTCACCATATTACGTTACTATATTAAGTGACGTCATATTACGTCACTATATTAAGTGACGTCATATTACGTCACTATTAGGTCATATTACGTCGCCATATTACGTCACTATTCGAAGACGTCATCATAATACGTCACTATATTATGTCACCAAGCAAAAGATTGTTGCCTGTATATGCCATATGTAGTGTTGGTGTTGGAGGTGGTGTTGGTGTTGGAGGTGGAGGTGGAGGTGGAGGTGGAGGTGGAGGTGGTGTTTGTGTTTGTGTTGGTGTTAATGTTGGTGTTGATGTCGGTATTGATGCAAATTTGTATCTGTTGGTGTTAACAGAATTTTTCATCTCATTTTTAGTTTCAAATTTAATTGATTATTTAACAGGCGAACTTCAATAAGTCTCAAACAACCTTCAAATTTGGCTTTGTTGTCGAGGTCAAAATCCCCGTCAATAAAGGAGAAATTATCCGGGACGGGGTTAAAAGTCCTGCACCCGCCATTTACGTTGGAGGACTGATCGAATACGACACTTTAAAGACGGAGATTGGTGGTGCATTGTACATGAAAGGCATGTGGAGGAAGGCGTTTGGCGTCAAGTGGCTTGCTATTGGCTATATAGTTTTGGGGTAAGATTCATAGCTTTGGGGTAAGATTCAGAATGGGGCAAGTAGACAGGCAGATACGCAGGGGTCGATAAGTAGGTTGGTGGGTTGGGCGAGAAAGTGGATGGATACGCAGGCAGATAGGCAGGTGGGTCGATAGGTATAGGTTGCTAAAATTTAGTTCATTGGTTTCTCTCTAGAATTAAATGGAAGATTGGTTCACCTTACCCAACTGGTGGCTACTTTGGAGGCAGAGTAGAAATTGGCAATGACTGTTGGACCGCAGCAGACTTTACTCTTGATGTAAGTACACACCGTGGGGTCAATTGCAGAAACGCCGTTCAAGGACAAAGTACTGGGGGCTAATCATCCTTACTCGCAGCCAGTGGCTGAATTGCGAAGGATGCAGATCAACGTGGCCGTGTCGATACGACACAGTTCAGACCACGGATCACAGCTAAGATGTTAGGTGTTAATTTTATGGAGGGAGGAAAACCGGAGAACCCGGTGAAAAACCCTCGAAGCACAGAAGAGATCAACTACAACAGTACAACTCTACTCACAGAAGTTCAAAGCTCGACAACGGGGTGATTCCCAAGCGGTCACCCATCCAAGTACTAACCCCGTCTAACCGGGCTTAACTTTTTGGTGAGAGGCAGCGCGCTATCAGCACACGCCACCAATGCTTCCCTGTTTACAATATTTACAATGGTTGTTTACGATAATGTTTAAACAAGTTTTCAAATACCTATAGACCGTTTTCACTCACGTGATCGGTGGCCCCATTGGGGTGGTGAAATAATACAAAATATTTGAATAAGAAAGAGCTAATTCCCATACCGTACACCAATATGGCCGCCATTTCATTGTTTTGGTACACCAATATGGCCGCCGTGACGTCAGATGAAAACGCTCTATAGACCCTTTTAATAAGCACAGAGTACATCATTTTCCGCACTTGATGTCATTTTCAGCTTTTTGAAATCGATTGGAAATATACAAAAGCTAAGACAATAAACGAAATTGAAAAGAATTCAAAAGAAAAATTGAAAAGAAATTAACGTCATAGGGTGAAAATTACCTATTCTATACTTATTTATGCGTTTACATTACCATTACTTTTACTATTTTACAAACGAAATAGTTTCGAGGAAAAATCTACGTCACTCATTTCATTCACTTGGCTTACTGACACTCAAGGAGTCAAGGACACATTTATTATGAAGTAAATTATATTTATTTTCCTTTCTGTTGTTTTCTTAGGGTCATTGTGTAGGAGGGTCTGCCTATTTTGGTCTTGGAGATCCAAGTTTTGTTTATGTTCAAATAACAGCAATAACACTGGGAAAAATCTTCCGTCTTGCTGCTCCTCGCATAAAACTGCCACCACCCATCGCACAATCTGGATTCCCAAGAGGACTCCTGGTATGTTTTTAAAGGACTGTAATCAGTCATGTCTTTACTACACACTCAACTATACACCCAACTACACACCCAACTACACACCCAACTACACACCCAACTACACACCCAACTACACACCCAACTACACACCTAACTACACACCTAACTACACACCTAACTACACACCCAACTACACACTCAACTACACACCTAACTACACACTCAACTACACACTCAACTACACACCCAACTACACACCTAACTACACACCCAACTACACACTCAACTACACACCTAACTACACACTCAACTACACACTCAACTACACACCCAACTACACACCCAACTACACACCCAACTACACACCCAACTACACACCCAACTACACACCCAACTACACACCCAACTACACACCCAACTACACACCTAACTACACACCCAACTACACACCCAACTACACACCCAACTACACACTCAACTACACACCCAACTACACACCCAACTACACACTCAACTACACACCCAACTACACACTCAACTACACACCTAACTACACACCCAACTACACACTCAACTACACACCTAACTACACACCCAACTACACACTCAACTACACACCCAACTACACACCTAACTACACACCCAACTACACACCTAACTACACACCCAACTACACACCCAACTACACACTCAACTACACACCCAACTACACACCTAACTACACACCCAACTACACACCCAACTACACACCCAACTACACACCCAACTACACACTCAACTACACACCTAACTACACACCTAACTACACACCCAACTACACACCCAACTACACACTCAACTACACACCCAACTACACACTCAACTACACACCTAACTACACACCCAACTACACACCCAACTACACACCCAACTACACACTCAACTACACACCCAACTACACACTCAACTACACACCTAACTACACACCCAACTACACACCCAACTACACACCTAACTACACACCTAACTACACACCCAACTACACACCCAACTACACACTCAACTACACACCCAACTACACACCTAACTACACACCCAACTACACACCCAACTACACACTCAACTACACACCCAACTACACACTCAACTACACACCCAACTACACACCCAACTACACACCTAACTACACACCCAACTACACACCCAACTACACACTCAACTACACACCCAACTACACACTCAACTACACACCCAACTACACATCCAACTACACACCTAACTACACACCCAACTACACACCCAACTACACACTCAACTACACACCCAACTACACATCCAACTACACACCTAACTACACACATTGTATATATTTTACTTTTTGTGGTTTTATTAAAAGTGTTAACTTTTCTATTTTAGTTTTCATATTCAAGTGGCGATGTTGACCTAACCTTTTTTGGTGGACCGAATATTGCAAAAGGAATATTATTTGATGGAGCTGTTAATATCTTGGGATATACAATCGATGCCAAAGTGAAAGTTAGCGAAGGGGTCAGTAGCGAAGGTTTTAAATTTTTAATTTTTTAGCATCTTCTTAAATCAATTAACACTTCTAGTTTTCTGGAGTGCCCTGTAGTTTATCTATGCTGTTTCTATATTATTTATGTTCTTTCTGTATTATTTATTCTCGCTCTTGATTCATTGCAGTACATTTTAGCTGATATTAAGTTTGATCCGATAAACTGGCAGAACTTGTTAACTATCTGTCGTAGTCCATCACAGAAGCAGGTGGGACCATATTTCTTCGTTGAATGGAAAAAGGATCCATTTTTCATTAAGGTAAAATATTAGATCTTATTTTGTTCATTCGTTCGTTCGTTCGTTCGTTCGTTCGTTCGTTCGTTCGTTCGTTCGTTCGTTCGTTCGTTCGTTCGTTCATTCATTCATTCATTCATTCGTTCTACTTTTAGAGTCGCATTGAAGGGTATGTTAATATTCTTGGGATATCAGTGTATGCCAACATGAACTTGACCATGACAGAATTCCAACTATTGGTTCAAGGAAACTTCTTGAACCTTATCAAAGCAGAAGTTTATGTGGCAGCTTCATATGCTAGCACTTTTGACAAACTAAAATTCTATGCTAGAGTTACAGTGGATCTTTCTGGATTAAATCAGGTCAGTTTTGACAGGTGGTTGTTTATAAGAGATGCTTGTCTGTGAGAGGTAGTTGTAAAGGATTATTTTTGTCATTACCGATGCTGATCTTAAGAATGTCTTGCTCTTAAATTAAAGGCATTAGACAAGGCAGCAGCCGCAGTAAAAGGAGCATTTGATGCAGCACAACGTAAATTAAGAGGTGCTCAAGACTATGTGAGAAGGAAAAAGGAAGAATGCAAGCGAAAAATGACTTTGAAATGCGACAATTGTAAGAAACTGAAATGTGAAAAGGCTGTGAAGGCTTGCAAGGGATTTTTGAATAAACTTGGGAAATGGATTGGAGGAGCTGTCAAAAAAGTTGGTAAGTTTATTCCTTTGTTTGTTTGTTTGTTTGTTTGTTTGTTTGTTTGTTTGTTTGTTCGTTCGTTCGTTCGTTCGTTGGTTCGTTTGTTTGTTTGTTTGTTTGTTTGTTTGTTTGTTTGTTTGTTTGTTTGTTTGTTTGTTCGTTCGTTCGTAGTTTGTTTGTTTGTTTGTTTGTTTGTTTTCCTGTTTGTTTGTTTTCCTGTTTGTTTGTTTGTTTTCCTGTTTGTTTGTTTTCCTGTTTGTTTGTTTGTTTGTTTTTACGGTGGTTGGTTGGTTCGTCTGGTTTGTTCGTTTGTTTCACGTGGCCATTATTCTTCACTGGCAATATCAAATTCTTTATCATTGTCATTAATTAACATTTACTAATTACATTCTAATCTCACTTTCTCTGCTCATTTAGGACGCTTTTTCAAAAAAGTATTCAGTGGTTGGAAGCGCAAACGTGAAATTGAAAATATGCGAAATGACATATTTGAAATGCACATCAGGCGACGACGGTTTATCAGTAAAATTTTATGCGAAGGCATTGTTGGTGGAGGTTGCAAAGGTAAGTCACAATGAAGATATCTGAAGCTTGAAGTTGAATTAGAGAATGCTTGCAACCACTCAGCCAATCCCTATCGAGTATTCCAACGCTCTATATTCCATAGTGTTTTGATTCATCAAGATTAGACATATTAGTGAGCTCTATATAGAGTCTATAAGATCTTTTGTTTTCTTTTATCATAGCACAGTGAACTCTCTATATAGAGTCACTAATGAATTCAATAGAGTCACTAATGAATTCAATAGAGTCACTAATGAATTCAATAGAGTCACTAATGAATTTAATAGAGTCACTAATGAATTCAATAGAGTCACTAATGAATTCAATAGAGTCACTAATGAATTCAATAGAGTCACTAATGAATTCAATAGAGTCACCAATGAATTTAATAGAGTCACTAATGAATTTAATAGAGTCACTAATGAATTTAATAGAGTCACTAATGAATTCAATAGAGTCACTAATGAATTAAATAGAGTCACTAATGAATTTAATAGAGTCACTAATGATTCAATAGAGTCACTAATGAATTCAACAGAGTCACTAATGAATTCAATAGAGTCACTAATGAATTCAATAGAGTCACTAATGAATTCAATAGAGTCACTAATGAATTCAATAGAGTCACTAATGAATTCAATAGAGTCACTAATGAATTCAATAGAGTCACTAATGATTCAATAGAGTCACTAATGAATTCAATAGAGTCACTAATGAATTCAATAGAGTCACTAATGAATTCAATAGAGTCACTAATGATTCAATAGAGTCACTAATGAATTCAATAGAGTCACTAATGAATTCAATAGTCATTAATGAATTCAATAGAGTCACTAATGAATTCAATAGAGTCACTAATGAATTCAATAGAGTCACTAATGAAATTCAATAGAGTCACTAATGAATTCAATAGAGTCACTAATGAATTCAATAGTCACTAATGAATTCAATAGAGTCACTACTGTAGTCTATTATATCTAGTCATTTATAGTTAAAATTGAAACTTCTTCGTGGTTGCAACCATTCTCTAAGACGTTTAGAGAATGGTCACGTTTGCTCTATGGGATATAGAGTCCCGAAAATTAGATAGAATGTCCACTCGTGTGATAAAGAATTTAACACCGCTCGTGGAGCTTTGAAGTTAACTCGGCGCCTGTTCCCTTCGCGTGGTCGTTAAGGTTTACTCGCAATGATAAATCCATTTATTACACTCGTGGCCATCGATTAACCCTTACATCAATGTTTCATCAATGTTTCATCAAAGTTAAAAGACACTAGTTGCTCAAATTCAGCTTTTTTTTACTTAGATCTTATCTAATCTTTCTTACGACACTTAAACAAAGTATTCATTATGTAGCCTTGTTTTATATACACACTATTGTTTTAAATGCCCACAAAGATCGACCGCTCATATATTATATTACTTGAAACCAGCGATGTCTTACTCAGAGATATTTCATGTGTCTTGTCTTTTTTTTAAACAGCGGTTTCGTATCTCTGCGAGGGCTCATGCCGGGCTGTAGAATTCATTGCTAAAGGTCTTTGCCATGTACTTGACGTAGCAGTTGGACTATTAAAGTTGACGGAGTTGGCCTGTGGTTGGATAAGTGCGGCCATTCAGTTTGTACTGACACAACTGTTTAGAATCCACAGGTAGATATTTATTACGTCCTTTTTAGCATAGTCATTCAAAATATGGTCTGGAAACTCTGCTAAAGTCTTTGGGCTATCTTTTTGTTCGCCTTTATGCATTTTCGTGCACGGTGCACGGTCACTGAACCCATTCTATTTTAGTATAATGAACGAATTATCCAATAGCAACGTTTCAGCAACGTTATCACTCGACCGTGCTATTTAAATATTAATAAACCTAAAACAAAGGATGTGCACGGTGTAAGATACGGTTCAACATAAAATCACAGCTCATTATTAATTAGAGCAAATATTAAAACATCGGTTAAGAAGCGCTTAGATAATTAGCGCGACGATTGCACAGCAAGAATTGAGAAATTATTTTTTTAAATCTTTTCTAGCATTAAGTTCGAGTTCGGTATTGACAACTCGGTGGGAAGAAGAGTAACTTTTGCCGCCGCTGTTGATTTTACCATATTTGGAAAACGTCTTTACCTCAGCCTGAACATCAACCTGAAGAATCCCGCCGCTGCCATCAAGAGCACGGGCTCAAAGGGCGTGGATACGTATAAGAAAAAAGCCAACCCCAAGTCAAAGACTGGTGTCGATGAACGAGTATATGATAATCCAAACCCATATTCCGATTTTGAACTCTCGGGTGAGTGCACTGACCAATATATAACTGGACTGCGGGTTCCGTTTGGGTCTTTTCTCTCATGGCAGCAACCGCTGACCGTATTTTGTCTACTATGTTTACCTGACTGTGGGCTCAGCCACGCCCGCGGGCCGATCAATTCAATTATAAATTATTTCAGTTTGTTTGATATGCAAATTAAACATCTTAACGTCACATGTGCATAATGAGTTATCAGAGAAGGTTATTTATTATATAAAATAGAGTGTCTTATTGATTTTCCGCCACTAATAAAAGTGATAATCTCACATGTGCGATTATCATACATGTGCGATTATTTATGATAATCGCACATGTGACGATTATCGCTGAATCAGCATTATAGTTTAATGCAATTTTTGCAAGGCAATAGGACAATTTTTTTATATAATAAACAGAACAATACATGGATGCTTGGAAATATGAAATTTATTTCTCGTGTTGAACAGGATATGTCACTCGTGAGATATCCTGGTCAACACTCGAAATAAATTTCATATTTCCGCACATCCATGTATTATTTTCTATATATCTTTGCTATTATCGAACTAAATTAATTCGGATGGAGCATCTGGATGTGTTTCTACCACAACACTAAACAATTCGAATTTTCAAATGATTATGTTTGATAATAGCAAAGATATATAACCTTCTCCGATAACTCATTATGCACATGTGACGTCAAAATATTTAATTTACATATCAAACAAACTGAAATATCTCAACAACGAAGCAAGGAAACGAAAAACTGCAAAAGATGTTAATTTGTCATTTTAAGTTTTCTTACAAACAAGACTGACTTAATTTTCGTTTTATGAACACTTCAATTAGTAGCCTGGATAGACATCCCGTATTAGTGATGTCTGTCAGTCGAACCCTTATTAAGTGGACACCTTTGAAACCTCGCTGAGGTGTCTGCTTAAGAAGGGGTGGTCTGCTTAATTAACCCTTTATTGGCCAGGTTTCCGGGAGCTCTCCCCTTGACGAGTAAAATTGTCTGGCGTTAACCACAGTAAATTTAATTGTCTGGCGTTAACCACATTAAATTTAATTGTCTGGCGTTAGCCACAGTAAATTTAATTGTTTGGCGTTAGCCAGAGTAAATTTAATTGTCTGGCGTTAGCCAAAGTAAATTTAATTGTCTGGCTAACTGTCTGGCGTTAGCCAGAGTAAATTTAATCGTGTGGCGTTAGCCAAAGTAAATTTAATTGTCTGGCTAACTGTCTGGCGTTAGCCACAGTAAATTTAATTGTCTGGCGTTAGCCAGAGTAAAATTAATAAGTGAGACAAAAAAGGGTTAATAAGGTTGGCAGAATTTGAAGAGTAAAATCGTCTGGTGTTGACAGATAGAGTGGACTGCATGATCGTCTGGTGTTGACAGATAGAGTGGACTGCATGATCGTCTGGAGTTAGACAGATAGAGTGGACTGCATGATCGTCTGGAGTTAGACAGATAGAGTGGACTGCATGATCGTCTGGAGTTAGACAGATAGAGCGGACTGCATGATTGTATGGAGTTAGACAGATAGAGTGGACTGCATGATTGTCTGGAGTTAGACAGATAGAGTGGACTGCATGATCGTCTGATGTTAGACAGATAGAGCGGACTGCATGATCGTCTGGAGTTAGACAGATAGAGTGGACTGCATGATCGTCTGGAGTTAGACAGATAGAGTGGACTGCATGATTGTCTGGTGTTGACAGATAGAGTGGACTGCATGATCGTCTGGAGTTAGACAGATAGAGTGGACTGCATGATTGTCTGGAGTTAGACAGATAGAGTGGACTGCATGATCGTCTGGAGTTAGACAGATAGAGTGGACTGCATGATTGTCTGGAGTTAGACAGATAGAGTGGACTGCATGATTGTCTGGAGTTAGACAGATAGAGTGGACTGCATGATCGTGTGGAGTTAGACAGATAGAGTGGACTGCATGATCGTCTGGAGTTAGACAGATAGAGTGGACTGCATGATCGTCTGGAGTTGACAGATAGAGTGGACTGCATGATCGTCTGGAGTTAGACAGATAGAGTGGACTGCATGATTGTCTGGAGTTAGACAGATAGAGCGGACTGCATGATTGTCTGGTGTTGACAGATAGAGTGGACTGCATGATCGTGTGGAGTTAGACAGATAGAGTGGACTGCATGATCGTGTGGAGTTAGACAGATAGAGTGGACTGCATGATCGTGTGGAGTTAGACAGATAGAGTGGACTGCATGATCGTCTGGAGTTAGACAGATAGAGTGGACTGCATGATCGTCTGGAGTTAGACAGATAGAGTGGACTGCATGATTGTCTGGAGTTAGACAGATAGAGCGGACTGCATGATTGTCTGGTGTTGACAGATAGAGTGGACTGCATGATCGTGTGGAGTTAGACAGATAGAGTGGACTGCATGATCGTGTGGAGTTAGACAGATAGAGTGGACTGCATGATCGTCTGGAGTTAGACAGATAGAGTGGACTGCATGATCGTCTGGAGTTAGACAGATAGAGTGGACTGCATGATTGTATGGAGTTAGACAGATAGAGTGGACTGCATGATCGTCTGGAGTTAGACAGATAGAGTGGACTGCCTGATCGTCTGGAGTTAAACAGATAGAGTGGACTGCATGATCGTCTGGAGTTAGACAGAGTTAAAAAAATCTGGCGTTAGACTTGGTAAATGTTTAGGCTGTCTGAGGGTTCTCTCTTTGACCAGTAAAATTATCTGGCGTTAGCTAGAGTAAAATTAATAAGTAGACAAGAAGCAACTGTGGCCAGTAAAGGGTTAAAGTAAAAGGAGATTCATTTTATCAATTTCAGAAAAATTCACTATCGAGAACACTCAGTCTGCTACAGATGACGAGGCCAGGTCGGGTGCATGTGTTTATTCGCCGTCGAAAAACAATGGAGCATTGCTTCGTGTAACCGCTTGCAATGAAGATGATGAACGACAACAATTTTCTTATAATTCCCAAGGATTGCTGGTTGTAAGTAGAACCCGAATTTACCATCGTTTTTTACCCCCTGACTACCAGGGGTCTTCCCTTGACGGGTAAAATCGTCTGGCGTTAGCCAGAGTAAAATACTAAATGTGCGTCTACATGCGCGCTTACGAGTCAAAGGGTTAAAATGAAAAAATTATAAAATGAAAATTAAGTTTGTCTTATTTGAAAGAACACTTAAAATGACAAAATAACATCTTTTGCAGTTTTTCGTTTCCTTGTTTTGTTCTTGAGATATTACAGTTTGTCTGATATATGCAAATGTCACATGTTTTGACGTACATGCGCCTAATGAGTTATCGGAGAAGGTTCAAAAGAAGCATGTGCGTGTGTTTCAACCAGAACACGAAAGATATAGAATTTTAAAGGGCAATAGCACCAAAAATTAAGTTTGTCTAATTTGAAAGAACTCATAAAATTGTAATAGAACATCCTTTACAACTTTTTCGTATCTCTCTTCGTTTTCAAGATATTTCAATTTGTTTAATATGTAAATGAGATGGTCTCTGACGTCAGGAGCAGGGTGCAGTATTTTCACATGTAGTAAAACCAATTATATCTCTAAGTTTGTTCAGCGAAATCATTTGAAACTGTGCACATAAAAACTCCTTGCGACGCTGAACATTTCATGTTAGATATGTAAGTGATTTTGCTCTGTATGAAAATATTTTACCCCACTCCTGACGTCAGAGACCATCTCATTTACATATCAAACAAATTGAAATATCTTGAAACACAGAAAGATACGAAAAAGTTGTAAAGGATCTTCTATTACAATTTTATGAGTTCTTTCAAATTAGACAAACTTAATTTTTAATATCAAAGATATTTAACCTTCTCCGATAAGTCATTATGCACATGTACGTCACAACATTTGACATTTACATATATCAAACAAACTGAAATATCTCAGAAACGAAGCAAGGAAACCAAAAACTGCAAAAGATGTTTTCAAATAAGAAATGCGCTTTGCTTAGTATGTCACCTGAAATTGACAAAAAATCTTTATTTATATTTGGTTGTTGTTTTAAGAGCTTGCATTCTAAACTTTGCGTGGATACTGGTGGGGACAGCGTTGGTTCAAAACTTCGACAGACTAGCTGCAATGCGCGAAGTAATAACCAATATCTAGAGTGCGACTTAGAAGTAAGAACAATCCAAAGACGACGAACGGCTCTATGTTGGACGACAGGTGAGTTATTTAAACATTTCATTCCTGACATTGTTCTATCATGGCCTTGATGTGTAACAACATAATTAAAGGATCTTTCTCTTGAATGAAGAACACTCCTCCTTCTCGTTCTCCCTCTACTTCTTCATTTTTTCTTCCCTCTTTCTCTACTTTCTTTTTTCCTTTTTATTGTCCGCCTGTCTGTCTGTCTGTTTGTTTGTTTGTTTGTTTGTTTGTTTGTCTGTCTGTCTGTTTGTTTGTTTGTTTGCTTGCTTGCTTGTCTGTTTGTTTGTCTGTCTGTCTGTTTGTTTGTCTGTCTGTCTGTCTGTCTGTCTGTCTGTCTGTCTGTCTGTCTGCATGTTTGTCTGTACGTCTGTCTGTTTTTGGTTTGTCTTGTTCTTAGGACTGATCACGATATTTTCTTTATAGGTACTACATCTGTCAGTGGTCCTGGTTCTCTTGTGCAATCGTCTTCCTTCAAGTGCATCCATCCTCAAAATGGTGGTGAAAAGACACCAGCAGATGGTACCAGAATAATACTATGGTCAACTTGCAGCGAACCCAGGTACATTCTAAAATTATCAACACAAGCATATATCATATGCCATCATTATCATTATCAGCATCATTATGACCATTACCATCACTAACACCATCACTATCACCATCACCATAATTATCAACACCATCATTATCACCATTACCATTACTAGTATCATTACTATTACCGTCACTATCACCACCACTATCACCATCATTATCATTTCTTTATTACCATCATTATCATTATCACCATCATTATCACCATTACATCATAACACCATCACTATCACCACCAGTATCACCATGACTATTACCATCACCATCACTATCATTACCATCACTATCATATTACCACTATCAACATCACTAGTACCATCACCATCACCGCCACCCTTACCATTATCACTAGTAGTAATAACTAAACAATTTTTACCTGACCAACAGGCTAGAATTCAAATTAGAAAACGGCTATCTTAAACACACCAAATCTGGAACTTGTGTGGTTCCCGTGGGCAGGGTTAGCGATGGAGTGGAGTTAGGCTTGTACAAAGATTGTGGTGGACATAAATTTGGTTTTACCAAAGGAGGTTCGTTGAAACATCTTGGCAGTGGAAAATGCGTCCAACCAAGACAAGAGGTAAAAAAATAATTAGTTCTTACGTAGTCACGAAATAAATAACGACGTTTTTACTCGAAATGTCGTTCTCATAATCACTTTTTTTTTTCCCACTTTTTTAATCTTTTTCTCCTCTTTTAATCTTCTTTCTTTTCCACTCTTTTTTTCTTTTTCATTTTTTTTTCTTATTTGGTATATATTTTTTGACGTACATTTTTCGAAAGGTTGACAAACCGTCGGACGGTGATGTTTTAGTGCTTCGAAGCAAATGTGAAAATAGTGATGTCAACCGAGCGAGACTGATCTTTACTTTTATCCCAAGTAAGTACCAGTTAGTTGATATTTACTGTAACAGACCTAGAAATTCAAATATTAGACACAGTGGCGTCAGAAATGTCGCTTGCTACCGATTGCGAATGAACGAACCAACCAACCGACCGACCAACCAACCAACCAACCGACCAACCAACCAACCAACCAACCAACTGACCAACCAACCAACCG